>CM065688.1:14949687-14969057 GCA_017654935.2 Phymorhynchus buccinoides | reverse complement strand
ATCTGACTACTCAAATTCTCCATTGCATTCAACTGTAAATAAAAAGGTGATCGGAAAAATGAAGGATGAACTGAATGGAACTATAATCAAAGAGTACGTTGGACTGAGAGCAAAGATGTATTCAATAGAGCATTTGCCACGCGCCGGTGACCTTGAATTTCACTGAGTTGAATTTAGAGAGTTGAATTAGAGAGGTCAGCGCAACTCGGGCAGAACGAGCTCGGGCAAATTAGTAGTCTAGTATAGTGAACGAACACTCGTGGCAAACGCCCTATTGCCAGTCAAACTAGTGTTATTAAAAAAGCAAAAGGAATCAGTAGACCGGTTGTTCAAATGGTCATGACACACGACAACTATAAAGAAACGTTGTTCGACAGCAAGACGTTTTTTCATGATAACATAAAAATACAATCTAAGTTACACGAGATAAACACAACAGTTGTAAATAAAAAATCACTTGACTCAAACAACACAAAACGTGTATATAAATCACCAGAGTTTTCGTATGCAGTTGGTCACTGGAGAACTAAGTGTCATAGTCAGTAGACTTTTTAATCTTGTAATCATATTGAATTGAATAAGCTCCCTTTAGAGTTCTTATTGTTATTTCCCTAGAACAGATTTTAATGTGTCGTTTATTTTTTTTTCGCATTCTTTTTTTTATCGCTTCTATGTCTTGCGGTTGTGAAAAAGTCATTCTTGATTTTTTTCTGAAGTTCAAACTTTTGCATTTTGTAGTCGTTGTAGTCTGCTTGCAATCGATTGAACTCCTCATCTGTAATTTGAGAGTCTTGCAACACCTTACTGATAATCAATCGAAATGAACTAAGTTTTGCCATTATTAATTGAACCATGGCTGTATGCTTTTGAAGTTTTATTTTAATTTTGTTGTTGAAAGCAGACGTACCGATTGAAAACAACCCGAGAGTTAATGACACACAACCTAGAGGCAAAGCTATGGGCGATCCAACACCTGTCGCTAACAACCCTACAGAGCTTCCTGCTGTTAAAGTACCTAGAGTTCCAAATCCAGTATTTAAGTATGTTGCAGCATTAAAGATAGAAGAGTACCTTCGTTTGGTTCTGTTATAATTAGTGAGGTCTTTTTCCAATTCTTTTTGTATTTCTGTAATGGTAGACAATCTGAACTTTCTGATTTCAGGATCATCACCGCCCTCAGTCTTTTCTTTGTCAGTATTTTTGGATATACTTTAACGGACATCTTTTTATATTTAAAAAAAAAATTAACATTTAATTTGCACTTGTTATCATTTTGAGAAGATCATCAGACAAAATGCTTTCAGTGCAATAAAACCCAATGAGATCTAAATTAGTAACATTAATGAACGTTAATTCTTTGAGATTGTTTGGATCAACACTCAATATAACTTTATCGCTGGTCGACACTGCCTTAATTTTTTCACCGCGGTTTTGAATAACGATAGTACATCTCACTGATTCAACATCCAAGTTTTGCCAAGAAATAAGAATCCTTTCATTAGGTTGTCACTAACACCAACAGGCAGAGAATCAGGGTTGTCTGCTCTAACAGAAAGTTCAAATATCATAGTAAATTCGTCTGCTAAAACCATTATAGGAATGAACTCTAATTGCGTGGCTGCGTCTTTTGTCACTGTCTTTTTTCTGTGCAGCATGTACTGTCTCTTTTTATAAGGTTTGATTGCTATTTCTCTTCTGCTGTTGTTTTGTGGAATAAGACTGATATGTAACGGTCCTGAGTTAAATGATTTGCGAAAGTGTTTGTCATTATCAAAGAATGTAAACGGGCTTAAAAATTCAAACTTTATTTCCCAATCAACGAATGGAATTAAATGCCATTTGTTGTCCCTTTTCTTAACAACTTTATATTCAAACTGGCCAACATTGTCAGCTACTACATTGCGCAGTTGCTCTAGTTTAGGAACTTTTTTTATCACTTACTTCTGCACGTTTATAATAGCCGTTGTTTGTGTACTCAAATCCATACAGCGCTCCTATCTCTCCGTTTAAATCAAAGTCTTCTGTGTCCGCTAGGTCCTTCAATTCTAAAGTTGCGCATCTAACAGGGTCAAGCATAACCGGTTGATCTGGTCCGCGTGACATTGTTTTATACTAAATTATTTTATTTCTAATAATGCATTTAGGCTGTCACACTGAACTTCTTTTCCTTTTTTGTCAGTTATTCTTATTTTTAGTGAATGGTGAATCCCGCAAATTAATTCTTTAAACTGTAAGTTGGGAAACGTTATAATTTCGTAATCGCAATATGCTGCTTTTGCTGATGGAAGAACTCTTAACACAGTAGACGGTTGGTTATCAAATAAGTTGTTATCCGTACTCAGGATATCTAAATGAAAATATAATAAAGAATGAACAGCAAGATTCAGAGTGTTTTCTCCTTTAAAAGAGGTTTTATTTTCTGTGATCGGAAAGCTGTGTATATCCCGGTTGTCAGTTCTAAACCCTAACATTTTGCTAGTTCTCCTGCAAAGTTGTAACCTACTCCTCTTTGCTCTTTAAATATCAACGTTACTTTTAAATTTCCCTCATTAAGTTTTAAAGTAATGTCATAATCACTTAACATGTCTTTTAATGAACAAAAACCGTAATAACCGTCTGGTATAGTTAGTTCAATCATCCCTTCACTGGTAGTTTTTCTTATCCAATTATTTTTTAAGGATTCGCTTATGTTAATCCATTTAACTTTGTAATAAATTTCATGGAGCGCTACTTTTAGAGAACCATGATTTTCAATAGGACGTTGTAAAAGTATTGGCTCGTCTTGATCAGTTATATAAATAAACATTTTTATTACGGATATATAAATGAATGTTTTTAAATATAACAAAGACGCTAAATATTCAGTTGGATCATATAACCCCAAAACTATAGCTGTTGACAGTTTTGTTGTTGCAGTGGGAGTTGACGCCTTTGAGGTTAAGGTCAGTAATCCATTAAACCATTATTTAAATCCTAGCATCAAACATGATAACATCGCAAAGGCATGGTTTAGTCATCCAATGCAGTTTTATCAAAACCAGTTAAACTTTGCTGTGTTTTGCGCAACAACAGGGTGTGGTGTTTCTTTCACTGATCACTTAAATCATCCTGATCTCATGGTAAAAGCAGTTTATAGATTTCATTTCTATTACGCATTCAGGCGTATTTTGTCTGAACTGCAGGCGCCATTACCGAATGATTCAACTTTTAATCCATTCAACAACAGAATTAACATGAAGGCCTTTGAACGGATTTGTAATGAGTTTAACATTAACCTCCATACAGACTTTAGACAAAAGTTAGATCGTAATCATGGTTTGGGTACACTTTATTATTGGGGTGTGCACAGAAAGTATAACTATGATTGGAATCGTCCTTACACGTCTTTTTCTTCAGGTACGACCGTTCATCTGGGATCTATTCAACAAAAACATAAAAACGCGTGGACTACATTTATTTTAGACACTTCCGAAGGACTGACAAAGGCGGGAATAGAACGAGTAAATGATTCTATTCGTACTTACGTGTGGTGTTTGCTGGGATCTCAAGCGCAAGTGAGGTCTGAGATAATGGATCCTTCTACTGGGTTTGATGCACAAAAACAGTATTTAGCTAATTTAGAAGATGCAATCAATTCTACAGTTGACCTCCCAGCTAGCATTAAAAGGTATCAAGACGTTTTAAGATTCACAAGATCGAAGGTAGACTTTGCTGTTCGTAGTGGATTATACATGCTGCCCTCGGATCTTAGACTTCAAATAGGAACAATTGTAAACTATAACAACGAAATCCTTATAGCGGGAGATAATCAAGCAGTTGGTAAAAACAAAGAAATAAATTCTACATTGTCGATCATACAAAGAACACACCATCCAATCCCTAACAGTCAAAAAAAGAATATGAATTCAACAAATTCAACGAACTTAACTGGCAGCGCAGCCAATAACCATGAAAACGAAAAGACAGCATTAGTTATTTTTCTAACTGCAGCTGGTCTAGTTTATTTTAATTTTACTAAAGAGTAATCCAACAACTAAAACTATTAATGTCCATAAGTGTTCAGCCATAAAACCGACTACTTTGCTTGCAGTAGAAAAAAGCCAACTGACAATTCCACCTAATATACCGGGTAGTGCATCTAGAGCTTTTTCTCCTAATTTTTTTAATAGATTCGTTAAATGTTCCAGTTGTTTTTTAATCCAATTCGTATCATTTGACGGTGAAGGTGGAGAAGGTAATTGACCACCGCCACTGCCGCCTGTTCCTGTTAAAGCAAACACTAAAGTAGAGATTGCAAACCCCAAAGCTGTCATAACGCTCGCAATCGTGACTCCTTGCTCTCTAAATAAAGTTCTTATTCGTTCAGCTAACGTCGTGTTTTCGTATAACATTATTTGGATGGTTTCTTTTATTCTGCTAAATTGTGTTCGTAATTGTTCACTGTTAGTTGACAGTACTTCTAGTCTTGCAGCTCTCTCGTGTTGAAGATCATTTAGTCTTTGTGTGATTCTGTCTTTCACGTCTTGTCCTAGGTTGTTATCATCTGCTTCAGTCAACTTTTGTTTTTCTCTGTTTATGTGAGAATCAAGTTCGCTTAACTTTGCTAGATTATTTGTTAACTCGCCTCTGGTAGATTGTAATGATTTGTTGAGCGCCATTAGTTCTCTCATAGGTAATGGTGAATCATGTAATGTTTTTACTTGGGTTTCTTCATCTTCTGAAATCATAAAACTAGTTTCCATTTCTATTATTTGGTCCGCAGTTGCGCTTAAGTCTTTAAGGGGAATTGATTGAAGTTGGGAATCAGTAGGTCGTCTTTGTAGTGTGTTTTGAAGTTTAGAAATTGAATGTGTGCTTAGGTCTGGTTCTGGTTCGATGTTAAATCGTCTTTGATCACTAACACTGAGCCTTTGACGAAGTGTACTCTTTTTTAAAAACTTTGTGGTGTTTCGTTTATCTGTAAGTTTGACTAGTTGACCATCTTTATCCTTCGCAAATAAATGGTTATCTTTTAATTCGAAGTCATTAGAATCGAAAACTTCAGGTGGTTCTTGTCCTATACTTTCATAAAGCGATCTTACTTTACCATCCATTAGTTCTCGCCTTAAAGATGATTGATGACGAGATTGAATAGCTTCACTCATGTCATCTCCAGGATCAAAAACATCATAATCGTGGTCTGCTTCTATTCCTGCCATGTTTTATTTATAATTATGTTTTTATTTTTATCTTACAAAACAAAAGAGATGTCACAATCATACGGAACAATTCTTGATCCATACAGACGGTTAAAAGAACCACTCGGTGTTAAAGGAACCAGGCAGAGTATCGTTATAAGTAATAATCCTTCAACTATCGATCAAAGACAAATATTATCAGTAAGATTTCCTAGTCTGGGATCTAATGAAGTAATTGTGCCAGGTACCGCACGTCTCGCATTTAAAATACAACTGGAGTCAGAGACAGATCCGAATAGAACTTTAGTTGCTAATCTTGGTAGAGCGATCGTTAGTAAGATTACTATTAAACTTGAAGGGAGAGAGGTAATGTCTTTAGATAATGCAGATGTCTTTTCGATTTATAGTGACCTCTGGCTCACAGAAAATGAAAGAAAAGATAGGATTTATTAAGGAATACAAGGGGATAATGGTATAAAACATAGAATTGATGCTGGAGACAAAAAAGATGACACTCAAGATGAGTTGGTCGCACAAGTTTATGGTAATCGATTTTATATACCTCTTGATTTCGAGCTATTAAACACGCACTCCCCGTATTATCAGGGTGCTTTACAAGATAGGCTTATGTATGAATTAACTTTTAATGATTACAGTCGTGTTATCAGATCAGCGACAGATCCTGATGCAAAATATAGTATTTCAGACATCACATTAGAGTTTGATGTTGTTCGTCCTCAAGAATTAGCTCGATTGATTTCACAACAATACCAGACAAGATTAGCAATATACTACAACAGAATTTTAAATCATAGTAAAATACCTAAAAACAAATCAGACACAATTTGGAACATCGATTTGAATGTATCAGCAAGGTCATTGAAAGGGATTTTGTTGCTGTTTGAGGAGTCCAAAAAACCCTTTAACAGATTAAGCGAGAAGTTTTATAATCCTAAAATAACTAAGCTAACATGCACGATTGAAGGACAACCGAATCAGTTGTTTGCAAGCGGTCTTTTACCGTATCAGCATTTTGATGAAATACGAAAACTGTTGGGTGGAGGTAGTCGGCAAAGAGACCCGGTGGCTAATTTAATTTGCAAAGACCTCCATCTTCATGATGTCAGACTTGAAGATTATTTATCCTCGAAGTATGCTATGTGGCTAGATCTTAGAACAACAGAACATAACAAACTACATGGCAGTGGAAGAACAGTTGGTGATGGGTCAGGAGGAATAAACATTCAAATTCACAAAGAAGCGGAAGAGAATAAGCAAATATTTATTTATGTTTATTTACTATGCGATGCTCAGCTGAACATTGAAGACAACAGATTAAAAGATATCGTGTATTAAAATAATGGATTTGAAGACTAATTTAAATTTCATTACAAAAGAACCTCATTGTGGTTTATTTTGCGGAATGACAGGCTGCGGGAAAAGTGTGTTCGCTTTAGATTTAATACAAACAGTTTATCGTAATCACTTTGAACACATAGTAATATTCTGCACGACTTTAGAATACAACAAGTCTTATAAAGAAAGAAAGTTCATTTGGACAGATGACGAAATCTATTTAGTCAATCCAAGTGATAAAGTAAGCGAATGTTTAGAGTATTTTTATAAACTGTTTAAAGGAACACCAACTTTGCTTATCATTGATGATTGCTCAGCTGAAAGAGACAATGTCAAAAAAAGAAATAGTTTAGCAAAACTAGCATTCAGTGGTCGACATGCAGGAATTAGCGTATGGATTTTAACGCAGAAGTATAACTCGGTTTTAAAAGACTTTAGAGAACAGTTAAAGACGGTTGTTTTGTTTTTTTTACCAAAGATAAACACAGCTTTGATGAGTGTCTTGATGAAAATGATGTTGTTGAATCAAAAGAAGAAAAAATAAAATAAAACAAAGGCTAAAAAAAGAAAAATTCTGTAAACTAGTAAAAAACAGATTTTCCTAGTCAGTACAAATGTTTGTGAAGAAAATCAGAACGTGTAGAATATTTTATGACAATTTCCTTCTTTTTTTTTTCATTTTTTTTTTTCTCTCATTAAAAAACAATTAAATCACGCTGTTTTCGAGAGTAAAAACGACTAAATCGCACTGTTTTCGAGGATAAAAAACGCAAGAAAACGATTAAATCACGCCTTTTTGAGGGTTAAAAAACATAAGGAAAAAGGCGTGATTTTAGCCGTTTTTTTAAATAAATAGAGGAGTGAAACCGAAACCGAAATCGAAGCTGAGCCAGAAACCCCTTTCTTCCGTTCTCTGAGGGAGATGAACCCTGACCAGTCGAGCAGGAATCCAAATGATGTTGATCTTTCTGGCTTGTGACTGCATCAATACCACCAGGAACTAACTTTTGATTTGTTGGAAGAACTGGACTTTTCCTGTTGGTGACATAATACTCAGGGAGGTCTTACCTGACACACCTCTAGAGTCTGAGCACCAGTTCTTGGAACATATGGCATTTGGATTCTACTTCCTACAGGCTGCTCTCGCTCTATGTCTTGCAGCATTATCCCATAGGCAGTGTGGATTGATCATTGTCCTTCTAGGACATTCAGTAACTGATCAAAATTGTCGAATTCCGAGTGGAACACTGAAGGTGCAGATGGGTTGAGAATGATCTGTGTTGAGAGAAGACTTGACGAATCTTGCAGAGACTGTGCTATGGCAGTTTCTAGTTATAAACTGAACCGATAGTTCTCCGAATGACCAATTCTGTTCAGCAGGGTGGTGAGTTGGTTGCTTCGGAAGAGATGTCTCAGTGCCATGCAAATGAGAACATGTTTGGGCAGCTTCCACTCTCCCTTTGTGACTGCTCTGCAAATATCCTGTCTTATCAAACCTACAAGTCTACTGACTGTTGCTGTTTGATTGTCTTTGTCAGTCAAAAACCTTTTCATGTCACCAGAAAGTACATCAGACTGTTGCAGAAACTCGTCGGTTGGTGGCCATGGCATGCTTTCTGCTTTTTGAAAGGACTGAACAATTGTGTTTCTGAGCTGTTAACCTGTCAGCGGTTGCCAAGCCTTTGAAGTGTCCATACCAGTACTGAAAACAAGATACTGCATGTCACTTAGAGCAAACAATAGTTTTTCTCTGTAAAGTTTTGCTTTTAGCTTTGCACTTCTGTACTGAGAGTTTGGGTACTTCGTCTTGGCCAAAGCAGAGACGTACGTGTCACGCAACTCTGCGAGTTTCATTACATCTTTCTTGTGGATAACGTTCTCTTCTATAACTCACAGACTTTCTGAAAGGCTGCCATATGAGTCTCTTCAAGCTCCTGATCTCTCTTTGCTGCTTCATTTCTGCTCAGCCAATAAGAAGGTTTCTGCAAATGCTGCTTGGCACAGCTTCTGTGATACTTTGCTTCACAAGCAAATAAATCAAAGCCTCTGATCCTGTGTAAGATATGTTTTTATCTTTCTTTTGTTCTGCAGCTTCAAGTATAGATTTCTACCCATCTCTCTCAAAAATTGTTGTGGATTCTGTGGTCCAAAGACCTTTCTGTTTTATTTTCTTGCAACTTGTCTTACTACAGAAAATACAATCAGGCTTGAAGATGACATTTTCAGATGTTGCAGAACAAGGTCTAGTCTAGGCTGGGAAGTGTCACTTGTGGTACTAGTACATTGTAAGCGTCCAGGGTTACCTGTGAATCTCTGATAACAGTCTCTGTGATAGTCATGCTCTTGTTTCAGTTCTTAAGGCACTAACCTGCAAGAATATTCCATGCGATAGGCAGAATCAGGAGGTTCCAAAAGTCTACGTTTACAGATGCCCTTGATATTTGTAAGTTTGTTTTCAGGTTCTTTTAATTCAGACATGTATGTAAAAGTCAGAATTTGAATCCTGGAAGTGAATCACACACACTCGAGGCGTTTCCTGTTCAGAGGAGGCGGTGGCACAATCTGTGTGTTTTCACTTTCGTGACACCATTACTACTTAGATCTGCACCCCTCAGTCATCTGCTATTGTGTTAGAATTTGTATGTAATATAAGGTTTTAATACAAGACATGATTTCTAAGCAATCAAGTGGTCAAAAATGAACAAGATCTGCCCAAAAGACGTTTCTAAGGATTCCGAGCGATATTCCAGTTTTGGGGGTAGGGATGATCGTTTTGAAACTGTGACATACCTTATCGGCCCAGAATCTTCAAACCTGGCCTGAATGACCCTAATACATTGTAGTTTGTGAACATATATGCCAAGTTAGGGATTTGTTGATTATTTCTTAAGTGTGAGAGATGACATCCTCTTTTAATCGTAAAAATGACAGTACGCGAAGAACACGTGTCATGGAAGACAAGTTATAGCCTTATTATTATTTGTAATTCTCTTTTTACGATACTTACTCATTGCTTTTACTAAACTAGGAAGCAAATTATAGTTTTCTTAGTCTTAATACCACTTGATTACTTATTGAAAATGCGATTGCCGAATTTAGGGGGTACCCTTGCGGCAAAGGCAATAACTCTAAGACCAACTCACATTTTTGCTGTTAACATGCATAAATGGATTCAGCACACTCTGGAGCACATTTTAGACCTAGTCTGGTTTAGCCCGAGGGGGGGGGGGGGGGATTGCAAGGTACCCCCCAGCTCCTCACCGAGTATCTCCTTACCTTCCAAAAATAAGAAAGTATAGGGTCTTTGGATAACAGGCCTTGTGTTGATGCCTTTTTAATAAACCATTGTGGTGCATAAATGCAACATTGGCGGTGAAAGGGTTAAGGCTGTGTCAAACCAACTGACACGGGCTAGAACTCCAAGGCTACATCAAGAGGTTGTTATGCTCTGCATGGTTATGCGGGGATTGTCTTTAGCCATGACGAGCTCCTAGCATAACATCATCAGTCTCTAAAATCCTCCGAAGTCGGAGTGTGGCTGCCCACGTGGCGGGGGTAATCAGAAACGGTTACGCACGTAATGTTGTGATCCCTAGCTGGTGCATTTGTACCGTAGTGTTCAAGTGCTTCGGCTGTTGGGATGATCACTGAGTCTTGTAGACAACAGCAACTATGCACAAAAAGTTATAGACCATCATCACAAAAGGGGCATGTCAAACACGGGTATTGAGAAGACTGCGCGCATGCGTGCGTTTGTCACAGTGTTTGCATGTATGTGTGTGATTGGATCCACTTGTTCTGCTTAATTAACACTTATAAATATATCGAGTTCTTGTATTGTATGTGTGAAGTTTATATTGTGTATCATGTGTATGTTGAAAGGCGTATTACGCTCATTTATTTGTGTTCATTATAATTATTGTTTCTAATGTTTGTATTGATAGGTGCTTCTTTACATGTTGATAACTCATTTATTAATTACTGTTTCTAACGTTTGTGTTGACTGATGTTGTTTTTATGTTGATTATTATTCACTTATTCTTGGATTGTGTTTAATGTATATGCTTACTCATTTGTATTCTAGTGCTTAGTTCTTTGTACGGGAGTAAAGCGCTTTACAAGTATCCATTATTATTATCATTATTATTATTATTATTATTATTATTACAGTTAATCTTATTTGAAATTCGATTTTAAGTTTCTTTGTCCAATTCACACTCCCAAAAAAGAAAGAAAAAAAAGAGAGAGAGAAAACCATAGCAAAAACAAAAGCAGACAAGTGTCACTGAACACACACTCACACTCTCTCTATCTCACCCCCCCCCCCCCCCCCCCCCCAATCAATCAATCAACATTTATTGTCTTTAAAAAGATACAGAAAATCTTTGTCTGGCATGCACATAAAACATAAACATAATAAGAAACATCATTTAGAAACTCTCATCCAAAATCAAAATTTACGCACATTTTTCCTTATATAAATAAATAAATAAATAAATATACTATAGTATTAAATTACAATCCAAAATAAACACTAGAAAGCACACACACACACACACACACACACACACACACACACACACACACACACACACACACACACACACATACACACGCGCGCGCACTTATGCACCCCCCCCCCCCCCACACACACACACACAGCTAAAAGTAAGACCAACAGTTTGTGTATGATAACATGACAATATGCATAAAATGAATAATATGAATAATATCACAAGCAAATGTATAATAGAAGTACATAAAAACAAAGTTTAGTTTATAAAAACAACAACAATAGTGCTAGAACAATAATAATATTAATGTATACTAAAATCAGCACGCATTCACCCAAGCTCTCTCTCTCTCTCTCTCTCTCTCTCTCTCTCTCTCTCTCTCTCTCTCTCTCTCTCTCTCTCTCTCTCTCTCTCTCTCTCTCTCTCTCTCTCTCTCTCTCTCCCCCTCGCCATCCCCCTCTCTCTCTCTCTCTCACACACACACACACACACAAATACTCACACATGCACAGACACACACACTCACACACACATAAAACTTAAACCAACAATTTGTATAAAAGTAGTAATAGGGTAATATGCATAACACAAACTAAAGTAAATATCACAATCAAAATAATTAAGTAAGATAATAATTAGATCATATGATAATAATGTATAGCTAAAAGTCAACACAGAGTCGCCCCTCACACACACACACACACACGCACGCACGCACGCACGCACGCGCACGCGCACGCGCACGCGCACGCACACACACACACACACACACACACACACACACACACACACACACACACACACACACACACGGCCTGCAATAAACAACTGACTGTGATCGATCTTCTAATAATTACAGGCATATAGAGGCCTTCCACCATATCATTTTGTTGTATCTGTCAGCCCCCTCACCACCACCACCCCACCCGCCCTCCCTTTCCTACACTCTCTCTTTCTGTTTGGCTTTCTATCTAAAATAAAATCCTTAAAAAATCGTAAATCCAAGAACGAATCAAAGCGAAATTCGTATTTCCAAGAACCAAAATGACATTGACTGCAGGTTGAGCAATGACCAAGTTCGGAGATAGAGCAGGGTGTGAAGGAGAAGGGGGGGGTGGGTGGGTTCGCTTTTATGTTTTTTTCTACAGTAGCCTATGCATGTTAGTGTTGAATCAGCCAAAGCCAGATCAAATTGAACCCCTCGCTTCTTCTCTCTTAATATATGTTATTATACCCTCTCCCTCTCCCTCTCTCTTCCTCGGTCTCTCCCCCTCCCCTTCCCCTCTGTCTGCTCTCTCTCTCTCTCTCTCTCTCTCTCTCTCTCTCTCTCTCTCTCTCTCTCTCTCTCTCTCTCTCTCTCTCTCTCTCTCTCTCTCTCTCTCTCTCTCTCTCTCTCTTTGTCACAGGTTTCGATTATCCACCTTATGATTATGTGTGTGCCTTAGTATACCCCCCCCCCCGACACCTCCCACCTCCCACCTCCCTCACCCCCCCCCCCCCCCCCGATTTTTTGTGCATGCGTTACTTAGTTTTTGTTGCTTGAAGTTTTCTTTGATTTCTTGTTATTTATTATTATTCCCCAGGGCTGGGTGGAAAAAAAAGCTGTCATTGCTTATGTCATGTTCCCTGGTTAAATAAAATTTCGTTTTCGTTTTCGTTTCTCTCTCTCTCTCTCTCTCTCTCTCTCTCCTCTCTCTCCCTCTCTCTCTCTCCTCTCTCTCTCTCTCTCTCTCTCTCTCTCTCTCTCTCTCCTCTCTCTCTCTCTCTCTCTCTCTCTCTCTCTCTGTGTGTGTTGTGTGTGTGAGTGTGTGTATATGTTGTATAATTATGTGTGTGTGTGTGAGTGTGTGTATATATATATATATATATATATATATATATATATATATATATTTATGTGTGTGTGTGTGTGTGTGCCAGAATCGCTGAATGTGTATCCACAGCCATAGAAAGAGAGAGGAGAAAAAGAACCGAGAGAGGAGAGAGAGAGAGAGGAGAGAGAGAGAGAGAGAGAGAGAGAGAGAGAGAGAGAGAGAGACAGACAGACAGACAGACAGAGAGAGACAGCGAGAGAGTACATACTATTCGTCCTCTTTATCATTGGGATATGTCGTAAAGCTTTAAATGAGATAATGTTTTTAGAAAAGAATATACGCGAGCCAATGGCTGATCGATTTTATATTTATTGATATTAGGCTTACTAATGCAGGTTGAGCAATGACCAAGTTCGGAGATAGAGCAGGGTGTGAAGGAGAAGGGAGGGGTGGGGGGGGGGCCTATGCATGTTAGTGTTGAATCAGCCAAAGGATTCGCTTCTCTCTCTCCCTGTCTCTCTTCTCTCCCACTTCTCAGTAGCTCTATGCTCTGTCTCTCTCTCTCTCTCTGTTGAATCAGCTCTCTCTCTCTCTCTCTCTCTCTCTCTCTCTCTCTCGATTATCCACCTTATGATTATGTTGTGTGCCTTAGTATATACCCAGATCAAATTGATATGAAGTCTCTTATTTCATGTTTCTCTCTCTCTTTCTGTTTGCCGTGTCAGGCCCAGCAACACACACCTGCAGTGGGAGTGTCAGAGGGTGGGGGTACAGTACAGGGACCACAACTCCATCTTCGTCACTGACAGGGGACTCCCCAGAAAGGCATTGTATTTCAGTTCCTTTTCCCCAACAAAGCGAGGCACTGCTCGACTGGCAGAGAACCTCTTTCCCCCCTTACCAGAAAGGGGAGAATATAGCCAGCAGCGTAATCGCTGCCCACTCCTCGAGTCGACCCCCTTCTCACAAACCCCACCCCTCTCCCAACAAAGTAAGCTGTCCAACCAGGCTGTCCAGTCAGGCTCTGACTCCAATACTAATAGGCCTATGCACCCCAGGTGTGAGTGTTTGTATATATATATTATATATATATATATATGTGTGTGTGTGTGTGTGTGTGTGTGTGTGTGTGGTGTGTGTTGTGTGTGTTGGAGTGTGTGTATATCTGTGTGTGTGTGTGTGTGCCAGAATCGCTGAATGTGTATCCACAGCCATAGAAAGAGAGAGAGGGAAAAAGAACCGAGAGAGAGAGAGAGAGAGAGAGAGAGAGAGAGAGAGAGAGAGAGAGAGAGAGAGAGAGAGAGAGAGAGACAGACAGACAGACAGAGACAGAGAGAGACAGCGAGAGAGTACATACTATTCGTCCTCTTTATCATTGGGATATGTCGTAAAGCTTTAAATGAGATAATGTTTTTAGAAAAGAATATACGCGAACAATGGCTGATCGATGTTATATTTATTGATATTAGGCTTACTAATGCAGGTTGAGCAATGACCAAGTTCGGAGATAGAGCAGGGTGTGAAGGAGAAGGGGGGGGGGTGGGTTCGCTTTTATGTTTTTTTCTACAGTAGCCTATGCATGTTAGTGTTGAATCAGCCAAAGCCAGATCAAATTGATATGACTCCCTCGTTTCTTCTCTCTTTCTGCCAATGCCGTCATCAGGCCCAGCAACACACACCTGCAGTGGGAGTGTCAGAGGGTGGGGGTACAGTACAGGGACCACACCTCCATCTTCGTCACTGACAGAAAGGCATTGTATTTCAGTTCCTTTTCCCCAACAAAGCGAGGCACTGCTCGACTGGCAGAGAACCTCTTTCCCCCCTTACCAGAAAGGGGAGAATATAACCAGCAGCGTAATCGCCGCCCACTCCTCGAGTCGATCCTCTTCTCACAAACCCCACCCCTCTCCCAACAAAGTAAGCTTTCCAACCAGGCTGTCCAGTCAGGCTCTGACTCCAATACTAATAGGCCTACCGCACCCCAGCAAAACATGCAAAACTCTGGCCCCTTCAGTGGGCCGGTCTTTTCTCAGTCCGATGCCGGATACCGTAATGCCTTCCCCTCTCTTCCCTCTACCAATCGTTCACCCCAACAAGTCAATTCCAACGAGCCCCCTACTGTCCTTCCTCCCAATCCCAACCATTCTGTCCCCCCACCTCCTAACCACAACCACCCCCCTCCCCCTCCAGTTCATCCCAACAACCCCCCTCCCCCTCCATTTCATGCCCCGCATACACAGCCTGCTGACCAACACTGTGGTCAGTACATCTGGCCCCCTTCCCCACCTCAGCTAATGAGGCCTCCCCCTCCTCCATTCCACCATCCAATGTTCTTCCCCCACTTTCCTGGCGGTTTCCACCCCTCTCACTATCACATGCCCCACTTTCCCCATTTTCTGCCCATGTCTAATTACCCCCTAGGCCACCCCCTTCCCCAGCCGACGGTGTGAAGTGATGATTTTGCTGTTGTTGTTGTTGGTGGGTTTTTTTAATTATTATTTTTTCCTTTTCTCTGACCCAGAATAATTGTCTTGGTGATTCGTTCTTCCAATATTAAGGCCTACTTCACATACAATGAGTTGATGATTGTGGTCCATGACGATAGCCAATTTCTGAATGAAAAAGATGCACAATATGTTTGAGTGCTTATGTATGTGTATGAGTGTGAGAGCGCACAGTATGTATGTATGTATGTATGTATGTATGTATGTATGTATGTATGTATGTATGTATGTATGTATGTATGTATGTATGTATGTGTATGCATGAGCATTGATTCCTTTAATGGTGATGATTAATTATCGAATGAAAAAGGTGCATAATATGTTTGAGTGCTTATATATGTGTATGAGTCTGAGCGTGTACGGTATGTATGTATGAATGTGTGCATGTTAATATGTATGTATGTATGTATGTATGTATGTATGTATGTATGTATGAATGTATCTATGTATGTATCTATGAATGTACGTAGGTATGTGAGGATTATGAATGTATGTATGCTTGTAGGAATGAATGTATGTATGTATGTATGTATGCATCTATGTATCTATGCATGTGTATGTATGCATGTTGATTCATTTAATGGTGATCATTAATTTCTGCTTTTAATTCATTATTATTTCCCATATATTCAGCAAAATATTGCGGAATGAACATTTTACTACAAACTATGCAACTTCTGAACTTTGGACTATAGTGTGAATATAATTAATTGAATATAATGTGAATAGAAATCCGAATTAAGCATTATATTAATATTTTTAAAATATTTTAAAAAGAAATCTGGACTGAAAACAAAATATTGATAATGTGGAAAACGTGGACCTGAGAATCTAGTGCTGACCACAACGTATGCAGAGAAGAGCTCTGTGACGACGCGTTTTGAAATAACAACGCGTTTTGAAATAATTATTTCAAATCGGAGTTCAGAAGATTTTTTGATCTGGTTGAACAGTGGTCAGTGTCACTGACCAGTGGTCATTTTGGCCTATTTTCACTGTTTGACTGCAAATTAGTGTATTAAGTGTTCAAATGAACAAGGTTTGATGTGGTTGACCAGTGGTTCAACCACATCAAACCTTGTTCATTTGAACTCTTAATACACTAATTTGCGATCAAACAGTAAAAATAGGCCAAAATGACCACTGGTCAGTGACACTGACCACTGGTCAACCACATCAAAAATTGTTCATTTGAACTCCTAATACACTAATTTGCAGTCAAACAGTGAAAGTAGGCCAAAATGACCACTGGTCAGTGACACTGACCACTTCAAAAAATGTTCTGAACTCCTAATTCAGTAATTTGCAGTCAAACAGTCAAAATAGGCCAAAATGACCACTGGTCAGTAACATTGACCACTGGTCAACCGCATCAAAAATTGTTTAATTTTTGAGACACAGAGAGAGACAGAGAGAGAGATTTGACAGATAGACATACAAAAGAGTCAGAAAGAAAAATTTATTTCAAATCGCGGTTTTATTTCAAAACGTGTCGACACACACCAACGCGTTTTGAAATAAACTCAACGCGTTTTGAAATAATTATTTCAAAACGCGTTGTTTGTCCAGTGGACTTTTGTCCTGCGTGGGTAGTGTTTTGTCCAGTGGGTTTTTGTCCTTCATGGGTGGTGTTTTGTCCAGTGGGCTTTTGTCCTGCATGGGTAGTGTTTTGTCCAGTGGGTTTTTGTCCTGAATGGGTCTACACAAAGACTTCGGTGAATTTATTTCAAATCGCGGTTTTATTTCAAAACGTGTCGACACACACCAACGCGTTTTGAAATAAACTCAACGCGTTTTGAAATAATTATTTCAAAACGCGTTGTTTGTCCAGTGGACTTTTGTCCTGCGTGGGTAGTGTTTTGTCCAGTGGGTGTTTGTCCTTCATGGGTGGTGCTTTGTCCAGTGGGCTTTTGTCCTGCATGGGTAGTGTTTTGTCCATTGGGTTTTTGTCCTGAATGAGTCTACACAAAGACTTCGGTGAATTTATTTCAAATCGCGGTTTTATTTCAAAACGTGCCTATTTTCACGCTTTGATAGCAAATTAGTGTAGTGGTTCAACCACATCAAACCTTGTTCATTTGAACTCTTAATACACTAATTTGCGATCAAACAGTAAAAAATAGGCCAAAGTGACCACTGGTCAGTGACACTGACCACTGGTCAACCACATCAAAATTTGTTCATTTGAACTCCTAATACACTAATTTGCAGTCAAACAGTGAAAATAGGCCCAAATGACCACTGGTCAGTGACACTGGTCAACCACATCAAAAATTGTTCATTTGAACTCCTAATGCACTCATTTGCAGTCAAACAGTGAAAGTAGGCCAAAATGACCACTGGTCAGTGACACTGACCACTGTTCAACCAGATCAAAAAATCTTCTGAACTCCTAATACACTAATTTGCAGTCAAACAGTCAAAATAGGCCCAAATGACCACCGGTCAGTAACATTGACCACTGGTCAACCGCTTCAAAAATTGTTTAATTTTTGAGACACAGACAGAGACAGAGATAAATTGACAGATAGACATACAAAGGAGTCAGAAAGAGAAATGTATTTCAAATCGCGGTTTTATTTCAAAACGTGTCGACACACACCAACGCGTTTTGAAATAAACTCAACGCGTTTTGAAATAATTATTTCAAAATGCGTTGTTTGTCCAGTGGACTTTTGTCCTGCGTGGGTAGTGTTTTGTCCAGTGGGGTTTTGTCCTTCATGGGTGGTTTTTTGTCCAGTGGGCTTTTGTCCTGCATGGGTAGTGTTTTGTCCATTGGGTTTTTGTCCTGAATAGGTCTACACAAAGACTTCGGTGAATTTATTTCAAATCGCGGTTTTATTTCAAAACGTGTCGACACACACCAACGCGTTTTGAAATAAACTCGACGCGATTTGAAATAATTATTTCAAAACGCGTTGTTATTTCAAAACGCGTCGTCACAGAGCTTAGTAGCTAGAGCACGCCAATCCGATTCCCCAAAAGTACGTAGATTAACTCCACATGCTCGTAGTCCTTCAAGACCTTCCACAGTTTTCCGATGTTCGGCCAACGAGACGCTTTTGAGATGAGGACAATTCTTCTCCTCGCATGATGGTCTTCGAATCTTATACAGAAAGGAAACCACCATATCAATTTTGATTGATGCATTAAACTTCAATTTGGCTTCCCTTATAAACTGAGTGATGACATCGCTGCAGTTTTGACACGGAGAGAAATTTAGATACCATCTGATCGTTTGTGACGGTATTAAATCATTCTCTAGGAGATCGAGAAGAATCTTTATTGCTTTACGTTCAGAATGATCCGTCTTGTCATTCACTACGAATTGTATTGTAGTTTTCTCTTGGTGAGGGAAGTCAGGACTTCGTTTTAAAAACACCAGGACAGAATACACTGTTTTCGATGTACTGTGATCTCCGCCATGCAGCCCACTGTGCCAAAACACATCAAAAACAACCTCACCAAGTTCCATGATACAATGCAATACTACGAATGCTAGCTCATACTTCCTGGGTAATGTGCTTTGCGTGTTTCTATTTTGGATTCAATTTGACGACGGTTCTAGTAACGTCTTAGGGAAAACCGTTGGGCCTAAAGGCTAAATACAGTCAAAACCGAAATTTCCCGTTGGAGTATTTTTTAGTACAATGCTGATCGCCTAGCGTTAGGAATGCTGTCATATTGCGTAGTCCTAAAATATATACTAGGCACAAAAAGTTAAGGGCCACCTCCACAAAAGGAGCTTATTTTTTGAACACGGAATTTGAGAAGATTGAGTTAATCTTAATGTTTTGTAATCTGTACATATCATATTCATTGCATAATATTCTTATACAAAAGTTTTCTTAAATGCATGCATGAAATCCTTCATCCACAAATTTGTTCTTTATCATTAATGTTTACGTGTGTGTGTGTGTGTGTGTGTGTGTGTGTGTGTGTGTGTGTGTGTGTGTGTGTGTGTGTGTGTGTGTGTGTGTGTGTGTGTGTGTGTGTGTGATGGGG
>CM065688.1:14927187-14944687 GCA_017654935.2 Phymorhynchus buccinoides | reverse complement strand
CAATAATGAAAGTTTAGTGGTTGTAAGTCAGACTGTGGTCTGGAGGGAGCGATGGAGCTAGATGTCTTCGTTGTCTGATGTTCCAAATGTCGTCCTCAGGGACATCTGCTTGCTCACAGGTCAGGGACAGGTCAGGGACAGGTCAGAAAGGAGTACCGGAAAACATCAGATAGGCCTACACATATTAGTAGTTTGGCTACATGTTATGCATAGGACAAATTGGTTACAACAAAGCTAGACTAATGGCCATCAAGTACGGATGGAAGCAACCTGTTTAACTTTTCAATAATAGGCTTCTTTGTATGTCCAGTTTTGTTCTACTCAATATTATTTGTTTTAAAACCACCCTTTAGCTGTGCATTTAGTTTATAAGATTTCTTATAGTGACAGCCTGACGTATTCGACTAAACAGATTGAATGCAACTTGCACTACATACAAAAAGAAGTTAACTCATGTTGCCAATAAGCAAAGAGAACGTACCTTATGCATAGCGTGTTTCAGAGGGAGGGAAGCTTCAGTTGCCCGTAGCAGAGGGAATGCTGCTGATGTAGCCCGTAGCAGAGGGAATGCTGCTGATGTAGCCCGTAGCAGAGGGAATGCTGCTGATGTAGCCCGTAGCAGAGGGAATGCTGCTGATGTAGCCCGTAGCAGAGGGAATGCTGCTCATGTAGCCCGTAGCAGAGGGAATGCTGCTGATGTAGCCCGTAGCAGAGGGAATGCTGCTGATGTAGCCCGTAGCAGAGGGAATGCTGCTGATGTAGCCCGTAGCAGAGGGAATGCTGCTCATGTAGTTTGTAGCAGAGGGAATGCTGCTCATGTAGCCCGTAGCAGAGGGAATGCTGCTCATGTAGCCCGTAGCAGAGGGAATGCTGCTCATGTAGCCTGCGTAGCCCGAGGGAATGCTGCTCATGTAGTTTGTAGCAGAGGGAATGCTGCTCATGTAGCCCGTAGCAGAGGGAATGCTGCTCAGCCCGTAGTATGCCCGTAGCAGAGGGAATGCTGCTCATGTAGCCCGTAGCAGAGGGAATGCTGCTCATGTAGCCCGTAGCAGAGGGAATGCTGCTCATGTAGTCCCCGTAGCAGATGGAATGCTGCTCATGTAGCCCGTAGCAGATGGAATGCTGCTCATGTAGCCCGTAGCAGATGGAATGCTGCTCATGTAGCCCGTAGCAGATGGAATGCTGCTCATGTAGCCCGTAGCAGATGGAATGCTGCTCATGTAGCCCGTAGCAGATGGAATGCTGCTCATGTAGCCCGTAGCAGATGGAATGCTGCTCATGTAGCCCGTAGCAGATGGAATGCTGCTCATGTAGCCCGTAGCAGATGGAATGCTGCTCATGTAGCCCGTAGCAGAGGGAATGCTGCTCATGTAGCCCGTAGCAGATGGAATGCTGCTCATGTAGCCCGTAGCAGAGGGAATGCTGCTCATGTAGCCCCGTAGCAGATGGGAATGCTGCTCATGTAGCCCGTAGCAGATGGGAATGCTGCTCATGTAGCCCGTAGCAGAGGGAATGGAATGCTGCTCATGTAGCCCCGTAGCAGAGGGAATGCTGCTCATGTTCCCCGTAGCAGAGGGAATGCTGCTCATGTTCCCCGTAGCAGAGGGAATGCTGCTCATGTTCCCCGTAGCAGAGGGAATGCTGCTCATGTAGCCCGTAGCAGAGGGAATGCTGCTCATGTTCCCCGTAGCAGAGGGAATGCTGCTCATGTTCCCCGTAGCAGAGGGAATGCTGCTCATGTTCCCCGTAGCAGAGGGAATGCTGCTCATGTTCCCCGTAGCAGAGGGAATGCTGCACATGTTCCCCGTAGCAGAGGGAATGCTGCTCATGTTCCCCGTAGCAGAGGGAATGCTGCTCATGTTCCCCGTAGCAGAGGGAATGCTGCTCATGTTCCCCGTAGCAGAGGGAATGCTGCTCATGTTCCCCGTAGTAGAGGGAATGCTGCTCATGTTCCCCGTAGCAGAGGGAATGCTGCTCATGTTCCCCGTAGCAGAGGGAATGCTGCTCATGTTCCCCGTAGCAGAGGGAATGCTGCTCATGTAGAGCCCGTAGCAGAGGGAATGCTGCTCATGTAGCCCGTAGCAGAGGGAATGCTGCTCATGTAGCCCGTAGCAGAGGGAATGCTGCTCATGTTCCCGTAGCAGAGGGAATGCTGCTCGTGTTCCCCGTAGCAGAGGGAATGCTGCTCATGTTCCCCGTAGCAGAGGGAATGCTGCTCATGTTCCCCGTTGTAGAGGGAATGGCTCATGTTCCCCGTAGCAGAGGGAATGCTGCTCATGTTCCCCGTAGCAGAGGGAATGCTGCTCATGTAGCCTGTAGCAGAGGGAATGCTGCTCATGTTCCCCGTAGCAGAGGGAATGCTGCTCATGTTCCCCGTAGCAGAGGGAATGCTGCTCATGTAGCCCGTAGCAGAGGGAATGCTGCTCAGAGGGAATGTTCCCCGTAGCAGAGGGAATGCTGCTCATGTTCCCCGTAGCAGAGGGAATGCTGCTCATGTACCCCGTAGCAGAGGGAATGCTGCTCATGTTCCCCGTAGCAGAGGGAATGCTGCTCATGTAGCCCGTAGCAGAGGGAATGCTGCTCATGTTCCCCGTAGCAGAGGGAATGCTGCTCATGTTGCCCGTAGCAGAGGGAATGCTGCTCATGTTCCCCGTAGCAGAGGGAATGCTGCTCATGTTCCCCGTAGCAGAGGGAATGCTGCTCATGTTCCCCGTAGCAGAGGGAATGCTGCTCATGTTCCCCGTAGCAGAGGGAAATGCTGCTCATGTTCCCCGTAGCAGAGGGAATGCTGCTCATGTTCCCTGTAGTAGAGGGAATGCTGCTCATGTTCCCCGTAGGAGAGGGAATGCTGCTCATGTTCCCCGTAGCAGAGGGAATGCTGCTCATGTTCCCCGTAGCAGAGGGAATGCTGCTCATGTTCCCCGTAGCAGAGGGAATGCTGCTCATGTTCCCCTTAGTAGAGGGAATGCTGCTCATGTAGCTTGTAGTAGAGGGAATGCTGCTCATGTTCCCCGTAGCAGAGGGAATGCTGCTCAGTAGTCCGTAGAGGGAATGCTGCTCATGTAGCCTGTAGCAGAGGGAATGCTGCTCATGTTCCCCGTAGCAGAGGGAATGCTGCTCATGTTCCCCGTAGCAGAGGGAATGCTGCTCATGTAGCCCGTAGCAGAGGGAATGCTGCTCATGTTGCCCGTAGCAGAGGGAATGCTGCTTGTGTTGCCCGTAGCAGAGGGAATGCTGCTCATGTTGCCCGTAGCAGAGGGAATGCTGCTCATGTTCCCCGTAGCAGAGGGAATGCTGCTCATGTTCCCCGTAGCAGAGGGAATGCTGCTCATGTTCCCCGTAGCAGAGGGAATGCTGCTCATGTTCCCCGTAGCAGAGGGAATGCTGCTCATGTTCCCCGTAGCAGAGGGAATGCTGCTCATGTTCCCCGTAGCAGAGGGAATGCTGCTCATGTTCCCCGTAGCAGAGGGAATGCTGCTCATGTTCCCTGTAGCACAGGGAATATGCTGCCTCATGTTCCCAGTAGTCGAGGGAATGCTGCTTGTTCCCTGTAGTAGAGGGAATGCTGCTCATGTTCCCCGTAGCAGAGGGAATGTAGTAGAGGGAATGCTGCTCATGTAGCCCGTAGCAGAGGGAATGCTGCTCATGTTCCCCGTAGCAGAGGGAATGCTGCTCATGTAGCCCGTAGCAGAGGGAATGCTGCTCATGTTCCCCGTAGCAGAGGGAATGCTGCTCATGTAGTTCCCGTCAATGCTTCTGGATAGCGTGTAGCAGAGGGAATGCTGCTGTATGCTATGTTCCCCGTAGCAGAGGGAATGCTGCTCTTGTTCCCTGTAGCAGAGGGAATGCTGCTCATGTTCCCCTTAGCAGAGGGAATGCTGCTCATGTTCCCCGTAGCAGAGGGAATGCTGCTCATGTTCCCCGTAGCAGAGGGAATGCTGCTCATGTTCCCCGTAGCAGAGGGAATGCTGCTCATGTTCCCCGTAGTAGAGGGAATGCTTCATGTGACAGGAAACTGTCTGAGCGAACAAAGAAGAGAGGTGGTGCTGTCTGAAGAAAAACAAACCGTGATGTTGCCTTCTAGTAAACCCAAACGTAAGCTTAAAACAATTTAGCCAGTAAGGTAGTTTTATTGAACTTGTAGGGACGGTTGTTACACGTTTCATGCCAAATTCGTTAGTCTCCGTTTTAACACTTCTGTTGTGAATTGTTTGTTAAGTCCCCGAGCGAGAGTTCAGGGAGCAGCAATGTTTTTCAAGTCGTATGGTCAGTCCGTAGTCCGTCGGAGTTCAGTCCGTCCGGCGTGCTCAGTACGGTCCGGCTATCGTCGTTTTTCTCAAAAACTATGTCTATTATCATCAAAATTCGAATACTAGTTTGCCAAGAGACAAGCTTCCACTGATGTATTAAGTGTACATAAGGTCAAGTCGCCGCCAGTTACGGGGTCAACCCCGAAACACATAATCGCAAATTTCTCGCGACGTTTGCATGTATTTAATGCAGTTTTTTCCCACAAAATTTTCTTGATGAATGGTCTTATAACACAGTCTGTCATGAATTTGCTGGCGCGCGTGTGCGC
Organism: Phymorhynchus buccinoides; assembly: GCA_017654935.2. NCBI lineage: Eukaryota > Metazoa > Mollusca > Gastropoda > Neogastropoda > Raphitomidae > Phymorhynchus > Phymorhynchus buccinoides. The sequence continues at coordinate 14,940,108 of CM065688.1, read as the reverse complement.
ATGATCGCGCCGCGGCTCAAATCCGGGTCCGAACCCCAAGGAGAGAACTAAAGAGGGGCGCTTCTGCTCAGGACTTTTTTAAAAAATACCCCATTTTTAGAATACAAAACCACTACTTCGAGGGGTAAAAAAAGCAAAAAATCCGGCCTCCCTTTTACTTCATTCCACCCCAAAACAACATATTTTTACCCCCTCCCAAAAACACCAAAAAAGCAACAAAAAATACAAAACACCCCGCAAACACACACACACACATTTACAAAATTTGTACTGACTAGGAAATCGTTTAACACTAGTTTACAAAATTACTTTCTTAAGCTTGTTTAATATGTTTTTTCTTCTTGATTCAACACATCACTTTTCATTCAAGACACTCGTCAAAGCTGCGTTTGTCTTAGTAAAAAAACAAAACGACCTGTCTTTAACTGTTCTCTAAAGCCTTTAAAACCGAATTATACTTCTGCGTTAAATCCATACGCTAATTCCTTGCATGACGACCACTGAAGCTAGTTTTGCTAAACTATTCATTTTTTGCGATATGTCTCTTTCAGCCGAACAGGTCATAAATAAAAATTAAAGTACGATGTTCCTTTAAACAGTTTATAAAAAAATGACTCCAACATTCGCTTAGATTATCACTGGATTATCAAATAGATTTCATCATTGTCCAATGAACTTCTTTTTAAAATAAGACTTGTTGAATTCAAAAGTGTGCAGAATATTACTATGTGTTAAAAGTGATATACCACGATAATAACCAGTTATTGTAATAAAATCTAAAAAAATGGCAAACACACTTTTTCCACAGGCCTGTCATCCACAAAAATTAGCCAATGAACGAACTAAAATGAAATCTTTCGTTAATATGGAAATTCTAAAATTCAGTCTTCAAATCATTATTTTAAATACATAACAGATCTATTTTAATATATTAATATGTTCACTTTCCAATGGTATTAGATAAATTTGAATGAGGAGCACACCAAGCACATACTAATTATAATTCATACAATAAATATCTAAAAATGTATTTGATTACTAATTCCGCTGCTTCTTTATGGATTTTGAATGTGTTACCCCCCCCTGCCCCAAATTCACCAAACCTGTCTATATCACATGCCATGTAGTTGATGCTTCATTTGTTCAAATGATCGAAGGCCCACATAGCACATGAACTTCATGAAGATAAATAAAATTTCTTCAAGCCTAACATCATGAAGATGGAGGTCTTTGCAAACAAGAGCAGCCACTGGCCATCTCTTTGCCGACCACGTCTTCCACCCAACAGTGTCCGTGATTATTCAATTCAAAATGCTGATAAGGTAAAAGACCGTTTGCAAACAACTGATTTGGTTGTTTCCTTCAACCGTGCATGTTAGTTTAGTTATTTTAGGATTATGAAACTTCTCGCTTAATCTGTTAAAAGGTTTTTTTGACTCCTCAAACAGTAGCAAAATCCCTTTCAACGACCTTGCTGATACATTCAAATCGATGTTCCAAATTGAGTCAGACGTCTTTTTGGTTATTTTACTGTGATTTAAAATTCTGTTGTAGTATATTGCTAATCTTGACTGGTATTGTTGTGAAATCAATCGAGATAATTCTTGATGACGAACAACATCAAACTCTACTGTGATGTCTGAAATACTATATTTTGCATCAGGATCTGCTGCTGATCTAATAACACGACTGTAATCATTAAAAGTTAATTCACACATAAGCCTGTCTTGTAAAGCCCCCTGATAATACGGGGAGTGCGTGTTCAGCAATTCAAAGTCAAGAGGTATATAAAATCGATTACCATAAACTTGTGCAACCAACGCATCTTGATTGTCATCTTTTTTGATCTTCAGCATCTATTCTATGTTTAAGACCATTGGCTAGTCTGATAAATCCTATCTTTTCTTTCATGTTGTGTGAGCCATATAAAATCACTATAAACTCAAAAAAGACATCTGCGTTATTTAAAGACATTACCTCTCTCCCTTCAAGTTTAATAGTAATCTTACTAACTATCGATCTACCAAGATTACCAACTAGAGTTCTGTTTGGATCTGTCTCTGACTCCAGGTCTATTTTAAATGCAAGACGTGCTGTGCCTGGTACGATGACTTCATTACTCCCTAGACTCGGGAATCTAACTGATAATATTTGTCTTTGATCGATAATTGAAGGATTATTACTTATCACGATACTCTGCCTGGTTCCTTTAACACCGAGTGATTCTTTTAACCGTCTGTATGGATCAAAAATTGTTCCGTATGATTGTGACATCTCTTTTGTTTTTAAAAATAAAATAAAAAACATAATTATAAATAAAAACATGGCAGGAATAGAAGCAGACCACGATTATGATGGTTTTTTTGAACCTGGAGATGACATGAGTGAAGCTACACCGTCTCGTCATCAATCAACTTTAAGACAAGAACTAATGGAAAGTAAAGTAAGATCGTTTTATGAAAGGATAGGACAAGAACCACCCGAAGTTTTCGATTCTAATGACTTCGAATTAAAAGAAGACCATTTATTTGCAAAAGGTGAAAATGGTGAGCTAGTCCGTCTTACAACTAAACCAGACCCCTCAAAGTTTTTAAAAAAAGAGTACAATTCGTCAAAGACTCAGTGTTAGTGATCAAAGACGATTTAACATCGAACAAGACCAAAGAACAGAAGCTGTTTCTAAACTTCAAAGCACACTGCAAAGACTACCTACTGATTCCCAACATCAATCGATTCCTCTTAAAGACTTAAGCGCAACTGCAGACCAAATAATAGAAATAGAAACTAGTTTTATGCCTGATGAAGAAACCCATCCAAAAATTCAACACGACCTGCCATTACCTATGAGAGAAATAATGGCTCTCAACGAATTATTAAAATCTATCAGAGGCGAGTTAACAAATAATACAGCAAAACTAAGCGAACTTGACGCTCACATTGACAAAGAAAAAGAAGAAGTTAGTTGAAGCTGATGACGGTAACCTAGGACAAGACATAAAAGATAGAATCAAAAAAAGACTGGATGATCTTCAACAAGAGAGAGCAGCAAGACTAGAAGTTCTATCAACTAACCGCGAACAATTACGCACACAATTTAGCAGAATAAAAGAAACCATCCAAAGAATTTTACATGAAAACACGACGTTAGCTGAACGAATAAAAACTTTATTTAAAGAGCAAGGAGTCACGATTGCGAGCGTTATAACGGCTTTAGGGTTTGCAATCTCTACTTTAGTCTTTGTTTTAACGGGAACAGGTGGTGGTGGCGGCGGTAAATTACCTTCTCCACCGTCAAACGATAAGAATTGGATTAAAAAACAACTAGATCATTTGACGAGTCTATTGAAAAAATTAGGAGAAAAAGCTCTAGACGCTTCTACCAGATATATTAGGTGGAACTGTCAGTTGCTTTTTTTCTACTAGCAAGTAAAGTAGTCGGTTTTATGGTCTGAACATTTATGGATGCTACTAGTTTTACTCGTAGGATTACACTCTAGCAAAATAAGAATTAAGACTTAGTGAAATAAAAATAAATTAAACCCGCCGCTGTCAGAAAATAAACTAATGCCGTCTTTTCGTTTTCATGGCTGCTCCAGGGTTTACGGGTTTTACAGGGTTTACAGGGTTTACAGGGTTTACAGGGTTTACAGGGTTTACTGGGTTTACGGCGTTTACTGGGTTTGTCGGCTTAAGTATGATCGATTGCCGTTGTAGAATTCATTTCTTTGTTTTTACCAACTGCTTGATTATCCACGGCTATAAGGATTTCGTTGTTGTAGTTTACAAGTGTTCCTATTTGAAGTCTGAGATCAGAGGATAGCATATACGTATAATCCACTACCAACAGCAAAGTCAACCTTTTGATCTTACAAATCTTAAAACATCTTGATACCTTTTAATACTTGCTGGAAGGTCAACTGTAGAATTGATTGCATCCTCTAAATTAGATAAATACTGTTTTTGCGCATCAAACCCAGTAGAAGGATCCATTATTTCCGACCTCACTTGCGCTTGAGATCCTAGCAAACACCACACGTAAGTACGAATAGAATCATTTACTCGTTCTAGTCCCGCCTTTGTCAGTCCTTCGGAAGTGTCTAAAATAAATGTTGACCACGTGTTTTTATGTTCTTGCTCTATTGATCCTATATGAAAAGTCCTACCTGAAGAAAATGACGTGAAAGGTGGATCCCAATCATAGTTATATTTTCTGTGAACTCCCCAATAATACAGTGTACCTAAACCGTGATTACTATCTAACTTTTGTCTAAAGTCTGTATTCAAGTTAATATTAAACTCGTTACAAATCCGTTCAAAAGCCCTCAGGTCAATTCTGTTGTTGAACGGATTAAAAGTCTTGAATCATTCGGTAATGGCGCCTGCAGCTCAGCACAAAATACGCTTGAATGTGTAATAGAAATTAAATCTATAAACTGCTTTTACCATGAGGTTGGGGTGATTTAAATGATCAGCGAACGAAACACCGCACCCACTCGTCGCGCAAAACACAGCAAAGTTTAACTGTTTTTTATAAAACTGCATTGGATGACTAAACCATGCATTGGCAACGCTATCATGTTTGATGGGAGGATTTAAATAATGGTCTAATGGATTACTGACCTTAACTTTAAAGGAATCAAGACCTACTGCAACGACTAAACTGTCAACAGCTATAGTTTTAGGGTTATATGATCCAACTGCGTATTTAGCGTTTTTGTTATATTTAAAAGCATTCATTTATATATCCGTAATAAAAATGTTTATTTATATGACTGATCAAGATAAACCAATATTATTACAACACCCAATTGAAAATCATGGTTCTCTAAAAGTAGCGCTCAATGAAATTTATTACAAAGTTAAATGGTTTAACATAAGCGAATCCTTAAAAAATAATTGGATAAGAAAAAACTACAGTGAAGGATGATCGAACAACTATACACGACGGTTATTACGGCTTTTGTTCATTAAAAGAGATGTTAAGTGATTTTGACATACGTTAAAACTTAATTGTATGGAAATTAAAAGTAACGTTGATATTCAAAGAGCATAAGAGGAGTAGGTTACAACTTCGCAGGAGACCTAGCAAAAATGTAGGGTTTAGAAACTGACACAGGATATATCAGCTTTTTAGTCACAGAAAGTAACAATACATTTGAAGGAGACACTCGCTTAATCTCGGAATACATTCTTGATTATACGTCAATTTAGATATTTCTTGAGTACGGACAACTTATTTGATAACCAGACGTATACTGTGTTAAGAGTTCTTCCATCAGCAAAACGCGGCATACTGGGATTACGAACTTATAAACGTTTCCAAACTTGCAGTTAAAGAAAAATTAAGTTAGCGCGGAGTCACCATTGCTAAAGATAAGAATACACTGACGAAAAATGGGAAAGAAGTCAGTGCAACAGTTGAATGCTTATTAGCAAAAAATATTTGATATAAAAAAGGACAATGTGCGTGGACAGATCAATCGGTTATGATTGATCCTGTATAGATGCAAAACTTTAGAATGAAGGACTAGCAGACACAGAAGACTCGATCTAATGGAGAGATAGTAGCACTGATAGGTTGAGTACACGAAAGGCGCTATTATAAACGAGCAGAAATAAGTGAAAAAGGTTCCTAAACTAGAGCAATTGCGTAATGGTATAACTAAACAATGTGGTCAGTTTGAATATCAAGGTTGTTAAGAAAAAAGGGATAACAAGTGGCAATGTTATTCCATTCGTTGATGGGAAATTTAAAGTTTGAATTTTTAAGTCGTTACGTTCTTCGATAGTACAAACACTTCGCAAAGCATTATCAGGACCATGACATATTAGTCTGATTCCACAAAAATAAAGCAGAAGAGAATAGCAATCAAACGTATAAAAAGAAGACAGTACAGTGCACAGAAAAAAGGACAGTGACAAGACGCAGCCACGACAATAAGAGTCATTCCCTAATGTTTGTAGCAGACGAGTACTAGGATATTTGAACTTTCGGTTAGAGCGGAGATCCTGATTGCCCACCTGTGGTGTTAGTGACGCCTGATGAAAGGATAAACATTCTAGCCCAAAATGGATGTGCGAATCAGTGAGATGTACTGTGTTATTCAAAACAGCGGTGAAGAAATTAAAGGCAGTGATCGAATGAGTATAAAGTTATATTAAGTGTGATCAAAACAACTTAAAGAATTAACGTTCATTAATGTACTAACTTAGAATCTCATTGGGTTTTATTACACTGAAAGCATTTTATCTGATGATCTTCTCAAAAGATAACAAGTGTGTAAATTAAATGATTTTTTTTTATTAACTATAAAAAGATGTCCCGTTAAAGTATATCCAAAAAATACCAAAAGAAGGTTACTTCCTCCGAAAAGGACTGGAGGGTGATGATCCTGAAATCAAAAAGTCAGACTGTCTACCATTACAGAAATACAAAAATAATTGGAAAAAGACCTCACTAACTATAACATAACCAAACGAAGGTACTCTTCTATTTTTAATGCTGCAACATACTTAAATACTGGATTTGGTAGTCTAAGTGCTATAACAGCGGGAAGCTCTGTAGGGTTGTTAGCGACAGGGGTTGGATCAGTAGTAGCTTTGCCTCTAGGTTGTGTGTCATTAACTCTTGGTGCATTTTCAATCGGCATGTCTGCTTTTAACAAAAAAATTAAAATAAAACTTCAAAAGCATACAGCTATGGTTCAATTGATAATGGCGAAACTTAGTTCATTCGATTGATAATCAGTAAAGCTTTGCAAGACTCTCAAATTACGGATGAGGAGATTAATCGATTGCAAGCAGACTACAACGACTACAAAATACAAAAGTTTGAACTTCAGAAAAAATCAAGAACAAGTTTTTCACAACCGCAAGACATAGAAGCGATAAAAAAAGAATGTAAAAAAAAAAAGACGAAACAGTAAAGTTGTTTATAGGAAATAACAATAAGAACTCTAAAGGGTGCAATTCAATAAGTATGATTGCAAGTTTAGAAAGTCTACTGATATAGCAATTAGTTCTCCAGTGACCCCAACGCATAACGAAATCGCGGATTTAACACACGCGTTGTATCTGTTGAGTCAGGGATTTTTTATTTACACCCTGGGCTGTGTTATCTCGGTGACTTAGATTGTAGTTTAAGTTATAAAAAAACGTCTTGCTGTTGAATCAAGCAGCTTTTATAGTTATTGGTGTCATGACATTTGAACAACGTTCTACTGATGCCTTTGCTTTAATACATTACTCTGACTTACTATTGAATACATCTTTCTCTCAGTACAACATAACTCTTTGATTATAGCTCCATTCACTCATACTCATTTTTCAATCACCGTTTTATACAGGTGAATGTAATGGAGAGTCTTTGAGTAGTCAGATGTATATACTTAGAGTTGTACATTTTGCTATTCGTTTCTAAATCTTGTAAAAGTCTTCGTCGATGTCTAGAATAAATGAATCTGTATGTTGGTACAAACGTTAGAGAGTCTGGATACAATGTTTAGTAGTCGTAAAGAAAAATTCTAACATAATACTTGGATAATTCTAAGACAGCAGAACCAAATGAAGACGGTTTATATAATTTACGTTAGTCTGTTTTCATCATTATACCGTAAAGGGCGTCATAAACTTTTTATAGTCTTGATAATTAGTTTTGAGAATAATTTGATTGCTTGTTCTTGTGTACAATCTTTACGTCTGTACGTTTGTGGGGTATTACCTCGTCTTTCCAAACAACTGTGTTCATTAGCTGAAGAAGTCACTTTTTCTGAGGAGGTCGGTAGCCTTGAATTCTAAGATTAGTGTCTTCATTATATAAGGCTCATGAACTTCTTCTGACTAAACGAAAATGATTCTATGGCAGCTGCTAGTTTTAATCCATGACGTACAATAGAATTGTAGGAGTCTATAATGACCAAACAATTGTTTTTTGTGGGTAGATTAGTACAAGTTCGTAGCTCTGATCCCACCGAAGTAGTCAATGTTAAATTAAAAGGAGCTGTTTCTAAACATTTTAAAGTATTTAATGGAAGTGACTGACACACGCTCCAACATAGAGATTGTAGCATCTAAAATACATGATATAATGGTTTAGTAAGATCGTAGTCATTAAGTATTTATTGTTATTAGATTACAATAACCGGTGATGCCATGCAATTCTCCACGTAGTCCGTCTTCAATCATCTGGAAGAGTTGAGGTCGGAGAGTAAGTCAATCTGTATTTGTAAGCTAGAAAAAGCATCCATACTCATAACCAGGAGCAGAGATATAATGTGCTGGATCTAGGACTGTAATGTTTATACAGGTTTTTCTAAGTTTCAAATACGTCAGCTAACAAACAAAACGTCAGCCATTTGAAAAATAAAAAACAGGCGTCATGATAGTCTCCATGTTTGCATTTTAACTTTTCCACGCTGAAGGGCGGTGATCATAGTCAGAGTCAATATATCTTTTCCTTTCAAAACTAGAGTAGAATGCGCCTTTAGGTGGTAATTCTAAATCATCCAAGTTATCCAGGAGTTCATGTATTCATAAGGTATACTCCTTTTCTGACAAGATAGGATCAAAGTACTCGTTCTGTTATAGGACTTTTGTTAATGATGCCCTAAAGACTCTAAACGACCCCATTAATAAATGTGTAGTGAATCGTAAAAAGGACAATGACCTAGTGTCAATGCCTGTATTTTCGATGGACTGAGCATTACAAATGTCGGTCCTAAATTAATCTGTCACGGCTGTAGAAATAAATGGGAGTCTACCACGTAGATTGTGAAAGGAATATTAGCAGTCGTGGATCAAACTTAACTGTCAATACAAGAGTTGTGTGCAGCTCCTCTGAATTTTCCCATAATGTGATCATGATCTCTTACTTTAATCAGTTGCTTCGAATTATTTTACAAATCGAACATCAATAGCTGACTCAAATTGAAATGATCTTCGGCGTCATGATTAAATCAGATAAATTAAGTAGGTTAGACAACTCATCTCGCTGTATTCATATAATAAAGAATCGTTTTGCAGAATAGGTCCTCTATAAAGTTCTGGTTCTGAAATGCTTCCCGTCTGATCAACAATAATAAAGGATATGAACAGATTGATGATTAGTTAAATCTGTTTTCAGGAGGTTGTTTCTTGTTTGGTCCTTGATACGAACGATGATAGATTCCAAAGGCAGCATATACAACGTATGGATTAAATTGCAGTTTCTTCCAGTTTAAAGATCACCTTACTACCTGACGTTGCGTAATAAGTGCAGTATTACAGTCAAACATTGAATCTACAATGTTTTTCTGGTTCAGCTGCAGCATAAATTACTTTGGAATTCTCAGAAACATCTTCGAACAGGAATTCCTGCTTTATGCTCTGTTTGTAGTAAAAATTATTAATCGACTCATTGTTCGAATAATGCGTAATGTGATGTTGGTTCAATCTGTTACTAAGAGGGGATCAACATGTCTTTCATCTGGATCACCAATACATGGAGAGTTCTTTGATTCGGATTGGTGTAAGGTATTTCTAGTGACATGTGTAAACGTTAAAACAGATATTGGTTGTCTGTCTTCAAATTGATCATATTTTATCTAACTAACAGGAAGTCAATGAATCAAAGTCAGTTCATTACGTAGGACTGAGAATGTATTACTCTTTCTCCGTTTTTTCTCAAATAATGTTAGTTTAGCTAAAACGCACCACATAAAACATCTCGTTGTCTGAATTTGTAAGTTAGTACTGCTCGTTTGAGAAAAGTTCTTTTTGGTAAAGGAATAAAAGGAGTTTCCTACGATGGGGCATATTTACTCTCCTTTAATTATTCTAATTACTAACCTTTGACCAACCAGATCCTCTCAGTTTTGCCTCTCTGAGCGTTAAATAAAAACTGAGGATCAAAAATTTTGTCTGCCAGGTTTCTGTAAAGTTCATTCTAAGAAAGAATTATTGTGTTTATAGAGACCCATACTTGAATTGCTCACCTTGAACTGTTTTATAACCTATGTAAAGCCTTAAACATACTTTAATGGTGGTTCTATTATTAGTTTTTTAGGAATTTGGAAATAGCAGTTTTTACAATTTCTAGTACATGTTCGGATCAAACAACTCAAATTTTTTCGTTTCTTTGAAAAACTTTTCTAAATGTTCGTGTACTATCAAGTGTCATTGCATGTTGAGTTTTTTTTAACTCGAATTATTTTTTTATTAATTAAAATAATTATTTGCTTTTAAAAAACTGTACCAAAATGTAAGGATTAACTAAAAGCAAAAAAAAAAAAAAGTAATGAAATAATTCTTCTAAGTTACATTTAAGCTTCTTTTCCTTTAAATTGGAAAACTGGTCTGAGGGATTATCTGCAGTTCTTCCTTTAACAAATGCGCTTTGCGTGTGTCGTTGTGTTGTATCAGTTCTTCTTAAAATAAATACACGGGAGGATTCATTGTATTATCTTTTTTTTTAATACGGATCAAGCTCTTATGCAAAGTGTCTTCCTTCTGCTTCTCCGCGTGCATAAAGAACCTACTTTTACTCCAAATGGTTATTAGTGTTTGTAGAAGGATCTTGGGCAAGTCAATTGTTTTCTTTGATATTGCTTTTTTGGTTTCAACTGGAACTTAGATTCTTCGTATTCATGACTCGCAGAACACTAGACAGTCTTAACCCATCATGTTTTAGTTGATCAAGAGTTCTCTATGGTAGTGATAAGAGAAGTCTTCTGCCAATTGTTTGTTAAGTTTCGACTAAAGCCGAGATTTATGATTTCGGAATACTCTTTTTATAGCGACTTTGAATTTTAATCGAAGCTGATGAATTGTCCTTTAAATTCTTTTCCTGCATCACTTGAATTAAGCAAGGATAGGTTAAAGGGCTGGTCTGCTAGATTCTTTAAATAAACAGAGACTGAAGTAGACTTTTAATCAGTAAAGGTTCGCGTTTATATCTTGAAACAACGTCGACGACGTTAAGCGCGTATTTAACTCTTTTTCTTCTGATTAAATCATGCGTGAGGTATAGAAGGTCATTTGATGCGTGTCATTAGGTGTTGAGTTGACAAAAGTGCGGCTTGATTAGCTTAGGTGCTGGTAGATATATTTGCCATATAGCTTGTTTAAGATAGCCATTATTTGCCGTTTGTTTCAGTGACTCCGCAGATTGACTGAGTTTTTTAATAGCTGTTAACCTTTCCAATAACATTTTGGTGAATAATAAATTTTAGATAGATGGTTGCTCATTTTTATACTATTACGTTTTTTGCAATGAAATAAACAGCAGTCATACAACTACAATAAACGCTATGTCCTGGCGTTTTGTTTTTCGGCCTGAGCTTGTAGAAAGTCGCCTTAGCTTCCCGGTGTGGTGGATGAACTATTTCTCCCGTCACTAAAAAATAAATACTATTGAATGGCGTCGTCACATTCTTAAAAAGTGTAGTGCATGGTGTGTAGTTTAATGTTGTAAATGAAATCTAACTTGAGGAGTCTTTGTTTTCATAGGCAATCTTGTGCTGCTGCTAATTGCTCCATAGCTCGATTATGTCGTGTCTTTCCTTGTTTGCTTTCTTAGCTTACTAAACATGTAATTACTACCTGAAAACGCAAGCGCGTTTATTACAGTACCGCCAATCCATCTGGAATGAAGCCATTTTATTTTCACATATTGATATTTCTAGGAATTATTCCTTGTTAACTAAAAAAGTCTTGTTGCGATTGAAGCTGGAATATAGTGATTGTTTACCGGAGTCCTCTAGGTCTAGTTTTCTAGGTCAGCTGCTTTTCATTTTCAATAGTTTCTAGCAACATCTATAGCAACAGAAAGTCCACAATCAGGAGCAGATCTGATATACAAGGTTAACACAGTTTTTTCAGCACTCAATTTTGTTTTCAAATAAAATATAAATCACTAAAAATGAATTGTGACGAACTTACTATAAACACACAGGAAAGCAGTAATTTCTGATGAAGTGTCGGACAAGTGTTATGAATAAAAGGAAAGGTTGTACTATCTAGAAGCGTGTGGAAAACGAAGCACTACTTAGGAACAGAATTTAGTATAGAATCGATTAAAGTAAGTCTTCTGCTGACCTTGAAAAGTACTACAACAGATATGAAGCACAATTAGGATCTAAAAAAATGGTAAAAGGTGGTTCAAACAGTGTTAAGCTTGTACACAAAGTAGTTAATCAATTTCTTCCCGTCGATTCACAACAAGATTAATGTACGATTAAGTCAAGAGCTGTTTAACAACGTTCATTAGAGTCTTAGTTGTGACTTTTTAATAGATTTGTGGGCTTTACAACAGGTGTATGGGGTTAATTACTTTTAATCATACAGATTTATGGCTATTAAAAATGAACGTGACAGAGAATCAAAACGATCAGACGAATCAGAAACAAAGCCCCCCCCCCTTCCCGACGAAGGTACGAGAGTCCAGGGCGGGTGAAGCTGGAAAAAGGTTGTCAGAGTGAGAACGACAACAAAAAAATGAATAAAACAAACCAAATAAAAAAACTCTTGTCCAGAAGGAAGATGAATCAACCATAAGTGTATACGGTTAAAAAAGAAGAAAGCAAAAAACAATATGGAATTACGATGTGTATTGCTTACGCTGGTGTGGTGCTGGTGTAGGTTACTTGACCTATAAATTATATAAAAAACCACATGCAACCAAAGCAAGAAACGAGTGAAGAACAAACAACACAACCAGAAAAAGTAAACAAACAAACAAGAAAAACACAAACAAGAAGCTCAAAACTCAGAGCGATCCATATTTATGCATGAAAACGTAATAAAAACTTAGTAAGTACTTGATAAGATTAATAATTACTAAATTAATAACTTGAAGATGACTTGAAGATGACCCGAAGATGACAATAAAAACTTAACAATAACTTAAGTAAGTAATCGATAAGAACGTAATAAGTACTAAGGTAA
>CM065688.1:14891854-14926687 GCA_017654935.2 Phymorhynchus buccinoides | reverse complement strand
TGTGTATAATATCTCTCTCTCTCTCTCTCTCTCTCTCTCTCTCTCCTCTCTCTCTCTTCCTCTCTCTCTCTTTCTTCTTTCTGTCTGGTCTGTGTGTATGTGTGTGATGTGTGTGTGTGAATTTTTTTAGTGGGGTGGGGGGGGTGTGTGACTGTGTTTGGGGTGTGCCCCCGGTTTCATGTGTGTGTGTGGTGTGTGTGTGGTGTGTTGTGTGTGTGTGAATGTGGTGTGTGTGCGTGAATGTGTGTGTGTGCGTGCGTGTGCGTGTGTGTGTGTGTGTGTGCGTGTGTGTGTGCGTGCGTGGCGCGTGTGTATGTGTGTGCGTGTGCGTGTGTGTGTGTGTGTGTGCTTGAGTGTGGATGTGTGTGTGTGTCAGAATCGCTGAATGTTTGTCCACAACTATAGAAAGAGAGAGGGAGAGAGAGCCGAGAGAGAGAGAGAGAGAGAGAGAGAGAGAGAGAGAGAGAGAGAGAGAGAGAGAGAGAGAGACGAGAGAGAGAGAAGAGAGAGAGTACATACTACATGTATTCGTAATCTTTATCATTGGGATATGTCGTGAAGTTTTAAATGAGATAATGTTTTTAGAAAAGAATACACGCGAACAATGGCTGATCTATTTTATATTTATTGATATTACAAATGCAGGTTGAGCAATGACCAAGTTTGGAGATAGAGCAGGGTGTGAAGGAGAAGGGGGGGGGGGGGGGGTAGTAGGTTTCGCTGTTATGTTTGTCTACAGTAGCCTATTTCTACATGTCATGTTAGTGTTGAATCAGCCAAAGCCAGATCAAATTGATATGACTCCCTCGTTTCTTCTCTCTTAATCTATGTTATTACTCCCTCTCCCTCCCTCTCTCTTCCTCGGTCTCTCCCCCTCCCCTTCCCCTCTCTGTCTACTCTCTCTCTCTCTCTCTCTCTCTCTCTCTCTCTCTCTCTCTCTCCTCTCTCTCTCTCTCTCTCTCTCTCTCTCTCATCTCTGTGACTCTCTCTCTCTCCCTCTCTCCCTGTATCCCACTCTCTCTCTCTAGCTGTGACACTCTCTCTCTCTCTCTCTCTCCCTCCCTCTCATCTCTCTCATATACACTCTCTCTCTGCTCTACATACTCTCGTCTCTTCTCTCATGGTTTATGATCTCTCTATTCTCTCTATCATCTCTCTCTCTCTCAAGCACACACGCAGACACTTGGACAAGCAAGCATACACACAAAATAACCTACGTATGCACATAGGGTCCTAGCGCCTACACATACGAACATGCCTTATACACACGAACATGCTTACATACACACGTGCACTTTTTTCATGGTTTATGATCTTTTATTGATTGATATCATCATTCCATCTTTGGTTGCATAGTAGGCCTATTATCCATTGCTGTTTTTATTTCCTAGTTTGCAGAATTTCACCAATAAAGACGAAACCGCCGAAATATATATAATATGGGCGAAAACAACAACAAATAAGACAAAATATATGACATTATACCACGATGCATTTTATAATCCATTTACACGCATACAGAATTCAATTTATTTAAATGAAATGTAAATTAGAATATGAATGTACATTATTAATTAAAAAATAATAATGACGTAAGGTAATAATTTGAAATAAGGTAGGCCTTTTTTTTGGGATGCGGCATTTTACAATCCGTCCATACCGATGTAGAATGTACGTGAAATGTAAATTGAAATATGAAATATATTATCTAAAATAAGGTAAACGTTTATCAATAACAACTACAATGTAAATGTTGAACAGTTGATTTTGTTTTTAAAAAGCATACATAAAGTGTAGATTTACAATTTAGACAATGAATAGTGTTGAAAGAAAATACGTGAATAATACAATAACAACTACAATATAAATGTTGAACAGTTGATTTTTAGAAAAAAGCATACATAAAGTGTAGATTTACAGATTGGACAATGAATAGTAATGAAAGAAAATACGTGAATAATACAATAACAACTACAATGCAAATATTGAACAGTTGATTTAAAACAAAATACATACATAAAGTGTAGATTTACAATTTAGACAATGAACAATAATGGAAAAAAACGTGTATGATAGAGCGAACAATAATGAAGCAATAATGAAAAATAATGAAATTACTACAATAATGAAAGTTTAGTGGTTGTAAGTCAGACTGTGGTCTGGAGGGAGCGATGGAGCAAGATGTCTTCGTTGTCTGATGTTCCAAATGTCGTCCTCAGGGACATCTGCTTGCTCACAGGTCAGGGACAGGTCAGGGACAGGTCAGAAAGGAGTACCGGAAAACATCAGATAGGCCTACACATATTAGTAGTTTGGCTACATGTTTTGCATAGGACAAATTGGTTACAACAAAGCTAGACTAATGGCCATCAAGTACGGATGGAAGCAACCTGTTTAACTTTTCAATATAGGCTTCTTTGTATGTCCAGTTTTGTTCTACTCAATATTATTTGTTTTAAAACCACCCTTAAGCTGTGCATTTAGTCTATAAGATTTATTATAGTGACAGCCTGACGTATTCGACTAAACAGATTGAATGTAACTTGCACTACATACAAAAAAAGTTAACTCATGTTGCCAATAAGCAAAGAGAACGTACCTTATGCATAGCGTGTTTCAGAGGGAGGGAAGCTTCAGTTGCCCGTAGCAGAGGGAATGCTGCTCATGTAGCCCGTAGCAGAGGGAATGCTGCTGATGTAGCCCGTAGCAGAGGGAATGCTGCTCATGTAGCCCGTAGCAGAGGGAATGCTGCTCATGTAGCCCGTAGCAGAGGGAATGCTGCTCATGTAGCCCGTAGCAGAGGGAATGCTGCTCATGTAGCCCGTAGCAGAGGGAATGCTGCTCATGTAGCCCGTAGCAGAGGGAATGCTGCTGATGTAGCCCGTAGCAGAGGGAATGCTGCTCATGTAGCCCGTAGCAGAGGGAATGCTGCTCATGTAGCCCGTAGCAGAGGGAATGCTGCTCATGTAGCCCGTAGCAGAGGGAATGCTGCTCATGTAGCCCGTAGCAGAGGGAATGCTGCTCATGTACCCCGTAGCAGAGGGAATGCTGCTCATGTAGCCCGTAGCAGAGGGAATGCTGCTCATGTAGCCCGTAGCAGAGGGAATGCTGCTCATGTAGCCCGTAGCAGAGGGAATGCTGCTCATGTAGCCCGTAGCAGAGGGAATGCTGCTCATGTAGCCCGTAGCAGAGGGAATGCTGCTCATGTAGCCCGTAGCAGAGGGAATGCTGCTCATGTAGCCCGTAGCAGAGGGAATGCTGCTCATGTAGCCCGTAGCAGAGGGAATGCTGCTCATGTAGCCCGTAGCAGAGGGAATGCTGCTCATGTAGCCCGTAGCAGAGGGAATGCTGCTCATGTAGCCCGTAGCAGAGGGAATGCTGCTCATGTAGCCCGTAGCAGAGGGAATGCTGCTCATGTAGCCCGTAGCAGAGGGAATGCTGCTCATGTAGCCCGTAGCAGAGGGAATGCTGCTCATGTAGCCCGTAGCAGAGGGAATGCTGCTCATGTAGCCCGTAGCAGAGGGAATGCTGCTCATGTAGTTTGTAGCAGAGGGAATGCTGCTCATGTTGCCCGTAGCAGAGGGAATGCTGCTCATGTAGCAGAGGGAATGCTGCTCATGTTCCCCGTAGCAGAGGGAATGCTGCTCATGTTCCCCGTAGCAGAGGGAATGCTGCTCATGTTCCCCGTAGCAGAGGGAATGCTGCTCATGTTCCCCGTAGCAGAGGGAATGCTGCTCATGTTCCCCGTAGCAGAGGGAATGCTGCTCATGTTCCCCGTAGCAGAGGGAATGCTGCTCATGTTCCCCGTAGCAGAGGGAATGCTGCTCATGTTCCCCGTAGCAGAGGGAATGCTGCTCATGTTCCCCGTAGCAGAGGGAATGCTGCTCATGTTCCCCGTAGCAGAGGGAATGCTGCTCATGTTCCCCGTAGCAGAGGGAATGCTGCTCATGTTCCCTGTAGCAGAGGGAATGCTGCTGCTCATGTTCCCCGTAGCAGAGGGAATGCTGCTCATGTTCCCCGTAGCAGAGGGAATGCTGCTCATGTTCCCCGTAGCAGAGGGAATGCTGCTCATGTTCCCCGTAGCAGAGGGAATGCTGCTCATGTTCCCCGTAGCAGAGGGAATGCTGCTCATGTAGCCCGTAGCAGAGGGAATGCTGCTCATGTAGTTTGTAGCAGAGGGAATGCTGCTCATGTAGTTTGTAGCAGAGGGAATGCTGCTCATGTAGTTTGTAGCAGAGGGAATGCTGCTCATGTTCCCCGTAGCAGAGGGAATGCTGCTCATGTTCCCCGTAGCAGAGGGAATGCTGCTCATGTAGTTTGTAGCAGAGGGAATGCTGCTCATGTTCCCCGTAGCAGAGGGAATGCTGCTCATGTTCCCCGTAGCAGAGGGAATGCTGCTCATGTAGCCCGTAGCAGAGGGAATGCTGCTCATGTAGCGTGTAGCAGAGGGAATGCTGCTCATGTAGCCCGTAGCAGAGGGAATGCTGCTCATGTAGCCCGTAGC
This sequence comes from Phymorhynchus buccinoides, assembly GCA_017654935.2. NCBI lineage: Eukaryota > Metazoa > Mollusca > Gastropoda > Neogastropoda > Raphitomidae > Phymorhynchus > Phymorhynchus buccinoides. Next base: position 14,922,183 of record CM065688.1, on the reverse strand, counting down.
AGAGGGAATGCTGCTCATGTTCCCCGTAGCAGAGGGAATGCTGCTCATGTTCCCCGTAGCAGAGGGAATGCTGCTCATGTTCCCCGTAGCAGAGGGAATGCTGCTCATGTAGCCCGTAGCAGAGGGAATGCTGCTCATGTTCCCCGTAGCAGAGGGAATGCTGCTCATGTTCCCCGTAGCAGAGGGAATGCTGCTCATGTTCCCCGTAGCAGAGGGAATAGCAGAGGGAATGCTGCTCATGTTCCCCGTAGCAGAGGGAATGCTGCTCATGTAGCTTGTAGCAGAGGGAATGCTGCTCATGTTCCCCGTAGCAGAGGGAATGCTGCTCATGTTCCCCGTAGCAGAGGGAATGCTGCTCATGTTCCCCGTAGCAGAGGGAATGCTGCTCATGTTCCCCGTAGCAGAGGGAATGCTGCTCATGTAGCCCGTAGTAGAGGGAATGCTGCTCATGTTCCCTGTAGTAGAGGGAATGCTGCTCATGTTCCCTGTAGTAGAGGGAATGCTGCTCATGTAGCCTGTAGCAGAGGGAATGCTGCTCATGTAGTCCGTAGCAGAGGGAATGCTGCTCATGTAGCCCGTAGCAGAGGGAATGCTGCTCATGTAGCCCGTAGCAGAGGGAATGCTGCTTGTGTTGCCCGTAGCAGAGGGAATGCTGCAAGTGTTGCCCGTAGCAGAGGGAATGCTGCTTGTGTTGCCCGTAGCAGAGGGAATGCTGCTCATGTTCCCCGTAGCAGAGGGAATGCTGCTCATGTAGCCCGTAGCAGAGGGAATGCTGCTCATGTAGCCCGTAGCAGAGGGAATGCTGCTCATGTTCCCCGTAGTAGAGGGAATGCTGCTCATGTTCTTTGTAGCAGAGGGAATGCTGCTCATGTTCCCTGTAGCAGAGGGAATGCTGCTCATGTAGAGGGAATGCTGCTCATGTTCCCTGTAGTAGAGGGAATGCTGCTCATGTTCCCTGTAGTAGAGGGAATGCTGCTCCTTTTCCCCGTAGCAGAGGGAATGCTGCTCATGTTCCCCGTAGCAGAGGGAATGCTGCTCATGTAGTTTGTAGCAGAGGGAATGCTGCTCATGTAGCGTGTAGCAGAGGGAATGCTGCTCATGTTCCCCGTAGCAGAGGGAATGCTGCTCATGTTCCCGTAGCAGAGGGAATGCTGCTGATGTAGCCCGTAGCAGAGGGAATGCTGCTCTTGTTCCCCGTAGCAGAGGGAATGCTGCTCATGTTCCCCGTAGCAGAGGGAATGCTGCTCATGTTCCCCTTAGCAGAGGGAATGCTGCTCATGTTCCCAGTAGCAGAGGGAATGCTGCTCATGTTCCCTGTAGCAGAGGGAATGCTACTCATGTAGCGTGTAGCAGATGGAATGCTGCTCATGTTCCCGTAGTAGAGGGAATGCTGCTGATGTATCCCGTAGCAGATGGAATGCTGCTCTTGTTCCCCGTAGCAGAGGGAATGCTGCTCATGTAGCCCGTAGCAGAGGGAATGCTACTCATGTAGCGTGTAGCAGATGGAATGCTGCTGATGTAGCCTGTAGCAGATGGAATGCTGCTCTTGTTCCCCGTAGCAGAGGGAATGCTGCTCATGTAGCCCGTAGCAGAGGGAATGCTGCTCATGTTCCCCGTAGCAGAGGGAATGCTGCTCATGTTCCCCGTAGCAGAGGGAATGCTGCTCATGTTCCCTGTAGCAGAGGGAATGCTACTCATGTAGCGTGTAGCAGAGGGAATGCTGCTTTTCCCCGTAACAGAAGGAATGCTGTTCATGTTCCCCGTAGCAGAGGGAATTCTGCGCATGTTCCACGTAGCAGAGGGAATGCTGCTCATGTTCCCCGTAGCAGAGGGAATGCTGCTCATGTTCCCCGTAGCAGAGGGAATGCTGCTCATGTTCCCCGTAGCAGAGGGAATGCTGCTCATGTTCCCCGTAGCAGAGGGAATGCTGCTCATGTTCCCCGTAGCAGAGGGAATGCTGCTCATGTTCCCCGTAGCAGAGGGAATGCTGCTCATGTTCCCCGTAGCAGAGGGAATGCTGCTCTTGTTCCCCGTAGCAGAGGGAAATATTCTGCGCTTGTTCCCCGTAGTAGAGGGAATGCTGCTCATGTTCCCCGTAGCAGAGGGAATGCTGCTCATGTTCCCCGTAGTAGAGTGAATGCTGCTCATAGAGCCCGTAGCAGAGGGAATGCTGCTCATGTTCCCCGTAGCAGAGGGAATGCTGCTCATGTTCCCCGTAGCAGAGGGAATGCTGCTCATGTTCCCTGTAGCAGAGGGAATGCTGCTCATGTAGCCCGTAGCAGAGGGAATGCTGCTCATGTAGCCCGTAGCAGAGGGAATGCTGCTCATGTTCCCCGTAGCAGAGGGAATGCTGCTCATGTTCCCCGTAGCAGAGGGAATGCTGCTCATGTTCCCCGTAGCAGAGGGAATGCTGCTCATGTTCCCCGTAGCAGAGGGAATGCTGCTCATGTTCCCCGTAGCAGAGGGAATGCTGCTCTTGTTCCCCGTAGCAGAGGGAATGCTGCTCATGTTCCCCGTAGCAGAGGGAATGCTGCTCATGTTCCCCGTAGCAGAGGGAATGCTGCAGAGGGAATGCTGCATGTTCCCCGTAGTAGAGGGAATGCTGCTCATGTAGCCCGTAGCAGAGGGAATGCTGCTCATGTTCCCCGTAGCAGAGGGAATGCTGCTCATGTTCCCCGTAGCAGAGGGAATGCTGCTCATGTTCCCCGTAGCAGAGGGAATGCTGCTCATGTAGCCCGTAGCAGAGGGAATGCTGCTCATGTAGCCCGTAGCAGAGGGAATGCTGCTCATGTTCCCCGTAGCAGAGGGAATGCTGCTCATGTTCCCCGTAGCAGAGGGAATTTTGTGCATGTTCCCCGTAGTAGAGTGAATGCTGCTCATGTAGCCCGTAGCAGAGGGAATGCTGCTCATGTTCCCCGTAGCAGAGGGAATGCTGCTCATGTTCCCCGTAGCAGAGGGAATGCTGCTCATGTTCCCCGTAGCAGAGGGAATGCTGCTCATGTTCCCCGTAGCAGAGGGAATGCTGCTCATGTTCCCCGTAGCAGAGGGAATGCTGCTCATGTTCCCCGTAGCAGAGGGAATGCTGCTCATGTTCCCCGTAGCAGAGGGAATGCTGCTCATGTTCCCCGTAGCAGAGGGAATGCTGCTCATGTTCCCCGTAGCAGAGGGAATGCTGCTCATATAGCCCGTAGCAGAGGGAATGCTGCTCATGTAGCCCGTAGCAGAGGGAATGCTGCTCATGTTCCCCTTAGCAGAGGGAATGCTGCTCATGTAGCCCGTAGCAGAGGGAATGCTGCTCATGTTCCCCAGAGTAGCAGAGGGAATGCTGCTCATGTAGCCCGTAGCAGAGGGAATGCTGCTCATGTTCCCCGTAGCAGAGGGAATGCTGCTCATGTTCCCCGTAGCAGAGGGAATGCTGCTCATGTTCCCCGTAGCAGAGGGAATGCTGCTCTTGTTCCCCGTAGCAGAGGGAATGCTGCTCATGTTCCCCGTAGTAGAGGGAATGCTGCTCATGTTCCCCGTAGCAGAGGGAATGCTGCTCATGTTCCCCGTAGCAGAGGGGAAATTGCTGCGCATGTTCCCCGTAGTAGAGGGAATGCTGCTCATGTTCCCCGTAGCAGAGGGAATGCTGCTCATGTTCCCCGTAGCAGAGGGAATTCTGCGCATGTTCCCCGTAGTAGAGGGAATGCTGCTCATGTAGCCCGTAGCAGAGGGAATGCTGCTCATGTTCCCCGTAGCAGAGGGAATGCTGCTCATGTTCCCCGTAGCAGAGGGAATGCTGCTCATGTTCCCCGTAGCAGAGGGAATGCTGCTCATGTAGCCCGTAGCAGAGGGAATGCTGCTCATGTAGCCCGTAGCAGAGGGAATGCTGCTCATGTTCCCCGTAGCAGAGGGAATGCTGCTCATGTTCCCCGTAGCAGAGGGAATGCTGCTCATGTTCCCCGTAGCAGAGGGAATGCTGCTCATGTAGCCCGTAGCAGAGGGAATGCTGCTCATGTTCCCCGTAGCAGAGGGAATGCTGCTCATGTTCCCCGTAGCAGAGGGAATGCTGCTCATGTTCCCCGTAGCAGAGGGAATGCTGCTCATGTTCCCCGTAGCAGAGGGAATGCTGCTCATGTTCCCCGTTAGCAGAGGGAATGCTGCTCATGTAGCCCGTAGCAGAGGGAATGCTGCTCATGTTCCCCGTAGCAGAGGGAATGCTGCTCATGTTCCCCGTAGCAGAGGGAATGCTGCTCATGTTCCCCGTAGCAGAGGGAATGCTGCTCATGTAGCCCGTAGCAGAGGGAATGCTGCTCATGTAGCCCGTAGCAGAGGGACCGCTGCTCATGTTCCCCGTAGCAGAGGGAATGCTGCTCATGTTCCCCGTAGTAGAGGGAATGCTGCTCATGTTCCCCGTAGCAGAGGGAATGCTGCTCATGTTCCCCGTAGCAGAGGGAATGCTGCTCATGTTCCCCGTAGCAGAGGGAATGCTGCTCATGTAGCCCGTAGCAGAGGGAATGCTGCTCATGTAGCCCGTAGCAGAGGGAATGCTGCTCATGTTCCCCGTAGCAGAGGGAATGCTGCTCATGTTCCCCGTAGCAGAGGGAATGCTGTGCATGTTCCCCGTAGTAGAGGGAATGCTGCTCATGTAGCCCGTAGCAGAGGGAATGCTGCTCATGTTCCCCGTAGCAGAGGGAATGCTGCTCATGTTCCCCGTAGCAGAGGGAATGCTGCTCATGTTCCCCGTAGCAGAGGGAATGCTGCTCATGTTCCCCGTAGCAGAGGGAATGCTGCTCATGTTCCCCGTAGTAGAGGGAATGCTGCTCATGTTCCCCGTAGCAGAGGGAATGCTGCTCATGTTCCCCGTAGCAGAGGGAATGCTGCTCATGTAGCGTGTAGCAGAGGGAATGCTGCTCATGTTCCCCGTAGCAGAGGGAATGCTGCTCATGTTCCCCGTAGCAGAGGGAATGCTGCTCATGTTCCCCGTAGCAGAGGGAATGCTGCTCATGTTCCCTGTAGCAGAGGGAATGCTGCTCATGTTCCCCGTAGCAGAGGGAATGCTGCTCATGTTCCCCGTAGCAGAGGGAATGCTGCTCATGTTCCCCGTAGCAGAGGGAATGCTGCTCATGTTCCCCGTAGCAGAGGGAATGCTGCTCATGTTCCCCGTAGCAGAGGGAATGCTGCTCATGTTCCCCGTAGCAGAGGGAATGCTGCTCATGTTCCCCGTAGCAGAGGGAATGCTGCTCATGTTCCCCGTAGCAGAGGGAATGCTGCTCATGTTCCCCGTAGCAGAGGGAATGCTGCTCATGTTCCCCGTAGCAGAGGGAATGCTGCTCATGTTCCCCGTAGCAGAGGGAATGCTGCTCATGTTCCCCGTAGCAGAGGGAATGCTGCTCATGTTCCCCGTAGCAGAGGGAATGCTGCTCATGTTCCCCGTAGCAGAGGGAATGCTGCTCATGTAGCCCGTAGCAGAGGGAATGCTGCTCATGTAGCCCGTAGCAGAGGGAATGCTGCTCATGTTCCCCGTAGCAGAGGGAATGCTGCTCATGTAGCCCGTAGCAGAGGGAATGCTGCTCATGTTCCCCGTAGCAGAGGGAATGCTGCTCATGTAGCCCGTAGCAGAGGGAATGCTGCTCATGTTCCCCGTAGCAGAGGGAATGCTGCTCATGTTCCCCGTAGCAGAGGGAATGCTGCTCATGTTCCCCGTAGCAGAGGGAATGCTGCTCATGTTCCCCGTAGCAGATGGAATGCTGCTCTTGTTCCCCGTAGCAGAGGGAATGCTGCTCATGTTCCCCGTAGCAGAGGGAATGCTGCTCATGTTCCCCGTAGCAGAGGGAATGCTGCTCATGTTCCCCGTAGCAGAGGGAATGCTGCTCATGTAGCCCGTAGCAGAGGGAATGCTGCTCATGTTCCCCGTAGCAGAGGGAATGCTGCTCATGTTCCCCGTAGCAGAGGGAATGCTGCTCATGTAGCCCGTAGCAGAGGGAATGCTGCTCATGTAGCCCGTAGCAGAGGGAATGCTGCTCATGTTCCCCGTAGCAGAGGGAATGCTGCTCATGTAGCCCGTAGCAGAGGGAATGCTGCTCATGTTCCCCGTAGCAGAGGGAATGCTGCTCATGTTCCCCGTAGCAGAGGGAATGCTGCTCATGTTCCCCGTAGCAGAGGGAATGCTGCTCATGTTCCCCGTAGCAGAGGGAATGCTGCTCATGTTCCCCGTAGCAGAGGGAATGCTGCTCATGTTCCCCGTAGTAGAGGGAATGCTGCTCATGTAGCCCGTAGCAGAGGGAATGCTGCTCATGTTCCCCGTAGCAGAGGGAATGCTGCTCATGTTCCCCGTAGCAGAGGGAATGCTGCTCATGTTCCCCGTAGCAGAGGGAATGCTGCTCATGTAGCCCGTAGCAGAGGGAATGCTGCTCATGTAGCCCGTAGCAGAGGGAATGCTGCTCATGTTCCCCGTAGCAGAGGGAATGCTGCTCATGTTCCCCGTAGCAGAGGGAATGCTGCTCTTGTTCCCCGTAGCAGAGGGAATGCTGCTCATGTTCCCCGTAGCAGAGGGAATGCTGCTCATGTTCCCCGTAGCAGAGGGAATGCTGCTCATGTAGCCTGTAGCAGAGGGAGTGCTGCTTGTGTAGCCCGTAGTAGAGGGAATGCTGCTCATGTTCCCCGTAGCAGAGGGAATGCTGCTCATGTTCCCCGTAGTAGAGGGAATGCTGCTCATGTTCCCCGTAGCAGAGGGAATGCTGCTCATGTTCCCCGTAGCAGAGGGAATGCTGCTCATGTTCCCCGTAGCAGAGGGAAATATTCTGCGCTTGTTCCCCGTAGTAGAGGGAATGCTGCTCATGTTCCCCGTAGCAGAGGGAATGCTGCTCATGTTCCCCGTAGTAGAGGGAATGCTGCTCATGTAGCCCGTAGCAGAGGGAATGCTGCTCATGTTCCCCGTAGCAGAGGGAATGCTGCTCATGTTCCCCGTAGCAGAGGGAATGCTGCTCATGTAGCCCGTAGCAGAGGGAATGCTGCTCATGTTCCCCGTAGCAGAGGGAATGCTGCTCATGTTCCCCGTAGCAGAGGGAATGCTGCTCATGTTCCCCGTAGCAGAGGGAATGCTGCTCATGTAGCCCGTAGCAGAGGGAATGCTGCTCATGTAGCCCGTAGCAGAGGGAATGCTGCTCATGTTCCCCGTAGCAGAGGGAATGCTGCTCATGTTCCCCGTAGCAGAGGGAATGCTGCTCATGTTCCCCGTAGCAGAGGGAATGCTGCTCATGTTCCCCGTAGCAGAGGGAATGCTGCTCATGTTCCCCGTAGCAGAGGGAATGCTGCTCATGTTCCCCGTAGCAGAGGGAATGCTGCTCATGTAGCCTGTAGCAGAGGGAATGCTGCTCATGTAGCCCGTAGCAGAGGGAATGCTGCTCATGTTCCCCGTAGCAGAGGGAATGCTGCTCATGTTCCCCGTAGCAGAGGGAATGCTGCTCATGTTCCCCGTAGCAGAGGGAATGCTGCTCATGTTCCCCGTAGCAGAGGGAATGCTGCTCATGTTCCCCGTAGCAGAGGGAATGCTGCTCATGTTCCCCGTAGCAGAGGGAATGCTGCTCATGTAGCCCGTAGCAGAGGGAATGCTGCTCATGTAGCCCGTAGTAGAGGGAATGCTGCTCATGTAGCCCGTAGCAGAGGGAATGCTGCTCATGTTCCCCGTAGCAGAGGGAATGCTGCTGATGTAGCCCGTAGCAGAGGGAATGCTGCTCATGTTCCCCGTAGCAGAGGGAATGCTGCTCATGTAGCCCGTAGCAGAGGGAATGCTGCTCATGTTCCCCGTAGCAGAGGGAATGCTGCTCATGTTCCCCGTAGCAGAGGGAATGCTGCTCATGTTCCCCGTAGCAGAGGGAATGCTGCTCATGTTCCCCGTAGCAGAGGGAATGCTGCTCATGTTCCCCGTAGCAGAGGGAATGCTGCTCATGTAGCCCGTAGCAGAGGGAATGCTGCTCATGTAGCCCGTAGCAGAGGGAATGCTGCTCATGTAGCCCGTAGCAGAGGGAATGCTGCTCATGTAGCCCGTAGCAGAGGGAATGCTGCTCATGTTGCCCGTAGCAGAGGGAATGCTGCTCATGTAGCCCGTAGCAGAGGGAATGCTGCTCATGTTCCCCGTAGCAGAGGGAATGCTGCTCATGTTCCCCGTAGCAGAGGGAATGCTGCTCATGTTCCCCGTAGCAGAGGGAATGCTGCTCATGTTCCCCGTAGCAGAGGGAATGCTGCTCATGTTGCCCGTAGCAGAGGGAATTCTGCTCATGTTCCCCGTAGCAGAGGGAATGCTGCTCATGTTCCCCGTAGCAGAGGGAATGCTGCTCATGTTGCCCGTAGCAGAGGGAATGCTGCTCATGTTCCCCGTAGCAGAGGGAATGCTGCTCATGTTCCCCGTAGCAGAGGGAATGCTGCTCATGTTCCCCGTAGCAGAGGGAATGCTGCTCATGTAGCCTGTAGCAGAGGGAATGCTGCTTGTGTAGCCCGTAGTAGAGGGAATGCTGCTGCTCGTGTAGCGTGTAGCAGAGGGAATGCTGCTCGTGTAGCGTGTAGCAGAGGGAATGCTGCTCATGTTCCCCGTAGCAGAGGGAATGCTGCTGATGTAGCCCGTAGCAGAGGGAATGCTGCTCTTGTTCCCCGTAGCAGAGGGAATGCTGCTCTTGTTCCCCGTAGCAGAGGGAATGCTGCTCTTGTTCCCCGTAGCAGAGGGAATGCTGCTCATGTTCCCCGTAGCAGAGGGAATGCTGCTCATGTTCCCCGTAGCAGAGGGAATGCTGCTCATGTAGCCCGTAGCAGAGGGAATGCTGCTCATGTTCCCCGTAGTAGAGGGAATGCTGCTCATGTTCCCTGTAGCAGAGGGAATGCTGCTCATGTTCCCCGTAGCAGAGGGAATGCTGCTCATGTTCCCCGTAGCAGAGGGAATTCTGCTCATGTTCCCCGTAGCAGAGGGAATGCTGCTCATGTTCCCCGTAGCAGAGGGAATGCTGCTCATGTTCCCCGTAGCAGAGGGAATGCTGCTCATGTTCCCCGTAGCAGAGGGAATGCTGCTCATGTTCCCCGTAGCAGAGGGAATGCTGCTCATGTTCCCCGTAGCAGAGGGAATGCTGCTCATGTTCCCCGTAGCAGAGGGAATGCTGCTCATGTTCCCCGTAGCAGAGGGAATGCTGCTCATGTTCCCCGTAGCAGAGGGAATGCTGCTCATGTAGCCCGTAGCAGAGGGAATGCTGCTCATGTTCCCCGTAGCAGAGGGAATGCTGCTCATGTTCCCCGTAGCAGAGGGAATGCTGCTCATGTTCCCCGTAGTAGAGGGAATGCTGCTCATGTAGCCCGTAGCAGAGGGAATGCTGCTCATGTTCCCCGTAGCAGAGGGAATGCTGCTCATGTTCCCCGTAGCAGAGGGAATGCTGCTCATGTAGCCTGTAGCAGAGGGAATGCTGCTCATGTTCCCCGTAGCAGAGGGAATGCTGCTCATGTTCCCCGTAGCAGAGGGAATGCTGCTCATGTAGCCCGTAGCAGAGGGAATGCTGCTCATGTTCCCTGTAGCAGAGGGAATGCTGCTCATGTAGCCCGTAGCAGAGGGAATGCTGCTCGTGTTCCCCGTAGCAGAGGGAATGCTGCTCATGTTCCCCGTAGCAGAGGGAATGCTGCTCATGTTGCCCGTAGCAGAGGGAATGCTGCTCATGTAGCCCGTAGCAGAGGGAATGCTGCTCATGTTCCCCGTAGCAGAGGGAATGCTGCTCATGTTCCCCGTAGCAGAGGGAATGCTGCTCATGTTCCCCGTAGCAGAGGGAATGCTGTTCATGTTCCCCGTAACAGAGGGAATGCTGCTCATGTTCCCCGTAGCAGAGGGAATGCTGCTTGTGTAGCCCGTAGTAGAGGGAATGCTGCTCATGTAGCCCGTAGCAGAGGGAATGCTGCTCATGTTCCCCGTAGCAGAGGGAATGCTGCTCATGTTCCCCGTAGCAGAGGGAATGCTGCTCATGTAGCCCGTAGCAGAGGGAATGCTGCTCTTGTTCCCCGTAGCAGAGGGAATGCTGCTCATGTTCCCCGTAGCAGAGGGAATGCTGCTCATGTTCCCCGTAGCAGAGGGAATGCTGCTCATGTTCCCCGTAGCAGAGGGAATGCTGCTCATGTAGCCCGTAGCAGAGGGAATGCTGCTCATGTAGCCCGTAGCAGAGGGAATGCTGCTCATGTTCCCCGTAGCAGAGGGAATGCTGCTCATGTTCCCCGTAGCAGAGGGAATGCTGCTCATGTTCCCCGTAGCAGAGGGAATGCTGCTCATGTAGCCCGTAGCAGAGGGAATGCTGCTCATGTTCCCTGTAGCAGAGGGAATGCTGCTCATGTTCCCCGTAGCAGAGGGAATGCTGCTCATGTAGCCCGTAGCAGAGGGAATGCTGCTCATGTTCCCCGTAGTAGAGGGAATGCTGCTCATGTAGCTCATAGCAGAGCGGATGCTCTTAATGTTGCGTGTACTGGACTGATTGAAGCTCACGTTGTCTGCAGGACAGAGAATAGACAGATTCAGTTTCAAATTGTGCCAGAGAAGCAGCATAAATCGCAAAATATCGTCATTATAGTTGTCATTAAACCATGCAATCCTTAGTTTTATTAGAACCTAGAATTTATATTTAAAAAATGGTTTTATCTTAAACATTTATCAGCCATTCAAATCTACCCAAATTGTGGTTGCTCCCCCCCGTGGGGACACCGGGAGGGTCTTTCGTACAAATAGTTCCCCCACCTTCTGGAAGTTCTGTGCTTGTAGCTTCTTCTAATGTGTCACTCTCTTTGACTCTGCCTTTTCCCTTTGCTTACTGTCATCTGCTATCAGTCTATCTCACTGGTCTATTCTCCTGCTTTTTTTCTATAAATTGTTACAAAGATTTCTTTAGCCGAAGTCGGACATGCTGGGCCTAACTATTTCCTAGTTAGGCGCATAACGGCAGCATGACGCATCTACGCTCATGTGACAGGAAACTGTCTGAGCGAACAAAGAAGAAGAGGTGGTTGCTTTCTGAAGAAAAAACAACCGTGATGTTGCCTTCTAGTAAACACCAAACAGTAAGCTTAAAACAATTTAGGCAGTAAGGTAGTTTTTTCATTGAACTTTGTAGGGATCGGTTGTTACACGTTCATTGGCAAATTCGTTAGTCTCCCGTTTTAACAACTTTCTGTTTGTGAATTTGTTTGTTAGTCCCCGAGCCGAAGGTTCAGGGAGCAATTGTTTTTCAAGTGTCTGGTCCGTCCGTCCGTCCGTCCGGTGTCCGTCCGTCCGGCGTGCCTCCGTCGGTCCGGCTATTCGTCCGTTTTTCTCAAAAACTATTGTCTATCATCATCAAATTCGATATACTAGTTTGCCAAGAGACAAGCTATCCACTGATGTATTAAGTTTTACATTAAGGTCAAGGTCGCGCCAGTTACGGGGTTCAACCCCCGAAACACATAATCGCTAATATCTCGCGAAGTTTTGCATGTATTTTAATGCAGTTTTTTCCCACAAAATTTCTTGATGAATGGTCTATAACACAGTTGTCATGAATTTTTCTGTGCGCGCGTGTGCGCATGATCGCGCGCGCTCAAATCACGGGTCCGAACCCCAAGGAGAGAACTAAAGAAGGGCGCTTCTGGCTCAGACTTTTTTAAAATTTACCCCCATTTTTAGATACAAAACCACTACTTCTAGGGGTAAAAAAAGCAAAAATCCGTCCTCCCTTTTACTTCATTTCCCCCCAAAACAACATTATTTTTAACCCCTCCCAAAAACACCAAAAAAGCAACAAAAATACAAAACACCCGCACACACACACACACACATTTACAAACATTTGTACTGACTAGGAAAATCTGTTTTTAACACTAGTTTACAAAATTTATCTTTTCTTAGCCTTTGTTTAATTATTTCTTTTTCTTCTTTTGATTCAACAACATCATTTTCATCAAGACACTCGTCAAAGCTGCGTTTGTCTTTAGTAAAAAACCAAAACGACTGTCTTTAACTGTTCTCTAAAGTCCTTTAAAACCGAATTATACTTCTGCGTTAAAATCCATACGCTAATTCCTGCATGCCGACCACTGAATGCTAGTTTTGCTAAACTATTTCTTTTTTGGACTATGTCTCTTTCAGCCGAACAGTCATCAATAATAAATAAAGTTGATGTTCCTTTAAACAGTTTATAAAAATGCTCTAAACATTCGCTTAGCTTATCACTTGGATTGATCAAATAGATTTCATCATCTGTCCAAATGAACTTTCTTTCTTAATAAGACTTGTTGAATTCTAAAGTCGTGCAGAATATTACTATGTGTTCAAAGTGATTACGATAAACCGTTTGTAATAAATCTAAAGCAAACACACTTTTTCCACAGCCTGTCATTCCACAAAATAAGCCACAATGAGGTTCTTTCGTAAGGAAATTTAAATCAGTCTTCAAATCCATTATTTTAATACACGATCTCTTTTAATCTATTTCCTTCAATGTTTAGCTGAGCATCACATACTAAATATACATAAATAAATATTTGCTTACTCACTTCCGCTGCTTCTTTATGGATTTGAATGTTTACCCCCCCTGACCCATCACCAACTGTTCTTCCACTGCCATGTAGTTTGTTGTCTTCAGTTGTTCTAAGATCGAGCCACATAGCATACTTCGAAGATAAATAATCTTCAAGTCTAACATCATGAAGATGGAGGTCTTTGCAAACAAGATCAGCTGCTGGATCTCTTTGTAGTCCACCTCCACCCATCAGTTTCCGTATTTCATCAAAATGCTGATAAGGTAAAAGACCGCTCGCATACAGCTGATTCAGTTGTCCTTCGATCGTGCACATCAGCTTAGTTATTTCAGCATTATAAAACTTCTCGCTTAATCTGTTAAAAGGTTTTTTTGACTCCTCAAACAGTAGCAAAATCCCTTTCAACGACCTTGCTGATGTATTCAAATCGATGTTCCAAATTGTGTCTGACGTCATTTTGGTTATTTTACTGTGCTTTAAAATTCTGTTGTAGTATATTGCAAATCTTGACTGATATTGTTGCGAGATCAACCGAGCTAATTCTTGATGACGAACAACATCAAACTCTAATGTGATGTCTGAGATACTATACTTTGCATCAGGATCTGTCGATCTAATAACACGACTGTAATCATTAAAAGTTAATTCACACATAAGCCTGTCTTGTAAAGCCCCCTGATAATACGGGGAGTGGGTGTTCAGCAATTCAAAGTCGAGAGGTATATAAAATCGATTACTGTAAACTTGCGCAACCGACCCATCTTTATTGTTAGCTTGTTTGTCTTCAGCATCTATTCTATGTTTGAGACCATTGGCTGTCTGATAAATCCTATCTTTTCTTTCATTTTCTGTGAGCCATAAATCACTATAACTCAAAAAGACATCTGCGTTATCTAAAGACATTACCTCTCTCCCTTCAAGTTTAATAGTAATCTTGCTGACGATCGCTCTACCAAGATTACCAACTAGAGTTCTGTTTGGATCCGTCTCTGACTCCAGGCCTATTTTAAATGCGAGACGAGCGGTACCTGGCACAATTACTTCATTAGATCCCAGACTAGGAAATCTTACTGATAATATTTGTCTTTGGTCGATAGTTGATGGATTATTACTTATAACAATACTCTGCCTGGTTCCTTTAACACCAAGTGGTTCTTTTAACCGTCTGTATGGATCAAGAATTTGTCCGTACGATTGTGACATCTCTTTTGTTTTTTTAAATAAAATAAAAACATAATTATAAATAAAAACATGGCAGGAATAGAAGCAGACCACGATTATGATGTTTTTGAACCTGGAGATGACATGAGTGAAGCTACATCGTCTCGTCATCAATCAACTTTAAGACGTGAACTAATGGAAGGTAAAGTAAGATCGTTTTATGAACGCATAGGACAAGAACCACCTGAAGTTTTTGATTCTAATGACTTTGAATTAAAAGACAACCATTTATTTGCAAAAGGTGAAAATGGTGAGCTAGTCCGACTTACAACTAAACCAGACCCCTCAAAGTTTTTAAAAAAGAGTACACTTCGTCAAAGGTTCAGTGTTAGTGATCAAAGACGATTTAACATCGAACCAGACCTAAGAACAGAAGCTGTTTCTAAACTTCAAAGCACACTGCAAAGACTACCTACTGATTCCCAACTTCGATCGATTCCTCTTAAAGACTTAAGTGCAACTGCAGACCAGATAATAGACATAGAAACTAGTTTTATGACTGATGAAGAAACCCATCCAAAAATTCAACACGACCTGCCATTACCTATGAGAGAAATAATGGCCCTCAACGAATCATTAAAATCTATCAGAGGCGAGTTAACAAATAATGCAGCAAAACTAAGCGAACTGGATGCTCACATTGACAGAGAAAAACAGAAATTAGTTGAAGCAGACGACAACAACCTAGGACAAGGTGTAAAAGACAGAATCCAACAAAGACTAGATGACCTTCAACAAGAGAGAGCGGCAAGACTAGAAGTTCTATCAACTAACCGCGAACAATTACGCACACAAGTTAGCAGAATAAAAGAAACCATCCAAAGAATTTTACATGAAAACACGACGTTAGCTGAACGAATAAAAACTTTATTTAAAGAGCAAGGAGTCACGATTGCGAGCGTTATAACGGCTTTAGGGTTTGCAATCTCTACTTTAGTCTTTGTTTTAACGGGAACAGGTGGTGGTGGCGGCGGTAAATTACCTTCTCCACCGTCAAACGATAAGAATTGGATTAAAAAACAACTGGAACATTTAACGAATCTATTGAAAAAATTAGGAGAAAAATCTCTAGACGCTCTACCAGGTATATTAGGTGGAACTGTCAGTTGGCTTTTTTCTACTGCAAGTAAAGTAGTCGGTTTTATGGCTGAACATTTATGGATGCTACTAGTTTTACTCGTAGGATTACACTCTAGCAAAATAAAGATTAAGACTTAGTGAAATAAAAATAAATTAAACCCGCCGCTGTCAAAAAATAAACTAATGCCGTCTTTTCGTTTTCATGGCTGCTAGGGTTTACTGGGTTTACAGGGTTTACAGGGTTTACAGGGTTTACTGGGTTTACTGGGTTTACTGGGTTTGTCGGCTTAAGTATGATCGATGACGTTGTAGAATTCATTTCTTTGTTTTTTCCGACTGTTTGATTATCTCCGGCTATAAGGATTTCGTTGTTGTAGTTTACAATTGTTCCTATTTGAAGTCTGAGATCAGAGGATAGCATATACGTATAATCCACTACCAACAGCAAAGTCTACCTTCGATCTTGCGAATCTCAAAACGTCTTGATACCTTTTAATACTTGCTGGCAGATCAACTGTAGAATTGATTGCATCTTCTAAATTAGCTAAATACTGTTTTTGCGCATCAAACCTAGTAGAAGGATCCATTATTTCCGACCTCACTTGCGCTTGAGATCCTAGCAAACACCACACGTAAGTACGAATAGAATCATTTACTCGTTCTATTCCCGCCTTTGTCAGTCCTTCGGAAGTGTCTAAAATAAATGTTGACCACGTGTTTTTATGTTCTTGCTCTATTGATCCTATATGAAAAGTCCTACCTGAAGAAAATGACGTGAAAGGTGGATCCCAATCATAGTTATATTTTCTGTGAACTCCCCAATAATACAGTGTACCTAAACCGTGATTACTATCTAACTTTTGTCTAAAGTCTGTATGAAAATTAATGTTAAACTCATTACAAATCCGTTCAAAGGCTTTCATGTCAATTCTATTGTTAAACGGATTAAAAGTCTTGTCATGCAGTAATGGAGCCTGCAGTTCAGATAAAATACGTCTAAATGTGTAATAAAAATGAAATCTATATACTGCTTTTACCATGAGATTAGGATGATTTAAGTGATCAGCGAACGAAACACCGCACCCTGTCGTTGCACAAAACACAGCAAAGTTTAACTGGTTTTGATAAAACTGCATTGGATGACTAAACCATGCATTGGCAACGCTATCATGTTTGATGGGAGGATTTAAATAATGGTCTAATGGATTACTGACCTTAACTTTAAAGGAATCAAGACCTACTGCAACGACTAAACTGTCAACAGCTATAGTTTTAGGGTTATATGATCCAACTGCGTATTTAGCGTTTTTGTTATATTTAAAAGCATTCATTTATATATCCGTAATAAAAATGTTTATTTATATGACTGATCAAGATAAACCAATATTATTACAACACCCAATTGAAAATCATGGTTCTCTAAAAGTAGCGCTCCATGAAATTTATTACAAAGTCAAATGGTTTAACATAAGCGAATCCTTAAAAAATAATTGGATAAGAAAAACTACCAGTGAAGGGATGATCGAACTAACTATACCAGACGGTTATTACGGCTTTTGTTCATTAAAAGAGATGTTAAGTGATTTTGACATTACTTTAAAACTTAATGATGGAAATTTAAAAGTAACGTTGATATTCAAAGAGCAAAGAGGAGTAGGTTACAACTTCGCAGGAGAACTAGCAAAAATGTTAGGGTTTAGAACTGACAACAGGGATATATTCAGCTTTTTAGTCACAGAAAGTAACAATACATTTGAAGGAGACAACTCGCTTAATCTCGGAATACATTCTTTATTATACGTCCATTTAGATATCTTGAGTACGGACAACTTATTTGATAACCAGCCGTCTACTGTGTTAAGAGTTCTTCCATCAGCAAAAGCGGCATACTGTGATTACGAACTTATAACGTTTCCAAACTTGCAGTTTAAAGAATTAATTTGCGGGAGTCACCATTCGCTAAAGATAAGAATAACTGACGAAAAAGGAAAAGAAGTTCAGTGCAACAGCTTGAATGCTTTATTAGAAATAAAATAATTTGATATAAAAAGACAATGTTGCGTGGACCAGATCAATCGGTTATGATTGATCCTGTTAGATGCACAACTTTAGAACTGAAGGACCTAGCAGACACAGAAGACTTCGATCTAAATGGAGAGATAGGAGCACTGTATAGTTTTGAGTACACGAAAGACGGCTATTATAAACGAGCAGAAATAAGTGATAAAAAGGTTCCTAAACTAGAGCAATTGCGTAATGTAGTAACTAACAATGTTGGTCAGTTTGAATATAAAGTTGTTAAGAAAAGGGATAACAAGTGGCATTTAATTCCATTCGTTGATTGGGAAATTAAGTTTGAATTTTTAAGTCCGTTTACGTTCTTCGATAGTAACAAACACTTTCGCAAATCATTTAACTCAGGACCATTACATATTAGTCTGATTCCACAAAATAACAGCAGAAGAGAAATAGCAATCAAACCGTATAAAAAGAGACAGTACATGCTGCACAGAAAAAAGACAGTGACAAAAGACGCAGCCACGCAATTAGAGTTCATTCCCTCAATGGTTTTAGCAGACGAATTTACTATGATATTTGAACTTTCTGTTAGAGCGGATGATCCTGATTGCCCACCTGCTGGTGTTAGTGACGTCCTGATGAAAGGGATTAACATTTCTTGGCAAAACTTGGATGTTGAATCAGTGAGATGTACTGTTGTTATTCAAAACAGCGGTGAAGAAATTAAGGCAGTGTCGACTAGTAATAAAGTTATATTAAGTGTTGATCAAAACAATCTTAAAGAATTAACGTTCATTAATGCTACTAACTTAGATCTCATTGGGTTTTATTACACTGAAAGCATTTTATCTGATGATCTTCTCAAAATGATAACAAGTGTAAATTAAATGATTTTTTTTTTATTAACTATAAAAAGATGTCCGTTAAAGTATATCCAAAAATACCAAAAGAAGGTACTGACGAAGAAAAGACTGGGGGTGATGATCCTGAAATCAAAAAGTTCAGACTGTCTACCATTACAGAAATACAAACAGAATTGGAAAAAGACCTCACTAATTACAACAGAGCTAAACGAAGGTACTTTTCTATCTTTAATGCTGCAACATACTTAAATACTGGATTTGGTAGTCTAAGTGCTATAACAGCGGGAAGCTCTGTAGGGTTGTTAGCGACGGGGGTCAGATCGCCTATAGCTTTGCCTCTAGGTTGTGTGTCATTAACTCTCAGTGCATTTTCAATTGGTATGTCTGCTTTTAACAAAAAAATAAAAATAAAACTTCAAAAGCATACAGCTATGGTTCAATTGATAATGGCGAAACTTAGTTCATTTCGATTGATAATCAGTAAAGCTTTGCAAGACTCTCAAATTACGGATGAGGAGTTTAATCGATTGCAAGCAGACTACAACGACTACAAAATGCAAAAGTTTGAAATTCAGAAAAAGTCAAGAACAACGTTTTCACAACCGCAAGACATAGAAGCGATAAAAAAAGAATGTAAAAAAAAAAAGACGAAACATTAAAGTCTGTTCTAGGGAAATAACAATAAGAACTCTAAAGGGTGCTTATTCAATAACGTATGATTGCAAGTTTAGAAAGTCTACTGATTATGACAATTAGTTCTCCAGTGACCAACTGCATACGAAAACTCTGGTGATTTAAACACACGCTTTGTATTGTTTGAGTCAAGTGATTTTTTATTTACAACTGTTGTGTTTATCTCGTGTGACTTAGATTGTATTTTAATGTTATAAAAAAACGTCTTGCTGTTGATCAACGCATCTTTATAGTTATTGTGTGTCATGACCATTTGAACAACCGTTCTACTGATTCCTTTTGCTTTTTTAATAACATTATTCTGACTTACTATTGAATACATCTTTGCTCTCAGTCCAACATACTCTTTGATTATAGTTCCATTCAACTCATCCTTCATTTTTCCAATCACCTTTTTATTTACAGTTGAATGTAATGGAGAGTCTTTTGAGTAGTCAGATGTATCATACTTAGAGTCTGTACCTTTTGCTACTTCTGTTTCTAAATCTTTGTAAAAGTCTTCAGTCGGAATGTCTAGAATAAATGAATCGGTATGTGTGTACAATACTTTAGAGAGTCTGGATACAATGGTTTAAAGTAGTCGTAAAGAAATTCTAACATTAATAACTTGGATAATTCTAAGACAGCAAACCCAATGAAGACTGGTTTATCTAATTTTACTTTAATTTTTTTTCATCATTATACCGTAAAGGCTGTCATGAAACTTTCTATAGTCTTGATAATTAGGTTTTGAGAATAATTTGATTGCTTTGTTTTCTTGTGTTACTAATCTTACGTCTTTACGTTTGTGCGGGTTTACCATCGTCTTTCCAAAACAACTGTTGTTCATTAGCTTGAAGAAGTCTTTTTCTGAGGCGTCGGTAGCTTGAATTCTAAGATTAGTGTTCTTCATTATATACGGCTCCATGAACTTCTTCTGACTAAACGAAATGATTCTATGTACAGCTGCTAGTTTTAATCCATGACGTAAATAGAATTGTAGGAGTCTATAATGACAAACATATTGTTTTTTGTCGGGTAGATTAGGTACAAGTTTTCGTAGCTCTGATCCCACCTGAAGTCGTCAATGTTAAAATTAAAAGGAGCTGTAAACATTTTAAAGTTATTTAATGGAAGTGACTGACACATCGCCCAACCATAGAGATTGTTAGCATCTAAATACATGATATAATGGTTTAGTAAGATCGTAGTCATCTAAGTATTTATTGTTAGCTTTACAATAACCGTGTGATGCCATGCTAATTCCTCCACGTAGTCCGTCTTCAATCATCTGGAGAGTTGGTAGGTCGGAGAGTAAGTCAATCTGTATTTTAGTAAGCCTTAAGAAAGCATCCCAACTCATACCAGGAGCAGAGATATAATGTGCTGGATCTAGACTGTAATGTTTCATACAGGTTTTTCTATAGTTTTCAAATACGTCAGCTAACAAACAAACGTCAGCCATTAAATAGGCGTCATGATAGTCTCCCATGGTTTTGCATTTTAACTTTTTCCACGCTGAATGTGCGTGCTCATAGTCAGAGTCACTTATATCTTTTCCTTTCAAACTAGAGTAGAATGCGCCTTTAGGTGGTAATTCTAAATCATCAAATTTATCCCAGGAGTTCATGTATTCATAAGGGTATACTCCTTTTCTGACAAGACTAGGATCAAAGTACTGTTCTGTTATAGGACTTTTGTTTAATGACTGCCCTAAAGACTCTAACGACCCCATTAAATGTTGTAGTGAATCGTAAAAAGACAATTGACCTAGTGTAAATGCCATGTATTTTTCTGATGACTGAGCAATACAAATGTCGGTCCTAAATTAATCTGTCACGGCTTGTAGAATTAAATGGGAGTCATATCCACGTAGATTGTGAAAGAATATAGGCAGTCTTTGGATCAAACTTTAACTGTCAATTACAAGAGTTGTGTGCAGCTCCTCTGAATTTTCCACTAATGTGATCATGATCTCTTACTTTTTAATCAGTTGCTTCGAATTATTTTTTACAAATCGAACATTCAATAGCTGACTCAAATTGAAATTGATCTTCAGGCGTCATGATTAAATCAGATAAATTAAGTAGGTTAGACAACTCATCTCGCTTGTATTTCATATTTAATAAGAATCGTTTTGCAGCATCAGGTCCTCTATAAAGTTCTGGTTCTGAATGCTTCCCGTCTGATCTAACAATAATAAAGGCATATGAACAGATTTGATGATTGTTTATTAAATCTGTTTTAGGAGGTTTGTTTTCTTGTTTTGGTCCTTGATACAGAACGATGATAGATTCAAAGTCAGCATATACAACGTATGGATTTAATTGCAGTTTCTTCCAGTTTTTAAAGATCACCTTACTACCTGACGTTGGAGTAATAAGTGCAGTATTACAGTCAACAGTTGAATTACAATGTTTTCTGTGTTCAGCTGCAGCATAAATACTTGGAATTCTCAGAAAACATCTTCGACAGAATTCCTGTTTATGCTCATGTTTTGTAGTAAAATTTATTAATCGACTCATTGTTCGAATTAATGCGTAATGTGATTTTGTTCAATCTGTTACTAAGAGTGGATCAACATGTCTTTCATCTGGATCACCAATCATGGGAGAGTTCTTTGATATTCGGATTGGTTTAAGGTTATTTTCTATTGACCATGTGTAAACGTTAACAGATATTGGTTTGTTCTGTTCTTCAAATTGATCAATTTTATCTACACTAACAGGGAAGTCAATAGAATCAAAGTTCAGTTCATTTACGTAAGACTGATAATGTATTACTCTTTCTCCGTTTTTCTTCAAATAATGTAGTTTAGCTAAAACGCACCACATAAAACATCTGTTGTCTGAATTTTTAATGTTTAGTACTGCTCGTTTTGAAACAAGTTCTTTAGGTAAAGGAATAAAGGAGTTTCCTACGATGGGGGCATATTTACTCTCCTTTAATTTAATTTCTAATACTCCACCTTCTGACCAACCAGATCCTCTCAGTTTTGCCTCTTCTGATGCGTTAATAAACTGAGTGATCATTTTGTCTGCCCAGGTTTCTGTAAAGTCATTATAAGAAAGAATTACTTGTTGTTTAGTAGAGACCCATACTTGAATTTGCTCACCTTGAACTGTTTTATAATCTATGTAAACTGCTAACATTACTTTAACTGGTGGTTCTATTATTATTTTTTTAGGAATTTGTGAAATAGCATGTTTTACACTTTCTAGTACATTGTTTGGATCAACAACTTCTAATTCTGTTTCTTTAAAAACTTTTTCTAAATGTTCGTGTACATCATCAAGTGTCATTGCCATGTTGAGTTTCTTTTTTAACTCGAATTATTTTATTAATTTAAAATAATTATTTGCTAAAACTGTACCAAAATGTTAAGGATTTAACTAAAAGCAAAAAAAAAAAAAGTAAATGAAATAATTCTTCTAAGTCTACATTTTAAGCTCTTTTTCCTTTAAATTGGAACTGTGTCTGACGGGATTATCTGCAGTTCTTCCTTTACAAATGCTCTTTGCGGTGTTGGTCGTTTTGTTGTATCAGTTTCTCTTAAATAATACACGGGAGGATTCATTTGTATTATTCTTTTTTTTTAATACGGATCAATGCTCTTATGCAAGTGTCTCCTTCTGCTTCTCCTGGTGCATAAAGAAACCTTACTTTTACTCCAAATGGTATTAGTTGTTTTGTAATTGAATGATCTTGTGGCAAGTCAATTGTTTTCTTCTGTATTGCTTTTTTTGGTTTAAATCCTGTGACCTTAGATTCTTCGTTATTCATGACTCGCAGAACACTAGACAGTCTTCTAACCCATTCAGTGTTTCTAGTTGAATCAAGGAGTTCTCTATGGTATTGATAAGAGAAAAGTCTTTCTGCCAATTGTTTGTTAAAGTTTTCGACTAAGGCCTGAGATTTATGATTTCCGGGAATACCTCTTTTTATAGCGACTTTGAATTTTAATAGTAGCTGATTGAATTGTCCTTTAAATTCTTTTCCTTCATCAACTTGAATTAAGCAAGGATAGGTTAAAGGGCTGCGTCTGTAGATTTCTTGTAAAGCAACAGAGACTGAAGTAGCACTTTTATCAGTTAACGGTTCCGCGTCTTTATATCTTGAAACAACGTCGACGACTGTAAGCGCGTATTTAAATCTTTTTCTTCTGATTAAATCATGCGGGAGGTATAGAAGGTCCATTTGATGCGTGTCATTAGGTGTTGAGTTGACAAAGTGCGGTCTTTTGATTAGCTTAGGTGCTGGTAGATATATTTGCCATATAGCTTGTTTAGATAGCCATTCTTTTGCCGTTTGTTCAGTGACTCCTGCAGCTTGACTGAGTTTTTTTAATAGCTGTTAAACCTTTCCAATAACCTTTTGGTGAATAATAAATTTTAGATAGATGGTTGCTCATTTTTATACTATACGTTTTTTGCAATGAAATAAACAGCAGTCATACCAACTACAATAAACGCTATTTCCTGGAGTTTTTGTTTTTCGGATGGTTGGTAGAAGTCGCTTAGCTTCGGTGGTGGTGGCTGAACTATTTCTTCCCCCGTCACTAAATAATACTCTTTAATGGCGTCGTCAACATTCTTAAAAGTGTAGGCTGCATGGTGTTGTAGTTTTAATTTGTTGTAAATGAAATCTAACTGAGCGAGTCTTTGTTTTTCATAGGCATCTTGTGCTGCTGCTAATTGCTCCATAGCTCGATTATGTCTTTGTCTTTCCTTGTTTGTTTCTAGCTTACTAAACATGTAATTACTACCTGAAAAAGCAAGCGCGTTTATTACAGTACCGCCAATCATCTGGAGTGAAGCCATTTTATTTTCACATATTTATATTTTCTGGAATTATTCCTTGTTTAACTAAAAAGTCTTTTGTTGCGATTGAAGCTGTAATTATAGTGATTGATTTACCGGAGTCCTCTAGGTCTAGTTTTCCTAGGTCAGCTGCTTTCATTTTCAATAGTTTCTTAGCAATCATCTTATAGGCAACAGAAAGTCCACCAATCAGAGCAGATTGATATACAAGGTTAACAACAGTTTTTTCAGCACTCAATTTTGTTTTCAAAATAAAAATAATAAATCAACTAAAAATGAATTGTGACGAACTACTATTAAACACACAGGAAGCAGTAATTTCTGATGAAGTGTCGGCAAGTGTTATGAATAAAAAGGAAAGGTTGTACTCTCTAGCAGCGTGTGGAAAAACGAAGCAATACTTAGGAACAGAATTTAGTATAGATCAGATTCAAGTAATGTCTTCTGCTGACCTTGAAAAGTACTACAACAGATATGAAGCACAATTAGGATCTAAAATGGTTAAAAGTTTGGGTCAAACAGTGTTAAGCTTGTACACTAAGTTAGTTAATCAATTTCTTCCCGTCGATTCACAACAAGATTTAATGTACGATTTAAGTCAAGATCCTGTTTTAACAAAGTCATTAGAGTCTCTTAGTTGTGATCTTTTTTTTAATAGATTTGGTGGGCTTTTATCACCAGTTGTTATGGGGTTAATTACTTTTAATCATATAGATTTTATGGCTATTAAAAATGAACGTGACAGAGAATCAAACGAATCAGACGAATCAGGAAACAAGCCCCAGTCCGACGAAGGTTACGAAGAGTCCAGGGCGGGTTGAAGCTGGAAAAAGGTTGTCAGAGTGGAATCGACAACAAAAAATGAATAAACAAACAAATAAAAAACTCTTGTCCCAGAATGAAGATGAATCAACCATAAGTGTAATACCGGTTAAAAAAGAAGAAATCAAACAAAACAATATGAATTACGATGTTGTATTGCTTACTGCTGGTGTGGTTGCTGGTGTTGGTTACTTGACCTATAAATTATATAAAACACACATGCAACCAAAGCCAGAAAAACGAGTAGAAGAACAAACAACACAACCAGAAAAAGTAACAAACAAACAAGAAAAACAAAAACCAAGAAGCTCAAAACCTCAGAGCGATCCATATTTAATGCAATGAAAACTTAATAAAAACTTAAGTAAGTACTTGATAAGAACTTAATAAGTACTAAGTAATAACTTGAAGATGACTTGAAGATGACCCGAAGATGACAATAAAAACTTAACAATAACTTAAGTAAGTAACTCGATAAGAACGTAATAAGTACTAAGTAATAACTTGAAGATGACTTGAAGATGACTTAATAAAACTTGAATAAAAACTTGATTAAAAACTTAGTAATAACTTAACAAGATATTAAACAACAACTTGATAAATAAGTGCTTAAAAGACTTGAAGGAAAAAAAAGTTTTTAAAAAAGTTTAAAAAAAGTATTAAAAAAAGTATAAAAAAGTTTGAAAAAAGTTTTTTTAAAAAGTTTATAAGTTTTTTTAAAGTAAAAAAAAAAGTAAAGAAATTTTTTAAAAAATGCCAAAAATTTTAAGAATTTTTCAGGAATGTAAAGAATTCTGTGCATTTTTTTCAAATCCGAAGAATTCTATGCATTTCTCTCTTACACTCTACTTGACGTTATCGGAATTCCCCTGTAGCTAAATACAAGTTGGCAGTACTCCAGTAATCTAGTCAGAGACGATGACGTTATCGGAATTCCCCTGTAGCTAAATACAAGTTGGCAGTACTCCAGTAATCTAGTCAGAGACGATGACGTTATCGGAATTCCCCTGTAGCTAAATCAGTACAAATGTTTATGAATGGGGTTTTTTTGGGGGTTTTTTTTTTTGGGGGGGGGGGGGGGGGGGGGGGGTTTGGAGGGGGTTAAAAATAATGTTGTTTTGGGGGGAAATGAAGTAAAAGGGAGGACGGATTTTTGCTTTTTTTACCCCTAAAAGTAGTGGTTTGTATTTTGTATCTAAAAATGGGGGTAAATAAAAAAAAGTCTGAGCCAGAAGCGCCCTTCTTTAGTTCTCTCAAGGCTATATATAAAAAACTATTCAGTTACGTGCTATTTTGATGCGTTTTTATGTAGTTACTTGCTGTTTTGATGCGTTTTTATGTATGTGTACAGCCGACACATTCCGATTTCGGAGTAGCTAAACGATGTTGCGAGGGGACTTTGCAGCCGCTCGGCGTTGCACTTGTTTGTTGTTTTCTGTCGGCCTGATTTGTTCGGGTTTCCCCCCTATCTGTCCGGACTGTGTCTCTTTAAGATAATATTTACTTAGGTGAAAACGGGGTAAAAAGCCCATGGGCGGGTAAGAAGCCCATACCAATTATCTCATGAAATAAAGCAAATTTCAGTCACATTTTGCCCATGAGACGAGTGTTAATGTTTAGCATTCGTCTCATGGGCAAATTTGACTGAAATGTCCTTTATTTCATGAGATAATTGGCATGGGCTTCTTACCCGCCCATGGGCTTTTTACCCCGTCTTCACCTATATATGCCATGCCTAACTAACATAATTGCCTAGTCTGCAGAATTAGGCAGCCACTTTGCCTAGTTTGTGAACTAGGCACTAGCACTGCCTAACTTGTAAACAAACTTCTCAGACGTGCCTAATCTACAGACGCGGGCGTCCCATTGGGACTAATCCCGCTCGGACTAATACCCCTCAGACTAATCCCAGTCGGACTTATCCCATTCAGACTAATGCCGTTCGACCTGATTGCTTTGATTTGTATAGGTTTTCCCATTCGGTCTAATGTCTGCTGAGCATTTGTATCATTGCATTTCTGCGTACCCAGGTATTCCTTGTTTTTCAGATAGGTTATGGATAGGTTTAGGGATAGAGTTAGGGATAGGCTTAAGGATAGGGTTAGGGTTAGGGTTAAGAATAGGGTTAGGGATAGGGTTATGAATAGGGTTAGGATAGGTTTATGGCCCATTTAGTGTCGACATACACAAAAGATAAAATTTCAATTTAGTTATTTTTTTTAATTATTATTTTATTTTGTAATAAATTCGTCGAAATGACTTTACTGTTTATTATTATTTCTTACACTAAGCGTATGTATGTAGTCCGAGCGGTACAGATAAAATGTTAGTCCACATGGGATTAGTCCCAGTGGTATGTGGTATGTCCGCCATGACTGTCAGCGGTGTGATCAAAAGAGTAGTCCGAGAGGGATTAGTCCCAACGGATCCTCCCCGATACCTCTACAGACTAGGCAGCCTAATTTGTAGCATAGGCAGCCTAGTCTGTGGAATAGGCAGAGGGCCTACTTTACAAATTTGGCAGTCTTTGTTTTAATCTCCAACATGACCTATTTTCATTTTAACACCAAGAATTCGTTAGTAATTTAAAAAAAAATCAAAACAACAACAAAAGAAAAATGATGGAAAAAGTGTCATCTTTCTATGAAACATCATGAACATTTAAATGTGTAGGCCTAATTAGAAATAGCCTTGTCCTTTCTCAACTCCCCAACTATATATAGGCCTGCAGAGCATCGCTCCTAGATCGTCAAATCGGGGCAGTGGATGGATGCCTCGTGCCTCCATACGGGGAGCTGGACGACCCCGCCACATCCACGAGTCACTCCCAGTGGGGATACCGGGGGGGGGGGGGGGGGGGGGGAGGGTCTTTTCGTAAAAACAGTTCCCCCTTTTCTGGAAGTTCTGTGCTTGTAACTTCCTCTAATCTGACACTCTCTTTGACTCTGCCTTTTCCCATTGCTTTCTATCATCTACTATCTTTCTGACTTATTCTCCTGTCTTCCAAATAATTTTTCTCCTTTGAGCTCCTCCGAA
This sequence comes from Phymorhynchus buccinoides, assembly GCA_017654935.2. Taxonomy (NCBI): domain Eukaryota; kingdom Metazoa; phylum Mollusca; class Gastropoda; order Neogastropoda; family Raphitomidae; genus Phymorhynchus; species Phymorhynchus buccinoides. The sequence continues at coordinate 14,895,143 of CM065688.1, read as the reverse complement.
ATCGGAATGTGTCGGCTGTACGCAGCGGGGAGACCATTGAAAATGGAAAAAACCGACAAATACGTACCTTATCCATTATGGCCATATGGCCTGGACATGCAGAATAAGAATAAGAAGAACCTCTTCAAATTAAGGACGATTTTGCAATAAAAGTACTACAAGTCAATTTTGGTTCCAAGTGATGCACCAGAGTGTGATTTCTGTGTGTGAAAAATCCCAGAAAATCCCCTTGGGTTTCCGAGTTATGGCGTCATTATTTCTATTTTTAGACTGCAAATTCCATATCACATGAAACATTATAAACAACGAAAAACGTTACCTCTTGTGATATTTTCAAGCCAATATTTATGCATGTGATGCATTAAGATGTTTAGAATCTTTCTATGAAATTTGTCAACATGGAAGTTCAGTTTAACGTCGCGTATCGGCTCTCGCCATGTACGACGGGCTGAACAAACCAACCAGGGTATAAACAAACATTTATATTCCTGAATCACTGTCTTAGCCAAAAGGCCGAGAAGCGATCAGAATATATGTAAACATTTTCAACATTTGTCAACATTTTCCCCTTGGGGTTTTATAGTTATGACGTCATCTATTCTATTTTTAGACTGACAATTCCTTATCATGCGAACAAACTATTTTACTAGACAGTCCTCTTTTGATACTGCCGGCTTATTTTTGTTGCATACAATACATTATGATGTGTAGAATCTTTGCGTAAAATATCCCAGAAAATCCTCTTGGGGTTTCCGAGCTATGATGTAATTATACTGACAATCATAAAAGAATGTAAAGAGCGTTCTTCGTATATTAGGTATTAGGTACTTCATAGTCACAGAGGCATCTCTGTGAAATTCGGGCTGCTCCCACGTGGAGAGCGCGTCGCAGCCAGAGGTGCGCCACCCTTTTTTTTTGGCATGCGATTTTTTTGTGTGATTCATGAGGAAGGAAATGGGTGTGTAAATTTTGACCAAATGACAACTTTTTCGTTGCCACTGGGTTTAGCGTGTGCTAAGTGCATGGGCACACGGGACCTCGGTTTATCGTCTCATCCGAAAGACTCCACATTCAGACCGTAAGGCCTGGTGCAAAGTGACAGGAAAAATCCCCTGTACCCAAGTTCGAACTCGGGTTTACTTGACACGAAGGCGAACGCGTTACCACTGTGCCACTCTACACTAGAAAATAGGAAATTGTACTAAACCCAAAACTATTCACCAGAATTAATATGAAAGCGAAACTACAGAACAGCACAGTAGCATTGCCAAGCAATCCGTACATGAAACAGTTTACCAAAATTGTTTACCAACCTTCAACGTTTGATCGAACTGTGATCCTTCGGAGGTCTTCTTCCATACGCTGATCTTCCTGTCGACGTGAACTTGTTGGGTAGGTTAGACATTTTACTTCCATCAAAGGAGACGAGTCTAAAGGGTAAGAGAGCTTAGCAGCTAGAGCACGCCAATCCGATTCCCCAAAAGTACGTAGATTAACTCCACATGCTCGTAGTCCTTCAAGACCTTCCACAGTTTTCCGATGTTCTGCCAACGAGACGCTTTTGAGATGAGGACAATTCTTCTCCTCGCATGATGGTCTTCGAATCTTATACAGAAAGGAAACCACCATATCAATTTTGATTGATGCATTAAACTTCAATTTGGCTTCCCTTATAAACTGAGTGATGACATCGCTGCAGTTTTGACATGGAGAGAAATTTAGATACTATCTGATCGTTTGTGACGGTATTAAATCATTCTCTAGGAGATCGAGAAGAATCTTTATTGCTTTACGTTCAGAATGATCCGTCTTGTCATTCACTACGAATTGTATTATAGTTTTCTCTTGGTGAGGGAAGTCAGGACTTCGTTTTAAAAACACAAGGACAGAATACACTATTTTCGATCTACTGCGGTCTCCACCATGCAGCCCACTGTGCCAAAACACATCAAAAACAACCTCCCCAGGTCCCATGATGATACAATGAAATACTACGAATGTTAGCTCATTTAAATACTTACTGGGTAATGTGCTTTCTATTTTGGATTCAATTTGATGACGGTTCTAGTACTCCACGTCTTAGGGAAAATCGTTAAAGGCTAAATACAGTCAAAACCGAAACTTCCCGTTGGAGTATTTTTTTAGTACAATGCTGATCGTCTAGCGTTAGGAATGCTGTCATATTGCGTAGTCCTAAAACATATACCAGGCACAAACAGTTAAGGGCCACCTCCACAAAAGGAGCTTATCTTTTGAACACGGAATTTGAGAAGATTGAGTTAATCTTAATGTTTTGTAATCTGTACATATCATATTCATTGCATAATATTCTTATACAAAAGTTTTCTTAATCGCATGCATGAAATCCCTCATCCACAAATTTGTTCTGTATCATTAATGTTACTTTTACTTTGTGTGTGTGTGTGTGTGTGTGTGTGTGTGTGTGTGTGTGTGTGCGTGTGCGTGTGTGCGTGTGCGTGCGTGTGTGAGAGAGGGGGGGGGGGGTAGGTGGGAGTGTGCATGACAAACTTAATTGGTCTATGTGAATAACATGTGCTTTTATGCATGTATTTTATGTCTTAGTTTATTATATAATGTCTCGTTAGTTTTAGATTTAAGTGCACGCTGAAAAAGAAAGTCTTCATTTGAAGAAAATAAAGAAATTTGATTTTGAATTTGAATTTGAAGAAAATGCAGATTTCACATAAAATTCGATTTTAATTTAATTTCTTAAAAAAGAAAGAAAAAAGCAGACATGTGTAACTGAATTCTTCTATTGCATGTCCAAGACCGCCATGATCTCCCTGACAATAACGAACTTGAGATGTGATCGTGGAGATGCACCGATTGGGACATAATCGTCCACAAATTAGCCATGTCTCATGCCAAAAACTTAGAGAAGCTGACAGAGAAACAGTCTTGCTATAGATCCTGGGGGGACGGGACTGAGATAAATTGAGATCCTGAGGGGACGGGACTGAGATAAATTGGCGCAAGGCTTGGCATGACTCGATGTCACTGACAAAGAATACTGACAATGTTCTTGACACCAGAAGCCCTCTGATCCGGTCTACCCCGCGTGACAACAAGAAAACTAGTCGGTTTGATAGTCTCCAATGCTACACGCTGCCTATTTTCAACGTCCAGCAACATTGAAGCTGAAACAGTGAGCTGCAAAAATATCAATGTGAGCAGCCAGACAGTATTCAGAACCAAGCACTTGAGGCCAGCATCACTTCCCGAAGACCAGCAGTTCTAGATCTCACTGGAGACCACAGCCGAGCCACCA
>CM065688.1:14860866-14888366 GCA_017654935.2 Phymorhynchus buccinoides | reverse complement strand
CTGCCATCTCTCATGCTTGCTGTGCTTGCTGTCGTAGACTGGCTTAAAGACTCCAGGGATAATCCCAACAGCCGAGGCACTTGAACACGTACTATGGTACACATGCAACAGCTAGTTAAGGATGAGAACATTACGTGTGTGACCGTTTTTGATTACCCCGCCACGTGGGCAGCCACACTCCGACTTCGGAGGATGCCATATCTCATCAACAGCAAATAATTGTTGCTGCGTACTCTGCGACCCAATTCATTCCAGATGAGCTCCTCTAGGGCAATGTCTTCGGCGTTGGCTTGCAACGGGGTGGCTACTGCAGCAGCTGATGATCGGCGAGCACTTTGGCGCATTAGAAAAGTAGACAGCCTCAAAGGTTGCGGGGTTAGGTACGACCCCTGGCTGGTAAAGAGTCCACCCCTTCGGCACAATGAAGGGGAGTCTTGTGGTGAAGGCTGAAGCCTCCCCATTTCATCAAATACCACCGCCAGTGTGTCTGTTCTTGCACACGCTTCAATCAGCCTGTCACCTGGACGTTTCCAGACTCCAGCGTGGCTGGTCACCATTGAAAGATATGGGGAAGGTGAATTCCTCTGTCAAGAGCCCTTGGTGGACACATAAAACACAACAGTCTGGTGGTAGTAGTCAGCCCTTTTTATTGAGCCTTAAGATAGAGACGTTTCGTACGATACGTACGATCTGTATGTTAAGGCTCAACAAAAACAAAAAGGACCCAATACTACGAGACTTTGTTGTGCTTAGTGTGTCTACGATTGGTCCTAGTGGTCATCTATTTATTATCAAGTGCATGGTGGGCCTTGGCTGTCTTGCCCAGTGTTGCTGTGACCTGCGTCGGGTTTTGGTGGCTCGGCTGTGGTCTCCAGTGAGATCTAGAACTGCTGGTCTTCGGGAAGTGATGCTGGCCTCAAGTGCTTGGTTCTGAATACTGTCTGGCTGCTCACATTGATATTTTTGCAGCTCACTGTTTCAGCTTCAATGTTGCTGGACGTTGAAAATAGGCAGCGTGTAGCATTGGAGACTATCAAACCGACTAGTTTTCTTGTTGTCACGCGGGGTAGACCGGATCAGAGGGCTTCTGGTGTCAAGAACATTGTCAGTATTCTTTGTCAGTGACATCGAGTCATGCCAAGCCTTGCGCCAATTTATCTCAGTCCCGTCCCCTCAGGATCTCAATTTATATCAGTCCCGTCCCCCCAGGATCTATAGCAAGACTGTTTCTCTGTCAGCTTCTCTAAGTTTTTGGCATGAGACATGGCTAATTTGTGGACGATTATGTCCCAATCGGTGCATCTCCACGATCACATCTCAAGTTCGTTATTGTCAGGGAGATCATGGCGGTCTTGGACATGCAATAGAAGAATTCAGTTACACATGTCTGCTTTTTTCTTTCTTTTTTAAGAAATTAAATTAAAATCGAATTTTATGTGAAATCTGCATTTTCTTCAAATTCAAATTCAAAATCAAATTTCTTTATTTTCTTCAAATGAAGACTTTTTTTTCAGCGTGCACTTAAATCTAAAACTAACGAGACATTACATAATAAACTAAGACATAAAATACATGCATAAAAGCACATGTTATTCACATAGACCAGTTAAGTTTGTCATGCACACTCCCACCTACCCCCCCCCCCCCCTCACACACACACGCACACACACACACACACACACACACACACACACACACACACACACACACACACACACACAAGTAAACATTAATGATACAGAACAAATTTGTGGATGAGGGATTTCATGCATGCGATTAAGAAAACTTTTGTATAAGAATATTATGCAATGAATATGATATGTACATATTACAAAACATTAAGATTAACTCAATCTTCTCACATTCCGTGTTCAAAAGATAAGCTCCTTTTGTGGAGGTGGCCCTTAACTGTTTGTGCCTGGTATATGTTTTAGGACTACGCAATATGACAGCATTCCTAACGCTAGACGATCAGCATTGTACTAAAAAAATACTCCAACGGGAAGTTTCGGTTTTGACTGTATTTAGCCTTTAACGATTTTCCCTAAGACGTGGAGTACTAGAACCGTCATCAAATTGAATCCAAAATAGAAAGCACATTACCCAGTAAGTATTTAAATGAGCTAACATTCGTAGTATTTCATTGTATCATCATGGAACCTGGGGAGGTTGTTTTTGATGTGTTTTGGCACAGTGGGCTGCATGGTGGAGACCGCAGTAGATCGAAAATAGTGTATTCTGTCCTTGTGTTTTTAAAACGAAGTCCTGACTTCCCTCACCAAGAGAAAACTATAATACAATTCGTAGTGAATGACAAGACGGATCATTCTGAACGTAAAGCAATAAAGATTCTTCTCGATCTCCTAGAGAATGATTTAATACCGTCACAAACGATCAGATGGTATCTAAATTTTTCTCCATGTCAAAACTGCAGCGATGTCATCACTCAGTTTATAAGGGAAGCCAAATTGAAGTTTAATGCATCAATCAAAATTGATATGGTGGTTTCCTTTCTGTATAAGATTCGAAGACCATCATGCGAGGAGAAGAATTGTCCTCATCTCAAAAGCGTCTCGTTGGCAGAACATCGGAAAACTGTGGAAGGTCTTGAAGGACTACGAGCATGTGGAGTTAATCTACGTACTTTTGGGGAATCGGATTGGCGTGCTCTAGCTGCTAAGCTCTCTTACCCTTTAGACTCGTCTCCTTTGATGGAAGTAAAATGTCTAACCTACCCAACAAGTTCACGTCGACAGGAAGATCAGTGTATGGAAGAAGACCTCCGAAGGATCACAGTTCGATCAAACGTTGAAGGTTGGTAAATAATTTTGGTAAACTGTTTCATGTACGGATTGCTAGGCAATGCTACTGTGCCGTTCTGTAGTTTCATTTTCATATTAACCCTTTCATCGCCAAAGTCGCATTTTAGCACCACAGTGATTGGTAACACATATGTCAAGTAAAAGGCATCAAAACTGGGTGGGGTCTAATTATCCAAAGACCCTATTGTCTTAGTTTTGGGAAGTAACGATAGACCTTATTTTATGTATGTATGCACAGCACAGAATCCCCAATACTGCAGATGGATTTTGTCATCTTGGTCAAATTTTACAGGTACATTTAATGGACACACAAAAAAATGGCTGAAAATAAATGGCTGGCGTGTCTCTGGCGGTGAAAGGGTTAATTCTGGTGAATAGTTTTGGGTTTAGTAGAATTTCCTATACGAAGAACGCTCTTTACATTATTTTATGATTGTCAGTATAATGACGTCATAACTCGGAAACCCCAAGAGGATTTTCTGGGATATTTTACGCAAAGATTCTACACATCATAATGCATTGTATGCAACAAAAATTAGCCGGCAGTATCAAAAGAGGACTGTCTAATAATATAGTTTGTTCGCATGATAAGGAATTGTCAGTCTAAAAAATAGAATAGATGACGTCATGAATATGAAACCGGTGGTAGTCTTGAGACAGATAGACGGTAACCTTTCCTTTTGTCCCCCCGCCATTCCTTGCGACTTTGGCTTTCCATGGACAATGATATTGAATAGCGATCTGTGTGAGAATTGATATGATTGTATCGTTTCTCTGTTTATTCAATTACCTTTTTTTAATTTTTACTGTCACCATGGGTAAATTGCGCATTGTTTCTTTGAATGCTAGAGGCTTAAAAAATAAACTTAAAAGAACTTCTTTATTTTCATACTTTTAAAAAAAAGATGTCACATTGTATGTTTACAAGAGTGTCACGTAACAGAGACAGATATTAAAGAATGGAAGAAACAGTGGGGCGGACCTATTTTCTTTAATGAAGGCACTAACAGAAGCAGGGGCGAAGTTATTTTAATTTCCAAACATTTCCAAGGCGAAGCCGATCTAGTGCACTCACAAGAGAGAATGCTAATCATTTCAGTTCTTAATGAAAACTATAACTTGACCATCGCTAACATGTATGCTCCTAATAACTCCAGAGATAAAATAACATACTACAGACACTTATCGCGAGTTCTAAGTACTTATCAGAATGACGAGCTAATTGTCGTTGGTGATTTTAATTGTTCAATGAATGGCGACCTTGACATTGTGTCTGGCCAGCAACATGATAAAGCCGAAAGAGAAGCATTTAACCAATCTGTAGATAATCTGGGCTTAACAGATGTATGGAGATTATACCATCCAAATGAAAAAGATGCCACATGGGTTAGATCAAATCCGTTCATAGCTCGTAGACTCGATTACTGTTTAGTATCTGACAATATCCTGCAACTTTGTACATCGTGTGACCACGTCCTTGTCCCTAGCTCTGATCACAAAGCTGTGGTACTTGAGCTGAATGATAGTGACTTCACCCGTGGACCAGGCTATTGGCGTTTTAACAATAGCTATTTAAAAGATGAGTTGTTTGTCAAAAAAATGAATCAAATGCTAGATAACTTTTTCACAGAAAACAATGACCTTAATAACATTGAGAAATGGGAATTATGTAAGGTCGAAATTCGTAACTTTTGTATAGAGTTTGGGGAAAACACTGCATGCCAGACCAGAAATGATACAGTAAAACTACTCGCCCATTTGAAGGACTTGGAAAAAGAATTAATGGACGATCCCTGTAACAAAAATATCAATGAACAATATAATTTTTATTAAAGTGAAACAAAAGCTAGAAATATTACAGTCATATAAGACGAAAGGTGCTCAAACCAGAGCAAGAATAAAATGGATAGAAGAAGGTGAAAAGAATTCCAAATATTTTTGCAGCTTGGAAAAGGTGCGAAGCAAAAATAAGATAATTACAAGATTGTCAAAAGACACGGGTGAGGTCATAACAAATCAAAATGAAATAATGAAAGAACAGGTAACCTTTTACAAACAATTATACAACCAGCGCACAGAATCTCTAAATGTTAGTGACGCTGTAGATCATTTTATGCAAGACGAGGCTTTCACAAAACTAGATGGGAATCAAGCGGATTTATGTGAAGGAATAGTTTCTTTAGAAGAAACAACTTTTGCCCTAAAGTGTATGAAAAACGGCTCGGCTCCAGAATTATTGAAATTTTTTTGGAAGAAAGTAGGAAGTGTAGTAACTAATTCGTTTGTTGAATCGTATAACCAAGGAGAGCTCTCCTTTACGCAGAGACAGGGTGTTATAGTTTTGATCCATAAGGGGCCAGATTTGGATAGGGAAAGACTAGGGAATTGGAGACCAATCACGCTAACCAATTCGGATTATAAAATTTTAGCAAAAGTTATGGCTCTAAGGCTAGGAAATGTTATTGATAACATTGTTAGTCCAGACCAAGTGGGGTATATAAAAGGACGAAATATAGCCACAGTATTGAGAACAATTGATGACGCTGTAAATTACATAAACAAAACCGGTAAAGCGGGATATTTATTAGCAGTCGATTTTTCCAAAGCTTTCGATTCTGTTTCTAAATCTTATCTGTTGCATGTTTTTAAAATGTTAGGTTTTGGGCCCGACTTTCAGAAATGGGTAGCAGTGCTAAATAACAATAATCAAAGTTGTGTCAATCATGGGGGTTGGTTGTCTGAACCATTTGAGGTTAACTGTGGTATCAGGCAGGGTTGTCCATTCTCACCTCTGGTCTTCGTCCTTGCTGTTGAAATTCTTGCGACAAAAATAAGAAACAGTGATATAGTTGGCATACAAACAAACTTCCACACATTGCAACATAACTTAAAAATACAACAACTGGCGGACGACACAACTATATTTTTGAAAAACAGACAAGACATGGAAAGGTCATTTAATATTCTGAAATCATTTCAATCCTTCTCTGGTTTGAAACTAAATGTGAATAAAAGCAAAGCTTTAAGGCTAGGTAGACAACTACCAGAACATAACCTTCCGTTTCCATTGGTCGACAGAATAAAAATACTAGGAATATATTTTGAAAGAGACACGATGGCTAGAAACATTGAAGAAAATTGGAAAGAAAGAGTAAAATCTATACAAAGACAGATACATAACTGGAATAAAAGAGATCTAAGTATCCATGGCAAAATTCTTGTAGTTAAGACCTTCTTGATAAGTCAGCTAATTTATGTAATGCAGGCAATCGGAATCCCTGAACATGTTCTAATTAACATAAATAGATTATTGTATAAATTTATATGGCAAAGAAAATTCAGCAACAGAAAAGCATTTGAAAAGGTAAAACGGAGGGTTATGGAATCAGACTACAATGCAGGGGGGATAAGGATGACGAACGTAGTTGATCTACAAAAATATTTTTACTTGCAATGGGCAGGAAGATTGTTCCACGCGACTGATGAAAATTGGAGCATCATCCCCAAAATACATTTCAATAAAATATATCCAGATAACTACATTTTTTCAATACACTGCAGGGCACGCGATATCATAAATATGATCGATATTGAAAACGATTTTTGGAAGGAAGTAATAGCAATATATTTAAATAATAAATGCCATACAAATATGGAAGATGTAACTCAAAATAACGTTATGGAACAACAATTATTCTACAATCATTTAATCAAATACAAAGGCAGCATATTATGTTTTAAAAAATGGACTGATAACGGCATAATTCATATAAAAGATATAGTAAACTTAAACGAAAGAAGATTACTGAATTTTGAAGAATTAGAAATAAAGTTAGGATACATAAGTGCAAGCACAGTTTTTGAATTTAACGCATTAATAAATGCAATTCCGGCTCTTTGGCTGCAGCGGATCACAAATATCGAAAACAGAACAGATAACACAAAATATTAATACCCCAGAATGCGATGCCCGCTTTTTCAAAGCAGCTCCAAAAGTCATAAAGAAAATACTTGATAATAGAAAACCAGAATATATAATCCCTAGTGGTGCCAACTTCTGGAACAGAAAACGTAACATTAAAATCGATGACAGTATTTGGTTAACTGCACGATCATGCACTAAGGAGGTCAGACTACACGAACTGCAATGGAAAATCCTTCATAACATTTACCCAACCAACATTCTCTTACATAAAATGAAATCAGTAGAAAGCAATAAGTGTGATGTTTGTTCAGATGAAGTTGACCACGTGGAACACTTTTTCTTCCACTGTCCAACGATAAACACGTTCTGGAAAGATGTGGGTGCGTTAGTTTATGGTATTATTGGAAAACCTATTAGACTAACCGTAGCTGAAGTACTTTTTGGAATGAATAGAGATGATCTAACCAAGCTAGAGAGGGATTCGATAAATCACATGATACTTATTGGGAAAATGAGCATTAGTATAGCAAAGAAAACAGGAAAAACATTTGTATTACAAAATATATTTGAACTCAATTTAGAAATTCGGAAAAAATCAAATATATTTTTATCAGATTAGCACACACACACACACACAACATGCGCGCGCGCGCGCGCGCGCGCGAGTTGTTTGCTACAGTATTTTCTCTCTTCTCTCGGAGTCCCTCTGGTCTCCCTTGTTGTGCTTTGTTATCATTATTGTAGGATTGTGTTATTGTAAGTAAGGGTGAATGAGGACATTGTTATCATTGTAGTATTGTGTTATTGTAAGTAAAGGTAAATGAGAGAGAGAGTAAAAAGGAAAAAAAAAGACCTGTTGCGGAATTCGTTAAAAAACCCAAAACAAAAACAACCCAATTTAATATAACAGGTAAAACAAAACAAAACAAAAATAAAACCAGGGATCTCCTTGAGATCAAAGTGCAGAAGGAAAAAAAAAGACGGACTGGACACATACTGAGAGAAACAAACAATGAAGGGTAGATAGAGAAGATGAAGAAGCAACAGGACAGAGGGGAAAGAGACAAAGAAAAAAGACAGACAACATGAAGAAACGGGTTCGGTTTGTTTTGTTTATTTCTTCGTCTGTGTGTCGGTTTCGATTGTGTGTGTTGGCTTTCATTTATATGTTGCATGTTCATTTGCATGTACACTCGTCCCTTTGTATATTGATTGTCAGTGAGGGGGGGGGGATAATACAATTTGAAAAAATAATGATATAAAAAGAAAAGAAACTTTAAAAACAAACTTTAAAAAAAGTACTAGATAATTAGAGAAAAGCAGGAAATACAGGGGGGGGGGGGGGGGGGGGGGGGGGGGGGGGTGTTGGGGGGGGGGGGGGGGGGGGGGGGGGGGGGGAGGGGGGGGGGGGAGGTGGGGGGGGGGGGGGGGGGGGGGGGGGGGGACAATTAATATTCTGTTTAATCAGACAAGAAAGAAAAGCGGTTGTTACTCTTAGAAAAAAAAGTTTATTATTTTATGTACCCAAACTCAGGATCAGTTCACATGGCTTTGATATTTTTTTTAAAGGGAGAGAACAGTGTATCTGTTTTGTGCAGAAGTAAAGTAAGAGAGAACAAGTGTATTGTGTTTTGTGTAGAAGTAAAGTAAGAGAGAACAATGTATTGTGTTTTTTGTGTAGAAGTAAAGTAAGAGAGAACAATGTATTGTGTTTTGTGTAGAAGTAAAGTGAGAGAACAGTGTATTGTGTTTTGTGTAGAAGTAAAGTAAGAGAGAAACAGTGTATTGTGTTTTGTGTAGAAGTAAAGTAAGAGAGAACAGTGTATTGTGTTTTGTGTAGAAGTAAAGTAAGAGAGAACAATGTATTGTGTTTTGTGTAGAAGTAAAGTAAGAGAGAACAATGTATTGTGTTTTGTGTAGAAGTAAAGTAAGAGAGAACAATGTATTGTGTTTTGTGTAGAAGTAAAGTAAGAGAGAACAATGTATTGTGTTTTGTGTAGAAGTAAAGTAAGAGAGAACAATGTATTGTGTTTTGTGTAGAAGTAAAGTAAGAGAGAACAATGTATTGTGTTTTGTGTAGAAGTAAAGTGAGAGAACAATGTATTGTGTTTTATGTAGAAGTAAAGTAAGAGAGAACAATGTATTGTGTTTTGTGTAGAAGTAAAGTGAGAGAGAACAATGTATTGTGTTTTGTGTAGAAGTAAAGTAAGAGAGAACAATGTATTGTGTTTTGTGTAGAAGTAAAGTGAGAGAGAACAATGTATTGTGTTTTGTGTAGAAGTAAAGTGAGAGAGAACAGTGTATTGTGTTTTGTGTAGAAGTAAAGTAAGAGAGAACAATGTATTGTGTTTTGTGTAGAAGTAAAGTAAGAGAGAACACAAAACAAAACAAGAAGAAAAAAAGAATATGAACCCCCAAGGGGAAAATGTTGAAAAAGTTCATAGAAAGATTCTACACATCTTAATGCATCATATGCATGAATATTGGCTTGAAACTGTCACAAGAGGTAAGATTTGTTGTTGTTCAGAATGTTTCATGTGACATGGAATTGGCAGTCTAAAAATAGAAATAATGACGCCATAACTCGGAAACCCAAGGGGATTTTCTGGGATTTTTCACACAGAAATCACACTCTGGTGCATCACTTGGAACCAAAATTGGCTTGTAGTACTTTTAGTGCAAAATCGTCCTTAATTTGAAGAGGTTCTTTTTCTTCTTCTTCTGCGTTCCCAGGCCAAATGGCCATAATGCGTAAGGTACGTATGTGTCCGGTTTTTCATTTTTCAATGGTCTCCCCGCTGCGTACAGCCGACACATTCCGATTTCGGAGGAGCTAAAGGAGAAAAATTATTTGGAAGATTTTTTTTAAAAGGCAGGAGAATGGGTCAATAAGTCAGAAAGATAGTAGATGATAGAAAGCAAAGGGAAAAGGCAGAGTCAAAGAGAGTGGCAGATTTGAGGAAGTTACAAGCACAGAACTTCCAGAAAGTGGGGGAACTGTTTTTACGAAAGACCTCCCCCCGGTATCCCCACTGGGTTGGGGTTTTTTTAAATTTATAAGAGGCTACGCCTAATTGGACGTTAAACCAACCACATAGGGAGAGAGAGAGAGAGGGAGGAGAGAGAGAGAGAGAGATAGGGAGAGCGAGAGAGAGAGAGAGAGAGGGAGAGAGAGGGAGAGGGGAGAGAGAGAGGGAGAGAGAGAGGGGAGAGAGAGAGAGGGAGGGAGAGAGAGAGAGGGAGAGAGAGAGAGAGGAGAGAGAGAGAGAGAGAGAGAGAGAGAGAGAGAGAGAGAGAGAGAGAGAGAGAGGGGGGGGGGGACAAGGCTATTTCTAATTAGGCTTACACATTTAAATGTTCATGATGTTTCATAGAAAGGTGACATTTTTTCCATCGTTTTTTTGTTGTTGTTGTTTTTGTTTTTGGGTTTTTTGCTAACGAATTCTTGGTGTTAAAATAAAGATAGTTCAGGTTGGAGATTAAAACAAAGACTGTCCAATTTGTAAAGTAGGTCCTCTGCCTATTCTACAAATTAGGCTGCCTAGTCTGTAGATTAGGCACGTCTGAGAAGTTTGTTTACAAGTTAGGCAGTGCTAGTGCCTACTTCACAAACCAGGAAAAATGGCTGCCTAATTCTACAGACTAGGCAATTCTGTGAGTTAGGCATGGCATATATGAGCAAAAATTATTGCACAACGAGACACAGTCCGGACAGTTATGGGGGGGGGGGGGGGGGGGGGGGGGGGGGGGGGGGGGGGGGGGGGGGGGGACCGAGCAAAATCAGGCCGACAGAAAACAACAAACAAACAAATTCACAAACAAAACGTTGTTAAAACGGGAGACTAACGAATTTGCCAATGAACGTGAACGTGTAGCAACCGATCCCTGCAAAGTTCAATGAAAAAACTCCCTTACTGCCTAAATTGTTTTAAGTTTACTTTTTTGGTGTTTACTGGAAGGCAACATCACGGTGTGTGTTTTTTCTTCAGAAAGCAACCACAACTTGGGCAGATTTGAATTGCTGATATATGTATAAAATAAAGCCATTTTATAAAAAAAAAAGGTAAAGGTAAAGATGTGCCACCCCCCCCTGCATTTCTCGGTTAATTGTATTTTTCCGTTTTTTCGCCTTTCTTACCATACATAAAGCTGTATTTTAGTGAACATTTTTAGCTAATAACCTTTTTTGAATACTAACCCTATCCCTAACCCTAGCCCTAAACCTAACACTACCCCCCACTATGTACTGCAGTACACCGCGATTTGTCACAGTTGTGGTTCGTTGCGTGTTTCCGTCTTATAGGGTGGGGGGTAGGGTTAGGGTTAGGGATAGGGTTAGTATTCCAAAAAGATTATTAGCTAAAAATGCATTTCCTAAAATACAGCTTTATGTATGGTAAGAAAGGCAAAAACGGAAAAATACAATTAACCGAGAAATGTAGGGAGGGAGGGGGGGGGGGGTTGCACTGGAGGGGTGGGGGGGGGGGGGGGAGGGATAGGGTTAGTATTCAAAAAAGATTATTAGCTAAAAATTTTCCTAAAATACAGCTTTATGTAATGTAAGAAAGGCAAACACGGAAAAAATACAATTAACCAAGAAAGAAATGTAGGGGGCGCGCGGGGGGGGGTGTTGGCACATCTTGACCTTTACCAAAAAAATAAACTCTAGATTCTAATAAAAGTAAGGATTGCATTGTCTAATGACAAATATAATGACGATATTTTGCGATTTGTGCACAATTTGAAACTCAATCTGTCTCTTATCTGTCCTGCAGGCAACGTGAGCTTAAATCAGTCCAGTACACGCAGCATAAGGAGCGTCCGCTCTGCTACAAGCTATATCATGATGAGCAGCATTGCTTCTGCTACAAGCTACATCATGAGGAGCAGCATTCCCTCTACTACAAGCTACATCATGAGGAGCAGCATTCCCTCTACTACAAGCTACATCATGAGGAGCAGCATTCCCTCTACTACAAGCTACAGGAGCAGCATTCTCTCTGCTACGGGAAACATGAGCAGTATTCCCTCTGCTACAAACTACAGGAGCAGCATTCTCTCTGCTACGGGAAACATGAGCAGTATTCCCTCTGCTACAAGCTACGGTAGATCAGTTACCCCCTTGCAGGAACTGTTCGAGCGCAGGGCGCTGCGGCGTCTGAAGGCAATCCAGCGTGACATCAGTCATCCCCTTTGTGAAGTCCTTCAAGCCCGGACTTCTGTCAGATCAGGCAGGCTGACTAGTTTTAGCGCCCGCACAGACAGACTGAGAAGATCGTACCTCCCAACTGCAGTGCGCCTGCTTAACAGCGGGCCATGAACTTACTGGCCTGTGGACCTTTGGTCAGCATCCCCGGTCCTGAACAACAACATTGGCAGCAGTGTGTGTGTGTGTGTGTGTTTTGTGTGTGTGTGTGTGTGTGTGTGTGTGTGTCTGTGTGCATGCATGTGTGTGTGGTGTGTGTGTGCTGCCATGTATGCGCGTGAGTGTCTAAATGCATGTGTGTGTGTGGGTGGTGTGTGTTAGTGCGTGCGCGCACGCACGCTTGATGTATGTAATGTATAGACAATGAGAAATTTATATTACTCAATTGATTTTTCCTTCGTTCTTTTTAGTTTCTTTCTTTCTTATCTTTCTTTCTTCATTTGTATTTGTTATGGCTCTGATGCTCATGTGTGGTGTGTGTGGGGGGGGGGGGGGGGGTAGGGTAGGTGGTCCATGGGTTCCTGAAGACTTCAGTTTGTGATATTATTGTAGTACTATAAGTACATGTTATTCTGGGGAAATGCTTTTACACTGTGTGTGTGTGTTGTGTGTGTGTGTGTGTGTGTGTGCTGTGTGTGTGTGATAGTAGACTTAACATTTGTGATATTATTGTCATTTCTGATTGCTTAAACTGTATGACATGTATTTGGTTTTGTTTACCCCCCTTTTATGATTAATTGACCTGTGATACCAAGGCATCTAAAGTATTATCCTTTATGTATCTCTCTGTGGCTCTCTGTCTCTGTCTCTCTCTCCTCTCTGTCTCTGTCTGTCTCTCTCCCCACCAATATCTATTTGAAAGATTGTAAATGTCCCCCATTTTTGTGTTTATATAATTATGGTTTGTACATAAAGATACCATATCATGCCTGGAATCATCTAATTACATATTACTGTAGCTCGTAGCTTTACATCCTTAATTATCATTGACATGTGGCATGAGTGAAGAGGGGTATAGGGTCACCATGCTGTATCATGTCTATTTGTGCTTGTTGGACTAGAAATAAGTTTGCTCGTTTCCTTTTTTGTTGTTTGTTTGTCTCTCAGTTTGTTTGTTTGTTTTTATTTTATTTTGCATATGCGTTGTGGTAAGTGTGTGGAAGGCTTGCTGAAGTGTGTGTGCTCTTGTTATATGAAAAGATGTATTATTTTATGTATATTTGTTTTCTTGTAATGTTTGATTGCTTTGTGCATTGTTGTTAACTTGATTTTGGCAGCGATGTAATGCTAAAAAAGAAGAAGATGATTTTGACAAAAAAACAGATGCTTGTGGCAAAAGAAAAGACCATCTAACCCTAACCCTAACCCCCCTAACCCTATCCCTAACCACGGAAAGAACCAAGAAATAGAGCAGGAGGGTGTAAATCTACATATTTGCCGAGAAATCGATGTACAAAGCCATGCACTTAAACTATTTTTTTGCTGGAACCACTTCTTTTTTTGGTTGATAAATTTTAAGTCCTTGTTTTTGTCGAGGACATGGTCAAAAAAAGTATTGTTGCTTATCCATTTATCCTCATTAAAAATTTCAATTCAATTCAATTCACTTCTCTCTCTCTCTCTCCTCTCTCTCTCTCGTCTTTCATCTCTCTCTTCTCTCCCTCTCTCTCTCCTCTCTTTACTTTTATATCTATTTCTTTATCTAGAGTCTTATCACAGGAGTCAGTCCGTCCGTCCGTCTGTGCTGTTCTGAGAGAGAGAGAGAGTACTGAGGAGAGAAGAGAGAGACACAGAGGGGAGAGAGGAGAGAGAGAGAGAGAAAGAGAGAGAGACAGAAGAGAGAGAGTCTCTCTCTTCTCTTTACACTCCTCTCTCTTTCGGAGAGAGATCTCTCTCTTTCTCTCTCTGTCTCTCTCTCTCAGAGAGAGAGTAGAGAGAGAGAGAGAGAGAGAGAGAGAGAGAGAGAGAAGAGAGAGAAGGAGAGAGAGAGAGGACGAAAACGAATCCGAAATTTTATTTAAAAAGGGAACCTGAGATAAGCAATGACTCTCTTTTTTTCTCTCAGCCCGGGGAAATAATATTCTCTAAAAAGAAATTCAAACACTGGTTAACGCATGCACACACAAAAATGGGGGTGGGGTGGGGGGGGGGGGGGGTGAGTGGGGGGGGGTAATGGGAGACGGGAGGTGGGAGGTGAGGGAGTATACTAAGGCACACGCATAATCATAAGGTGAATAAATCGAAACCTGTGACAGAGAGAGAGAGAGAAGAGACTTTTTTTCTTTTTTTAGCAAGATGGAAGCGCCATATAAACTGATAATATTCTCAAGTTAAGCAAACAGAACAAAAACAAACGCAATAATAAAAGCTACAGAGAAAATGTCATAAATGACGCTATTACTTTCTTAGTATTAGTGAAACAACATGCAACAGGGGAAGCAATTAGGGCCTACTCAAAACTAAGGGATGCAACTACTGACTTTGAACCACGTCAAACGCTCCTGGAATCGTAATGGCAATACTAACAAGGGCGTCGCCGAGCGGCAGACATGTCCGTCACCAGCAATGCCACGCACTTGCGACACCCCGTAGCTCTCTCCCTCCCTCCCCCTCTCTCTCTCTCTCTCTCTCTCTCTCTCTCTGTACCTTGATCGGTATGCCATCATCAGAACGGGCATAAGCCAAAGTACCTCCATGCCTCCCTTTCCCCTTCACATGTTCGGTCCCCGTCCTCCTTGTGACCTTTTGGTGATGCACCTACACACCCTTGACTGGTGCAAATCGTTTTCCGGGATGCACACCCTTAATTGGAAGGGTGCACACCCTTAATACTGAGACAGTGGCAATTGACATGTTTGCCGCTCGGCGACATTCTATTTCCGAGGGATAATTTATGTACGACTGTGTTATACTCTTAGTGTCACATCCTGACACAAAATTAGAAGGGATTCTGTCTTCTAGTTCACGAGATACAGCTTGAAGAAGAAATATATAGCGCAAAGAAGGAAATTTCGGTTTTCAAGGTCAAACTTCAAGGTCAAGGTCAGCATGGTGATAATTTATGCTGGGATGTTTTCTACTCTAGGGTATACAGTGCCACACACAATCTGAAGCGCTTCTGTCAAGTACAAATGTGGAAAATAAAGCTTAAAACCCAGTTTGTAGACCCCTACCACTTTCAAGGCCTACCGATCTCCCGGACCGTGACCTTGACCTTGATCGATATGCCACCATCAGAACGGGCATAAGCCAAAGTACCTACATGCCCCATTTGAAGATTCTAACACCAACGGTGTGGGAGTTAAGGCCCCTTAAAGATTTTCGGTTTTCAAGGTCGTACGCCAAGGTCAAGGTCACGACGGCAAAATTTTGTGCGCGGATGCCTTCCTCTCATGGTGACACACCAGCACACAAAATTTGACGCGATTCGGTTTCAAGGTCGTACGCCAAGGTCATGACCTTGACCTTGATCATTCATGTTCGGATCTCTTCCTATGAAGGTGACACACCTACACACAAAATTTGACGCGATTCTGCCAACCCGTTCGGAAGATATAACCGGGACAGACAGAACAAGGCTTATCTATCTCTCGGACCGTGACCTTGACCTTGATCGGTATGCCACCATCAGAACGGGCATATGCCAAAGTACCTACATGCCAAATTTGAAGACTCTAACACTAACGGTATGGGAGTTATGGCCCCTGAAAGATTTTCGGTTTTCAAGGTCGTACGCCAAGGTCAAGGTCACGACGGCAAAACATTTTGCGCGGATGCCTTTCTCCCATGGTGACACACCAGCACACAAAAATTGACGTGATTCGGTCAACCCGTTCGAAAGATATCCTTGGGACAGACAGAAGGAGAAAAAATGACCCTCCGATTTTCAGGCTCCAGCGATCTTTTTTGCCTTGACCTTGACCTTGATCGGTATGCCATCATCAGAACAGGCATAAGCCAGACCACCTTCATACCAAGTTTCAACATCCTATGTCGATCGATGCCAGAGATATGGCTAAAAATAGATTTTCGGTTTTCAAGGTCGTACGTCAAGGTCAAGGTCACGATGGCAAAATGGTTTGCGCGGATCTCTTCCTATTAAAGACCCACCAGGTCACGTGTCAAAATCACGGTTTTCACGTGTTTTCCCTCTTATAGCTGGTAATAAATCCTATGAAATCTTCCTAGCATAAGAGGGAATGTGACACGTGATAGTCTTTAAGGTGGCACACCTTCACACAAAATTTGACGCGATTCGGTCAAGCGGTTCGGGAGATATCCTTGGGACAGACAGAAAAAAAGAAAAGAAAAGAAAAAAAAAGACAAACCAGTCCATCGCAAAGTCCTTCACCTATGGTGACGGACAAAAAACAGCCGACCGCAAAGTCCTTCACCTATGGTGACGGACAATTATCTTTATTATTTGCACACAGGTCCTTAGGTGACACTGTTTTACATGTACTACTATAGGCCTACTAGCTTTGGTTTTAAGCCACCCGTTTCCATAATTAAAGCCTTTTAAAGAATGAAATTCATTGGGGTTGCGTTTATATGGCTTACCATTCTGTGAATCTGCCATAAAGGGCACAAACGTCTGGATTTCGAGCGGCAGACCAAGGGGGACTGTTCCTCTCCATTCCTCCCAAAACCCAATCCTTACTATTTCGTATAAGAACAAGGTCCAACTATTGTAAATTCAAAAAACTGCCCTGTAATTGTAACAACATACTAGACCTTGATCATCTTTTTACCCCTTGTACCTACATCCAAAACCAACTGTCCACATTTCTAGACAAATTAAAAGTATTAAATATCCCTTTCACCCAAAAATCAATTCTAGCCCGAGGCCCACATGAATGGTCCCCCTTGGTCTGGTTCGGAGAGGCTATTAGATCTGCCTCTTTCGGACATGAATTTTAAAAACTACCACCGATAAAAGAAGCCCAACTAAACTTTTCACCGGAGAGGGAGGGGTCCTCCCGGACAGCGGTCCGCGCACCGGCCCACGTTCCATTTTTCCCACACCCCCCCTTCCCCCTCTTTTAATACACAGCACGTCCCATTCGCTAGTGCTGGCTCTTTTTGAGCACCCTTGTTTTTAGTCCCTTCTCCCCCGTGGACGGGTGCGCGGCCCGAACTCCGGGAGATTACCTTCGTAGCCGTCACGCCACAGCGTCGCGCCAAGTCGCCTGGGGTCCCTCCGCATTCATGCAGGACCTCTGCACACGGCGCCTTTCCTCTGTTTGGGGCGGGGAGGAGGGGTCCCTCTCCCTCCCTCCCCCCGCCCCAATCATGGAAGAATCGTTAACCCCCCTCTCCACCCTATCCACTCTTTCTTATGCCTGGGCTCCCATATAAAAGATAAAAACTATATAGTATTAATTATTAATAACATAGTCACCTGTGGAAGAACGAGGGCGGGGGGGATTTTGTAGCCACCCCCCCCCCCCTCGGGATCCTGCAGCTGACCACTGTATAAAAACTCGGTAACCATCTGGTGTGTCAATGCCTTTCGGATATTTTTCGTTTTGCCTTGTATTCTTAACCAGACTATGCAGCCTTGCACGGCAAAATTTACTAGCATTTCATTGGTCCTGGCAAAAACCAATAGAGAAAAACAAGCTGCGTAGTAAAGACCTCAGCATACAGCGAATATTCGCTTGTTACTTCTAAATTTCCAACACTTTTCATTGGTCCTCCCGCTTAACGGGAGAGACCAAAACAAACGCACATCTTATTCTCATTACAACGGTTGCCATGGCCACCGACTGCCGGCCGGGTCAAATTTTATCCTCTTTATAACAAGATCTTTTTACATGATAATATCCTTTTAATAAATCATAACATTTTAATAAATTTTAAATATTAATGACATAACCCCCACAAGACTTTGAAGTTTCCCAAGAGCACGACCACTTTTAATACCTTTTTACACCTTCAACACGGACACCTCCACCAAAATAAGTCATGAAATGGCTGGGTGGCCTCCCTTACTCTGTCTTGCGCTTTTGTCGCAAACCACATATCACTGTCCCTGTTGTGAATATATGTATTAACATTACATTGTTGTTTTACCTGTACAAGTTCAATGTGAAGAACTTCTGCTGTCTCTGCATCCATGAAGGTGTAGCAGCCATACTTAGCAGAGTGGCCTGGTGAGTCACACCTGCCATCCCCTGCTATTTTCACCCGTTGGGTTGCCCAAGGCCTGGCAGCAAACAACCTCTCCTGGCACCGCAGCCACACGTTGCGTACTGCTGGCACCATGTAGGCTCCTTGCAGTTTGTGGTAGGTGGTCTTGCTAAACACAGCAACATTAGCTGCCTTGAAGAGGGTAATGAGGCGGCTGGGTGAGCAGGCTGTGAAGAAGGCGGCAGCTGCCAGAACCAGGTTTCCCAGAGACAGGCGCTTCGAGTAGGGCTGGGAATTCCACTGGAACTGGTGGTGGCAGTGTTCGCAGTGGCAGTTGAATTCCACGGCTGTGCCTTCTACCGCCTTCCTCACAACCTGGCACTCCTTGCTGCACATTCTGCAGATTCGGAGCAAGTCCTCCAGCTTGGATTCAAAAACAATGAATTTTTCCTCTTTGAAAGGATCTGCATTGTGAAGGTCGTCATTGAGAGGACACCTGAAAGCAAAATTACATATAATTGGCACTGAGCTGTGTACATCTGAATTATTGTTCTTTTTTTTCATTTTCTTTGGGAGGGTTATTCATTTATTTGTTTAGTATTGTAGGCTTCTTTAAGATTAAGAGCATATAAATGCTCTTTATTATTATTAATATTATTATTGCTCAAGTGTATCATCTGCATGACTAACATGATATAAAAACGTTGTAAAATACTTTTTATATTAAAACTGATCAGAACACTCCCCTTCAAAGCAAATACTAGAAAGTGTTGTCGTTCACAGTGTAGGGACGTATGATGGAACCCATGCTATGAAGGAGACATGGGATTTTATAGTCTATAAATTATATAGACACAAAAATGGCTGCTTAACCAACTAAATGAAACACTTCATAAAGTTGGCCCACAAACCAGTCAAATGGCATGATAGTACATAATTAGATCACCTTGTTTCTTTTATATTTCCTTCGTGGTGCGTATCTTTATCCTCGTCAGATTCGGAGTCATCTTCTTCCATTTCGTCTTCTGGCTGTTCGTCAGTGAAGATCCTAAGTGTATAAAATGCATCAACTTTCTTTTTTTTTTTAATTCAATATCAGCCAGCTAGCTTCATCTTGTTGAAGATGTGGCTGCTCTTAGATGATAACAGAAATACAACACTTAGCAATGGAAAACAAAGAAGATAGGAATAATGTATAATAATAATGGAATGTTTCACTAAACTTAATCAAACTAAATGTCCAGGAGTAACAGACATGCTGGTGTTGTACAATAACAATGTTCCTGATTAAACAGTGATTGAAATGAAATTTGAGCCATACCACATAGAACGATGATTACTTTCAAAAACACAAATTTAAAAAAAGAGTCAAATAAATGATAGTATAGTTATGTACACAAGACATAATTACCCATCAAACTCTGTTTGACATCCAACAAACTCCGTTTGGCATCCGGCATCACACACATGACTCCTATCTCCTTCACAGACTTCAGGGAGTGGTTCTGTTTGAGTGGACAGAGAGTGCTGAGACTGCACTGCTTCTGTTTGTTGTTTGACAGATACTCTCTGAAATTAGCATCATAGTTCAATTGTTACAGAATGTTACACATGTCAAGCTCTCTCAGTGATCTTAGGAATCGGTTGTTTTACAGATACTATATGAAATTAGCAGTACTCAAGCCCCTGGACTCCTGCCTTTCAATTTTGTTTTTTTCATTTCTGGGAGTTGCATCCATGTAAAATCGAGTTAATTGTTGTTGTTTATTGCCTACTTTTTGTTTATAACAATTACTGTTTTCATTGACATGTATGTATAATATCCTCTTCATGAGGGGCCATGGCCTATGTGAATAAACTATCTGAATCAGTGTGTTGGCTTTTTTTTTTATTAGGTATCTTGCTTTTTACGGATATTGTAGCTGAAAGTATTACATTATCTTTTTCTCAGTCTCTCTTCTCCCAACTTTTTATCTTATTTTGTTAAAGTTATGAATGTCAGTCACATTAAAATAACTCGTCTTCTTTGATAACTTAGTTTTCTGCCAGTTATGAATGCAGCTGCTTCATGCTGCCATTATGCGCATAACTAAGAAGTAGGTCCGACCTCGGTTTGAGGAAATCGTTTTTAAGTGTTCATTGAAAACAAAAGGCAGGAGAATGGACCATTAAGGCATAAAGATAGTAAATGACAGTAAGCAAAGGGAAAACGACGAGTGAAACAGAGTGACAGATTAGAGGAAGTTACGAGCACAGAACTTCCAGAAGATGGGATAATTATTTATACAAAAGACCTTCAGTATCCCCACAGAGGGATCACTTGGCTGAATGTCTTACAAATTGTACTTAAGTGTTTTTAGAAAACAGTTGTGTTTACAACAACACCTGCATGGTTTGTAACTTATAGTATTGAACAACTGCACTGTTCTAAAGTAATTACAATAAACGAGCTTGAATAATAATAATAATAATAATGGTTATTTATAGAGCGCTTAACTCCCTTTGCAGGGAGCTCAAAGTGCTGAACAAAGGCCTAGACACTAACATACAGATAAACATACACATTAAAGACAAGCCAAGAATAATCAACATGAAGACAAGTATCAATGAATATAAACATTAAAATTAAGTGAGACTTAATACAAAATACATGTATTAATCTCTCTCGCCTCCCTCCCCCCTCTCCCCCCCCCCCTCCTCCCCCTACCTCCCCCCTCCCCACACACGCACGCACGCACGCACACACACACACACACACACACTGCAGGTTAATATCATCAAGGACTACGTGGATTAGAGGTGAGAGTATGAGGTTTCGAAAAGATGAGTTTTCAGAAGTTTTGAAAGACTGAAGTTTTGAATACATACCAACCTGCAACTCATAAACACATACGTCTCTCAAAACTCCCCTAACACATGCATGCCCCTCCCAACACACATGCACACACACACACACTGGAAATACAAAAGAATGGGAATTTCCTAGTATTGCAGTACCTCCAGGATCACAACTAGTCTATTTTAAAAAATGTCCCTGTTCCAAGTTGGAGGACGTTAAAAGTTTTTCATTCACACACGCACACTCGCTGAAGTACAGTTGGTAGATATTTCTTACATAGTTTGAAGGGAGCATGTGGTTATGGTAAGTATTTATTTCAATGCAATCAATATTACCGATGTATTAGCAGTCTGTTGACCCTGGTCCAATCGGGTGATCTCAGACTCCGTCTGAGTGGACGTGGGCCTTGATAGGCAGTCATCATCAATATCCATTTCTGAGTCATCTGCACACAGCACCTGCAACGACACGAAAAAATTGCAAAACAAATAGTTTTTTTAAAAATTGAAACATGATCAAACTATAACTTTGAAATTTATACAATTGGACAGAATCAAAGTTATATAATGATGCATATATGCATGTGCTTACACTAAGCAAATGATACATACAATTCCACATGGCTGTCGTTTTTGCATTGCATAGGCTCCTATATAGCCTACAAGATACCCCTATTGAAACATGTTTTGAACCATTAAGTACCTATCAGCTGGTGATGCTGATGAGTGCTATAGGTATAACCAGCGATAAATTTAGCTGACACTTTGCGACATGAATGTTTTTGGAGAACTGCAGCCCCCTAAGCCTTTATTCAAAACATGATACAAACTTTACACACTCACACACAAGCAGAACAAGCCATTATCACAAGACCACTCTCTCACATCCATATATAAATCATGCTCCTCAACCACTCGAGTCAAGTAAAATAAAAACGTATGCAGATAATAAAATATCAAAGATGAAGAAAATTAAGTATAGGCCTACTATGCCTTATTCATAAAAAAACAAATAAATCATGAACATGGATTTCAATAATGATCAAAAGGTTGCTCTTTTTTAATTTCAAGACATGCAGCAGTGTACATGTATCATTCTTTTTTCATTTAAAAAAAAAAGATTTTCATATAGCTTAGCTGCTCTAACAAAGACAAGGCCCATACTGGGATAAAACAAGACAAGAAAGAAACATGGGCCTACAAGTGAAAACAGCATGAGGGTGAGAGTGTGACTGAAAGTCTAATCGTGCTAGGGCCACTAGATTAATGCATGCATAAACCATGTCCATGTGTAAACTAATTGTAAAACAAGCATTATGAAAGATTCCCCAAGTCTGCTCCTTGACACGGGAAGTAGACAAGCCGTCGAAACTCTGATCTCGATTTAAAAAGAAAAAACTAAACTATTTTCAATCATATTCTTAACTTGCAAAGTTAACACATGCACACAAGCCTTCATCAAAAGACCACTACGTGATGATAACAAAGAGGAAAACCACACACACAAAAACAATGTAGTTATAATCATAAAAATACCAACATGATGTAGGCCTAAGACGCACACACATACACGCGCGCGCACACACACGGATTTATGGACCATCGACCATGATTTATATACACATGTGCCAGAAGGGTATGAATCATGTGTGCGCGCGCGCATGTGCATAGGCAATTAAATAAAATAAATACTTGTAATTTAGGCTAACTTTACGAACATTATTTCAAAATAAAACAGTTATTGTAACACAATACAATTGACTTATTCAATGTTATGTTATTTTTGCACATAATCTAGATATTAAAACTTTATTTGTTAATAAAACATATAATCAAAAATGGTCATGTAATACAAAAATTGAACATATGTATACTAAATAAAGGTATTATTAAAATTGTAATTACCCCCCCTGACAAAGGAGTACACACTTGTTTCTAACGTCCTAATTGTGCCTTTTAATATTACATTTTAACTTCCTGATTGTATTATTTCCAATTACACGCTCAATGACTCTCCTCTAGATGAATCTGCTCATTAAAAATAGTCAAATCTTTGTCAACAACATCTAAATAATGACTTTACTATGAGTTTACCTGCTCTTCTGTCTCTTGCACTTCTAGTTTCCGTTTTTTGCTGGTCCCTTCGTGGATGCTTGCTCCAAAAAACAAGGTCGGGACTGCATCATGCATGAGTATTGACTTGTAACGACAGTCTGGCATGAGCCTGCTTAGCCGTGAACAAGGCATGAAACAACACTCTTCGAAATGCTTTGTTTGAGCACAGCCTGGCCTGTTTGTTCATTTCCCAAACCTGGCTCTCTCGGTGGACACTTTTGTTCATATTCGCCAACCACATTTGGAGGCGAGCCGCATCTTCGTGGGGAAACCGGTGAAATGATACATTCTGGTGTATTGATTCCGGTTTTTCTGGTTTCTTATAACACCCCGCTGCAACACAATGTCGAGGCATTTTTTTTGATGGACCCCTAACGCTTTCTTTCGCTTTCGTAGTTGGTGCCTTTTCGTCATTTCCTGTTTCTACGCAATGGAAGTATTACTCTTAGGTCTATTTTTACATTGGTGCCTTCGGTGCCCAGGGTTGTCATAGCTGCCGGAAAGTTTAAGTTTTGCGACATTGACTTTATTAAAATATAAATGCAATTCTAGAAAATCTTCATTTTTGCTTCATTTATAGCAATTTTTGGTGTTCATCAATACAACACAATCAAAGTCCAGTGTATATCAGCATGTTTGCGACATGCCTATCACAGGGTTTTCGTCTCCTTTAACGGAATGAAAGATTGAACGAATGATTTAAAGCTAGGGTTAGAATTCCCCATGTTCTGGGAACCTTTTCTCTCTTTTTATTTCTGTCTCATTTTTTCGTTCGTCGAGTTGATCTCCCCCTTGTTGGGGTGGGCCTGCGTGGGGAGGCTGACGCAGGGATGGCCTGCGTACCGCCCCTCTCGTTTGTCCCGCCCCTCATTGTGTGCTGAGACCCTCCGAAACCTTCCCCCCCCATTCTTTCGTTGTTCCCAGAACAAAAAGTAAACATAAATCGTATAAACTTAAAATAATAATTTCATTCTTTTTAAACTTTTTCAATCCAACTACCCACTATGTAAAAATTAACCCAAACTCTACTCCTAAGGGAAGTCCCTGAGGAGAGAGTTCCCCCCCTTAGTTGGATTTTTAAACTTGTATATAATAGGGCCTTTGCCCCGTGACCCAAAAATAGGGTTCACAAATTTTTGTAAATAAACTAAATATATCTTTGTAAATACAATCTTTTAAAATAAATACGGGCCACTTTAGGCTTTTAATAATAAAATAAAACTTTTTCGGATTTTAAAATCGTAGCCCTGAAATTTTAATTAAAGAGGATTGTTTCGGTCCCCCAGACAAGATATCGAATTTTATATAACATTTTACATGTAAAGAATATTTTTACTAAGAGCCTCGAGGCCTATTCATTTTAACTCGAACGCTGGTTCACCATCTTTTCAATCAAATCTATTTTAGCCTGCCTAAGAGAACCTCCCCCCCCCCCCCCTAATTCTGCAAAGTTCGTTAAGATTGATTAAGTAGTTTCGGCATTAGCGCTTGGAACACACACGCGCGCACACACACACACACACACACATACATATATACACACACACACACACACACATACATACACACACACATACACACACACACACACACACACACACACACATGCGTAAGCTTATAAAAAAAAAAGGACATTGACAATAGGGTTTATTAATAGTCAATGTCGTTTTGGTTCTTGGAAATACGAATTTCGCTTTCATTGGTTCTTGGAGTTACAGTTTTTTTAAGATTTTATTTTAGATAGAAAGCCAAACAGAAAGAGAGAGTGTAGGAAAGGGAGGGCGGGTGGGGTGGTGGTGGTGAGGGGGCTGACAGATACAACAAAATGGTATGGTGGAAGGCCTCTATATGCCTGTAATTATTAGAAGATCGATCAGTCAGTTGTTTATTGTAGGCCTAAGTTGAATTTTGTGTTCGCGCGGGCGCAAGTGTGTGTGTGTGTGTGTGTGTGTGTGTGAGAGAGAGAGAGAGAGAGAGTGTGTGTGTGTGTGTGTGTGTGTGTGTGTGTGCGTGCGTGCGTGCGTGCGTGCGCGTGTGTGTGTGTGCGTGCGTGTGTGTGTGTGTCTGTGTGTGTGTCTCTGCGTGTGTGTGTGTGTGTGGTGTGTGTGTGTGTGTGTGTCTCTGCGTGTGTGTGTGTGTGTGTGTGTGTGTGTGTGTGATAGAGAGAGTGTGAGTGTGTGTTCAGTGACACTTGTCTGCTTTTGTTTTTGCTATGGTTTTCTCTCTCTTTTTGTTTTTTATTGGACAAAGGGACAAAGAAAAGAAACTTAAACTCCAATTTCAAATAAGATTAACTTTAGGCTTCTCAAAACCCGTGTTTGGCAAGCCCCTTTTGCTATGATTGTCTAACTTTTTGTGCCTAGTTGTTGTTGTTGTTGTCGTTGTTGTTGTTGTTGTTGTTGTTGTTGTTATCTACGGTACAACTGCACCAGCTAGGGATGAGAACATGACGTGCGTAACCGTTTCTGATTACCCCCGCCACGTGGGCAGCCACACTCCGACTTCGGAGGATTTCGGAGACTGATGATGTTATGCTAGGAGCTCGTCATGGCTAAAGACAATCCCCGCATCGCTATGGAGAGCACAACAACAATTTTGATGTAGCCTTGGAGTTTGTGCCTAGTAATAAGTAGGGGAAGACGGGGGTAAAAAGCGCATGGGCGGGTAAGAAGCCCACCCCAATTATCTCATTAAATAAAGAAAATTTCAGTCAAATTTGCCCATGAGACGAATGCTAGACATTAACGCTCGTCTCATGGGCAAAATGAGACTGAAATTTGCTTCATTTCATGAGATAATTGGGGTGGACTTCTTACCCGCCCATGCGCTTTTTACCCCGTCTTCCCCTATGTTCTTTCTAGGCCTATGCGCGATGACAGCATTCCTATGCTAGACAATCAGCATTGCATCAGAGAGAATGTGAAACTATACTGCCTGTGATTGTACTAAAAATACTCCAACGGGAAGTTACTATTTTGACTGCATATTAGCTCTTAACGGTTTTCCCTAAGAAGTCACTAGAACCGTCATCAAATTGAATCCAAAATAGAAGCACGCAAAGCACATTACCCAGAAAGTATTTAAATGAGCTAACATTCGTAGTGTTTCATTGTATCATCATGGAACTTGGGGATGTTGTTTTCGATGTGTTTTGGCACAGTGGGCTGCATGGCGGAGACCGCAGTAGATCGAAAACAGTGTATTCTGTCCTGGTGTTTTTAAAACGAAGTCCTGAGTTCCCTCACCAAGAGAAAACTACACTACAATTCGTAAAGAATGACAGAACGCTTCATTCTGAACATCAAGCAATAAAGATTCTTCTCGATCTCCTAAAGAATGATTTAATACCATCACAAACGATCAGATGGTATCTAAATTTCTCTCCGTGTCAAAACTGCAGCGATCTCATCACTCAGTTTATTAGGGAAGCTGAAATAGAGTTTGAAATATCAATCAAAATTGATATGGTCGTTTCCTTTTTGTATAAGATTCGAAGACCATCGTGCGAGGAGAAGAATTGTCCTCATCTACGGAGCGTCTCGTTGGCCGAACATCAGAAAACTGTGGAAGGTCTTGAAAGGCTACGAGCACACGGAGTTAATCTACGTACGTTTGGGGAATCGGATTGGGATGTTCTACTAGCTCTAGCTGCTAAACTATCTTACCCTTTCGACTCGTTTCCTTTGATGGAAGTAAAATGTCTAACCTACCCAACAAGTTCACGTCGACAGGAAGATCAGCGTATGGAAGAAGACCTCCGAAGGATCACAGTTCGATCAAACGTTGAAGGTTGGTAAACAATATTGGTAAACTGTTTCATGTACGGATTGCTAGGCAATGCTACTGTGCCGTTCTGTAGTTTCGCTTTCATATTAATTCTGGTGAATAGTTTTGGGTTTCTTTGAATTCCCTATTTAGTAAGAATGTTCTACTCTTTATATTCTTTGGTGATTGTCAGTATAGTTTGTGTGTGTGTGTGTGGGGGGGGGGGGGGGGGTATGGAAACCGCTATTTTTAACAATGTACGATACTAGTTTAAATGGCCATGGTGTTAAGGAAAGTATGACATAAAACTTGAACAAAGGAAATGGTGAGCTGAAGCCCAGATTATATCAAGGTTCCTTTGCCTAAGATTGTAGTACCCCATTAAATTATTTGGTGGCCCGATTAATTAATACATAGCCCTGATCGGTACCTACGTAACTTCGGGAAGTTATATTTTTGCTTCTGCTCATTTGGTAGTTATCTGTGTTCCTAGCAGCATAACTAAGGAGAATTTACAAATAAATGGACCAAAAATCAAATTTCGTGGAGTATTAAAGTATCACCAAAAGAAAAGAAAAAGTAGTACAGCTCAAAACCTATTCAGCATAATTGTGCCCTCAAAAAATGTGTTGCCCAAAACTAAATATGTGTGCTCGATGTTTCCAGGTTGGCCTAAACCTTTCTGACCTGCCCAACC
>CM065688.1:14822531-14860366 GCA_017654935.2 Phymorhynchus buccinoides | reverse complement strand
CCAAAACCTCCAATAGCAGTCTCCTCTTTACCTTGTGGAAGTCGGGGTTCTGCACAACTGACCACCGTTCCCCGGTCATTGAGGCTCCACTCTCTTTCTCTTCTCTCTCTTGCAGTGGGTCTGTTTCTGCGCAGTTACACCATTTCTGTCATACGCGTGTGTTCCTTGGATGGCAAATTTTGCTTGAATGCGTTATGAATACCAACGTGTGTGGTGTGTGCGGTGCGTTTTCATTGGGTTTCTCATCAAGATTCAGCGCGTATTAAATACTGTTATGTTGTTGTTGTTGCAGTGGTGTGTCGCCACCCGACCCAGTGATGGATCAACGCGTAGTGACGCTGGAGTGGACAAGGATGGGACCAAAGAAGTGGTCATCGGCTGTATGGACCGAAACGGTCACTGACCCTCAAATTAATCACAGACTAAGTACCGTATTTTTAGGGACTATAAGGCGCACTTGTATAAGGCGCACCCCCAAATTTCAGATTTGGTTACTATATTTTGGCATATATTTCATCAGCTCACATTATAAGGCGCAGGGGTCCGAGTCTTCGGAAAATGGAAAAAAAAAGTATTGCCTTATAGTCCGAAAAAACATACAGTACCATACCATCAGTGGTCATCGGCTGTAGTACAGAATGGTCACTGCCCTCACAATTGGTCACAGGACTAAGTACCTACCATTTAGTGGTCATCAGCTGTAGGAACAGAATGGTCACTGCCCTCAAATTCATCACAGGATCTTAAGTACCTACATCAGTGGTTCATTGCTGTACTGGACAGAAACGGTCACTGCCCTCAAATTCGTCAAGACTAGTACCATCAGGGCTGCTCAAGGATTATTAGGTTATTTATAGTCACAGAGGCGTCTCTATGAAAATCGGGCTGCTCCCACCTGGACAGCGCGTCGCAGCCAGAGGCGCACCACCCAATTTTTAAAAAAATAAATAAATTTGCATTGGGTGTGGGTTTGGTGTTGGTTGTTTGTGGTTGCATGTGATTGTTTGTGTGACTGATGAGGAAGAAAAAAAAAAGGGGGTGGTGGTAAATTTTGACCAATTGACAACAACTTTTTCGGTGCCACTTGGTTTAACGTATGCTATTGTCTGCTGTTGCGCACACAGGGACCGTCTAGTTTATCATCGGGATTTCAACACAACCTTAATGGATTACTGTATTTTACGGACTATAAGGCCGATACCTTTTTTCATAGACTGAGACCCCCTGCGCCTTATAATGTTGACTGATAATATAGTAAGAAACTATTAACAACAAAATCTGAATTTTGTGTAGAAAGCAATATATTTGGGGGGTGCTCCTTATAATAGTCCGTTAAAATATGGTAACCCCTTCTCTGCCTCGCGGCGGGGTTTAATGTTGCGTAAAAAAAAAAACAAGCCCCACAAAAACAAAACCACCCACAATGTCTACTATGGGGTGTGTCGATGGGTCATCTAGAGGTTTATGTGGCCATAACTTTTGATGTCAATAGCCCCTTAGAAATGATGATTTGTTTTTGTAAGTTAGACAAAGGTCCAGGAAATATTATATATATATCTGCAAGACCGTTTATCTCAATCGAGCGACTCCGAAAAACAGGTCTCTCTTCAAGTTTTATCATTAGAATAAAAGATAATTTCTCAACATATTCTTCCAGCAGCGAAGGGGTTAACTGACCTATTAGGTGCTTACTGAAGTGTTTAGCGAATGGTAGAGAGCAAGCAATTGAATGAATTACAAAGCGAAACAGAGTAGGAATGGTCAAGAGTTATTAGTGGGCGCTAAGACGGAAGGAAGAAAGCGAACGCACTTTATGTCTGTGAAGTATTGTGAATTCCATGTTGAACGAGTGTAAGAATGTAAGTTTAAACCATATACTTATAGTATATTGGTATAATTGGTATATTACAGGCGATCGGGAATTGTCAGAGACAAAAAAGCCTGAAGAAGCCCCCCAATTGAAGTATTTAGTAGCAAAAACAAAGTATTTAGTAACAATTTCCAAAAACATTTTGCAGAAATCCGCGAATCCGCGAACAATTCCCATGCCTGTATATTCTAGTCGCAGAAACTTACCTGACTTATCACATGGACCGTCTGAAAGGACGAAACCAAAGGGGGGGGGGGGTGGGGGGGTGGGGGGGGGGGGGGGGGGGTGGGGGGGGGGGGGGGGGGGGGGCGGGGGGGGGGGGGAGGGTGGGGGGGGGGGGGAGAGGGAGGGAGAGAGGGAGGGGGGGGGAGGGTGGGGGGGGGGGGGGGGGTGGGCCGGCGGGGCGGGGGCTGCAGGGGGGGTATGGGCGCTTGTGTAGTGGCTTTAGGAAGGAAGGCACTGGGCGCTGGGTTGGGAGATCGAGAGAAAGGGAAAGGGGGCATGGGGCGGGGGGGCAGAGGAGACTAAAAGAGCCTTAGGAACTGAGGTGTAGTCGGGAAATTCGTGGGGGGCGAAGTAAGGGAGATCAGTGTGGGGGGTGGGGCGGACGGGGGACAGGGGACGGAAAGGTAGGGCGGCGGGGGGGAGGATATTTATGGGGGGGGGGAGGGGGGGGGGGGGGGGGTGATTATAGTGTGTTGTGCTATGGTTGGGCATGTGCCTATGCATGATGAGGAGTGTGGGGGGGGGGGGGGAGGCGGGGGGGTCACAGTGATCAGACTGGACAGAAGTGGGTGTTATGTAGAGTAGGGGGGGGGGGCATGGCGGTTCAGCTTGGTAAAAAGGAGTGGAGGATCCTATAGTGGGGGTGGGGGGGAAGGGGGGGGGAGGGGGGGGTAGGGTGGGGGGTGGGGGATTAGGGGGGGGGGGGGGGTGGGGGGGTGGGGGTGGGGGGGGGGGGGGGGGGGGGGGGGGTCTTTAGAAATCAAAAGAAATGGCTGTTGTGTGTCCATTTTTGCCTTGGTTTACCAGGAACTTTATATATTTTTAGGATTGTTTAAGTCAAGTTGTTAACTGGGGTCGACCCCTGCCTTGCAGGATTTTTTTTAATTTCCTAGGAGCACCCATGCAAATGCTTTTGATATGGTATGATTGCAATTCTGTAAATGTGGGTGCATAAAAGTGCCACTTTTTTGGTCTGCATTTTGTAAATACCATCATGATCATCATCATTCTTTGAAAGTTATTAGGTATGTTGGTATAATATGTCAGAGGCATTGTCATTCGCATATAGAGTTTGAAAGTTGTTTTTCGTGGTATGTTTATGTGTGTGTGTGAGAGCGCGAGAGAGAGAATCTTTTTTGCTTGGTTAGTACATATGTTTTCAATGATCTCTCACATGCATCTTGTTTTCAATGTTGTGATTGTTTTGTACTAACAAAAATATTAAAAGAAAAAGATCATCAGGGCTCCCCATTTTGTTTGACCATAGAGGGTATTTTTTTCACCCCCAGGAAGCAGCTATAGAGGGTCTCTTCACCCCCAGGGTGAACTTATAGAGGGTGAAAAATCAAAACAAAATAAGCATAAAGACATGTGGGTACTGTCAAAAAAATGTAAAGTATTGACAATGCAGACAGAAAGGTAATTAAGAGGAAGAGTGGCGAAGTAAAAGGGAAGGGGGCTGTATAATGATGGGTACATGGCAGGGGTGGTAGACTCTGGGATGTGTCAAAGGTCATTGAACTTGTAACCAGTCTAGAATGATCAAGTACTATCATGACCTGACCTTCACCTTGTGCTAATGCCTCTGAAGTGTTTTCAAGTGATGGAGGTTTTTTTCTCTTTCTAAACCCAATGCTTGTCCTGTCTATTTATGGAAGACGGGACCGGGGTTATGTGAGCGAATGGAGGGTGTGTGGTGTGTGTGTGTGGGGGGGGGTGGGGGGGTGTAGAGAAAGAGAGAGAGAGAAAGAAAGATAGAGAGAGAGCGCCCTTCAGATAAGGCCGACATTTCGCGCTGGGTGAAATGGGAGACGGGCTCACGCACTTGGCAGATTTATAGTGCGTCTCATAACACTCAAGTAGTAATTATAGTGCGTCGTTTCACCCCTAGTACGAAGTTTTAATGCGTCTGTCACGCACATTTGACGCACAGAATGGGGAGCCCCGAGATCATTCTGAGATTAAATCAGTCATCATCTGAGCAGAAACAAAGAAAAATTCTGTGTTTTGTGAGAACAGTTGCCATTTCTGAGTAAATGTCTGTTTGGAAGAATGTGATCCTTTTGATTATTCTTTTTTTCTTTCAGATAATAATTAAGGGGAGTAATTTCATGGTGTGTGGGAGTGATCTCACCTAATTCAATCGGTCAAATATGGGGAAGTTACTCTACCTTCAGGTAAATGCCCAGCAGTCGCTTCGTGTGTTTGAGGAGACACAGCATGTAGAACGGCAGTGCGTCATTCTAAATTTGATGTAATTTATATTTTTACGTCACAGTTTGTAAGTTCTATCACTTTGTAGCAACTGGCCACCCCTTATTTTTCTAAAAAAAATGTTTGCAAGTCGCTGACTGGCATCCTGCGGTTTCAAGCTTCGACCCACCATGGTTGCCGTGGTTTTGACTGAGTAACTCGAGGTAATCAACTCTAATTTTCACAAAGTGCTTTCTCCTAGTTTGTTTCCGAAAATCGTCTATTGCATAGGCCTCATCTCAATCATTATTTACACACACGCAATGCATACGCATATACACGCACAAAGATACACATGACAAACGAAAAACAAACGGGTATGCAGCTGATGTCAACAAGAGCAATTTATTCACATAAAATACAGCAACAAATTGTCAAAGATACACATGACAAACGAAAAACAAACTGGTATGCAGCTGATGTCAACAAGAGCAATTTATTCACATGAAATACAGCAACAAATTGTTTTATTCACTTCAACATTGCACATAAAAAAAAAAGTAATATGAAAATTCACACGTGATTATGAAAAAAGTCCTGTTTAACGTCCTCCGGTCTGGAACAGACACATATGGAACATTTAGATGGTGGGACCGATCCTGGAGGCAATGCCCAGAGGCAGTGCAACACCAGTAATGTACACAAATCCCATGTGATTAAAACTGATGAGCTAGTAGTATTGGTGTTTTGATGGGATGTGTTTAAAAATGCAAATAACATCACCAGCCAACATCACTTTTGCATTAACAACAAAAACAAAACAGTCTTGTATATGATTAAAAAACATGCATTCCGTAAAGTATTCAATTTCTACTTTTCAGGAAGACATCCATTTCATCGCACTGCACACTGATCATATGCTCATGTGTGTGCATGCGCGCACACACACTCACAAACATGCCAAGTCGGATCTCTCAGATCACTTGAAAGAAACAAAATCCTGTTGATATCTACAATGAACACGAAAAGCAGCCAAGCATACTGTGTATGATACAAGAAAAATTGATCATATAAAAAAGATAAAGTCCAGTCAACCATGTCATTTTTGTGACAC
The DNA here is from genome assembly GCA_017654935.2 of Phymorhynchus buccinoides. Taxonomy (NCBI): domain Eukaryota; kingdom Metazoa; phylum Mollusca; class Gastropoda; order Neogastropoda; family Raphitomidae; genus Phymorhynchus; species Phymorhynchus buccinoides. The sequence continues at coordinate 14,854,964 of CM065688.1, read as the reverse complement.
AGATATCGATTATGTTTAAAATCATTAATAGTTTGAAGCTTTAGGAATAACTGTGATGTGGGAATAATATTGATAGAAAGTATGCCCATTTGTCCTTGAGATGTTTTCAGTTTGAACACTAACATAGTAAGTCAACCAAAGGAGAGATTTCAAAGGGACACACACATATATATGTGCATCACTGCATGCACGCACACACACTCTCTCTCTTTCTCTCTCTCTCAGAATTCAACACATCTATACATTTAATTTTCTATCACTCAATGACAAGTAGACACACTCAACCTTCTAAAAGAAAGATTCTTATTTCTCTTGTCCTTCTTTAGCAAAAAATACCAATTCAAACCAACATAACACTACTAACTGTACATTCACCACATTTCTGCTGTCAAATAATGAAAATGTATTAACCCTTTTTCACCCGAGCTTCCAGTATGTTGGAAAGCGTTGATGCTCCAGGGTCAAGGAGTTTGGATGGTTTTGAATCAAAACTAAGATGGTTAGAAAAAGATACTTCTATGTGGAAATGAGTCAGTCCTTCAAAGTCTTGCTTTTACTAGCTGACCTCCCCCGAAGATGGAGTGTGGCTGTCTACATGGTTGGGGTAATCAAAAAAACGGTCACACACGTAATGTTCTCATCCCTAGCTGGTGCATTTGTACTGAATTGTTCAAGTGCTTCTGGCTGTTGGGATGATCCCTGGAGTCATTAAGCCAGGGAACAACAACTAGCTGACCATTTGCCAGAAATACACTTCTAAACCATCCTTCCAAAAAACTAAGACAACTCATGAAAGTGTATTCCGTCAAAAAGAGTTAATAATTAACCCACCACCTTGCCTTAAGTCACCCATCTCCTTCCCCACAAGCATCCAGTCACACATTTATCTTTTTACTCATCTGGCAGGGTAGAGCAGATACGGATTGAATCAGCTGACGTAATGCTCTCAAGACAATTGTGACCCAGCACCACGAAGGGGACATTAAGTCGCTGGGCTAGTTTCTCACAACAGGCTTGAAAAGTCAAAAATATCATTTTTTGTCAATTTTTAATTATGGGTATTTTCGCGTTCTCTAACATCTTATCTTTCATATTTATAAAGGACAATCTTTAATATTGTCTCTAAATGGTCTTATAAGTGCTTTAAAACGAGTAGGTCAATGCATTTTCATCAGCTATTGGGGTCTGCAACAAACACCTTTTGCAAGAGTGAATGCCCTTGGTGGGTGGGGGAAGATGGTTCAGTACTGACCAAACAGGGGGATAACTCTCGCCAATAACCCCTATTTGATGCCACTAAATGGCTGCCTTTCGCAAGGGTGAATGCCCTTGTCAGTACTGACCAGCAAGAGCAATTACTCTCACTGTCAAGGGCGTTAATAACCCTAGTTGCAAAGGCCTATAGGCCAGACTTAACACCGTTTTCTCAAGATGGCCCACGCTCACCCTACTAACTTTAAATGCTCATAACTCTGGAACGGACAAAAAGATACAGGAATTGGTTCTTGTATCATTAGAAAGAGAAGGGTGTAAAGTTTTCAAATTATGAAATATATAATTTTCTCAGAATGGTCAGTTTGACACTTAACCCCTTGACTGCCAGAGAAAATTAAAGAAAAAAATCATTGGGCAAACCATGCCATGAAAACAGACAACTGATAGAGCCAATCTGGCAAAAATGGTCTGGGGATTATTACTCTCTTGACTGTGTTAGAGCAAAAAGCCAGCATGTCAGGGTTATTCCTCTCCATCTGATGACATCATCAGTGATGATGGTGGCAGTCAAGGGGTTAATGTCCCTTTCGTGATGCTGGGTCACAAATGCTCACACAACATATGCATGCTCACAACCTAAATGGAAAACAAGATGGCAGAGCCATATAAGCTGTACTCCCAGTTCAAGGCTATGGAGTTCAATTTTTGATTCTAGGGTCATTGTGTTTATTTATGTTAAAAAAAATTCCTGTACAGTGGAACCTCCTTATAAGACCCTTCAAAAATCATCCAAAATGTGGTCTTATAAAGGAGGGGTCTTATAAGGGAGGTAATTTTAATACTTGCAAAGGGCAATGTCTCAGAGAAGTAGGTCTTATATGGGAGGGAGTCTTATAATGGGAAATCTTATAAGGGAGGTTCCACTGTATCAGTATGGTAATACTGAGAAATTAAATGTTTTACCAAAAAATTTGTTAGGTAACACCTTTTCACTATGCCTACTTTGGTTTAAATCCATAAGTTATGTTTGAAATAATCAGTATCTTTGTAATATTCAAAATTGATTCACTGGGATTGTGTTCACATAGCTTGCCATTCTGTGAATCTGACATCATGTGCCGCAACTCTACAAGGTCTAAGAAACCATTGTACCAAGTTTCATTATGATCGGTTCAGTGCTTTAGGCTTTATGGCATGGAACATATTTTGATCACATATGGACGCTCGCGCGCACACACACATACGGACAGATAGAGAAACGCTCAGACCTCGTTCCCATTCCAATATACTTCCGTTTTGTTATACTGGGAGCACAAAAACGACCCAGCCCCATATGCTGCTCAACAAAAGTTAAGGACCACTGCTTCTTCACAAAATGGTGTTTCAGGGCTCCCAGGGACCCCCATTTTGGGGGGTCTATGAAGCACTAAAATTTTCAATGACCCTCTAAAAGAATGTTCAGGGGGTTCCAGGGATGCACTAGAAAAAATCTTTTCAGCATTTGCAATGCCACTGGACCCTCTATCCTGCCTCTAGGACCCTCTATACTGTACGTGAAGGAGTCCTGGGACCCCTTGTTTAGCGGGACGATTGGGAGCCCTGGTGTTTCTGTGTTTGCATGGGTGCTCCTGGGAAATTAAAAAAAATCCTGCAAGGCAGGGGTCCAGGGGCTGCCCCTGGCCCCGACAGAGTGCAGGGATAACGCCCCTCCTGGGAGTCCCGGGGGGGGGGGGGGGGGGGGGCAATGCCCCCAGGAAGCTAAAGAGAAACAACAGTGCGGTGACCTCTCTACTTCAACACGGTGAAATTCAAGGTCGCTCGCTCACGGCAAATGCCCCTACTGAATCAAGCATCTTCCTCGCCTCGGCATAAGGCTGTTTCAGACCAGTTGACGTAAGCTAGAACACCAAGGCTACATCGCAATGTGGTTATGTTCTTTGCATAGATATGCGGGGATTGTCTTTAGCCATGGCAAGCTCCTAGCATAACACCATCAGTCCAAAATCCTCCGTAAGTCGGAGTGTGGCTGCCCCCCCACATGGCGGGGTAATCAAAAACAAAACGTCACACACGTAATGTTCTCATCCCTAGCTGGTACATTTGTACCATAGTGTTCAACTGCTTCGGCTGTTGGGATGATCCCTGGAGTCTTTAAAGCCAGGGTAACAACAACAACAACAATGATTAAGGCATCTTAATAAAAATAATATACGGACACATATAGCACTTTTTATCGAGCGCAAAGCACTTTACAATCAGCATTGAATACGCTCACACCACGCACACACAGACACACACGCACAACAGACACACACGCATGTACGTGCATGCACGCGAGTGAACGCATTTTTGCACACAGACATACACACACATACCCACACACATTTATATCAAAACACACAGAAAACACATTCTCAGTGAAACGCACACAAACTTAAACATACACTTGTACAAAGACGGAGCCTTGTGGGACGCCAAAATCAAGAATTGACTCAGAAGATTTGTTTTCATTTACTACAACTATTTGTTTTCTTTCATGCACATAGGAACGAAACCATTTGAGGTCATTTCCAGTGATTCCATTAAATGACTAGTGCTCTGCCAGCTGCGGTGCACTGCATGGCACAAGTTTACGCCACACCCAGACACCTCCCATGCACACGCTCTCCTTCCTCCTCACACCCTCCCCATGATTCCCGCTGCAAATCCTCCCTACCCATTGCAGCCAGTGGGAGGGCGGACAGACAGACAGACAGACTCACACATACACGCAAAGAAAGTCATTTTTTTCTTATTGTGTACAGTTTGGGATCAGCGCTGCTTTGAATTTTGTTTAAAGGCACGGCCGGACTATAAAAGAGGGGAGGCGCTGAGCGTGCGCCGCATTTGAATCACAGCTGGCGAGAGAGAGACGGTTCGCCCTTCTTTGTTCCCTGTTGTGCGAGCCACCGCGAGGCAGAGCTTTTCTAGCGAGAACGACATGATCCCTGGGATCGGTTGTTTTCCCTTTAACGCATTTGTGTGAAAAATTGTTCCTTAAATTTTGTTCAGTAGTATGCCATATTTTTCGGCGCACCCCCCAAAAAAATTTAACACTAAAATTCAGATTTTGTTACTCAATTTTCTTACTGTATTATCAGTCACATTATAAGGCGCAGGGGTCTCAGTCTGGGGGAAAAAAAGTAGCGCCTTATAGTCCGTAAAATACGGTAGTTGATGACGCCATTCGCTAGTCCACGAGTGGTCTTTGCGCTAAAGCATCTTTGTTCAACGTAGCCTGTGGAAAAAGTCGGTCCTTAAACTTGTGTTGAGCGATTCAGTTGATGACGGCACCCCCACCCCCACCCACCCTGGTGCTAGTCCATGGTGAATATGCGAGAGGCGATGTCGTCGATGATCCAGTCGATGCCGGTGAGGAGGTTGTCCCCGGTGACCGCGCTGCAGTCCTGGATCAGCCAGTGGTGGGTCTTGATGCTGTCCAGGTCCAGGGCCTACACAGGGAACAGATTCCATTTGGCATTGGTATTTGGTACAGTGGATCCACCCTTATTGGCTACAGCAAAGAACACCTTTTGCAAGAGTGAATGCCCTTGGGTGGGTGGGGAGAAGATGGTTGAGTACTGGCCAAACAAGGGCATTAACTCTCGCCAATAACCCTATTTGAGTCCACTAAATAGCTGCCTTTCGCAAGAGTGAATGCCCTTGTCAGCACTGACCAACAAGGGATTCACTCTCACTGTCAAGGGCGTTAATAACCCTAGTTGCAGAGGCCAATAAGACCCCCCCCCATTATAAGACTCCCTCCCATTTAAGACCTACAAAACCAGTAGGGGCTTAGCGTGTGATATTCTTAGTTGGGCGTAGTGAGAGAGAGAGAGAGAGGGACTCTCACGCACTAAGCCCCTACTGGTTTGATTGCCCCCTGGCGGTCAAATCTCGTCCTAAGTTGACTATTTTTTAACCCCTTGACTGCCACCAACGTATTACGTACTGATGAAGAGGAATAACCCTGATATGCTGGCTTTTGCTCTAACATAATCAAAGAGAGTAATATCCCCAGACCATTTTCTCAGATTGGCTCTATCAGTTGTCTTTTTCATGTCATGATTTGCCCAATTATTTTTTTCTTTAATTTTCTCTGGCAGTCAAGGGGTTAAAAATCCTGATCTGCAGGCAGGGGTCACTCAAAAATAAAATAAAATTGAGAGGCACATAACCTGAAGAGAAGTGCCCATGCATCAGTATTAACTCATTCGCATTGCAACAATTTTGAATTATTAAAAAAACCTCACAAATCACTCCAGCCATACACACACAAACAAAACATACATAAACAAAAGGAGAAATGAAAGAAGATTACGGGTTTTTACTTCAGGTTTAGACATAGAGAAGTGGTAGATCAGACTTTTTTTTTTTATATATATAGACTTTATATAGAAAAACTCTACACCGATTGATTTCCCCACAACAAACCACTACAAAAGTAAAGGCAGAGGCAAAATTGTGGTCTAAGGGAGCGAAGTGAGCTTAGAAGTGACCAAGGTATGGTGTGCACATAGATTTACTTCCCTTGAAGCAAATGCATCAAATTGACAGCTATCTATTAATTCTGGACATATATGGTCCGGAACGACTTGAATGAGTTAACCCTTTCACCGCCATCCATATTTCAGCCAAAAAAGTCCCATTAAATTTACCTGGGTAGAGACCAAAATCCATCTGCAGTATTGGGGATTGTTCTGTGACATATATAAAATAAGGTCTATCCTTACTTCCCAAAACTAAGACAGTAGGGTCTTTGAATAATAGACCCCAATTTGATGCCTTTTAGTGACATAGGTGTTTAATCACTGTGGTGCTAAAATGCGACTTTGGCGGTGAAAGGGTTAAAGATGTTTTCAGAAAGCAGAACTGATAGACAGATACTGTCACATTGTCCACTTTGCAGACATAAGATTGAATTTAATCCTTTCGCCGCCAGCCATTTTTCAGCCAAAATGTTCTACCCAAAATACCTAGGTAACGAAAAGTTGGCATCTGCAGTACTGTGAATCCTCCAATGACATGCATCAAATAAACCCATCTCCCAAAATTAACAACATAAAGATAATTATTGGATAACTGATGCAACTTTTATGCCTTTCAGAAGTATGGGTGCTAAATCAGTGTGGTGCTAAAATGCGAGATCGGCGGTGAAAGGGTTAAAGCAGCAGTGTTGACTGATACATTTCAAAAAGATCAATTTTGTTTCAATGTTTTTTCACCAGCCATTTGTGAAAAGTGAGAATTTGTTTTACTGCCGTGCAATTCCTATCTCTCCAACGTTCAACTCTTCGCTTTTTTTGTTCTTCTTCTTGTTGATTATCAAAATAAAATGCTTTGGTATATTTTTTTTGGTATTTGGTATATTCTAGTCACAGAGACTTATCTCTGTGAAATTCGGGCTGCTCTCCCCTGCAGAGTGCAGCACCTACCCTTTTTTTTTTAGGGATGGGGGGGGGGGAGGCACATGGGTGAGGGGGGTGGGGGGGGTGTGGGCACACTTGGAAAACCTAGTTATCAATTTGGCCATACCAGGCAGCGGGGTTTCTCCCTGCTCTTACCGACTTTCAACTCCCGTGGGATTTTTACGTGCGTAAAGTGCACGCGTCAGACTAGCTTTAAGTCCCCATCCGAAGGACTCGACGTTCAGTTCGATTTTCCTGTGAAACTAGAAAGGAAGGGTGAGCAAAATTATAATTATTGTATTGCAGTTATTAAATCGACTTTCTCCTGCACAAATGGTTGGTAAAGACAAGTGAACAAAATCAGTAGTGGAAGTCAAAAAATCAAACCCAAAGAAATGGATGCTATATTCACACAATAAATATATAACTAAGAGACAAACTAAACTGTACCTAGGTATTAGGTATTAGGTGAAATTCGGGTTGCTCCCAAGTTTTTTTTGTTTTTTTGCATGCGATTTTGTGTGACTGAGGAAGGAAAAGGGGTCGTGTGTGTGTGTAAATTTTGACCAAATGACAACTTTTTCTATTGCCACTGGGTTTAAAACGTGTGCTAAGTGCATGGGCACATGGGACCTCGGTTTATCGTCTCATCCGAAAGACTCCACGTTCAGACCGTAAGGCCTAGTGCAAAGTGAGAGGAAAAATCCCCTGTACCCAGGTTCGAACTCGGGTTTACTTGACACGAGGCGAACGCGATTACCACTGTACCACTCTACCTGCTGTATTTCTTGTGACGTGAGGGCCCCTGGGAGGTCCTGTTTGTTGGCAAACACCAGCAGCGTGGCTCCAGCCAGCCTCTGCAAGTGCAACAAAAACATATGGTGCAAATTAAGTGGGTGCTTCTACAAAATCTTAGACAACCTGAAAACCTCACATGCAGAGCTGCCTAGTAAGAAATCAAAGACCACACACACACGCACACCAAATCTGAAGAAAAGGTTATTTTAAAGGGATTTCACAGGCTCTCCTTGAAGCAAAGTACAAAGCTAAGATGGTAGGGACAAAAATATGGTATTGTAAGAAAAGGAAAGTTGATCCTCTTACTAGTGGGATTTCACAGGCTCCTTGAAAGACCACACACACACACCACACATACCCCCCCCCCCCCCCCCCCCCCCCCCCCCCCTACTTCTCCGAGACATTGGCCCTTCTTTGTAAGTATTAAAATGGACCTCACACACACCCCTCCCTTATAAGCTGAAGAAAAAGTTATTTTAAAGGGATTTCACAGGAGGTCTTTTAAATACTTACAAAGAAGCGCAAATTGAAAGTCCCTTTATAAAAATGGGACTTTTTCTTCAGCTTCGGTGTGTGTGTGGGGGGGGGGGCTGTGCAGTAGGGGGGGGGGGGGGGGGGGGTATGTGTGTGTGTGTGTGTGGGGGGGGGGGGGGGGGTAGTGTGGTGTGTTGTGGTCTTCCCTTCCCACTAGTAAGAGGATCAACTTTCCTTTTCTTACAATACCATATTTTTGTCCCTACCATCTTAGCTTTGTACTTTGCTTCAAGGAGAGCCTGTGAAATCCCTTTAAAATAACCTTTTCTTCAGATTTGGTGTGCGTGTGTGTGTGGTCTTTGATTTCTTACTAGGCAGCTCTGCATGTGAGGTTTTCAGGTTGTCTAAGATTTTGTAGAAGCACCCACTTAATTTGCACCATATGTTTTTGTTGCACTTGCAGAGGCTGGCTGGAGCCACGCTGCTGGTGTTTGCCAACAAACAGGACCTCCCAGGGGCCCTCACGTCACAAGAAATACAGCAGGTAGAGTGGTACAGTGGTAACGCGTTCGCTTCGTGTCAAGTAAACCCGAGTTCGAACCTGGGTACAGGGGATTTTTCCTCTCATTTTGCACTAGGCCTTATGGTCTGAACGTGGAGTCTTTCGGATGAGACGATAAACCGAGGTCCCTTGTGCCCATGCACTTAGCACACGTTAAACCCAGTGGCAATGAAAAAGTTGTCATTTGGTCAAAATTTACACACACACCCTTTCCTTCCTTCATCAGTCAGTCACACAAAAATCGCATGCAAAAAAACAAAAAAAACTTGGGAGCAACCCGAATTTCACCTAATACCTAATACCTAGGTACAGTTTAGTTTGTCTCTTAGTTATATATTTATTGTGTGAATATAGCATCCATTTCTTTGGGTTTGATTTTTTGACTTCCACTACTGATTTTGTTCACTTGTCTTTACCAACCATTTGTGCAGGAGAAAGTCGATTTAATAACTGCAATACAATAATTATAATTTTGCTCACCCTTCCTTTCTAGTTTCACATGAAAATCGAACTGAACGTCGAGTCCTTCGGATGGGGACTTAAAGCTAGTCTGACCCGTGCACTTTACGCACGTAAAAATCCCACGGCAGTTAAAAGTCGGTAAGAGCAGGGAGAAACCCCGCTGCCTGGTATGGCCAAATTGATAACTAGGTTTTCCAAGTGTGCCCACACCCCCCCCCCCCCTCACCCATGTGCCTCCCCCCCCCCCATCCCTAAAAAAAAAATGGGTAGGTGCTGCACTTGGCAGGGGGAGAGCAGCCCGAATTTCACAGAGATAAGTCTGTGTGACTAGAATATACCAAATACCCAAAAAAAATATACCAAAGCATTTTATTTTGATAATCAACAAGAAGAAGAACAAAAAAAGCGAAGAGTTGAACGTTGGAGAGATAGGAATTGCACGGCAGTAAAACAAATTCTCACTTTTCACAAATGGCTGGTGAAAAAACATTGAAACAAAATTGATCTTTTTGAAATGTATCAGTCAACACTGCTGCTTTAACCCTTTCACCGCCGATCTCGCATTTTAGCACCACACTGATTTAGCACCCATACTTCTGAAAGGCATAAAAGTTGCATCAGTTATCCAATAATTATCTTTATGTTGTTAATTTTGGGAGATGGGTTTATTTGATGCATGTCATTGGGGGATTCACAGTACTGCGGATGCCAACTTTTCGTTACCTAGGTATTTTGGGTAGAACATTTTGGCTGAAAATGGCTGGCGGCGAAAGGATTAAATTCAATCTTATGTCTGCAAAGTGGACAATGTGACAGTATCTGTCTATCAGTTCTGCTTTCTGAAAACATCTTTAACCCTTTCACCGCCAAAGTCGCATTTTAGCACCACAGTGATTTAACACCTATGTCACTAAAAGGCATCAAATTGGAGTCTATTATCCAAAGACCCTATTGTCTTAGTTTTGGGAAGTAAGGATAAACCTTATTTTATGTTATGTCACAAAACAATCCCCAATACTGCAGATGGATTTTGGTCTCTACCCAGGTAAATTTAATGGAAATGTTTGGCTGAAATATGGATGGCGGTGAAAGGGTTAACTCATTCAAGTCGTTCCGGCCATATATGTCCCAGAATTAATAGATAGCTGTCAATTTGATGCATTTGCTTCAAGGGAAGTAAATCTATGTGCACACCATACCTTGGTCACTTCTAAACTCGCTTCGCTCCCTTAGACCACAATTTTGCCTCTGCCTTTGCTTTTGTAGTGGTTTGTTGTGGGGTAACCAATCGGTGTAGAGTTTTTCTATATAAAGTCTATATATATATAAAAAAAAAAGTCTGATCTACCACTTCTCTATGTCTAAACCTGAAGTAAAAACCCGTAATCTTCTTTCATTTCTCCTTTTGTTTATGTATGTTTTGTTTGTGTGTATGGCTGGAGTGATTTGTGAGGTTTTTTAATAATTCAAAATTGTTGCGATGCGAATGAGTTAATACTGATGCATGGGCACTTCTCTTCAGGTTATGTGCCTCTCAATTTTATTTTATTTTTGAGTGACCCCTGCCTGCAGATCAGGATTTTTAACCCCTTGACTGCCAGAGAAAATTAAAGAAAAAAATAATTGGGCAAATCATGACATGAAAAAGACAACTGATAGAGCCAATCTGAGAAAATGGTCTGGGGATATTACTCTCTTGATTATGTTAGAGCAAAAGCCAGCATATCAGGGTTATTCCTCTTCATCAGGTCGTATGTGATACGTTGGTGGCAGTCAAGGGGTTAAAAAATAGTCAACTTAGGACGATGATTTGACCGCCAGGGGGCATCAAACCAGTAGGGGCTTAGTGCGTGAGAGTCCTCTCTCTCTCTCTCTCACTACGCCCAACTAAGAATATCACACGCTAAGCCCCTACTGGTTTGTAGGTCTTAAATGGGAGGGAGTCTTATAATGGGGGGGTCTTATTGGCCTCTGCAACTAGGGTTATTAACGCCCTTGACAGTGAGAGTGAATCCCTTGTTGGTCAGTGCTGACAAGGGCATTCACTCTTGCGAAAGGCAGCTATTTAGTGGCCTCAAATAGGGTTATTGGCGAGAGTTATGCCCTTGTTTGGCCAGTACTCAACCATCTTCTCCCACCCACCAAGGGCATTCACTCTTGCAAAAGGTGTTCTTTGCTGTAGCCAATAAGGGTGGATCCACTGTACCAAATACCAATGCCAAATGGAATCTGTTCCCTGTGTAGGCCCTGGACCTGGACAGCATCAAGACCCACCACTGGCTGATCCAGGACTGCAGCGCGGTCACCGGGGACAACCTCCTCACCGGCATCGACTGGATCATCGACGACATCGCCTCTCGCATATTCACCATGGACTAGCACCAGGGTGGGTGGGGGTGGGGGTGCCGTCATCAACTGAATCGCTCAACACAAGTTTAAGGACCGACTTTTTCCACAGGCTACGTTGAACAAAGATGCTTTAGCGCAAAGACCACTCGTGGACTAGCGAATGGCGTCATCAACTACCGTATTTTACGGACTATAAGGCGCTACTTTTTTTCCCCCAGACTGAGACCCCTGCGCCTTATAATGTGACTGAAAATAGAGTAAGAAAATTGAGTAACAAAATCTGAATTTAGTGTTAAATTTTTTTGGGGGGTGCGCCGAAAAATATGGCATACTACTGAACAAAATTTAAGGAACAATTTTTCACAAATGCGTTAAAGGGAAAACAACCGATCCCAGGGATCAGGTCTTTCTCGCCAGAAAAGCTCTGCCTCGCGGTGGCTCGCACAACAGGGAACAAAGAAGGGCGAACCGTCTCTCTCGCCAGCTGTGATTCAAATGCGGCGCACGCTCAGCGCCTCCCCTCTTTTATAGTCCGGCCGTGCCTTTAAACAAAATTCAAAGCAGCGCTGATCCCAAACTGTACACAATAAGAAAAAAATGACTTTCTTTGCGTGTATGTGTGAGTCTGTCTGTCTGTCTGTCCGCCCTCCCACTGGCTGCAATGGGTAGGGAGGATTTGCAGCGGGAATCATGGGGAGGGTGTGAGGAGGAAGGAGAGCGTGTGCATGGGAGGTGTCTGGGTGTGGCGTAAACTTGTGCCATGCAGTGCACCGCAGCTGGCAGAGCACTAGTCATTTAATGGAATCACTGGAAATGACCTCAAATGGTTTCGTTCCTATGTGCATGAAAGAAAACAAATAGTTGTAGTAAATGAAAACAAATCTTCCGAGTCAATTCTTGATTTTGGCGTCCCACAAGGCTCCGTCTTTGTACAAGTGTATGTTTAAGTTTGTGTGCGTTTCACTGAGAATGTGTTTTCTGTGTGTTTGATCAAATGTGTGTGGGTCTGTGTGTGTATGTCTGTGTGCAAAAATGCGTTCACTCGCGTGCATGCACGTACATGCGTGTGTGTCTGTTGTGCGTGTGTGTCTGTTGTGCGTGTGTGAGCGTTTCAATGCTGATTGTAAAGTGCTTTGCGCTCGATAAAAAGTGCTATATGTGTCCGTATATTATTTTTATTAAGATGCTTAATCATTGTTGTTGTTGTTGTTCCCTGGCTTAAAGACTCCAGGGATCATCCCAACAGCCGAAGCAATTCAACATTATGGTACAAATGTACCAACTAGGGATGAGAACATTACGTGTCTGACAGTTTTTGATTACCCCGCCATGTGGGGGGGCAGCCACACTCCGACTTCGGAGGATTTTGGACTGATGATGTTATGCTATGAGCTTGCCATGGCTAAAGACAATCCCCGCATATCTATGCAGAACATAACAACATTGCGATGTAGCCTTGGTGTTCTAGCTTACGTCAACTGGTCTGAAACAGCCTTATGCCGAGGCAAGGAAGATGCTTGATTCAGTAGGGGCATTTGCCGTGAGCGAGCGACCTTGAATTTCACCGTGTTGAAGTAGAGAGGTCACCGCACTGTTGTTTCTCTTTAGCTTCCTGGGGGCATTGCCCCCCCCCCCCCCCCCCCCCCTATCCTATCCCGTATTCCCGGAACTCCCAGGAGGGGCGTTATCCCTGCACTCTGTCGGGGCCAGGGCAGCCCCTGGACCCCTGCCTTGCAGGATTTTTTTAATTTCCCAGGAGCACCCATGCAAACACAGAAACACCAGGGCTCCCAATCGTCCCGCTAAACAAGGGGTCCCAGGGACTCCTTCACTTACAGTATAGAGGGTCCTAGAGGCAGGATAGAGGGTCCCAGTGGCATTGCAAATGCTGAAAAGATTTTTTCTAGTGCATCCCTGGAACCCCCTGAACATTCTTTTAGAGGGTCATTGAAAATTTTAGTGCTTCATAGACCCCCAAATGGGGGTCCCTGGGAGCCCTGAACACCATTTTGTGAAGAAGCAGTGGTCCTTAACTTTTGTTGAGCAGCATATGGGGCTGGGTCGTTTTTGTGCTCCCAGTATAACAAAACGGAAGTACATTGGAATGGGAACGAGGTCTGTGCGTTTCTCTATCTGTCCGTATGTGTGTGTGCGCGCGAGCGTCCATATGTGATCAAAATATGTTCCATGCCATAAAGCCTAAAGCACTGAACCGATCATAATGAAACTTGGTACAGGTGGTTTCTTAAGCCTTGTAGTTGTGGCACATGATGTCAGATTCGCAGAATGGCAAGCCATATGAACACAATCCCAGTGAATCAATTTTGAATATTACAAAGACACTGATTATTTCAAAGATAATTTATGGATTTAAACCAAAGTAGGCATAGTGAAAAGGTGTTACCTAACAAATTTTTTGGTACAACATTTAATTTCTCAGTATTACCATACTGATACAGTGGAACCTCCCATATAAGACCCCTCCCATATAAGACCTACTTCTCTGAGACATTGCCCTTCTTTGTAAGTATTAAAATTACCTCCCTTATAAGACCCCTCCTTTATAAGACCACATTTTGGATGATTTTTGAAGGTCTTGTAAGGGAGGTTCCACTGTACAGGAATTTTGTTTAACATAAATAAACAATGACCCTAGAATCCAAAAATTAACTCCCTATCCTTGAACTGGGAGTACAGTTTATATGGCTCTGCCATCCTGTTTTCCATTTAGGTTGTGAGCATAATTATGTTGTGTGAGCATTTGTGACCCAGCACCACCAAAGGGACATTAACCCCTTGACTGCCACCATCATCACTGATGATGTCATCAGATGAAGAGGAATAACCCTGATATGCTGGCTTTTGCTCTAACACAGTCAAGAGAGTTATATCCCCAGACCATTTTGCCAGATTGGCTCTATCAGTTGTCTTTTTCATGGCATGATTTGCCCAATGATTTTTTTCTTTAATTTTCTCTGGCAGTCAAGGGGTTAAGTGTCAAATGGACCATTCTGAGAAAATTATATATTTCAAAACTTTACACCCTTCTCTTTCTAATGATACAAGAATTATTCTTGTATCTTTTTCCGTTCCAGAGTTATAAGCATTTAAAGTTAGTAGGGTGAGCGTCGGCCATCTTGAGAAAACGCAGTGTAAAGTCTGGCCTATAGGCCTTTGCAACTAGGGTTATTAACGCCCTTGACAGTGAGAGTAATTGCTCTTGCTGGTCAGTACTGACAAGGGCGAAAGGCAGCCATTTAGTGGCATCAAATAGGGGTTATTGGCGAGAGTTATCCCCCTGTCTGGTCAGTACTGAACCATCTTCCCCCACCCTCCAAGGGCATTCACTCTTGCAAAAGGTGTTTGTTGCAGACCCCAATAGCTGATGAAAATGCATTGACCTACACGTTTTTAAAACACTTATAAGACCATTTAGAGACCATATTAAAGATTGTCCTTTATAAATATGAAAGATAAGATGTTAGAGAACACGAAAATACCCATAATTCAAAATTGACAAAAAATGATATTTTTGACTTTCCAAGGCTGTTGTGAGAAACTAGCCCAGCGACTTAATGTCCCTTTCGTGGTGCTGGGTCACAATTGTCTTGAGAGCATTACGTCAGCTGATTCAATCCGTATCTGCTCTACCCTGCCAGATGAGTAAAAAGATAAATGTGTGACTGGATGCTTGTGGGGAAGGAGATGGGTGACTTAAGGCAAGGTGGTGGGTTAATTATTAACTCTTTTTTGACGGAATACACTTTCATGTGTTCTTAGTTTTTTGGAAGGATGGTTTAGAAGTGTATTTCTGGCAAATGGTCAGCTAGTTGTTGTTCCCTGGCTTAATGACTCCAGGGATCATCCCAACAGCCAGAGCACTTGAACAATTCAGTACAAATGCACCAGCTAGGGATGAGAACATTACGTGTGTGACCGTTTTTGATTACCCCACCATGTAGGCAGCCACACTCCATCTTCGGGGGAGGTCAGCTAGTAAAAGCAAGACTTTGAAGGACTGACTCATTTCCACATAGAAGTATCTTTTTCTAACCATCTTAGTTTTGATTCAAAACCATCCAAACTCCTTGACCCTGGAGCATCAACGCTTTCCAACATACTGGAAGCTCGGGTGAAAAAGGGTTAATACATTTTCATTATTTGACAGCAGAAATGTGGTGAATGTACAGTTAGTAGTGTTATGTTGGTTTGAATTGGTATTTTTTGCTAAAGAAGGACAAGAGAAATAAGAATCTTTCTTTTAGAAGGTTGAGTGTGTCTACTTGTCATTGAGTGATAGAAAATTAAATGTATAGATGTGTTGAATTCTGAGAAAGAGAGAGAGAGTGTGTGTTGCGTGCATGCAGTGATGCACATATATATGTGTGTGTCCCTTTGAAATCTCTCCTTTGGTTGACTTACTATGTTAGTGTTCAAACTGAAAACATCTCAAGGACAAATGGGCATACTTTCTATCAATATTATTCCCACATCACAGTTATTCCTAAAGCTTCAAACTATTAATGATTTTAAACATAATCGATATCTGTGTCACAAAAATGACATGGTTGACTGGACTTTATCTTTTTTATATGATCAATTTTTCTTGTATCATACACAGTATGCTTGGCTGCTTTTCGTATTCATTGTAGATATCAACAGGATTTTGTTTCTTTCAAGTGATCTGAGAGATCCGACTTGGCATGTTTGTGAGTGTGTGTGCGCGCATGCACACACATGAGCATATGATCAGTGTGCAGTGCGATGAAATGGATGTCTTCCTGAAAAGTAGAAATTGAATACTTTACGGAATGCATGTTTTTTAATCATATACAAGACTGTTTTGTTTTTGTTGTTAATGTGATGTTGGCTGGTGATGTTATTTGCATTTTTAAACACATCCCATCAAAACACCAATACTACTAGCTCATCAGTTTTAATCACATGGGATTTGTGTACATTACTGGTGTTGCACTGCCTCCTGGCATTGCCTCCAGGATCGGTCCC
This sequence comes from Phymorhynchus buccinoides, assembly GCA_017654935.2. Classification (NCBI taxonomy): domain Eukaryota; kingdom Metazoa; phylum Mollusca; class Gastropoda; order Neogastropoda; family Raphitomidae; genus Phymorhynchus; species Phymorhynchus buccinoides. Next base: position 14,838,650 of record CM065688.1, on the reverse strand, counting down.
ACCATCTAATGTTCCATATGTGTCTGTTCCAGACCGGAGGACGTTAAACAGATTTTCATAATCACGTGTGAATTTTCATATTACTTTTTTTTTTATGTGCAATGTTGAAGTGAATAAAACAATTTGTTGCTGTATTTCATGTGAATAAATTGCTCTTGTTGACATCAGCTGCATACCAGTTTGTTTTTCGTTTGTCATGTGTATCTTTGACAATTTGTTGCTGTATTTTATGTGAATAAATTGCTCTTGTTGACATCAGCTGCATACCCGTTTGTTTTTCGTTTGTCATGTGTATCTTTGTGCGTGTATATGCGTATGCATTGCGTGTGTGTAAATAATGATTGAGATGAGGCCTATGCAATAGACGATTTTCGGAAACAAACTAGGGGAAAGCACTTTGTGAAAATTAGAGTTGATTACCTCGAGTTACTCAGTCAAAACCACGGCAACCATGGTGGTGAAGCTTGAAACCGCAGGATGCCAGTCAGCGACTTGCGAACATTTTTTTTAGAAAAATAAGGGGTGACCAGTTGCTACAGAGTGATAGAACTTACAAACTGTGACGTAAAAATAGAAATTGCATCAAATTTAGAATGACACACTGCCGTTCTACATGCTGTGTCTCCTCAAACACACGAAGCGACGGCTGGGCATTTACCTGAAGGTAGAGTAACTTCCCCATATTTGACCGATTGAATTAGGTGAGATCACTCCCACACACCATGAAATTACTCCCCTTAATTATTATCTGAAAGAAAAAAAGAATAATCAAAAGGATCACATTCTTCCAAACAGACATTTACTCAGAAATGGCAACTGTTCTCACAAAACACAGAATTCTTCTTTGTTTCTGCTCAGATGATGACTGATTTAATCTCAGAATGATCTCGGGGCTCCCCATTCTGTGCGTCAAATGTGCGTGACAGACGCATTAAAACCGTACTGGGGGTGAAACGACGCACTATAATTACTACTTGAGTGTTATGAGACGCACTATAAATCTGCCAAGTGCGTGAGCCCGTCTCCCATTTCACCCAGCGCGAAATGTCGGCCTTATCTGAAGGGCGCTCTCTCTCTATCTTTCTTTCTCTCTCTCTCTTTCTCTACACCCACCCCCCCCCCACACACACCCTCCATTCGCTCACATAACCCCGGTCCCGTCTTCCATAAATAGACAGGACAAGCATTGGGTTAGAAAGAGAAAAAACCCTCCATCACTTGAAACACTTCAGAGGCATTAGCACAAGGTGAAGGTCAGGTCATGATAGTACTTGATCATTCTAGACTGGTTACAAGTTCAATGACCTTTGACACATCCCAGAGTCTACCACCCCTGCCATGTACCCATCATTATACAGTCCCCTTCCCTTTTACTTCGCCACTCTTCCTCTTAATTACCTTTCTGTCTGCAGTCAATACTTTACATTTTTTGGACAGTACCCACATGTCTTTATGCTTATTTTGTTTTGATTTTTCACCCTCTATAAGTTCACCCTGGGGGTGAAGAGACCCTCTATAGCTGCTTCCTGGGGGTGAAAATACCCTCTATGGTCAAACAAAATGGGGAGCCCTGATGATCTTTTTCTTTTAATATTTTTGTTAGTACAAAACAATCACAACATTGAAAACAAGATGCATGTGAGAGATCATTGAAAACATATGTACTAACCAAGCAAAAAAGATTCTCTCTCTCGCGCTCTCACACACACACATAAACATACCACGAAAAACAACTTTCAAACTCTATATGCGAATGACAATGCCTCTGACATATTATACCAACATACCTAATAACTTTCAAAGAATGATGATGATCATGATGGTATTTACAAAATGCAGACCAAAAAAGTGGCACTTTTATGCACCCACATTTACAGAATTGCAATCATACCATATCAAAAGCATTTGCATGGGTGCTCCTAGGAAATTTAAAAAAATCCTGCAAGGCAGGGGTCGCCCAGTTAACAACTTGACTTAAACAATCCTAAAAATATAAACTTCCTGGTAAAGGCATGTAAATATTTATCTGTATTCATTTCTTTTATGTTCTACACATGTGAGAAACCAACAAAACGTCTATAAATAGGAAATTCTTTGCTTCTCAAATTCTCATAATCCAGCGACGCCGGCTCCAGGCAATAAAAAATCCTGCATTTCAGGACATCCTGAAAGCAGGATCATCCATGCATTTCCTCTCTCTCCCCACCATGCTTTCATGCCATCCTCTTCTCACTCACAGCTCTGTGCAGTTTGATGTCTGTGAAATTCCCCCTCCAACAAAATAATACACTCATTCTCATGTATAAAACCATGCTTTTTCATAGCACTATAAAGTATAATTGTTACATTTCTCATTCATGAGCTTCAATGATAAATATCCTCACTCGCGAGTCCCTACCTAGGGAAAAAATGTCAACAGTCAGAAAAAGTCTGAAAGCTGATGTTCAATATTAGTTTTGTTTGAATTTCCTGGCTACTCTTGAGTTGGTAAGGCAGGTTGAGTCACCAGTACCCATCAGCACCTTCGCGTGTTTCTTTCCCTCCGTTTCCTGGCTGCTTGAAAAGTCATCATGACTACATCAATGTAGTCGCCAACCCTTTTGGTTGCGTCATTTCAGACAGGTCCATGTGATAAGTCAGGTAAGTTTCTGCGACTAGAATATACAGGCATGGGAATTGTTCGCGGATTTCCGCGGATTTCTGCAAAATGTTTTTGGAAATTGTTACTAAATACTTCGTTTTTGTTACTAAATACTTCAATTGGGGGGCTTTTCAGAGTTTTTTGTCTCTGACAATTCCCATGCCTGAATATACCAAATACCAGAATACAAAGTATAGGCTACATTCTTACACTCGTTCAACATGGACTTCACAATACTTCACAGAAAAAAGATGTTCCTTTCTTCCTTCCGTATAGCGCCCACAATAACTCTTGACTTCCACTCTGTCGCTGTAATTCATTCAATTGCTTGCTGCTACCATTCGCAAACACTTCAGTAAGCACCTAAGAGGTCAGTTAACCCCTTCGCTGCCGGAGAAATGTTGAGAAATTATCTTTTATTTAATGATAAAACTTGAAGAGAGACCTGTTCGACTCAATCTGAGAAAACGGTCTTGAGATATATATATATATTTCCTGACTTGTCTAAAACAAAACCCATCATTCCAAGGGGCTATGACATCAAACGTTATGGCATCATCAATGACATCACACACCCCATAGTAGACATGGGGCCAGGCAGAGAAGGGGTTACCATATTTTACGGACTACAAGGCGCACCCCCCAAATTTTTACACAAAATTCAGATTTTGTTATCATAGTTTCTTACTATATTATCAGTCACATTATAAGGCACAGGAGTCTCAGTCTAGGAAAACAAAATATTGGCTTATAGTCCGTAAAATAAAGTAATCTTTGGCTTGTGTTGAAATCCGACGATAAACTGAGGTCCTGTGTGCCCAAGCACTTAGCATACGTTAAACCCAGTGGCAAAAAAAAAAAGTTGTCAATTGGTCAACATATACTCCCCCCCCCCCCCTTTCCTTCCTCATCAGTCACACAAAAATCACATGCAAAATTTTTTTTTTTTAAATTGGGTGGCGCGCCTCTGGCTGCGACGCGCTCTCCAGGTGGGAGCAACCCGAATTTCACAGAGACGCCTCTGTGACTATAAAGTACCTAAATCCTGTGAGCAGTCACTGATGGTACTTAGTCTGTGACGAATTTGAGGGCAGTGACCGTTCTGTCCATACAGCAGATGACCACTGATGGTAGGTACTTAGTCTGTGATGAATTTGAGGGCAGTGACCATTCTGTCCATACAGCCGATGACCACTGATGGTAGGTACTTAGTCTGTGACCAATTTGAGGGCAGTGACCATTCTGTCCATACAGCCGATGACCACTGATGGTAGGTACTGTATTTTTCGGACTATAAGGCAATACTTTTTTTTCCAATTTTCCAAGACTCGGACCCCTGCGCCTTATAATGTGACTGATGAAATAGTAAGAAAATATAGTAACAAAATCTGAAATTTGGGGGGTGCGCCTTATACAAAGGTGCGCCTTATAGTCCGAAAAATACGGTACTTAGTCTGTGATGAATTTGAGGGCAGTGACCGTTCGGTCCATACAGCCGATGACCACTTCTTTGGTCCCATCCTTGTCCACATCCGCGGTCACTACCGAGTTGATCCAGTCACTGGTCGGGTGGCGACACACCAACTGCAACAACAACAACATAACAGTATTTATACGGCGCTGAATCTTGATAGAAATCAAATGAAAGCACACACACACACACACACGTTGGTATTCATAACGCATTCAAGCAAAAATTGCAATACAAAGCGAACACACACGTATGACATAAATGGTAATACAGCAGAAACAGACCCAAAGGCAAGAGAGAGAAGAGAAAGAGAGTGGAGCCTCAATGACGGGGGAACAGGTGGGTCAGTTGTGCAGAACCACGACTTCCACAAGGTAAAAGAGGAGATTGCTATTTCGGAGGGCTGGGCCGGAAATCGTTTGACAGTGGAGAAACCTCAGTTGCGCAGAACCATGACTTCCACAAGGTAAAAGAGGAGACTGCTATTGTGGAGGGTTGGGCCAGAAATCGTTTAACAGTGGAGAAACCTCAGTTGTGCAGAACCATGACTTCCACAAGGTAAAAGAGGAGACTGCTATTGTGGAGGGTTGGGCCAGAAATCGTTTAACAGTGGAGAAACCTCAGTTGTGCAGAACCATGACTTCCACAAGGTAAAAGAGGAGACTGCTATTGTGGAGGGTTGGGCCAGAAATCGTTTAACAGTGGAGAAACCTCAGTTGTGCAGAACCATGACTTCCACAAGGTAAAAGAGGAGACTGCTATTTTGGAGGGTTGGGCCAGAAATCGTTTAACAGTGGAGAAACCTCAGTTGCGCAGAACCATGACTTCCACAAGGTAAAAGAGGAGACTGCTATTTTGGAGGGTTGGGCCAGAAATCGTTTGACAGTGGAGAAACCTCAGTTGCGCAGAACCATGACTTCCACAAGGTAAAAGAGGAGACTGCTATTTTGGAGGGGTTGGGCCAGAAATCGTTTGACAGTGGAGAAACCTCAGTTGCGCAGAACCATGACTTCCACAAGGTAAAAGAGGAGACTGCTATTGTGGAGGGTTGGGCCAGAAATCGTTTAACAGTGGAGAAACTTCAGTTGTGCAGAACCATGACTTCCACAAGGTAACAGGGGAGATTGCTATTTTGGAGGGCTGGGCCAGAAATCGTTTAACAGTGCAGGGGACATCCCTGGTCTATCACTGTATCAGCCAAAAGGACCTTAACTCATTCTACCCCATTTACGAGTACACTCGTAAACCCATGCCAACCATATCTGCCCGTTTACGAGTTAACTCGTAATACAAACCCATCTTCAAACTGAAGCGTCTAGCTTGGTTCTCATCCTCAAATTCTTCACTTTGGTAGCTTTAGCCTGTTTGCAGACACTTCCTTTCCGGTCATACTTAGATTTTTTCGATTTTGGAGCAGATGTCTCATATTTTTACCAATTTTTTTCCGATGATGGGTTGATACCTATTATGTCTGAGTAATGAAATGGCAAGTAAAATTGTGTTTGGATTGATTTCAGACTATTATAATGACAAAAATGGCGATTGTATCGAGTTTTTAGTGAATGTAGATGAAGTAGAAAATTCTACTTTCGATCATTACATAAAGAACAAATCTTTTCTATATTACTATTTTTGTGTGTATACAATACTTATTTTAGAACTACAAGCCCCATTTCACATTCTATGAAACTTTGTAAACTTTTAAAACACGTATTTGACAATAACACTTTAAAATCTTAAAGCAATACGGTAAATTGTTTCAAAGTTATAGGAATTTTTCTAAACATTTTTATAGTTATGCTCAGAGCTCTCTGCACAGCTGGGCCAGGGAAGATAAATGCGGCTGCACGGATGGGGTAGAATGTGTTAAACGCTAGAGGAAATCAAAAAGAACGATACCGACCTTCGCCTGTCGATAGACGCTGAGGGCCTTGAAGTGGCCGGCGCACACGAGGAGGTCCAAGGGAGAGTCGGGCACAGACAGGGCCGCCAGGTGGGAGATGGGGCTCTCTGCGCGGAGGACTTCCTCCGCAGTGATCTGCAGAACACACAGCAGGCATGAGAACAGCTCTGCAGTCTCCGCCGAAAATTTGTCGTAATTGAAGGAATCTCCACAGAAAAAAAAAAATTACGCTGAAAATGCGAACGTGATGTTATTCTCAAACAGCGCGGTCCATAATCGGTCAAGTGTACGCTTGCGGTTGGAAGTAAAAATGGCCGACGTAGCGCCCGTGAATGGTGTGTTTGAAGGCAAGTCAGGCCATGAAAATGAGTACACCTCACATTGTAAACGCTCTGGGCTCTTCAGAGAAAGAGCGCAACAAATATCCATTATTATTATTATTATTATAATTATTATACGCACCGCCATGTTGTGGAAGATGTAGACGGCTCCAGTGTTAGTGCCCAGGGCCACCTGCTTGCTGCTGCTTCCCACGGGCACCGCACCGCCGGGGACCTCCAGCTGGGAGGGCGGTATGAACGTCCCTTGAGCCATCTGCAGACAGCTATCTTTCATTAACTCTTAACCTTCACCAAAGCTTGATTACGATACCAATCACCTAGCAGTGCGTGGGTCAGAACCAAAGTGAGACAAACAAAGCATCATTCTCGAAAAAAGAATGTGCCAAGTTACGGCCTTTATGACCCTCCACCCACACAGTGCACATCAACAATGGTGGAGAGGACAACATACAAACAAATCAACATCTCAATCAAATATATCAGCTCTGTACGGAAACACCGTAAATAAGTAAAAGAAAGAAGGAGAAAATAAGCGAATGCGTTTCAGTGCGTAAACGCGCTGGCTTATCTTCCCATTCTTTCTTTTACTTATTCACAGGGTTTCCTGTACGGAAACATTTAGTTGTGTGTACGTACTCATTATCATCAATCATCGAAGAAGAAAAAAAAAAAAAAAAAAAAACAGCTGATGGTAAGGAAAATGAAACGAGAAAAAGAAGAAAAAAGAGAGAGAAGCGATAAAGAAAAGAAAAAAAGACGAAATGAGGAAGAAAGAAAAAAAAGACTAAATCGCAATAGTTTGTGGCAACGGTCTATTTTTACCACTCCAAAAAGAGAGGAGAAGGAAAGAAAAATGGCTTTTAAGGAAAAGAAAAATCTGTAAACCAAAATGTTATCTCTGCAAGAAAGAAAGTATGGAAATATCTTTTGGAAAACATTTAAAAAAGGGGGAAGAGGAGGAGGAGAGAGGGAGGGACTTAATGAGGAGGAGGGAAAGGGAAAGCCAGGAACGAAGGAAAAAGGAAAAGGAGACAAGGTGAAGATGAAGAAGAAACAAAGGTAAGTGGAGGAGGAGACGGGAGGGACAGAATGAGGAGGGGATAAGGGAAAGCCAGGAACGAAGGAAAAGGAAAAGGAGACAAGGTGAAGATGAAGAAGAAACAAAGGGAAGAGGAGGAGGAGAGAGGGAGGGACAGAATGAGGAGGAGGGGATAAGGGAAAGCCAGAACGAAGGACAAAGGAAAAGGAGACAAGGTGAAGATTGAGAAGAAACAAAGGGAAGAGGAGGAGGAAAGAGGGAGGGACAGAATGAGGAGGGGACAAGGGAAAGCCAGGAACGAAAAAAGAAAGGAGACAAGGAAGATGAAAAAGAAACAAAGGAAAAGAAAAAGAGAGGGAGAAACAGAATGAGGAGGGGATAAGGGAAAGCCAGGAACGAAGGAAAAATGAAAAGGAGACAAGGTGAAGATGAAGAAGAAACAAAGGGAAGAGGAGGAGAGAGGGAGGGACAGAATGAGGAGGAGGGGGAAAGGGAAAGCCAGGAACGAAGGAAAAGGAAAGGGAGACAAGGTGAAGATGAAGAAGAAACAAAGGAAGCTGGAGGAGAGAACAACAGCGGCGACGGAGGACGGGAACGACGGCAGCGGCAACAACAACAACAAATGGAGACTGAGAGAGAGAGAGAGAGAGAGAGAGAGAAAAGAGTGTGCAAGATGGAAAAAGAAAGAAAAAAAATGATGAAAAAAAAAAAAAAAAAAAAGAAAGATTAAAAAAAATTATAATCATAAAAAAAAAGTGCGATGGCTTGGAGTCAAAACGGACTATCTTTAGATAGTCCATTGACATATTATTGAACTTATTACGAAAACTAATAAATTGTATTAAAAAAAAGACTGCTGAAATATAAATAGCAAAAAAACCTTTTTATATTTCTGCAGTCATTGTTTGATACAAGTTATTAGTTTTTGTAATAAATCCAATAATACGTCAATGGACTATCTAAAGATAGTCCGTTTTGACTCCAAGCCATCGTAATTAAGTTGTGTGTATGTGCGTTTAGTCTTTTTCCCATGCACATACGAGTTACACTGCTCAACCAAGGGGGGGGGGGGGGGGGAAGAAAAAGGTAGTGCCATAAATAATAGTCCTGTTACCTACAGTTGAGACCAGGGCTCCCAATTGTCCCGCAAAACAAGGGGTCCCTGGGACTCCTTAACCTACATTATAGAGGGTCCCAGCGGCCGTTGCGAATGATAAAAATAATGTTTCTACTGCATCCCTGGGACCCCCTGCACATTCTTTTAGAGGGTCCTGTAGAATTTTAGTGCTTCTTAGACCCCCAAATGGGGGTCCCTGGGAGCCCTGGTAGCAGGCATGGCAAAGAAGGAAAAGCATTTTTCTCTGAAAATATTCGTGGGTTTCAGGAGACATTGTTTAATGGTGGTCGCAAAGGGGTAAAGAGCCCTTCATGGTGATCAGGGGACAATTCCTCTTGAGGACTATTATACAAAACTGCTAACTGACTCGGGACTGGCCGAATTATTTCCCCTTGTTCTGTGGGGATTGGGCATCTGACTAGGTTCATAAAACAATCACCCAAACCAAGTTATGAAGAGCTAGGCATCAACAATTTCAGAAAAGATCAGCAACACCATGCACTAAGCGATCGTAAAATATCAGTTTCCTTACCTTCGTCGTTTGTCTCCTATTCACAAAAACAGCTAACACATACAAAGAAGGAACATTTTACATTCCAATCTTTTACTCTACAACCAAAGCAGAATGTAAACTATGCAATGATTGGTTGATTTCAAGAGAGGCAGGCTCAAAGAAAACTGAAAGTAGGTTATGACGTCGCACTGGAAAGCTGGTTACACGCCAGAAATCAAAACCTCTTGAAAACTCTTATGAGCCGGAGCCGGGCCATTCGTCCTAAACGGTTGTGCGAGCCATGAGCCGGATCCGGCTCAATCGTCCCGAGTGTGTTAAAAATTGTGAAAAAGGCATCTCCTCAAGCTTAAAACCTCATCTGATATTGGTTTTCCTACATTCACTTTTCTCTGATTTCAGAGAATTCTCTGAAGATCACCATGCCTGGGGTAGAGACTTACAGCAGTGACGATGCCGGGGGTGGGGAGGGAGGTGACCACCTGTCCCTGCAGGATGAGGTGGAGGTGGTGGGAGTCGTCGGAGGCCAGCAGGTACTGCATGCTGTGGCCCTGAACCTCCGCCAGCTCCACGCTCAGCAGGCTGCGCACCCGCACGCACGAGCGCCGCGGAACCTGCACGGGTGAACTCTTCCAAAATGAAAAAAAACCCTGAAAGGGTCCATGGGCCCACCCAAGACCCCGGTAGGATAGGTTAGTTGGTTTTTTTGTGTTTTTTCTGGATGCACATGTAAAGCCAACTATTATTACATTAATAAACATCACAGAGGCTTCTTCAAATTAAAATAGCATAGATATAATCCAGCCACTGCATTCATAACATTCACTGAACGACTACTTAGGATAGGTTAGGTTATGTTAGCAGGGCTCCCAGGGACCCCCATTTGGGGGTCTTCTTCTTCTTCGATCGCTCACAGTTTCCTGTCAAATATGAGTGCAGATGCGTCATGCTGCCGTTATGCGCCTAACTAAGAAAGAGTTAGGCCCAGCAAGTCCGACTTCGGCTGGAGGAAATCTTTTTGAAAGTGTATCGTGAAAAAAGGCAGGAGAATGGACCGCGGTAAGGCAGAAAGATAGTAGACAGTAAGCAAAGGGAAAAGGCAGAGTCAAAGAGAGTGACAGATTAGAGGAAGTTACAAGCACAGAACTTCCAGAAGGTGGGGGAACTATCTATACAAAAGCCCCCTCCCCAGTATCCCCACGGGGGGGAACAACTGAAAGGCGGGGGTCCATGGGCCACCCAAGACCCCGGTAGGTTAGGTTAGGTTAGGTTAAGTGCATCATTATAGTCACAGAGGCTTCTCTGTGAAATTCGGGTTGCTCCCACCGGGAGAGCGCGTCACAGCCAGAGGCGCGCCACCCAATTTATTATTTTTGCATGCGATTTTTGTGTGTGACTGATGAGGAAGGAAAGGGGGGGGGGTAAATTTTGACCAAATGACAATTTTTTCGTTGCCACTGGTTTTAACGTGTGCTAAGTGCATGGGTCTTAGTCTGGGGACACAAAAAGCATCGCCGTATAGTCCGAAAAATATGGTAGGTGAAAGTAAAGCATTCTCTGAACAGGGGAAGAGAAAAAGTTTGTTCCACGAGGCAGAACCCACCCACCCCACCCACCCCCAACACACACACTGCTTCACTGACTTTGACAAAGTCGTTGAGGTTGATTGTCCACAACTGACTCGAGGACTGGCAGGCAGTGATCAGACCTCTCTCCGAACTGCTCACAATTTCAACGTAACCCCCTTTAAAAAAAGAAAGAAAAAAAGAATTACACATGGGATGACAGTAACAAAAATATTCTTTCAATTCTGAAATGACACATTTCAATGTTCTCTGAACGTTCCCAGTCCTGAAGTGTTGATCGCATTAGAAATTATTATTATTATTATTATTATTCTGCATTCCCAGGCCATATGGCCATAATGGGTAAGGTAAGGTACGTATGTGTCCGGTTTTCAGTTTTCACTGGTCTAGCGTACAGCCGACCCATTCCGATTTCGGAGGAGCTCAAAGGAGAAAAATTAATTGGAAGATTTTTTTGACAAAAGGCAAGACAATGGGCCAATAAGTCAGAAAGATAGCAGATGATAGAAAGCAAAGGGAAAAGGCAGAGTCAAAGAGAGTGGCAGATTAGAGGAAGTCACAAGCACAGAACTTCCAGAAGGTGGGGGAACTATTTTTACGAAAGACTCCCCCGGTATCCCCACAGGGAGCATCAGAAATAATGTCCAATGTGTGTGTGTGTCTGTGCATACAGGACCAGTGAGGGTGGTGTTAGAATTGCATGCCTTATTGTCTAGTTGGGGTTGTTGTTTTTAATCTGCCATCAGAGTTGGCAGAAATGTTTGATTTTATGAGAGTATTTTAAGACCTTGGTTCCGGATGGTAAGACGGCCCATCCTGAAGACTCTTTCTATCAGCTTTTTCAATCCCGATTTCAGGAGCATGCCTGAACCACTTTCACCCATGATTGTAACAACACACAAATCCATCAAACAAAGTCCCTGGTCTGATTTTTATCACAGTCATTTGCAAACACTGACCACTCTGTAACTCTCTTGCATTCGCATATATGTTACAGAAAAACCTCTTCTAATATTCATAATATTCTTTTACACAATTTTGAGAAAATCGGGTTTTGAAGCACACAATAGAGCCCCATACTGTTACCACAGCGTCTTTGCAAGCGAGAAGCTTCTTCGCATTGTGGTGCATAACTCGAACTTTGAGTGTGACGGAAATGCCACCAGAAGGGGACTCAAGAGTGGGGGGCAAGCTACGGACAGTTTTGAGAGTCATGAATACATGGAGGCAACTTCCGGCCGGCCGGTTTTGGGCAGACGTGAATGCAAGAGGGTGAAAGTGCTCGTTATTGCAATCAAGCCCCTAGAAAAATTACCAAGACACGCAAGCGCTATCATTGTTGTTTGAAAACAATGCCTTGTCTCTGAACAGCTCACAGTTTCAATGTTAGTATTGTTACCGAAACACTGGTGGTACTAAGTACAAGTACTGTTGGTCTTTGTCCTTTATTCCTTATCATTGCAATTAGAATTACTAATCCATAATTCATTCACATTACATTTCATCCAAGACTTTACCTTATGGCATTTAACCCTTTCACCGCCAACGTCGCATTTTTGCACCACAATTATTTAACACCCATGTCACTAAAAGGCATGAAATCAGGGTCTGTTATCCAAAGACCCTATTCTCTTAATTTTGGGAGGTAAGGATAGGCCTTACTTCAAATATGTCACAGAAGAATCCCCAATATTACAGATTTTTTTCTCTACCCAGATAAGTTTAATGGATGGATGGCAGCAAAAGGGCTAACAACAATATATAATCAGAACATCAATAAGCAGAAAAGCAAAAACGTCCAGCCAAAGCCGACGATCCAACGCCCCCCTCCCGCCAAAAAAACCCCAACTCACGGCCATCCTCCTGCACCAGCAGACCAGTGAGAGCGTGGGAGGCTAGACTCTGCCTGGACAGAATCTGCTGGCCGCACACCACGATTAGCGTGCCCTGGGCGTCGGCCGCCAGCATGTCCACCTGGCCCAGGCGAGTCACGTTGTGCGTCGCCAGGCTCTGTATGGGGCCCCCTTTGGTGTCCACGCTTGCCTGGCGATAATGATGATGAAAATGATGTTGTACATCCTCTCGGTCATAGACACATATGGGACATTTGTAAATACAAAGATGGTGGGAACAATACTGGCTGCAATGCCCGGAGGCAGTGTAACACCAGTAAAGTCCCGAGTTATTAACAATATAGATAGGTGTAGCGGTAACCACGCCTCGGTTAAATCTCATCGGCTATGGTACCGCCACAATGTCTGTAATCCATTTTTCCTGGCAATATAATAATATATTCACCTGGTGAGTCTTTAAGTTTTCTTCTCACACTACTTTCTTCCAATGAAAATGATGGAAACTAATTAATGTACTACACCTTTGTCTTCGAAGAGGAAGAGATGCCGTCCACATCAAATACTCTGATGATCCCATCCACTCCACCCAGAATCAGGCTTAGGCCTGAGGGACTGAAAGAGAACACATTCACTTAGGATCATTGATGTGCCATACCGACATTCAAGTACATGCTAGAGATCTTTCATCTTTGTTACTTATAATCTGTCATTATTGATATATTATTAACAATTGGAATTCACTACCTAATGATACTGCAACCGCAGGAACGCTCAATAGTTTTTAAAACAAGATAATTTTTGGGAAGATTATCATTATTGCTTCCATAACATAAGTATTCAGTAATAATTAGTAGTAATACTAGTATTACTACTAGTATACTAGTAGTAATACTAGTATTACTACTAGTATACTACTAGTACGCAGATCAGTTTGCTTGTTTCATTGTATGTTGACATTGTTGTAGCTTTAAGCTTGTACTCTAAAAATTAAAAAGTTTTAAATTGTTTCCTTATAAACTAAAAGGAAATAACAGGCTAAAGGCTAATTAAAAAAGCCTATATGCCATATATAATATGACATGATAAGAAGAACTGAAACTTGTGAAAGTGTAAACAAACTAAAACAGAAAACTGAAAACTGAAAAGCCTTTTCAAAAGGGAGAACTTTTACCTCAGAACTCTGTCGACACATAGCGCATTGAAATCATCTTGAGCCGTCAGCTTCCACAAAACAATGCATTGTGGCAAGCCGTTGCTGTCTTTTTTCGATTTCATAATAAGGTACAGCAAATCAATCAGTGCTCAATGATGATCAGCAACCAACAAAGCGCTAGTCGTCTGCTCGCATGGTAGTCGCCATGTTATTTCATAAGGGTGATTTCCCTTTAAGCCAGGGATAGAGGTACTGTGCACCTCCGCCAAAGAAGAAACACACACTGCCAAACCATTCACGAAGTCTTCTTCTTCTTCTTCTTGTTCCAGTAATGCCCACCTGCCGTTTATCAGCAATTATTGACATGCACAGGGGCTCAAAGACGAAGATGGGCAGCACAGGATGACATAGGGTTTGAGACCAATAAGCATTAGGCCTACTGTTTATATTAGAAAAAAATATTGAACAGATAAAAATATTAAAAAAAGACGAAAATGGTTGGATATTTTGTAGGTGGATGGAGGAGAGTTTGCTCAGATTTTTGTCAGTAAATATAGGAAGAGGAAAGTGTCATGCACAACCGGCCATCGATTACGTATCCCATGGGCCAGCTCAGACAGGGACACCCGGGCCGGTTCCCACATCAGTGATGCATGCAGAGGAAATTATGTGTCCAAGTCATGCATAGCAGTTAAGCATACCCAGTTCAGCCGGAGACATCACTGGGGCGAAACATCAACTCAACTCAACTTTGTTTTATTTTGTCCTCATCAAACAAGGATAATTTTATTGCGCCGACATGTGTCAAACATACACACAAGAAAATATATAGGCAATTCATAAAAAGAATAAGCTGTATAAATGCATGCATTAAAAGTATTTTTTCACACTTCACAAGCCCCGCTCACTTTAGCAACTGCACGCCCGCTTGCACGCTCACTTTCATACATCCTACACATTTCCAACGGCAACAACATGCATCTTACCACAGAGCATATTGACAGTGAAACATTATAGACTGTATTTAGAACAGTCAAACCAAGACATCTTTCTCTTTCTTTTTCTCTCCCTCTTTCTCTATCACCCCCTCCCTCCCTCCTCTCTCTCTCTCTCTCTCTCTCTCTCTCTCTCTCTCTCTCTCTCTCTCTCTCTCTCCCTCTCTCTCTCTCTCCTTTATCTAAGGCTCACACACTGAGACATAGAGACAGAGTTGGCTGCCTAAGGACGGGAAGAAGAAGAAGAAGAAGAGAGAGAGAGAGAGAGAGAGAGAGAGGGAGAGAGAGAGAGAGAGAGAGAGGAGAGAGAGAGAGAGAGAGAGAGAGAGAGATGAGAGAGAGAGAGAGAGAGAGAGAGAGAGCATTTTGTTGAGTTTTGTATTTGCGGTTTGTAGACTACGTCTTGCAGTCAGCGCACAGTGCACTTCCGGTCGCCCTGAAGGAATGTTGTCGCAGCGACCACCAAACATTGACAAATCATTCGTGAAGACTTGAATAAAACCAGACTTCAAAAGAATTGATAGTCAGGTGAGAGTCAATGCCTATAATTTCTTTGGATGGTCTGCTACAGTATTAGTTATTTATTAATTCATTGAATGATTGATTTATCCCCTCCCCCCCCCCCCCCCCTCTGGCCTCTCTCTCTCTCTCTCTCTCTCTCTCTCTCTCTCTCTCTCTCTCTCTCTCCCTCTCTCTCTCTCTCTCTTTAAATTAGTTTAAAGTCTAGTATCATACAAGATTTGGGTAAAAATAATCCTATGCATAGTTACTACATTAGGGTGGTTATAAATTTTTTTAAAAATATTTACTTTTTGTCAAATCCTAATGAAATTTATGTCATTGGAAAGAGCCCGACAAGACCTTTAAAATGATACCCAAATTATCAAAATCGGTCGAAAATTGAGAAAGTTACGACGTTTTAAAATGATAGCTTTTTTTACATGAGCTATATAAGAAAAAGTTGATCAAGATTACCGGCCCTCACCGTATCAAGGTTTGGATGAATAAAACAGCCATAACTTTTTCTTTTTTTTACCAATAAACAAAAACATTGGTACCAAAATAAAGCTTATTCAAAGGGGCAACATCAACCCCAAACATTAGACAGATTAGGCCTAAGCTTTTTGTGCGACTCACAAGATCGCAACATCAACATGCGCGTGACAGAAAACATGTCGGACAGTCTTCGACGTAACACCTCCCGACTTGTGGAGACCTTGAGCAGCATTGAGATTTATTCTAGATGCACCAAATTTGGTGTACTTGTAGAAAAATAATTAAATGTAACTGCGCATTTGTTTTAAAGAATTATATAATTACCGTTCAGAAATGATAAACGAATGAATTGGACCCAAATATTGGATCGCTTGTCTCTCGCGATCGGCCGTCTTAGCGTAAAAAAAAGATCGTTCCCGAATGACCGAGTAGGTGTCTGCTTCCCGAAAGAAAGAAACTCGGATGGTCAGCGCCAAGAATAACCACCAATAAAAACAAGCAAAGGAAGTGACT
>CM065688.1:14816689-14822031 GCA_017654935.2 Phymorhynchus buccinoides | reverse complement strand
TGGCGGCCTAACATAGATTCGCTCCCCTTGGGAACTGCTGGTCTCGGATTCTGCGACCTGAACAAGCCGGGGTGTGGCTGCGAATTGGGATTTGAGATGAGCGGCGTGGGAGCAACACCACTGTACGGCCCAGAAGATGGGACAGCAAAAAAATGAAATTTTAAAAATAAGTTATTTTTTCCATGGCATTTTTTTCAGGTGCATAACAGAACCGTGAGCTTTTTTCTCAATGGACTGGAGGAGGGGTACGCAGCGGCGGAGACTGTCATCGTGGGGGACAGCTTTGCTGACTCTTCGGGCTCCTTTCGACTGGGACAAAATGCAGATGGTAAGGAGCTTTGATTGGGTGCTTTATAACCACAGAGGTGTCTCTGTGAAATTCGGGTTGCTCCCACCTGGAGAGCGCGTCGCAGCCAGAGGCACGCCACCCTTTTTTTTTTTAAATGCGATTTTTGTGTGACTGATGAGGAAGGAAGGGTGTGTGTGTGTGTAAATTTTGACCAAATGACAACTTTTTCGGTGCCACTGGGTTTAGCGTGTGCTAAGTGCATGGGCACACGGGATCTCGATTTATCGTCTCATCATAAAGACTCCACGTTCAGACCATAAGGCCTAGTGCAGAGTGAGAGGAAAAATCCCCCTGTACCCAGGTTCGAACTCCGGTTTATTGTATACGAGGCGTATGCGTTACCTCTGTGCCACTCCACACCCGCACGGAGGTTCATTCGTACAAATTAGAGAAAGAAAACCAAGCCTAAGCAGGGAGCTAGGATATGGCCTAACCACCAATCTGCAAGAGCCTACTGAACACGGTTCACGCTTCAAATGACACTGACACCAACTCAGAAGAAAACAACAGCAACCCCATGAACTGTCAGTTGGTTTTGGGTTGAAAAAAAGACCGGGAAGTAGGCAGTCAAAAGTTTCCTGCAAAGGTGTTTTCTTTTGATTTGTTTATTCTTTGGACTCAAGAGTAGACACCGAAACACAGCATGAAGAGAAGTCGGAATAGAAAGCGTCTTTGCTCAAATACACATCTTCTGGAATTAATTCAAAGTGGGTATGGCGGTATGTAAGTTGATATGTACTGTTGAGTAAGAGCTACGTTTTATTTCAGATTTGCTCTGAATGAATTATTGTTGTTTTCTTCTTCTTCTGCGTTCCCGGGCCATAAGGCCACAATGAGTACATATGTGTCCATTTTCCAGTTTTCACTGGTGTCCTCGCTGCATTCATCCGATACATTCCATTTTCGGAGGAGCTCAAAGGAGAAAACTATATGGAAGATCTTTGTGGGAAGAAAGGCAGGAGAATGGGGAGCCAAAAGTCAGAAAGATAGTAGATGACACAAAGCAAGGAAAAAGGCAGAGTCAAATGGAGAGACAGATTAGAGGAAGATACAAGCACAGAACTTCCATGATAGTAGATGACACAAAGCAAGGAAAAAGGCAGAGTCAAAGAGAGAGAGACAGATTAGAGGAAGCTACAAGCACAGAACTTCCATGATAGTAGATGACACAAAGCAAGGAAAAAGGCAGAGTCAAAGAGAGAGAGACAGATTAGAGGAAGTTACAAGCACAGAACTTCCAGAAGGTGGGGGAACTATTTGTACGGAAGACCTCCCGGTGTCCCCACGGGGGAGATTGTAGTCTATTTTTATGGCTCCCAGATTGTGAGATATACATACATTCACTTACTGAACGATCAAATGTATTATTATTTGTTTATGTGTTTGCACTAGTAGAAGTAGTAGTAGTAGTAGTAGTAGTAGTAGTAGTAGTAGTAGTAGTAGTAGTAGTAGTAGTAGTAGTAGTAGTAGTAGTAGTAGTAGTAGTAATAGTGATTAGGGCTAGAAGTGGGGCTTGCAGTCCTTTTACGCCCTTTCTCATTTGTGACTGATTTGTTTCAGGATGGCTTGCTTTCTATTTCAACAACAACAAAACAAGAAAAAAACCCACTTTCACTAAACTATATATTTAACGTAGTGTGTCACTATGTCATATCTATTTTTAGCACTGGACAACGACGGGTTGAACCCGAAACGTCGTGTTTTGTTTTGCTCTGGTTTTTTTTTTTTCATTAAACAGTTTCTTCTGGGTTTTAATTTCGACTTTGTTTTAATTTGTTGTATATATTTAACAAAAACGTACCTTTAACACTAGGAAGCGTTCTCTTTTCTGTTCGCAGGTACAGGGCAGTTTCTTGGGAAGATTCAAGATGTCCGATACTATTCCACGACTCTCTCAAACAGGTAGAAACATTTTCATCATTCAAAAAAAAAAATTCATTTGTTTATGTTTTGCTGTCCCATCTTCAGGGCCGTACAATGGCGTTGATCCCACACCGCTCATTCCATGTCCCAACTCGCAGCCACACCCCGGCAGTCTTTGCATTTATGTCTTTTGGAATTCATTTCTTTTTTGGTTTCTGTGTCATAGATTTGTTTTTTTACTTTTGCAGCGTTTTATTTTGTTTCTATTTAAAGTGAGATGGTCTTTTAAACAAAAAAATGTTTAGTTAGGTAAAGTGTTAAACATTCATAAAAGAATGGATGAATTAATGGTTCATTTTGTGTACCAGGTCAGTTCAACTATAATAATAAAGTGATGAAGTGTTAATGGATTCCAATATATATGAAGCTTGATATTTTCATTATCAATCTTGGTGTTGTTAACAATATTAGATGCTTGCTTTTTTATTTTTAATCTCAAGAATTGCCGGCAAGAGCCGCCCGTCTCAGAAGGAATATGAAGACGGATAGGCATGAAGTTCTTGAGGGCAACTCTCTATGTCATGTGACACTTACATGTGACAGGATGTGTTTGTATCTCTTTGTCATGTTGTGTGACCGTTTCTGTGTACGCTTCTTACCCCAATTCTTTCCGTTCGTTTTAGTATTTATGCAGATGACAGGTCTTGCGGCCAACTCCTCAAAGGGACGTTCTGGTTCTGGTTCTGGTTTGGGACACGTCGCAGGAGCCTATGAAGGCTATGCTATGAATATGACGGAAATGGGAGAACACATCAGGGCTCCCAGGGACCCCCATTTGGGGGTCTATGAAGTACTAGAATTCTAATTCTGTGCAGGGGGTCCCAGGGATGCACTAGAAACATTCGTTTTAGCATTCACAATGTCATTGGGACCCTCTGTTCCTCCTCTAGGACCCTCTATACTGTAAGTGAAGGAGTCCCTGGGACCCCTTGTTTTGCGGGATGATTGGGAGCCCTGACACATGAGAGTTGGAAAATAAAATACCTTTTAAAAAAAACAACTTAACGACTGGTGGTGTTGACAGTCTTTAAGAAAGTTGACCATAGACCTTAAATTTATGAAGCAGTATCCAGGCTGGACCAAATCTGGCTAGCGAGTAACAAGTAAAGTAATAAGATGTGTTTGTATTTCTTTGTGAGTGTTCCTTACGTTCTTTCTCTTCATAGCATTTAGAGAGATTTTTGTTTAAAAGTTCACAGATTTTAACTAGACTTGTCTTTTATTTCAGAGAGGTACAGGAAGTCTATTCGGGCACAATACCCGCCGTGCGAATTCAGAGCAACTGCCGATGCCCGGCAGCAAGACCGCGCGTCGAGTCGTCGAACACGCTTCGGTGCATGTCGAACGGAGAGGATGCTGAGGAATCCAGTCTGCGCATCTCGGAGATCTCCCACCCTCTGGAGTTTGCCAATGACGGGAACATCAACAGCAAGTGGATCTCCAAGTTCCAGAAGAAGGTGGCTGTGGAGATCGACCTGGGAGACCAGTTTGAGGTAAAGGTGTTCAAAGTCAAAGTTTCTTCTTCTTCTTCTTCTGCGTTCCCAGGCCATATGAGCCATAATGGGTAAGGTACATATGTGTCCGGTTTTCAGTTTTCACTGCTCTCCCTCCCCGCTGCGTACAGCCGACACATTCCGATTTCGGAGGAGCTCAAAGGAGAAAAATTATTTGGAAGATTTCTTTGGGAAAAAAAGGCAGGAGAATGGGGCCAATAAAGTCAGAAAGATAGTAGTAGATGACAGAAAGCAAAGGGAAAAGGCAGAGTCAAAGAGAGTGGCAGATTAGAGGAAGTTACAAGCACAGAACTTCCAGAAGGTGGAACTATTTTTATGAAAGACCCCCCGGTATCCCCACAGGGAGAGGGTCAAAGTGAATAATTTTATTTAGAGATGGCAAACCAAGCAAAACTCGACAAAAGCTTGAAAGAAACATAGCTTTCTTCCTGACCCTGAGCGCTTGAATTGTTTTTCTTTTCCTCCTTTCCCAAAGGCATAAAAGTAAAAATAAAACCAAAAACACAAAGATGGGACTTTGAAAGCCTTACGGCTATATTATGTTCGTCCCTATTCCTAATCCTAATCCTAATCCATAAAGTTTGTTTTAATGAGGCGTTATTCTACTCCTTACTACTCCTAAAAGGGCGATCATTTTAGGCCCGAACTGCCGATGCCCCCTGGTGACGAGTCAGGAGTAGATAATTTTCTGTGGCTATGTATTACTAGGCAAGGCAAGGGTGATAATTTTAAGTAGGTGGCGTTCGCATCTCAGGGCACGAGACAGGGGCAGAGAATTTTCAGTATAAAGCCTCATTTAATGCAAGATAGAAAATTCAGATGATCAAGTCAAGTCAAGTCAAAATGATCTTTAATGACGATAAAGGAATAAGCTAAACAAAACTTTTTTTCATCCTGTCGTCATAAATAAATAAGAAATACAACTGAAGCAAACAAGATGAAAAGCAAAAACTGTAAACAAAAAAATCAATTTACAATGAAATATATGGAAAAAATACACATAAATATTATTATGTTCCGCAAGCACAATACCATAATCATGTACAAAATACTGACAACAGTAATCGTAGTGGAAAGGGAGAGGAGAGGAAACAGTTGGGGGGGGAATGACTGCGACAAATGACAGATAGAACAGAGACACCGACATGACTGAGAGAGAGAGAGAGAGAGAGAGAGAGAGAGAGAGAGAGAGAGTGTGAGTCAGTCAGTCATACAAAATTACAAATGCAGAAACACACTCGCGCGTGCACAAACACACACACACACACACACACACACACACACACACACACACACACACACACACACACACACACACACACACCTACACACACAAGCACACACACACACACACACACACACACACACGCACGCACGCACGCACGCACGCACACACATGTACAGTGGTACCCCTCTAATAAGACCTTGAAAGTGCGGTGAAAAAAAAGTCTTATCTGAGGGGTGGTCTTATTAGAGGACCAAGCTCCTTTCCGCTATCAGACTGATAAATGGGCGTTAGTGTGTGCACTACAACTCTCGCTGAATGCAAACAACTC
>CM065688.1:14649189-14811689 GCA_017654935.2 Phymorhynchus buccinoides | reverse complement strand
TGCTGTCGAGCGACCGCACGGGCGGCAACAGCGCAGACTTCTTCACCAACCCCAGGCTGCAGCGGTTCGTCCAGGCGTCCAAAGTGCGCGTTCAACTGGAGGACCACTTCGACGTCGTCAACATCAGGCACGAGTACTTCTCCGTGAAGGAGCTGGACGTCAAAGGCAGGTGAGACAGCTTGTGTTGTTTTTTGGCTCATCTTGATGGACAATTTCGACGTCGTCAACATCAGGCACGAGCACTTCTCCGTTAAGGAGCTGGACGTCAAAGGCAGGTGAGACAGCTTGTGTGGTTTTTCGGCTCGTCTTGATGGACAATTTCGACGTCGTCAACATCAGGCACGAGCACTTCTCCGTTAAGGAGCTGGTGACGTCAAAGGCAGGTGAGACAGTTTGTATTGTTTTTGTTGGCTTGTCTTGATTCACAATTTCAACGTCATCAACATCAGGCATGAGTGCTTCTCCATTAACCCTCTTGCATATGCCTTGGCATAACTATATTTAGGCTGTCAGACCAATTGACAAGCTAGAACACCAAGGCTACGTCAAAATGTTATGTTCTGCATAGTTATGCGGGGATTTGTCTTTAGCCGTGGCAAGCTCCTATCACAACATCATCAGTCCCAAATCCTCCGAAGTCGGAGTGTTGTGGCTGCCCACGTGGTGGGGTAATCGAAGATGGTCACACATGTAATGTTCTCATCCCTAGCTGATGATGTTATGCTAGGAGCTTGTCGTGGCTAAAGACAATCCCTACATAACTATGCATGACATGACAACATTTTGATGTAGCCTTGGTGTTCTAGCTTATGTGAATTTGGTCTGACACAGCCTTAAGCCAAGGTGGGGAAAGGTTTAAAAAGGGGCATGGTGGGGGGGGGGGGGGGGGGGGGGGGTATTATTGGGGAGGGCCGGCGTGAGCTTTTTTAATTTTTACTTTAAGTTGTTAAATTGTTGCTAAATTATTATTGTTATATGCTTCTTAATGTTTTGTAATAATGTTTTCTTCTACTTTATTTTTGTTCCTTTTATTCTCAAAATATTTATAAAGCGCTCTGAGGATGATTTTTTCATCGAAGAGCGCTATATATAAGCTTTATTTATTATTATTATTATTATTATAAAAACATGCATCCAGGTGGGAGTAACCCGAATTTCACATTCGCCTCTGTGACTATAAACTATACCTACCTACCTACCTATCCACTTGAAATCTTTATTTTATGATTCGTAACTGCTTTTCACTAGATTTTGGTATTCAGCGTTTCATTTCTTGTCTGAGAGTGGGACTGGCACACATTTGCGTTATATCACACACAAACAGTGGATGATTGTGCATATAATACAAATTGTTAACCTTTTCACCGCCAATGTCGCATTTTAGCACCACAATGGTTTAACACCCATGTCACTAAAAAGCATTAAATCAGGGCCTGTTATTCAAAGACCCAATTTTCTTAATTTTGGGAGGTAAGGATAGGCCTAATGTTATATATGTCGCAGAGGAATTCGTAATATTGCAGATATTTTATTTTCTCTACACAGCTAAGTTTAATGGTATTTTTTTGCTGAAAAATGGCTGGCGGTGCAAGGGTTAAAGTGAAGCTGTACTATGATGATTATACTTGTGTTTTGACGTAGATGTGGGTGCAATGGACACGCTGAGACGTGCGATACGGACACGCTGCCCTACACCTGTCTTTGCACCGAGGAAAGTCACACACAGGGCAACAATGTGAGTGGGGAGAACCTTCTGTGTGTACGTGTGTGTGTGTATGTGGGGGCACGCGTGTGTACGTGTGTGTGTCTTCTTCTTCTTCTGCGTTCCCGGGCCATATGGCCATAATAGGTAAGATACGTATGTGTCGAGTTTTCAGTTTTAACTGGTCTCCCCGCTACGTACAGCCGACACATTCCGATTTCGGAGGAGCTCAAAGGAGAAACATTATTTGGAAGATTCTTTTTGAAAAAAAGGCAGGTGAATGGGCCAATAAGTCAGAAAAATTATAGATGATAGAAAGCAAAGGGAAAAGGCAGAGTCAAAGAGAGTGGCAGATTAGAGGAAGTTACAAGCACAGAACTTCCAGAAGGTGGGGGAACTATTTTTACAAAAGACCCCCCGGTATCCCCACGGGGAGAGACTCGTGGAGGGGGCGGGGTCGTCCAGCTCCCCGTATGGAGGCACGAGGCATCCACCCACTGCCCAGGTGTGTGTCTTCAATCTTCAATAAGTTCTTGTCACGCCGTCTCAGTAGACATTACAGTGACTTAAGAGATTGCGCAATGCAAAAATAAAATAACTAGAAAACTAATTTGGGGCAAAGTGTGCATCTTCAATTTTTAATAATTTCTTGTCACGCCGTCTCAGTAGACATTACTTAAGAGATTGCGCAATGCAAAAATAAAATAACTAGAAAACTAATTTGGGGCAAAGTGTGCGTGGAAACCCCCCCAAAACAAAGTGTGTGTGTGTGTGTGTGGAGGGGGGTGGGTGGGCCATAGACCTTTGTTTCGCAGTATCCAGGCAAAACCAATCCGGGCCAAACCCCGACCGGCACAGCTCCTGCCCTTGATTTACATCTACTTTGATCTATGGCCCCCTTGAAACGGGCTGAATGGAATGCAATGTGTGTGTGTCTCTGTAATCAAGAATCTATTCCTGTTGCTACAACCTCAATGACCTTTGAAGTAAAACGATTGTTGCCCATGAATTTGAAATCTATTCTATCATGTTACCGTTTCACTACGAACTGAGTTTACTCTTCCAACTTGGGGCAATTGCCAAATTACCAAAATACCATAGTCTAAAAAGACTACAAATTCCTTCCCTTGGCACAGATGCTGTGCGCTTAGCCACCGGAAGTCCCATATGTAGCCACTTCCGTGGAGGCTATTACAAATCAGAATAAAAATATTTGAATTTACAGTGATATCCTGTGTGTATATGTATTTGTTTATGTGGTTTTTTTTTTATTCCATGTGTGTACTATGGTTTTGTTTTCTTTTCTATTTCATAGTACTCCACATTTTATAACTGATCATGACATGGATAACAAAATGGATAATGAATATTTTTACGTCACATTTTGCAAGTTTTATCAGTTTGTGGCCACTTGCCACCCCTAATTTCTTTTAAAAAACATGTTTGCAAGTCGCTGACTCGCATCCTGCGGTTTCAAGCTTCGACGCCATTGTTGCATTGTTGCTATGGTATTCGACCGAGTAATGGAGGTAAACACCTCTAATTTTCATAAAGTTCTTGTTGTGGCATAATGCATGTTTAGTTTGTATTGGATGATTCCGGTAATTATCACCTGGAGCTTGAGACCTGAAATGGCTGACAACGTGTTTGTGTGGGCCCGAAAGTAATGAATGTTTAGCCGTATAGTTCTGATTCCCGCACGTGCAACTTGTTGAAATACGAGCTTTAATCACTTTTTTTTTTAATTGTTTTTTTTTTTGATGACATGGGATGATTCGCTGCTTCAAACATTCAGTTGGCCAACGTTTTAGCTCGAAAGCGACAAAGATTTTTATAATAAATCGAAATATCGCTCTTTTAACACAGTGTTGCTGATTTTATTTCGTCTTGTCTGAAATAGGTTTTGTTTTCCTCAGAAAATTGTCCGTTCTGTTCAAATTCCATTCAGTGCGAGGAGTGCCAGCCTCTGTACAACAACAAGCCGTTCCGGCAAGGCGACATCCACGACCCGTACAACTGCCGGGCGTGCGAATGCTACAGCCATAGCGGAGCCTGCGTCTACAACGCCACTCTGGACCCCGACCCAGCCAGCTGGGCGGAAGGGGGCGGGGGCGTGTGCGTCGACTGCCTGCACAACACGGAGGGCCAGAACTGCGAGCTGTGCGTCGACGGGTTCTTCCGGCCCACCGGCAAGAGCCTGTCGGATGCTGACGTCTGCTCCCCATGCGCGTGCAACGCGTCGGGTGTTGCGAGCGGGCAGAACGTCTGCGAGAAGGTGGGTTGACAAAAGGCTGAGTCAGTGGTTTGGATGGTTTGGGCTTGGGAGATGCGTGTTAGTGACTGCAAATTAAGTCGATTGAAAGTATTGTCTTTTTGGCTCACTCGTGTTAACGAAGTGAGTCTACGTTCTCATGATTGTTCGGTTGTGTATCCGTGTGTATGTATGTGAGTGTGTGTGTGTCTTTCATTTAATGTCTATCCACTTCTCGATATATTAGACAGATTGTGTGTGTGTGTTGTTGTGTCTGTGGTCCTAACTTTAACGTTGATTTTTTCTCTCGTTCCCATTTATATATATGTTTTACAGAATATGCAAATCAAAGTTTTTCTATTTTTGGTATGGAGTTTATTATGCAGAACTACACAATCTGGTGTTTAGATCTATCTCCCCCCAAAAACCCGAAGCGAGTGAGCCTTGAAATAAATCCTCAGTATTACGACCACCCTACAGACTGGTCAAAACTGTCGGTAATTGTGAGGTGGTCGCTTTACTGGAGACTCTTTTAGTAATTAATAAGAAGGGAAGAGACTGAGTAAAACTGTCTGGGTTACCGGGGTGTCCGCGATACTGAGGTGCCCCTTAGGCGGGGTTCCACTGTGCTTTTCTATTGTTGCCTGTTTGCGCACAGGAAGGAGGGCAGTGTCCCTGCAAGGCGAACGTGATGGGGCGGGCGTGCGACCGGTGCAGCGAGGGGCACTACAGCCTGCAGGGGGACAACGAGGACGGGTGCGTGCCCTGCGTGTGCGACACCAACGGCACCGTCAACCAGAACCAGAGCTGCCACCCCATCACCGGGGAATGCTACTGCAAGCAGAACGTCAGAGGTGAGCCAACTATCTCTACTCTAGTTGTCTTACTTTGAACCGGAACCAGAACCAGAACCAAAGCTGTCACCCCATCACTGGGGAATGCTGTGCTACTGCAAGCAGAACATCAGAGGTGAACGAACTATTTCTACTCTAGTTTTCGTACCTTGAACCAGAATGTCAGAGATGAGCGAACTGTCTCTACTCTAGTTGTCTTACCTGGAACCAGAACCGGAGCTCTCACCCCATCATCGGGGAATGCTACTGCAAGCAGAACGTCAGAGGTGAACAATTCAAGCTATATCTACTCTCTCTAGTTGTCTTACCTTGAACCAGAACCAGAGCTGTCACCCCATCACCGGGGAATGCTACTGCAAACAGAACGTCAGAGGTGAGCCAACTATCTCTACTCTAGTTGTCTTTCCTGGAACCAGAACCACCCCCTGTGGGGATACCGGGGGATCTTTTGTATAAATAGTTCTTGTTTCTTTGAACAACCACCATCATCTTTTCTATGGTTCTGTTGTTGTACTTAAGGGGGACTTCTGTCAAAATGTAGCCGCCCGGATGGTCGGGCTCGATAATTTTTTTTCTCTTCCCAGTTAAGTTTAATGGTATTTTGGGGCTGAAAAGTGGCTGGCGGCGAAAGGGTTAACGTCCTCTCTTCTTGTGGTTCCCACAGGCAAGCAGTGCAACCTGTGTGAGTACGGCTTCTACCAGCTGTCCAGGGACGACCCCAGCGGGTGCCAGCCCTGCAGCTGCAACCCCGAGGGCTCCACCAGCCTGTCCTGCAACCCCGAGGATGGCAGGTGCCGGTGCAAGACCAATGTGGAGGGCCTCAAGTGCCACGAGTGCATGGACGGCTTCTACGACTTCTCCTCCGGCTGTCAGCCCTGCAGCTGCAACGAGACCGGCACCGAGGCCGGCACCACCTGTGACAAGTGAGTTGACAGTATTTTCATGGATGCCCCTTCTTGCAGGATGTCCTCAATTGCAGGAGAGCTTTCATCAGACTGGGAGTTAGTGGGGAGAGAGACAGAGTTTGAAAGCAAGAAAACAAAACAAAAATGAATAGAGCTCAGAATGAAAAGAGAGGGTTAATTGAGGTTAGGTAGTGTGAGTAGAAATCATGAATAAATGAGACAGTGAAAGTAAAAAGACAGATTTAAGGGGAAAGGGAGGATATGATGGTAGTGGTTTGAGGAAGCAGGGTGTGAACACACACACACACACACACACACACACACACACACACACACACACACACACACACACACAGTACACACACACAGGTTCCACACAGTGTACACACAAACACTTCCAAAATGTCCGGAAAAATCGGTCGTAAATTGGACACGGAGGTTTTCACTGGCAGCCGCGCACACACAGTTCATACATGCACACATACAATGACACACACAACTCCACACACACACACACTTCACACTGTTAACACACAAACACACGCTTTCCGCCACACAACACGACACACACACACACGTGGTTGTTTACTATGCACGATAACAACGGTCGTAAAAACCAACAAAATGGCGGTCGTAAGAGAGAGGAAAAAAGAGGGTTTACATAGTAAAATGCATCTGTGCCAACAAATCCGGTCTCAAATGAGAGGTGTCCGGTGTCTCAAATGAGAGGTGGTCGCTTAACAGAGGGTCGTAAAATAGGGGTTTGTCTGTACTGTCAATCGCATGCATATACCCACAATCTTCCCCACCCTTTTTTTTTTACACACTAGAAACACGGGCCAGTGCGTGTGCAAGTCTCAGACGGCGGGCCGCCAGTGCAACGAGTGCAAAGTGGGCAGCTACAGCTTCGGCAACAACCCGGTGCACGGCTGCGAAAAGTGCCTCTGCGACGAAGCCGGCGTGTCCGAGGGAAGCATCGACTGCTCCAACGGCTGCAAGTGCAAGGCCAACGTAGAAGGGTCCACCTGCAACAGGTCAGAGATGAGATTTGTCCTCCAACTGGAAGATTTCTTGGTTTTTTTAATGGCCACAGGGGTCATTTTTGAGATCAGTGTAAATCCATTGAGAAAATTTGGGGGGGGGGGGGGGGTGTAAATAGTCAGAACTGACTTTTTTTGGACAACTATATTGGAAGAAGAAGAAGAAGAGGGGTGTTAGATTTTGTGTTGAATCATAAATGCGGCAAGAAGTTCGATTGATATTTTGTTCTTGATTGGTTCATTTCCAGTTCATTGAATTTGGTTCTTGATTGGTTCATTCTCAAATGGTTACTACTGCTTGGGGCAGCCAAGACTGCTCTGTTTATCATTACTTTGCAGTTTTGAGATCAGTGTAAATCCATTGAGAAAATTGGGGGTGTGTGTGGGTAGGGGTGTTAGGTTTTGTGTTGAATCGTAAATGCGGCAAGAAGTTCGATTGATATTTTGTTCTCGATTGGTTCATTCTCAAATGGACATTTCCAGTTACTGCTTGGGGCAGCCAAGACTGCTCTGTTTATCATTGCTTTGCAGTTTTGAGATCAGTGTAAATCCATTGAGATAATTGGGGTGTGTGTGTGCAGGTAGGGGTGTTAGGTTTTGTGTTGAATCGTAAATGCGACAAGACGTTCGATTGATATTTTGTTCTCGATTGGTTCATTCTCAAATGGACATTTCCAGTTACTGCTTGGGGCTGCCTAGACTGCTCTGTTTATCATTACTTTGCAGTTTGCAAAGCTTGTGGCGGAATGTTTTCCATTTGTTGATGTAGCCTACACAGTACTGGGGCCCCTGACCCCCCCCCCCCCCCCCCCCCCGGGCTTCTTTTTTCCTCCTTTTTGGTTTTCTGAGAATCTCATCTCTGCAGGTGCAAGCCCAGTTTCTTCAACCTGACCAAGGAGAATGCGTTGGGGTGTGAGCCCTGTGACTGTGACCCCAGCGGGGTGGGTCAGGTTGGCAGCGCGTGCGACCCGCAGTCCGGAGAGTGCAACTGCTTGACGTACAGGAAGAACCGGCGCTGTGACGACTGCGTGTCGGGTGAGGGTTGTTTTCAGTGTGTGTGTGTGTATGTATGTGTTGTTTGTATACATGTGTGTTACTCTCTCTCTGTTTCTACTTTCTCTGTGTGTGTGTGTTTATGTGTGTGTGTCACTGTGTGTGTATGTGTGTGTGTGTGTGTGTGTGTGTGCATGTGTGTGGGATATGTTACTCTGTGTGTGTGTGTGTTTGTGATAAAAAGTGATGACGTTTTCCTATTGTATGCTGATAAATAGAATGCTTGCCTCATTCGTTTTGTGTTGTTAATGATTATTTGGTTTTTTTTATAATTCTTTTCTTTTTCACCTTTCTTATTTTCTTGATATTTTAGGAAATCCAAAAAAGTTATTTTATTTTATTTATAAAAAAAAGTATTTAGGAAATCTCTTTCAGTACATTCTTCAACGCATTGCAGAACACTATCAACGTGACTGCATATCTTAATCTAGAGCGCAGGATTGGTAAAATCCCCCAAAATTTTGTTCCTTCCCGCGATAATCGGCGCGGGGAGCGGGCCAAGTCCTGCACATTTGCAGAACGGCCCGCAGTTTTTACCGATCGATGCGGGAAGACTTTCGTCGTCTGCTAAACCCGTCGTCTGGACAAACTGAAAGTATCGAGCAGGAGTGAAGGATTTCTCGACATTTCATTGGTTCTTGACAAAATGTTAGTGTTAATCAACCAATCGCGTTCTTCTCGTTCTACCGACAGGAAGTTGCGAGAGTTTCGGCCGCCACCTTGAATGTTCTTCAAAATGAAGCGGGCAGGGACCCTGTTTAATTTTGATTTTCGCGGAGGCAAAGTGAAAAAAATAATCCTGTTCTAAGCGAGTGTGAAGACCTCGAAGAAAAGACTTCTACATCTAAAACGTCGGAAAAGAATGACAACAGTGGCAGTGCAAAGGAACATCGGTTCCAAAAAAAAGTGGCCGTGGCTGACGAAAATGTGAGGGTGGGGGAGGTACTGGTTCTTATGTACGTGTGATGTGGGGTTGGATAGGGGGGAGTGCCCCCCCTTTTTTTGATATGAGGGGGGGACTGACCCCCTTTTTCAGAAATCCTAGATTAAGCTCTGTTTTGTACTTTTTTCAGACCAGACATTTTTTCCCTTGGGTTTTAGAAGCATCCCAATGTCTTGTGATTTAATTTTTGAGGCTGATTTTTAACTGAAGGCTACTACAAACATGAGCAGGGAATGGGGGCTGCATTAAGTTCAGTGGGCCCTAACGGTGCTGTGTTATTATAGCTATAATTCTCATTTGACTTCAGGTTACAGCATCGAGTGTCAGCGCGAACCCTAAGGGTCTAATTTGCTGCTGATTTAACTGCAGACTACTACGAGAACATGAGCAAGGAGGGAGGGGGGGAGGGGGGCTGTGTCAGTGTGACCCTAAGGCCGTGTATACACATGAGTGGATATTCCATGCGAAAACCCGTGCGCAATCCATAAATAAGTGAAACAAAGAAGGGAAAAGATTTGCGCACGTGTCCGAATTTCCCCTATTATATGCGTAAACTTTTATCCTTTCTTCCACTTATTTAGGTGTTTTCCGTACAGAACTTATGCGTCTAATGTGAATTCGGCCTTAGGGTGTAATTTGCTGCTGATTTAACTGCAGGCTACTACAAGAATATGAGCAGGGAAGGGGGGGGGGTCTGCATCGAGTGTCAGTGCGACGCTAAGGCCGTGTACACATATAAGCGGATATTCCGTGCGGAAACCCGTGCGCAATCCATAAATAAGTGAAACAAAGAAGGGAAAAGATTTGCACACGTGTCTGAATTTCCCCTATATGCGTAAACTTTTATCCTTCTTTCTTCCACTTATTTCGGTGTTTTCCGTACGGAACTTACGCGTCTAATGTGAACCCAGCCAAAGGGTGTAATTTGCTGCTGATTTAACTGCAGGCTACTACAAGAACATTAGTAGGGAGGGAGGGGGGGGGGGGGGGGGGGGGGGGGGGGGGGCTGCATCGAGTGTCAGTGCGACTCTAAGGGTGTAATGAGGCTTTATGCCGAAAAATCTCTGCCCCTGTCTCGTGCCCTGAGATGCGAACGCCCCCTACTTAAGATTATCGCCCTTGCCTGTCAGGAACTAGTAGTATATAGCCACAGAAAATTATCTGCTCCTGACTGGTCACCAGGGGGCATCGGCACTTCAGGCCTAAAATTATCGCCCTTTCGTGTCGGCAAGGAGTGGTATAAAGCCTCATTTGTCCCTGTGGGGATACCGGGGGGTAGTTCCCCCACCTTCTGGAAGTTCTGTGCTTGTACCTTCCTCTAATCTGCCACTCTCTTTGACTCTGCCTTTTCCCTTTGCTTTCTGTCATCTACTATCTTTCTGACTTATTGGCTCCATTCTCCTGCCTTTTTTCCTAAAAAAAATCTTCCAAATAATTTGTCTTCTTTGAGCTCCTCCGAAATCAGAATGTGTCGGCTGTACGGCAGCGTGGAAACCAGTGAAAACTGAAAACCGGACACATACGTTCCTTACCCATTATGGCCGTATGGCCTGGGAACGCAGAAGAAGAAGAAGAAGCCTCATTTGCTGCTGATTTAACTGCAGGCTACTACAAGAACATGAGCAGTGAGGGGGGCTGCATTGAGTGTCAGTGCGACCCCAACGGCGTCATACCAGGCACCACCTGCTCCAGTCTCACCGGTCAGTGCTCCTGTCGCCCTGGCAACGGAGTGGCCGGACCCCGGTGTGACCAGTGTGACGACGGCTTCTACGACTTTGACGATGGCGTGTAAGACAATATTATTTTTATTACAATATTTTTCTGACTACAAGGTGTTCTTTGCCCCCCCCAATTTTTTTTACACTGAAATTCAGATTTTGCTGTGAAACTTTCTTGCTATTTTGTTTATCATATTATAAGGCGCGCGAGTCTCCGTCTGGGGAAAAAGTTTTGCCTTATAGTCCGTAAAATGCAGTAGTTTCTTTCTCCTTTGACGATGGCGTGTAAGACAGAGTTATGATTACAATATTTTTCGGACTACAAGACTACCAAATTTTACACAAAATTCAGATTTTGCTGTGAAACTTTCTTGCTATTTTGTTTATCATATTATAAGGCGCGCGAGTCTCCGTCTGGGGAAAACGTTTTGCCTTAAAGTCAGTAAAATACAGTAGTTTCTTTCTCCTTTGACGATGGCATGTAAGACGGAGTTATGATTACAATATTTTTCAGACTACAAGACTATAAGGCGCACCCTACCAAATTGTACGCAAAATTCAGATTTTGCTGTTAAATTTTCTTGCTGTTTTGTTCGTCATATTATAAGGCGCATGAGTCAGTCTGTGAAAAAAGTTTCACCTTAATTATAGTCCGTAAAATACACCCCAATTTTACACGAAATTCAGATTTTGCTGTTAAACTTTCTTGCTGTTTTGTTCGTCATATTATAAGGCGCATGAGTCTCGGTTTGGGAAAAAAGTTTCGCCTTAATTATAGTCCGTAAAATACAGTAAAATACACCCCAATTTTACACGAAATTCAGATTTTGCTGTTAAACTTTCTTGCTATTTTGTTCGTCATATTATAAGGTGCATGAGTCTCGGTTTTTCTTCAAAACTTGCCTCCTCATTTACGACTCCCCCTCTAACGCGTTTTACGACTGTAAATCTTGTTGATTTTACGACCGATGCAACACATTCTGACAATTATCAGTCGCAAAAACGTATGATATCTATCCTTCTCGGCCTCAGTTCGAGCCGATGCACAGCTGGGGTACCACTGTTGTTAGGTCAATCTCGGTAAAAACGAACCGTTCTCATGCCGAAATTGAAGAATTTGATCAGCGATATCACGATCTGACCACTAAATGTCACCACTTTTATGCACATGTGTCATCACTGAGCAGTTTATGATCAAAGTTTGAACTGAAACAGTCGCGATCATGTCAATCTTTACGAACTCTGTGCACACGTAGGCCTAAATGCGAAGTCAACTCCCAAGTTGAAACTAGGTGATCGCTCACACTCCATAAGTTGGAACTCAGTGAATGGTCTCACTTTACAATAAATAAGTTGAAAAGCAGCTACTTTCCGTTATCAAACTGATAAATCGGCATTAGTGCGTGCACTGAAACACTCACTGAATGCAAACAAC
Organism: Phymorhynchus buccinoides; assembly: GCA_017654935.2. Lineage (NCBI taxonomy): Eukaryota > Metazoa > Mollusca > Gastropoda > Neogastropoda > Raphitomidae > Phymorhynchus > Phymorhynchus buccinoides. The sequence goes on along the minus strand of CM065688.1, from coordinate 14,799,788 downwards.
TCACAAAATCCGATAAATGAAAGCAGCTGGCGCATTAGCGTTTGCCGTGATTTCATATTTGCGGTGTGAGCGGCGCCATTTTGTCAGCCGAGTTGTATGCGCGGTAAAAGTTCTGTGTGTGCAAACTGTGACTGAAAATGAACTGCCAGAGCGTAACTTTGTCATGTTTTGTGTTGTGTTGTGTTGTTGTGCAGAATACAGTATTTAGTAGGTCTGTTATGGCGAAAATTAGGTCTGTACTGTTGTTATGTGTAGTTTGTGTGAGTGCAACACGGGCCGTCGAGCACACTTTCTGTTTTCGTCCGTTTTCGCTCGTTTTCGTATATTAGGTAGACCGCGGATGTTTCATTCAAGAATGGCGGAGAAAGCATGTTTTAGTTTTAGTGAATGCATGTGCTGTGCGTCATATACGGTGTAGTGAGTGCATTGTTTTGGTCACCCCTGATTTAAGACCCCCCTCTTTTACGACCGATTTTTCAAGATTTTTTGAAGGTATTAAAAGAGGGGGTCGACTGTATTTTGTTCATCATATTATAAGGTGCATGAGTCTCAGTCTGTGAAAAAACTTTCACCTTACCATATTTTTCGGACTACAAGGCACTCCCCCCAAAAAAAAAACACACCCTTATAGTCCGTAAAATACAGTAGTTTCTTTCTCCTTCTGCGACTTTGACGATGGCGTGTAAGACGGAGCTATGGTTACAATGTTTTTCGGACTACAAGGCGTACTTTATGATAAGGCGCCCCCCCCCCTCCCAAATTTTACACTGAAATTCAGATGTTGCTGTTAAACTTTCTTGCTATCTTGTTCATCATATTATAAGGCGCATGAGTCTGGGTCTGGGGGACAAGCTTCACCTTATAGTCCGTAAAATATAGTAGTTTCTTTCTCATTCTTTCTTCTTTTTGCTGTATGAAAAGTGTGATTTAGCAAAAATGTTGATTCCCTTCTTTCTCATTCTTCTTTTTGCTGTATGAAAAGTGTGATTTAGCAAAAAATTAGATTCTGTTCTTCCTCATTCTTCTTTTTGCTGTATGAAAAGTGTGATTTAGCCAAAAAATTTGATTCCGTTCTTTACAAAGTAATAAATACTAAATCATGAATAACATAACAACTAACATATGAACTGAAATACTAGAATAATGATAAACAAATAATAAAATGTAGAACAAAACGAAAATAGGAAAACAATGATTATATGAACAGTACCCGTTCAACTAAAATGAGGTTTTATGCACGGCGCAGGGCTAATTCTAAACGTTTGTGTGTGTGTGTGGTTTTGCAGCTGCCTTCCCTGTAACTGCCTGCCGGCGGGCATTGTCAACAGCAACTGTAGCCGTGCGGGCGGGCAGTGTGACTGTAAGGAGTTTGTGACTGGACGGCAGTGTGACACCTGCATAGACGACGCCAGCAACCTGCGTCAGGATAACCCCTTCGGCTGTAGCAAGAGTGAGTCGACACCCATCATCTCGCTACAGACAAACCCCAATTTTACGACCCTCTGTTAAGCGACCACCTCTCATTTGAGACCGGATTTGTTGGCACGGATGCATTTTACTATGTAAACGACCTCTCTTAAACGACTTCCTCTTAAACGCGACTTACGACCGCCATTTTGTTGGTTTTTACGACTGTTGCTGTCATCTGCATAGACTTCGAGCAAAGGGAAGCAACCACAGTGAAGGGCCTGAAAGCGGAGTCGCTTCCCTTGTTGTAGAAAAGATGTCGGAGAGCGTAGGAAAAGCATGAAAACCACTGACTTTGAAAAAGAAAACCACTGACTTTGGACGAGAGTGGAGGTGATTAAAAGAAGTCGGCGAAGTGAAACTGTAATATCGATTACACAATCCTATTGAGTTGGAAAGACCCAAATCCAGTTTTAATATGTCATTGTATGTGTGCATGAAGAAGAGAGTATGAACTGTGCTGAACTTTTTCTTTCTACGTCTGCCAGTGAAAACCTCCGTCATACGACCCCTCCAATTTACGACCGATTTTTCCGGACATTTTGGAAGTCTTAAAATAGAGGTTTGTCTGTACTAGCAGACCTGTTTGCTCTACTCTTTTAGAGTACCGTAAAAACTGGACTATAAGACGCACCTGTATATAAGCCGCAGCCCTTAAATTGACTAAATATTAGGTATTTATTCACATATAAGCCGCACCAATTTGTAAGCCACGGAGAAAATTGTATGTGCACAAACCAATACAAATATAGACATTCTCCTATCAGAACATGAGTATTTAATGTCCTCGGACACTTTAAGCATGATATTTGAATCTATTGATTACCAACACCAGTAAAGAAGCTCAAAATAGGCTGAAGAATTTGACCAGAAACAGATTTAGTAATACTCAAGATAAATGTAGAATTGAAAAATTCCACAGATAAACCGCATCAGTCTATAAGCCGCATGAGCCAAAGTTGAGGAAAAAAGTAGCGGCTTATAGTCCACATTTTACGATAGCATTCTACTCAATTATGGAATAATTTGTCAAATAACATTAAGGCTGCGCACAACATAAATACATTCAAAAATCTTCTGGACAAATTAAGACACAATTATGTCAATTTTTTATGAATATTTTCGATGAATACAAAAAAAGTTTAAAAGAAGAAAAAGTCCATTCTGTATTTTTGTTAAATTTTATAGTTTAGCTGTAGAAAGCTTGCCACCCTGAAATAAATCAAAGTCACTAACGAGAAAGGGCGTAAAAGGGCCGCGAGGCCCACTTCTAGCCCTAATTACTTCTACTACTACTACTCAATTTGGACCTCTTCTACTCATCAAAATTGATTTTTAAAAATGCTCTTTAATTCTTGATTGCTTCTCATTTTCAGTGAACAGTGTTTGGTGATTTTAATGAATAGCACTACACATTTCACACCAAAACTACTTATTATAGATACCCAGACTCCCCCGTGGGGTTACCGGGGGGTCTTTGGTACAAATAGTTCCCCCACCTGCTGGAAGTTCTGTGCTTGTAATTTCCTCTAATTCTGTCATTCTCTTTGACTCTGCCTTTTCCCTTTGCTTACTGTCATCTGCTATCTTTCTGTCTCACTGGTCCATTCTCCTGCCTTTTTTTTCCTATGAATTCTTACAAAGATTTCTTTCAGCCGAAGTCGGACATGCTGGGCCTGACTATTTCTTAGTTAGGCGCATAACAGCAGCATGATGCATCTACGCTCATATGACAGGAAACTGTCTGAGCGAACGACGAAGAGGAAGAAGATACCCAGACTACTCCAGACTTGTGTGTTGGGGGTAAGCAGGTCTGCGTTAGGCGAAAGTCGGGAGATACTATCAGCTTTATTCTGTTCCTTTTGTGGTGGGTGCTTTATTTATTTATTTATTTATTTAGGAAATGTCTATAGTGCATTACCTTAAAGCTCAATGCGCTTTACAAAAATAGTAGAAAGTTTGAAACAAGCCAAAAACACAGTTAAAAAGTACACACACACACGCATTTTTTTTTTTATAGCGCATTACCTTAAAGCTCAATGCGCTTTACAAAAACGGTAGAAAGTTAAAAACAGTTAAAAAGTTAAAAAGCAAGCACACACACACACACACACACACACAGAGGCGCGCAAGTGGAAACATGCATTACATATACATATTACACATTGAATGAAATGTACAAAGATTCTTCATCCATGCAAGCAATCACAATAATGTTTCACTTTGAGCTCATGGTTACTTGCATGAAAATCGGAATCATTAGTCTCCTTATTCCTATCACTATTAATGAAAACGTACTGGAGTATTTTCAGAGACTCATCTAGGGCCGAGTTTTGCTGTTGACATTTTTGTTTGTGGCTCAAGCCACAAACCTATAACTCACTTTGTCGGTCGGTCGGTCGGTCTGTCGTTCCAAAATTGTCGCACATTTTGACAAAATGTCGCACTTCAAATCAAGGCTACGCTTCAAAATTAATTGAGGCCGCTCTTTAAAATGATGTATTTTAAAAGCGTGCCAAATAATAAACATACGTAATACAGACACTACAACAGACACGACGAGTATGCGGTGCTTCTTTCTATGAGTATAAGTAGGATACATAGTTTTAAATGTTTTCCAAAAGATATAAAAAGTTACGAAATGGTGCAGAGATAACATTCTGGTTTACAGATTAAAATTATTGAAAAGCCAGGGAGGTAACTCATGATTGGAGTGGTAAAAATAGACCGCGTGCCCCAAACTATTGCGATTTCGCGCTTGTTAACATTACAGATTGAAACAGAAGAGTCAAACATAAGTGAAACGAAAGTTGGAAGAGTGATGACGAGAAGTAACTCAAAAGCGTGGTTTGGGTTGGGGAAACCCCCCCCCCCCATGGATTTAGACACGTTTTAGACTCAGAAATCGCTGTTCTGAGAATACTCGGAACTAGGCCCTGACTGGCGTTCTCCTGTTCCTAGTCAGGGCTCCCAATCGTCTCGCAAAACAAGGGGTCCCATGGACTCCTTCACTTACAGTGTAGAGGGTCCCAGTGGCGTTGCAAATGCTAAAATGAATTTTTCTTGTGCATTCCTGGGACCCCCTGCACCTTCTTGTAGAGGATCCTTTAGAATGTTAGTGCTTCATAGACCCCCAAATTGGGGTCCCTGGGAGCCCTGCGAGTATACTCGGAATTCTTCCGCAATGAGTTAAGAACGGATGTTTTGCATATGACTATGATGCTGACCCCCCAGTGAACGGCATTTCCAGCTCCCTACCAACAGCCGCCCCCGATGTACGACCCACTGTCCCCGACCTCCATGAACATCTCGTGGAGGAAACCGGACTACCCCAACGGCAACATCCGCGGCTACCGACTCTTCAGAGATGGGCTGCAGGTGTACGAGGGCCAAGGTGAGACCTGACGAACTTCTCCTCCTTCTTCTTCTTCTTTTCTGTCTTCTTCTGCGTTCCCAGGCCATATGGCCATAATGGGTTAGGTATGTGTGTGTCCGGTTTTCATAATAAGTTTTGGGTCCCAGTTGAACAATCTTTATGCTACAATATATCTTCTTGACCCTTTCACTGCCAGCCATATTTCAGCCAAAAATTTCCATTAAATTTACCTGCAGTATTGGGCATTCTTCTGTGACGTATATAAAACAAGGTTTGTCCTTACTTCCCAAAACTAAGACAATCGGGTCTTTGGATAATAGACCCCAATTTGATGCCTTTTAGTGATATAGGTGTTAACTCACTGTGGTGCTAAAATGCGACTTTGGCGGTGAAAGGGTTAAACCAAAACATTGGCTATCTCAAAATAAAATTTCAGTCCCTTCAATTTTGACGTAAACGGTTTTCACTGTATATAAGTAGGGATGAGACTTCTTCTTCTTTGATCGCTCAGACAATTTTCCTGTCAATTATGAGCGCAGATGCGTCATGCTGCCGTTATGCGCCTAACTAATAAGTAGTTAGGCCCAGCAAGTCCGACTTAGGCTGGAGGAGGAAATCCTTTTGAAAATATTTCGTGAAGAAAGGCAGGAGAATGGACCGCTAAGGCAGAAAGATAGTAAGATGGCAGTAGGCAAAGGGAAAAGGCAAGAGTCAAAGAGAGTGACAGATTAGAGGAAGTTACAAGCACAGAACTTCCAGAAGTTGGGGGAACTATTTATACCAAAGCCCCCCCCCCCCCCCCCGGTATCCCCATGGGGGTGGGGGGGGGGGGGAGACTGAATTAAGCTGTCCTGATTACCTGGGGTTGTCTATTAGGCAGGGGTTCATCTAAAATTGAAAATGGCTACTAAGATTGCAGTAGTGCAGTGTCTCCTCGGTTGGTTGCCTCCTGACTGCCTAACATAGATTCGCTCCCCTTGGACTGCTGGGGCTCAGATTCTGAAACCTGAACAAGCAAAAGTGTGGCTGCAAATTGGGATTCAGAGTGAGCAGCGTGAGAACAACGCCACTGTACGGCCCAGAAGATGGGATAGCAAAAAAAAAAAAAATTGTTACATCTTGGCTTCCTCCTTCCTCCCCAGAGCGCGCCTTTGTGGACACGAACCTGAAACCGTACACGCTGTATTCGTACCAAGTGGAGGGCAGCAACGACGTGGGCAGCGTGAGAAGCACCCCCATCACCTTCAGGACCAACCCAGGGGTGCCTTCCGATGACATGGTTCTCCAGGTGGGTCCTGTGCATGATTTGATGAAAAGAAATCTTAGCCCAAATATCCTTCTTCTTCTTCTTCTTCGTTCGCTCAGACAGTTTCCTGTCATATGAGCGTAGATGCGTCATGCTGCCGTTATGCCCCTAACTAAAAAATAGTTAGGCCCAGCGAGTCCGACTTTGGCTGAAGAAATCTTTGTAAGAATTTATGCAAAAAAGGCAGGAGAATGGACCAGTAAGGTAGAAAGATAGCAGATGAAGCAAAGGGAAAAGGCAGAGTCAAAGAGAGTGATGAATTAGAGGAAGTTACAAGCACAGAACTTCCAGAAGGTGGGGGAACTATTTGTACGAAAGACACCCCCCCGGTATCCCCATGGGTGCCCAAATATCCATTATTGCTTCTTTCATTCACTTACACAGCAGCAACGTGGGCGGCAGAGCGAGAGGGAGGAAGGTGGCAGAGTGGTTAAGACGTTCGCCTTGCCAATTTCAATGCGTGTGACTGCAGCGGTGAGTGACCCGGGTTCGAATCCTGGCCTCGCTCTTCGTTTCTAGTTCGACGGGAAAATCGAACTGAACGTCGAGTCCTTCGGATGGGGACTTGAAGCTAGTCTGACCCATACGCTTTACTCACGTTACCCCCCCCCCCCCCACAGCAGTTAAAAGTTCATAAGAGCAGGGAGAAATCCTGCTGCCTGGTAACATTTTGATGTAGCCTTGGTGTTCTAGCCTATGTACATTGATCTGACCCAGCCTTAAGCCAAGGCGGAATGTGGAGAGTGTCTTGGACTCCTGCTAAAGGTTTCCTTTACAGGTGGATGTTGTTGTTGTCGTCTTACTCTGGCTAAAAGACTCCAGGGATCATCCCAAAAGCCGAAGCACTTGAACACTATGATACAAATGCATCAGCTACGGATGAGAACATTATGTGTGTGACTGTTTTGATTATCCCACAGGGGCAGTGGGTGGATGCCTCGTGCCTCCATACAGGGAGCTGGACGACCCTGCCCCTTCCATGAATCTCTCCCCATGGGGATACCGGGGGGTCTTCTGTAAAAATAGTTCCCCCGCCTTCTAGAAGTTCTGTGCTTGTAGCTTCCTCCGATCTGCCACTTTCTTTGACTCTTGCCTTTTCCCTTTGCTTATTGTCATCTACTATGTCTTTCTGACTTATAGGCCTATTCTCCTGCCTTTAAAAAAAGAAAAATCTTCCAAATAATTTTTTTTCTTTAGTTTGAGCTCTTCTGAAGTCGGAATGTGTTATCTGTATGCTAGCGGGGAGACCAGTGAAAACGGAAAACCGGACACATACATACCTTACCCATTATGGCCATATGGCATGGGAACACAGAAGAAGAAGAAGAAGAAGATTAATCCTTTATGTTTGAAAGTGTTCATCGTGTTGGTAATTCCAAATTGGGGTATGAAATAAATTTCTTGCCTTTCTTGCCTTGTAAACATTTTTTTCTTCTTTCACAACACAAACATATTACCTCTTTACTGACTGTTTCGTCCACTCCTGTTGACTTCCTCGGAGGGAATTTCCACCGATCTTACGGAGATCATCGAAAAGAGGGTTGTAGATCCCAGAAAGAACGGTCCCCTGGTCCCTGTTCATGACTGCTTTTTGTAGACGGATATGAATGGCCTCCTTCACTTTACCCGCCTTGCAGGTGGATGAGATCCAGGTGGCGAGCGCCACGTTCTCTTGGAGCGCCCCCGAGAAGATGAACGGGCCCCTGCTGAAATACCAGCTGGTGTCTCACAACCTGTTCAACGAGACGGACAGCTTTGTGGAGTGGGAGGGCATGGACACGCAAGCTGAGCTCACCTCCCTGCGTCCTTTCCACAGGTGAGACGTTTGTTATTTGATGTGTGCACATGCGCATGCTCGTTGACATACACACGCACGATCTGTACAACGAGACGGACAGCTTTGTGGAGTGGGAGGGCATGGGTATACAGGCTGAGCTCACTTCCCTGCGTCCTTTCCACAGGTGAGACGTTTGATGTGTGCACGTGGGCATGCTCGTTGACATACACACGCACGATCTGCACAACGAGACGGACAGCTTTGTGGAGTGGGAGGGCATGGGTATACAGGCTGAGCTCACCTCCCTGCGTCCTTTCCACAGGTGAGACATTTGTGTGCACGTGCATGCTTACATGCGTGCATGCTCGTTTGCATGGACACACTTGACCTGCAAAATGAGACGGACAGCTTTGTGGATTGGGAGGGCATGGACAAGCAGGCGGAGCTCACCTCTCTGCATCCTTTCCAGAGGTGAAACGTTTGTTGTTCTATGTGTGCACGCTTACTTGCGTACATGCTAGTTGACATACACACGCATGATCTGCACAATGAGACGGACGGCTTTGTGGATTGGGAGGGCATGGACAAGCAGGCGGAGCTCAGCTCGCTTCGTACTTTCCACAGGTGAGACCTTTGTGTGCACGTGCATGCTTAAATGCGTGCATGCGGACACACAGGCAGAGCTCACCTCCCTGCGTCCTTTCCACAGGTGAGACGTTTGTGTGCACGTGCATGCTTAAATGCGTGCATGCGGACACACAGGCAGAGCTCACCTCCCTGCGTCCTTTCCACAGGTGAGGCGTTTGTTGTTTTATGTGCGCATGTGCATGCTTACATGCGTGCATGCTCATTGACATATGCACGCAAGATCTGCACAATGAGACGGACAGCTTTGTGGAGTGGGAGGGCATGGATATACAGGGTGAGCTCACCTCTCTACGTCCTTACTGTTTGTTGTTTTATGTGTGCACATGTGCATGCTTACATGCGTGCATGCTCATTGAAATACACATGCATGATCTGCACAATGAGACAGACAGCTTTGTGGAGTGGGAGGGCATGGACACACAGGCGGAGCTCATTATCGCTACGTCCTTACCAGAGGCGAGACGTTTGTTATTTTATGTGTGTACATGTGCATGGGTGTTCTGAGAGTGTGTGTGTGTGTGCGTGCGTGTGCCATTTTGTTATCAACAGGAGATGAGCTATGTTCGATTCATCATTCGAATTCCTAAATAAATCGTTGAGATGCGTGTGTGTGTGTGTGCGTGTGTGTGACATGCAGCCCCCCCCCCCCCCCCCCGTCATCACCCCCATTCACCATACATGCTGAAACCGCTCTACTGTGAATACTATTACAGATACAGCATGACGGTGAAGGCGTGCACCAAGGAGGGGTGTTCTGAGAGCCGGGGTCTGACGTTCACCACCCGGTCGGCCCCCCCAACCCCCCACCCCCCACCCCCAGACATGCAGCCCCCCCCTCATCATCACCCCCATTCACCATACATGCTGAAACTGTTTTACTGTGAATACAGTGGAACCTCCTTTATAAGACCTTCAAAAATCATCGAAAATGAGGTCTTATATGGGAGGGGTCTTATAAGGGAGGTAATTTGAATGCTTACAGAGAAGGGCAATGTCTCAGAGAAGTAGGTCTTATATGAGAGGGAGTCTTATAATGGGAGGTCTTATATGGGAGGTTCCACTGTACCATTACAGATACAACATGACGGTGAAGGCGTGCACCGAGGAAGGGTGTTCTGAGAGCCGGGGCCTGACCTTCACCACCCGGTCTGCTCCCCCCACAGACATGCAGCCCCCCGTCATCACCCCCATCAGCAGCACCCAGCTCCTGCTCCAGTGGGACCATCCCCTCAACCCCAACGGTCAGACAGTTAGTTTGTTTCTGGGTTAACCCCCCTTCCCTGCTCAACCCCTCAACCCCAACGGTCAGACAGTTTGTTTCTGGGTTAACCCCCCTTCCCTGCTCCAGTGGGACCATCCCCTCAACCCCAACGGTCAGACAGTTTGTTTCTGTTTAACCCCTTCCCTGCTTAACCCCTCAACCCCAACGGTCAGACAGTTTGCTTGTTTCTGGGTTAACCCCTCTTCTCCCCCCCCCCCCCCCCCCCCCCCCGTGTCTACTAGTGTTGAGAACCGGTGTGAAGAGAATATTCTACCTCATGAAATAAGTAGGCATTCCTCTGTTTGCTTGTCCGCCATTGTGAATTTTACGAAACTAAGTGCATGGCTTTGTACATCGATTTTTCGGCAAATATGTAGATTGACACCCTCCTGCTCTATTTCTTGGTTCTTTCCGTGGTTAGGAATAGGGTTAGGGATAGGGTTAGGGTTAGGATGGTCATAGTTCGCATGCGAAAGGGAGATATTCCATGGGAGCTACTTATTTCTCATGACACCAGTTAAAAAACCCAAACCGGTTTTAAACCGGCGGTTTTAAACCGGTTTACTCTCTTTGAACCGGTTACATTGAACTGGGTTTTTTTAACCAGTACTCGCATCACTAGTTTCACGTATGCAAACACATATTTATTTGTCAGAATATTCACACACATGTACGCACGCGCACACATACGCACAGTAAAGAAACTTATGACTTATGACACACACACACACACACACACACACACACACACACACACACACACACACACACACACACACACACACTCACACACTCAACTCAACACTCAGTCAAAGTCAAACTAGAAACAGCTACTCTTGGTTTACAAACACCCAATCTGCCCTGAGAATCAGTGTTGTTTTTCGAAAAGAATGCGTTATTCTAAGAAAAATTTACTTTCAGTTTTTCCCCCCACCTCTAGTGTCTACTACTGGGTGTGTGATGTGATGTCATAACTTTTCATGTTACAGCTACTGGAATGATGGTTTCTGTTCTTAGACAAGTCAGGATAGATATATCACTAGATCGCTTTTTTTTCTTTTCAGATTGAGTCTAACGGGTCTCTTTCTCATTTTAAATCAAATCAAATCAATCAATCAAAAATTTGTTGTCTTTAAAACATACAGAAATTCTTTGTCTGACGTGCACATAAAACACGCATATAAACATAGAAATAATAAGACATGCATTTAATTATAATATACAGTAATTACATCATAAGAATTAAAAAAATATTTATGGGGTCGGGCTGTGACGGTTCTTCATCAATTTTGTAGATGTAATATTCTCTCGTCTTAGTAGGATCATTGTCACTTTCTATTCTCAAAAGGTTTTCTTAACTTTAGTTCCGGAAGTTAGATTCAAACCATCTGAGAAGGCCGAGTGAGCCTTGAAGGCTTTGCCTCTTGTATGTACAATTTCTTCTCGTCTGTGTGTGTGCAGGGGTGATCACCTCGTACGAACTATGGATACGGGGCAGGCCGGGCCCGGATGGGCGGCGCAGTCCCGTGGAGCAGCGCATCTTCAACCCCAGCGGGCAGTACGACCCCTTGAACCCGGACCAGTCCATTCTGGACCCCCCCGCCACCAGCTTCAATGTGACGGGCCTCCAGCCATACACCGCCTACGAGTTCCAGGTGATGGTGCAGAACGAAGTGGGAAGAGCCGCCAGCCCTTGGACTGTGGGGCGCACCAAGGAGGACTGTGAGTCGCTCTCTGATCTTCTGTGGGTGGTGTAAAGACGAATGATAATAATGGGAATTTATATAGCGCTCTCTCTCGCATGAGCTCAGTGCGCTTTGCATTGATGACAAGAACATTGAAGGCAAACACATAATGAATCATTAGAAAGTAAAAATAAACGCGATGATTTCACGCAACGTTCTCTTACTTCCTCACACACACATACACGCACACGCACACACACACACACACATACACACACACACACACGTACGCACACACACACACGCACACACACACACACACACGTACGCGCGCGCATACACACGCACACACGCACGTACGCATGCCTGCATGCATGCAGGCACACACACACACACATGAACGCACGCACACACACGTACACACACATACTGTGTGTAGGATGTAAAAAAAGCTTTATCAAGCTTATTCTTTTATCGTCAATAAAGATCATTTTGACTTGACTTGAGTTGACATACACGCACGCACACACTCACACACACTTAATTATACAAGAGTAAAATAGCTACAATATGAAAATTCTAATAAGAAACATAGACCACATTCACATTCTTAATCGCGTTTGGATACAATACTGCAACTTGAAATAAAATCATACTGCCATCGACATACCAATTACATGACTAATTATAATAGACAAATTTTGTAAGAACAACAATACCCTTCTACCTCATTTACAAGCATTTAATGTTTACAAGACGTAGACATTCTACATACAACATACGAATTATGAAATAATTGTAGATACTTTTTTTTTTTACAAGATTTCTGCAATGAAACGGAATAATGATTAGAGGCATGGGTGATGTGATCTTGAATAGTCGTAAGTGCTTACCATCGTGAAACAAAAATAAAAACAAAAAATGTCAAAAACCCTCCTGACGGCCTAACATAGATTCGCTCCCCTTGGACTGCTGGTCTCGGATTCTGCGACTTGAGCAAACCGGTGTGTAGCTGCGAATTGGGATTCGGAACGAGAAGATGGGACAGCACAAAAAAAAAAGACAAAAAAAAGAAGGCAAAAACACATACAAACTTTATTACCTTAACACACTTGCCTGGATCGCAAACACATCGCTTGTTTATATGCGTGCATGCACTAATGAAAATTTGCAGAAAAACAACAACCTAAGCATAGAACCGGATTCTGGTGTGACATGCAGTGCCTGCATTCGTGCTAAAGCGTGCTGTGGCTGTTGTTGTTGCTGTTGTTGTTTTTCTTCTGTGTTCAACTGTTGTGAGAAACTAGCCCAGCGACTTAATGTCCCTTTCGTGGTGCTGAGTCACAAATATGATTCTCGATGACTGTTCAATGCCTGTGTTTAATGCCGGTCATTTGTGCGCAGTGCCTGTGTTTAGTGCCGGTTATTTGTGCACAATGCCTGTGTTTAATGTCGGTTATTTGTGCGCAGTGCTGTGTTTAATGCCGGTTATTTGTGCACAATGCCTGTGTTTAAAGTCGGTTATTTGTGCGCAGTGCTGTGTTTAATGCCGGTTATTTGTGTCGCAGTGCCTGTACGTGTTTATGCCGGTTATTTGTGTCGCAGTGCCTGTGTTTAATGCCGGTTATTTGTGTCGCAGTGCCTGTACGTGTTTATGCCGGTTATTTGTGTCACAGTGCCTGTGTTTAATGCCGGTTATTTGTGTCGCAGTGCCTGTGTTGAATGCCAGTTATTTGTGTCGCAGTGCCTGTGTTTAATGCCAGTTATTTGTGTCGCAGTGCCTGTGTTTAATGCCGGTTATTTGTGTCGCAGTGCCTGTGTTTAATGCTAGTTATTTGTGTCGCAGTGCCTGTGTTTAATGCTGGTTATTTGTGTCGCAGTGCCTGTGTTCATGCCGGTGCCGGCAGTGACGGGGACCAGCGGCACACAGCTGAACGTGTCATGGTCGCGGCCCTCCGTCAGTGAGGCGAAGGGAAACGTCACCCTGTACAGGCTGTACCAGAACATCGACACCAACCTGACTGCAGACCCTTTCGCCGCTCCCGCCGTGTGGGTGGTGAGTGCACTTCCCAGTGGAAATTGATCAGAGAGAGAGAGAGAGTGAGAGGGAGAGAGAGCCAGGCGAAGGGAAACGTCACCCTGTACAGGCTGTACCAGAACATCGACACCAACCTGACTGCAGACCCTTTCGCCGCTCCCGCCGTGTGGGTGGTGAGTGCACTTCCCAGTGGAAATTGATCAGAGAGAGAGAGAGAGTGAGAGGGAGAGAGAGCCAGGCGAAGGGAGACGTCACCCGGTACAGACTGTACCAGAACATCGACACCAACCTGACAGCAGACCCTTTCTCCGCTCCCGCCGTATGGGTGGTGAGTGCACTTCCCAGTGGAAATTGATCAGAGAGAGAGGGAGAGAGAGAGAGAGAGAGAGAGGTGAAGGGAGATCACCCTGTACAGGCTGTACCAGAACATCGACACCAACCTGACTGCAGACCCTTTCGCCGCTCCCGCCATATGGGTGGTGAGTGCACTTCCCAGTGGTGATAGACGATTTTCTGAAAATAATAGGGGAGAGCACTTCGTGAAAATTAGAGTTGTTTACCTCCATTACTCGGTCAAATACCATAGCAACAATGGCGTCGAAGCTTGAAACCACAAGGTGTGAGTCAGCGACTTGCAAAACATTTTTTTTATAGAAAAATTAGGCGAAAATGTGACGTAAAAATATAAATGACATACATTTTTAGACAGATCTGAGGGGGGGAAGAAACAAAACAAGAAGATCAAAATTTGTCAACATTTCGATTTATTAAGACTTCCAGAATCAGTCACACTCCCATTACTAATGCTACACAAACCAAGTTACACCAACAGCTAGTGTACATTGTTAGAATGACGCACTGTGTTCTAAGTGCTGTATGTCTGCTCAAACACACGAGTCGATAGGCTATGAGAGCTGATGGTAAGAGTGACTTCCCCTGTTTGAGCGATTGGATTAGGCAAGATCACTCCCACACACCATGAAATTACTCCCCTTAATTGTTTCCGGACAATTCCTTTTGATCAAAGAGAGTGAGAGAGAGAGAGAGAGAAGCAAAGGGAGACGTCACCCTGTTCAGGCTGTACCAGAACGTTGTCACCAACCTGACAGCAGACCTTTTCGCTGCGCCCGCCGTGTGGGTGGTGAGTGCACTTCCCAGTAGACATTGATCAGAGAGTGAGAGGGAGACAGAGAGAGAGAGAGAGAGAGGGAGAGAGTGTGAGGCGAAGGGAGACGTCACCCTGTACAGGCTGTACCAGAACGTCAACACCAACCTGACTGCAGACCCTTTCGCCGCTCCCGCCATATGGGTGGTGAGTGCACTTCCCAGTGGACATTGATCAGAGAGAGAGAGAGAGTGAGAGGGAGAGAGGCGAAGGGAGACGTCACCCTGTACAGGCTGTACCAGAACGTTGACACCAACCTGACAGCAGATGATTTTCGGAAAAAAACAACTAGAGGAGAGCACTTTGTGAAAATTAGAGTTGTTTATCTCCATTACTCGGTCAAATACCATAGCAACAATGGCGTCGAAGCTTGAAACCGCATGATGCGAGTCAACGACTTGCAAACATTTTGTAAAGAAAAATTAGGGGTGGCCAGTGGCCACAAACTGATAAAACTTGCAAAATGTGACGTAAAACTATAAATGACATACATTTTTAGAATGACACACGGTGTTCTAGGTGCTGTATGTCTGCTCAAACACACGAGTCTATGGGCTCCGAGAGCTGATGGTAAGAGTGACTTCCCCTGTTTGAGCGATTGGATTAGGCAAGATCACTCCCACACACCATGAAATTACTCCCCTTAATTGTTTCCGGACAATTCCTATTGATCAAAGAGAGAGAGAGAGAGAGAGTGACGCGAAGGGAGACATCACCCTGTACAGGCTGTACCAGAACGTCGACACCAACCTGACAGCAGATGATTTTCGGAAAAAAACAACTAGAGTGTGAAATTAGAGTTGTTTACCTCCATTACTCGGTCAACTTCCATAGCAACAATGCAACAATGGCGTTGAAGCTTAAAACCGCAGGGTGCGAGTCAGCGACTTGCAAACATTTTTTAAAAGAAAACCTAGGGGTGGCCAGTAGCCACAAACTGATAAAACTTGCAAAGTGTGACGTAGAAATATAAATGACATACATTTTTAGAATGATGCACAGTGTTCTAAGTGCTGCAGTCAGGTTGGTGTCGACGTTCTGGTACAGCCTGTACAGGGTGACGTTTCCCTTCGCCTCACTCTCTCTCTCTCTCTCTCTCTCTCTCTCTCTCTCTCTCTCTCTCTCTCTCTCTCTCTCTCTCTCTCTCTCGATGCTCTTGGTTGTCCGTTGCACCTCAACGGTCAAGAAGGGGGGTACCTGTTTTTTTCGAGCATGCATGTGTTGCGTTAACAGAAAAATCACTTTGAAAGAGAGTTAATTACGAGAAGTTCCTTCCCCTTATTCATTTCACTATATCCTCTCTCTTAGCCTCACTATTTCATATTAGAAACATCACTGACATAAGGTCTAACAATAGACAAACACATGGCAGGACACTTGGCAGTTGTTGGTGTTGTTGTTCCCTGGCTTAATGACTCCAGGGATCATCCCAACAGCCGAAGCACTTGAACACTTTGGTACAAATGCACCAGCTAGGGATGAGAACGTCGTGTGTGACCGTTTTTGATTACCCCGCCATGTGGGCAGCCACACTCCGACTTTAGAGGATTTTAGACTGGTGATGTTTTGCCAGGAGCTTATCATGGCTTAAGTCTTAAGACGATCCCCGTACAACCATTCAGAGCATGACAACATTTTTATGTAGCCTTGGCGTTCTAGCTTATGTCAACTGGTCTGACACAGCCTCCTGCCAAGGCGTATTCTTGGCAGTGAATGTCTTTGCATTTGGTGGGAGTGTACAGTGATTTACTGGGTGAATGTATTCACCCATGATGGCTAGAATATAGTTAAATGATCTCCCTTATAGGTGAAAAAAGTAGATATAGCCTTCATAAAAAAACCGGCCGACAGAGCTGGAGGAAGTTGGTGAAGACTTCTCTGTGGCACCCCGATGACTCCTCACAGATCTAGAGTTAAAGACACACTGATGCACCACGATTAAGTCCCTTGGGTTTTTTTCTGGGTAGCTGTGACCCACATACACATGCCCCCAATTTGAAACTGAGGCTGCTCTTTAAAATTATATTTCGCTTTGAATCTGGGGGCATTTTTATGGGAGCCAAACCTGGTCAAAACAAGATTTCTTATCCTTATAAGAGGGAAAACCTGTGAAACCTGTGATTTTGACACGTGATCTGGTGGGTCTTTAAGGGAAGGAAAGGAAGGAAGGAAGCCTTCATAAGGCCTTACGGCTTTTTAGAGCCAAACCGGTGTTTAGATATCACCATAATGTATAAAATTAAATGCGTTGCACTGATTGGCCCTGTTTTTTTCCTTTTCCTGACAGCTGATTGGAGATGTGGGTGGCACGACCCATTTCTACATCGTAGGGGGTCTGACTCCTTACACCAAGTACGACTTTGTGCTGGAGGCGTGCAACTCCATCGGCTGTGTCAACAGCACCGCGTCATCGGGACACACGCTGTCAGCTGGTGAGTACCGGTTTAGCACACACCGAACAAAGTACCGTGTTTTACGGACTATAAGGCGATGCCTTTTTGCACAAAATTCTGATTTGGTTATTTTTGTTTCTTACTATGCTATCAGTCATATTATAAGGCGCAGTATTTTGCGGACTGTAAGACGATGCTTTTCCCCCAGACTGAGACCCCTGCACCTTAATTATGCTATGACTAATACAGGCATGGGAATTGTCCGCGAATTCGCTGATTTCCGCGAGAAAAAACAAATTTAGGGCAAAGTTGTAGTTACTAAATACTTCAATTTTTATTCTAATATGATTATATTTTAACGCTGTAAAAATGAGGGGGGGGGCTTTTTAGAGTTTTTTGTCTCTGACAATTCCCATGCCTGCTAATAACATAGTAAGAACGTATAATAACCAAATCTGAATTTTGTGTAAAATTTTTGGGGTGCTCCTTATAGTCCGAAAACCAACTAACAATAGCTCGCATGGGTCATTTATTTTTCTTTTAATATGGGTAGACTGACCAAGGAAACAAATGTCAAACTAGGTACCGTATTTTGCGGACTACAAGGCGATACTTTTCCCCCAGACTGAGACCCCTGCATCCGCTACGACTATGTCTTAATTTGCTTTTATGAGCGTGTTTGTCTTCTTCTTCCTCTGCGTTCCAGGGCCATATGGCCATAATGGGTAAGATACGTACGTGTCCGGTTTTCAGTTTTCACTGGTCTCCCCGCTGCGTACAGCCGACACATTCCGATTTCGGAGGAGCTCAAAGGAGAAAATTGTTTGGAAGATTTGTTTTTGAAAAAAGGCAGGTGAATGGGCCAATAAGTCAGAAAGATAGTACATGTAGATGATAGAAAGCAAAGGGAAAAGGCAGAGTCAAAGAGAGTGGCAGATTAGAGGAAGTTACAAGCACAGAACTTCCAGAAGGTGGGGAACAATTTTTACAAAAGACCCCCCGGTATCCCCACGGGGAGAGACTAGTGGAGGGGGCAGGGTCGTCCAGCTCCCTGTATGGAGGCACGAGGCATACACCCACTGCCCCGAGCGTGTTTGTCTATTTTTTGAATGTTTGTGAACCTTGTGTGTACCTATATGTATACTTTACTTTTGCGATCATTGTGAATGTGTAACTTGTTTATGTAAATTGATTTTTTAATGTAATCTGCACGATTGTAAATTGTTATTTTATGATGTACATGTATTTTATCTATATTTAGTTAAATATGTACATATTTGTTTGTGTGCGCATGTGTGTGTGTGTGTGTGTGTGTAGGAATGTGAAGGACAGGGGGGGGAGGGGTATGTAAGGGGTTGCTTTTAATATGAGTCATTTTAGTGCAATTGTAAAGCGCTTAGAGCTTAAAGGTGAAGCGCTATATAAATTTTGTTAAATAAATAAATAAATAAATAAATACCATGACTAATAACATAGTAAGAACATATAACAACAAAATCTAAATTTTGTGTAAACATTTGGGCGGTGCGCCTCGTAGTCAGAAAAACACAGTATGCATTTTCCTTTCTGTCCAGCTCCCGTGGGCATGGAGAAACCTCAGGTGGACAGCTACAACTCGACGGTGATGGAGGTGAAGTGGAGACCCCCCCTGTCCCCCAACGGGCCCACCCCGGGCTACACGGTGCAGAAGACCAACATCGCCCTCAGCTACCCTGCCTCCGTGGTGCGGGGCACCAGGTTCCCCGGGGGAGGCTTCTACGCCTTCCCTGCTGAAACCCTGCCCCAGAATGTCGACTTCACTGGTAAGGTGGTAAACTCTTCTAGCGCCTTCTACGCCTTCCCTGGTGGTAAACTCTTCTAGCGCCTTCTACTGAAACTCTGCCCCAGACTGTCGACTTCACTGGTAAGGTGGTAAGCTCTTCTAGCGCCTTCTACGCCTTCCCTGCCCCAGAATGTTGACTTCACTGGTAAGATGGTAAACTCTTCTACGCCTTCTACGCCTTCCCTGCCCCAGAATGTTGACTTCACTGGTAAGATGGTAAACTCTTCTACGCCTTCTAAGCCTTCCCTGCCCCAGAATGTCGACTTCACTGGTAAGGTGGTAAACTCTTCTACGCCTTCCCTGCTGAAACCCTGCCCCAGAATGTCGACTTCACTAGTAAGGTAATTTCTTCTAGCGCCTTCTACGCCTTCCCTGGTGGTAAACTCTTCTAGCGCCTTCTACGCCTTCCCTGCCGAAACCCTGCCCCAGAATGTTGACTTCACTGGTAAGGTGGTAAACTCTTCTAGCGCCTTCTACGCCTTCCCTGCCGAAACCCTGCCCCAGAATGTTGACTTCACTGGTAAACTCTACTAGCCATGTATTTTTTTTAATGTTCTTAATGTCCGTTACATTTCAATCAACAAATGCTTAGTTGTATGGACTTTTGTTTCACTCTATCCATCTCTTCCTGTCTTTTCTTATTCATTCTCTCTCTCTCTCTCTCTCTCTCTCTCTCTCTCTCTCTCTCTCTCTCTCTCTCTCTCTCTCTCTCTCTCTCTCTCTCTCTCTCTCTCTCTCTCTCGGCGTTGCCTGAAATCTATATCCTTGGAAAATAAAGTTTAAGTTTTCAACTATACTATTTTTTCGAGTGTGCACGCATTGCTTTAATGGAAAAATCACTGACAATATACTCTCTAATACTAAATAAGCACATGGCAGGGTATTTGACAGTGAATGTCTACACCTTCCCTGCCGAAGCCCTGCCCTAGAATGTCGACTTCACTGGTAAGTGGTTAAGGGCGTTTTTTGTGGGTTTTTTTTATTATCGACTAACAACTCTATCAAGAAGAGGGGAAATGGAAGCTTTAGCTGGTTTGGAAGAAAGAAATGTGTCGTTTTTGGTTCTCTACCTTGCTCATATCGCTCCGGAAATTAAACTTTCGTAAGTCAAAATTGGTAAGCTTCGATGTGTTGGACTTAATCAGTTGATCAAAAAGGCAAGATGCATCATCTTATCTTACAAAGCAGTTAGGGAACAATTTGCGAAGATGGGTCACCGATTGTGACGCTAAATGAACAAAAACGACTTAATTTGACTTGTCATAACCGAAATATTGAGATTTTCCATTCCTTATATGTGAAGTTGCATCTTTTGACTTACATCTCTATGTTTTGCGCATGGCAATATATAGTTCTAATGAGCCTTTAAAGACACACTGATCCACCACGATTATGTCCCTTGGTTTTTTCTGGGTAGCTGTGACCAACATACAATTGCCCCCCACATTCAAATTGAGGCTGCTCTTTAAAATGATGTTTCGTTTTGAATTTGGGAGCATTTGCATTGGGAATCAAACCTGGTCAAAACAAGATTTGTGACCAGCTACAAGAAGGAAAACACGTGAAACCCGTGATTTTGACATGTGATCTGGTGGGTCTTTAAAGGCAGGAGAAAGGGAAGGAGTGAGGGAGGCAGGGGAGAGAATCTGAGGGTGTTCAGTGACATGTGCATGTGCTACTACAGAGTAGTGTGCAGTGTGTGTGACATAAAGAGTTGGTGAATGTGTGTATGTTCGTGTGTGTGTGTGTGTGTGTGAGAGAGAGAGAGAGAGAGAGAGAGAGAAAGAAAACTTGAAAACTTGAAAACTTAAACTTTATTTTCCAAGGATATAGGCAACGCTGAGAGAGAGAGAGAGAGAGAGAGATAACGATAACGATAACGATAACAATATTTATTTGGTAAGGCCAAGGCCCCATTCAAAGGGGTGATTCACAATACATATATTAAACTTACAACAATCGTGAGTAATGCATAACACAATATAAATATTCTTGCTAACTGAGCTAACTTACCATAATGCTTCTTCTCTTAAATGCCAAATATAAATACATAGCAAGATTGCACATAACAATTTCATTTGTTGAAGTCAAAAGTAGCACTAATCTAAAAAGAGCTGGGTTTCTACAATATTTTGCAGGAATATATTTTTGTCTTAAATCATTAAATACTGGACAACATAACACAAAATGAAACTCATCTTCTTTATCTAATCTACACAGAGGACATAACATATTTAGCATAGCATTGAATTTGTATCTCTGTCTGTGTATAGCTATATCTGAAACACCAAATCTTAACTTTGTAACTAGATAAGAGAGAGAGAGAGAGAGAGAGAGAGAGAGAGAGAGAGAGAGAGAGAGAATGAATAAGAAAAAACAGGAAGAGATGGATAGAGTGAAGCAAAAGTCCATAAAACCAAAGACTGTATTGGGGAAGATAAGCATCCGGTCTCTTTTCCCTATATGAGTAGTGAGGACAGAAACACTGGTTATGTCCCCTTTAAACAGGACACATTTTACACGTTCTTAGGCCAGTTGAATTCTCCGTTCAAATTCCATTCTGAGTTTTTGGATTGCCGTCACTGTGAATGGTGTACTGTCGACACTAACGATAACTCTATCAGCCCGGTTCGCCGAGCTCTTAAGTAATCCATCTGACCCTTTTAGAATATCTTTGATACAACTAAGCATTGAATTCGTTCCTTTCACCTGTGTGTCACCTTTCTATTGCCTAGTGTTTCTTGCTTTTCGCAGGCATCCGCTTCGAGTTTCGTCTCCAGCAGCCCTCTGGACTTTTGTTCTTTGCTGCATCGGAAAATCATCAAGAGTATGTCGCCGTCCTTTTCAAAAATGGCCGCCCTCGATTCATGTTTGACACTCAAGGTAAGACCGTCTTTATATATATGTGTCATATTTCCAATAGAGATAAAAACCCAAACTGTTTTTGGTTGTATTTTTTGTTAAACATTAGAACTATTATTTGTGCAATGTGCAAAGAGGAAGAACTATTTGTGCTGAAATGTATTTTTCGATAATGAGCATTAAAGGTGGACCCTGACGGATGAGGTTTTGCATAAAACACGTTGAGATCACCAGAAAGACAGCCTTTTCAAGGATCGCAATACTCACTTTGCTCGGGTTTCCTATAAATCAAGCCGTCAAAACGGCGATTCTTCCTTGGTGGAGATGCTGGAGAGAGACGCGATTTTGGATGGGGTGGGTGGAGGCCACTTATTGTGGTTGAAGCTTTTTCTTCTTTGTAGTGCAGTAAAAAAAAAGAAGGAGCTATTTCCTTTGTTGTGAGCGAAACTCCTTTAGGTAAACTGTATAAAATTTAAAAAAAAAAAAAAAAAAGGCTTGAATTGTAGACATTTTGTGCAAACGATTTGGTCTAAACTCAGGCAGCCATTAGAAGAGAGAAGGCACATGCCTTCGCTTTCACTGAAAGAATTTGACTTCCAGCACCTCCGCCGAGGAGGAATCGCCGATTTGACAGTTTGATTTATAGGAAAACCAGAGCAAAGTGAGTGTTGCGATCTCTGTAAAGGGTGTTTTCCTGGTGATCTCGACATGCTTTTTGCAAAAACTCATCCGTCAGGGTGCCCCTTTAAGAAGGTGTAAGCAGCATGAAAATGGTTCAGCTTTAAATCTGAAATGATAAAAAAATAACCTACAATTGGAAACAAAAGTTTGTGCTGAAACCTATTTCTGGTAATGAGCATAAGAAAGCATGATAGGCTGTAAGCAACCTCAAAACTTCAGAGTTTTTTTTAAAGAAGACTATGAGAACAGCCCGTGATACCACTGCTGATGTAGTGTTTATTCTAGCTTTAAAATTGGGAGGGGTGGGGGGGGGGGGGGGGGGGGGAGAGTGGGGGTGAGAATCGAGGCACACAAAATACGTCACTAGATGTTTTAGAGTGTCACCTTGAAATTTTAAGGGAGTATCTCTTTATTGGCCACTGCAAGTAGGGTTATTAGCGCCCTTGACGGCAAGAGTTAAGCCCTTGTTGATCAGTATCCAAAAGGGCATTCACACTTGCAAAAGGCAGCCATTAAGTGGCCTCAAATAGGGTTATTGGCGAGAGTTATCCCCTTGTTTGGTCAGTACTCGACCGTCTTCCCCCACACCCACCAAGGGCATTCACTCTTGCAAAAGGTGTTTTTGCAGTGGCCAATAATATTTTTAACCTTTTTTAAAAATTGCGCATCAGGTTAAAACAAAAGGTACTTTTTTAGTGAAACCCAGTGCGTCGGATCTCAGTTTTATGCATGACAGACGCCATGTAGCGTGTAAGGATTAACACTGTTGACGGCTGGGGTTGTGAAACAGCCGGGGAGTGCGTGACCGAGGTGCTGATCGACATCGATCAGCCGCAAAATGTCAACTTCAGCACGCTGGCCGACGGTCAGTCCCACACCATGGTGGTCAAGCGGACGGATGGCAACAACGGTTCCCTGGTCATTGACCTCTCCTTTGAAGGTTTGGGTCACTTTCTGTGTGGCCTGGGATGAAGCTGCTTCTTATTATTTTTCTTCTTCTTTCTACTTCTGGACGCTTTTCCTCTTAGCTTGGTTTGGAGGGTTTTTTCTGGGACCTGTGGACCTGCCCGGCTTGTTCTCTTATCGGCTTTTGGCTTCTGGTGTTTTGGGCTGTTGATATAGCCTGTTCTGTGCCCCTTTATACACTTTCTGCGTTTCTCTATATCCTTGCGACCACTGTATCCTTTTCCTTTTGCCTTTACAATTTCCTCTTGTGTCCTCTGTACGCTGTCTGTTTCTCTCTCCTTTGTAACAGAGGTGTCTTTTTCTTTTGCCTTTACAATTTCCTCTTGTGTCCTTTGTGCGCTGTCTGTTTCTCTCTCCTTTGGAACAGAAGTATCCTTTTCCTTCTACCTTTACAATGTTCTCCGTGTCCTCTATATACACTGTGTTTCTCTCTCCTTTGTAGCAATAGTATCTTTTTCTTTTTCCTTTACAATTTTCTCTTGTGTCCTCTATATACACTGTTTCTCTCTCCTTTGTAACAGAAGTATCCTTTTCCTTCTACCTTTACAATGTTCTCCGTGTCCTCTATATACACTGTGTTTCTCTCTCCTTTGTAGCAATAGTATCTTTTTCTTTTTCCTTTACAATTTTCTCTTGTGTCCTCTATATACACTGTTTCTCTCTCCTTTGTAACAGAAGTATCCTTTTCCTTCTACCTTTACAATGTTCTCCGTGTCCTCTATATACACTGTTTCTCTCTCCTTTGTAACAGAAGTATCCTTTTCCTTCTACCTTTACAATGTTCTCCGTGTCCTCTATATACACTGTTTCTCTCTCCTTTGTAACAGAAGTATCCTTTTCCTTCTACCTTTACAATGTTCTCCGTGTCCTCTATATACACTGTGTTTCTCTCTCCTTTGTAACAGACATATCTTTTTCTTTCGCCTTATCGCCTTTCTCTTGTGTCACATTCCTTCTGCTTTGCGTTTCGATACCCCCTTTAACAAAAGCTTCTCTGTTTTTCCTGCATTCTTTATTCTTTCCCTTACTCTTTCTAACAACGGTATCCTCTGCGACCGATGTATTTCTTTCAAGCTTCTCTGTTTTCCACGATGTTATCTGCATTTGAATCAAACTCTTTCGTAACGGTACTACCCGTTTTCGTTTTGCCACGTGTACGTTTTCTATGCCCTCTATATTACTTTTCTCTTGCCTTTGTTTGTCTTGTCTCGTCTCTTCTTTTCTTTCCCATTTTCTTTGTGCCTTTCCTTATGTGAGAGGGCAAAGTGAGAATGCTTGGAATGTCGTGCACGTGCGAGTGAATGAATTCGGAATGATGGGAATGAACTCTCAGCGATCGGAAGTGTAATTGTGGAGAGCGTGCGTGAGAAAGCTCAGTCAGGCCCCGACTCCCAACAGAGCAAGTGATATTCATGTCCTAGCAGAATAAAGAGCAAAGCCGTCTCTTGGTCGTGGTGTGATTTGCTACGAACGACGAAAGCAGTAACAACAACACTACACTTAGTTTATTCTTTCCAACAATCGTATCCTTCTCTATTGCCAAACACTCTTTCCCCATGCCTGCATCCTATCGGTCTTCCTGACTTTGTTTTTTTGTAAAACGACCTCCTTCTGTTCAGTCTTCTGTAGTCTTTCTGCTTATATCCTGGCTTGGGGGTAGAATTCCTCTCCGGGAAAAAACCAGGTGTTGGATAAGGTTTCGGGTGGTGTCGCCGTGTCACGTGCAAAGAAACTCTACGGCGATCTGGACAGTAGAGGGTCTTCAGAGAAGAAACCCCCCCTCAATCGGGGAAGGGTGGGAGGTGGTGGGACTTTCCGTTGTCTAGCTCTCTGTAGAGTTTCTGTGGGACAGCGGTGTTGGGTAAAGTTTGGGATGGCGTCGCCATGTTGAACATCATATGAGAAAAAGGTTACTGTCGGGCATGGGCATGATGCTCGTTGTTTGGCAAATCTCAAATGGGAGATTGCTGATAGAGGTTGGACAATCTGTGGTGTTGAATGTCACGAATACAGAGAACTAAAACACGTGATTGTGTTGTATGATTTATGTTGTTTAATAAATATTAAGCTATAAATTTGATATCGCTAGAGATTGTTGGTGTAGAGGGTGGAGCAGTCTGTGATGCTGATCGCCGTGAGTACAGAGAACTAAGCATGTGATTGTGTGGTTATTTCATAATATTTGTGACCCAGCACCACGAAAGGGACATTAAGTCGCTGGGCTAGTTTCTCACAACAGGCTTGCAAAGGCTTGATCCTGCCAAGGCGGCGAACGGGAACCCCGGCCTTCCTGCTGTTCGTTTTCCCCCCCCCCCCCCCCCCGGGGTTTCACCCTTGCTGTTGGTAACAAACTCTGTGTGTGGGGGTGGTGGTGGTGGGTGGGTCGGTACAGGTTGCTTGGGCATCACCAGCATCTCCACCTTCAACGACGAGGGGCTGCGCTACAGCGACGGCAAGTGGCACACCTTTGTGGCTCAGCGCTTTAACGGCATTTACGGCAGGGTGGTTGTGGACCACAGGTGGACAGGTGACGACAACACCTCCCCCCCCCCCCCCTGTGGCTTGAACTGATTGTTAGGTGTAGCGTGTGGCTTGTTGAAACTGTAAACAGGTGTAGCGTGTGGCTTGTTGAAACTGTAAACAGGTGTAGCGTGTGGCTTGTTCTAACTGTAAACAGGTGTAGCGTGTGGCTTGTTCTAACTGTAAACAGGTGTAGCGTGTGGCTTGTTCTGACTGTAACAGGTGTAGCTTGTGGCTTGTTCTAACTGTAACAGGTGTGGCGTGTTCTAAGTGTAACATGTGTGGCTTGTTCTAACTGTAACAGGTGTAGCGTGTGGCGTGTTCTAAGTGTAACATGTGTGGCTTGTTCTAACTGTTAGCAGGTGTAGCGTGTGGCTTGTTCCGACTGTAACTCATGTACGGTGAACAGCACTTATGTCCTACATGTAGCTGTGAAAGAACACTTGCCGCATGTTGTCTGCTTAACCCCTTCACTGCCAGAAGAAAAATGGAGAGATTATCTTTTTTTTTAAATGGTAACATATGAAAGAGACTTAATTCTTGAAAAACAAACAAAAAAACACCCACTCACAACGCTCTATGTACCGTATTTTTCGGACTATAAGGCGATACTTTTTTCCCAGACTGAGACCCCTGCGCCTTATAATATGACTGATAATATAGTAAGAAAATATAATAACAGAACCTGAATGTTGTGTCAAATTTGGGGGGTGCGCCTTATAATCAGGTGCGCCTTATAGTCCGAAAAATACAGTAGTAGCATAACATTTCAGTTTATTCTTCTTTGGATAAAATCAACCATGGACTGAAAGTATAATTTGCTTTGTGGCCCAAGTTGGAAAAAATGATAATTAAAACAGTTGAAAAGTTAAAAGAGACTTGTTAAAAGAGAGTTAATTTGAGAAAAATGGTTTGGAGATATTATATCCCTCCACAACAACAACAACATACAGTATTTATACAGCGCTGAATCTTGATAGAAATCAAATCGAGGCGTGCACACATGTTAGCATTCATGACGCATTCAAACAAAAACGCTATGCAAAGCGGACACACACACACACATGACATAAATGGAATACAGCAGAAACAGACCTAAAGGCAAGAAAGGGAAGAGAAAGGGAGCGGAGCTTCAATGACGCGGGAACGGGTGGGTTTTGATGTTAGATTTGAAAGCAGAGAGGGTTGGTCGCTGACGGAGGGAAAGAGGAAGTTTGTTCCAAGATGTCGGTCCTGAGACAGCAAAAGAGCGCCGACCAACAGTTGAAAGCTTATTCCTAGGGATCTGTTCTAGAACAGAAAATAGGATTCCAGACTTGTGGCATCAAATGTTGTGACATCATTAAGGGTCAATGACATCATACTACCCCAATTAGGTAGTAGACATGGGGGTTAAAAGGGAAGGGGTTTAACCCATGTCACAGAGAAATAAGTCGCTGTCGTAGATATTGATAAAAAAAAATAAAAAAATGTTTTTTACAAGAAACAAAATGCATGCAATTTCTCACATGTATACAATCATATACGCATACTCATATACACTGAGCATCTTGCACACTTTGCCGTTGTCAACAACACATACATAGAACCAAATTCAGAGTTCTAAGAGGTGGTCGTGTACCGATTGTAGTGTATTCTTCAGCCCTTAAAGACCCCCCACGTCACGTGTCACATTCCCTCTTATGCTAGGAATATTTGTTAAGATTTCTTACCAGCTGTAAGAGGGAAAACACGTGAAAACCGTGATTTTGACACGTGACGTGGTGGGTCTTTAAACGTTTGCTCCATCCACGCATAGAGAAACAAAGTACTTGGTTGTTTTTTTTGTATGCAAACAATGAATGCACACAAACACATACTAGTTTACCCCCAATACTATCCCTCTCTTTCGTTTTTTTGGTCTTTATAGAAAGCAAGCCTAGTTTGCCTACACTTTGTATTGTAGTTGTCAGCAACAGGTAAAACAACAACCAGGGCCTGTATTCACGTTGAGATAGCATGAGACTTAGCATGATGCTAACTTAGAAGCTCTTCCAAAAGTAATCCTATAGGACTTTTGGAAGAGCTTCTAAGTTAGCATCATGCTAAGTCTCATGCTATCTCAACGTGAATACAGGCCCTGGTCATCATTTAGATTTCACCAGCTTTGACCAACGTGTGTTGTAGTGTACAGTGTGTCTGCTTTGATGTTTATTAGCTACAGCGTGTTCATGACATGTATTCATGTGTCTGCCGTGGTATAATATGCAAATGTGTGCTTTGCTGTATCGTAAAATTCACTGAGTGATGGTTTGTATCCATGACGTATTACAGAAACGACCCGCAGAACGGCTGAGCCATCTGTGTGCCTACTATTGTGTGATCATAGGCGTCGAGGTAGCTTCACGATGGTGTGCATATGTACGGTGCTCGTGATGTAGCGTTGTGGGCTGTAGAATTGCTGTGAGGTGCAGTGGTGTATATATATATATATGTGTGTGTGTGTGTGCTGAGACTGTATTGCAGTCGACACCGCAAAACGCGTGCAAAGATACGTGCATCTGTTGCTAAATTGCTGTCAAGATCGCAATGAAGACGTGCTAATTGTTAAAAAGGTTCTGTGGTTTTTGTACTAATAATATGCTATTCTAAATTGCTGTCGAGATCACAATGAAAATTTTTCAAATTGTTAAAAATGTTCTGTGGTTTTTGTACTAATAATATGCTATTCTAAGTTGCTGTAGAGATCGGATTGAAAATTCGCGAATTGTTAAAAATGTTCTGTGGTTTTTGTACTAATAATATGCTATTCTAAGTTGCTGTAGAGATCGGATTGAAAATTCGCGAATTGTTAAAAATGTTCTGTGGTTTTTGTACTAATAATATGCTGTTCTAAATTGCTGTCGAGATCGCATTGAAAATTCGCGAATTGTTAAAAATGTTCTGTGGTTTTTGTACTAATAATATGCTATTCTAAATTGCTGTAGAGATCGCATTGAAAATTCGCGAATTGTTAAAAATGTTCTGTGGTTTTTGTACTAATAATATGCTATTCTAAATTGCTGTCGAGATCGCATTGAAAATTCGCGAATTGTTAAAAATGTTCTGTGTTTTTTTTACTAATAATATGCTGTTCTAAATTGCTGTCGAGATCGCATTGAAAATTCGCGAATTGTTAAAAATGTTCTGTGGTTTTTGTACTAATAATATGCTGTTCTAAATTGCTGTCGAGATCGCATTGAAAATTCGCGAATTGTTAAAAATGTTCTGTGTTTTTTTTACTAATAATATGCTGTTCTAAATTGCTGTCGAGATCGCATTGAAAATTCGCGAATTGTTAAAAATGTTCTGTGTTTTTTTTACTAATAATATGCTGTTTTAGCCATGGTTGCAGAGATGGAGGAAGGAAGCAGTGTGCATGCACGACGCCTATTTTGAAGAGATGTGCATATAGCTGCATTGTCATTCTGTACATAGTTCTGTTCTTATTCTTAATCTCTTACAGCTTCCAGGATACAGAAAGTTTGTTTGTATGTATGTATGTATGTATGTGTGTGTGCGTCTGTGTGAGACCAAAGATATTCCCCTTCGAACTGAAAAACTATCGACCCATCTCAAATCTCCCTTATCTTTCTAAACTTCTTGAAAGGCTTGTGCTTCATCAACTTTTCTCCCATCTGACCACCCTCAATCTTCTCAGTCCTCATCAGTCAGCCTATAGGCCAGGGCACAGCACAGAGACAGTCCTGTTGCGAATTCTGAACGATTTACTTCTCTCTCTAGACGAAGACAAAGTTTCGGTTCTCCTACTCCTTGTTCTTTCGGCTGCCTTCGATACAATCGATCATGACATGCTTATTTCTCGTCTCGAACAAAATTTTGGAATCACTGGAAATGTCCTCAAATGGTTTCGTTCCTATCTTCATGAAAGAAAACAAATAGTTGTAGTAAATGAAAACAAATCTTCTGAGTCAGTTCTTGATTTTGGCGTCCCACAAGGCTCCGTGTTAGGATCAATTTTGTTCATTCTGTATACCACCCCATTGACCCCCCTCATAGCGAAACACTCTGTCCGTCATGAAATGTATGCCGATGATACTCAACTCAATCATCATGCTTCACCGCTAGCTCACGACCAGCTTATTCACACTCTTCAAGACTGTGTCACTGAAGTGAAAACATGGATGTCAAACAATAAGCTTAAACTAAACGATAACAAGACTGAAGCACTTAGAGTGCTTCCCCCATCTGTTGACTCTAGCTCTCTGCCCTCCACCATTGCCCTTGGAGATTCCAACATCCATTTTTCTGAACATATTCGCAACCTTGGTGCTTTCTTGGATGAAGACCTTTCCATGCAACATCATATCACTAAGATCTGCCAGGCTGCATACATCGAACTCAGGCGAATCAGCTCTATACGCCCCTTTCTCACGACCGAGGCAACCAAAACGCTAGTCAGTTCATACATTTTGTCTAGATTAGATTACTGCAACTCCCTTCTACTTGGTTGCCCACAGGCGCTTCTCAAACCCTTACAACAACTTCAAAACTCTGCTGCTAGAATGGTCTTCAAAGCCAAGCGTCTTCAACACACATCACCTCTCCTTAAAGAGTTGCATTGGCTACCCGTTCAACAAAGAATAAACTACAAAGCTGCCTGTCTCTGCTATCATATCATATCGGGAACAGCATCGCAATACCTCTCTGAGCTTCTTGAAATTTACGTTCCATCTCGATCTCTCCGCTCAGCAAATGACAATAGGATCTTTCGAATACAAAAATTTAAACGTGATAGGCACGGCG
This sequence comes from Phymorhynchus buccinoides, assembly GCA_017654935.2. Lineage (NCBI taxonomy): Eukaryota > Metazoa > Mollusca > Gastropoda > Neogastropoda > Raphitomidae > Phymorhynchus > Phymorhynchus buccinoides. The sequence continues at coordinate 14,769,036 of CM065688.1, read as the reverse complement.
GTAGAGCTTTTACATCATCAGCAGTCAAACTCTGGAATTCATTGCCTTCTGCTGTCAGACATAGTCAATCTTTAGCATCGTTCAAGACAAACCTGAAAACCCATCTGTTCCGGCAGTCTTTCCAATAACACCCCCATCTCCATGTGCACGTGTGCATGTGTGTGTGTGTGTGATTGTGCGATGTGTGTGTGTGTGTGTGTGTGTGATTGTGCGATGTATGTCCGTATGTTTGTATGTATGTAATTTGTGTGCGTGTATGTGTATGTATGTAATTTGTGAGCGTGTGCGCGAATGTGAGTGTGCGTGCGCCCACGGCCGCACTTCCAAGCAGGTGTGTGTGTGTTGTGTGTGTTCTGTGTGGGTATATCTGCTTGCATGTGTATGAGTGTATGCGTGCGCAGGAGAGATTGTGTTCACTAGAGGGGGGGGGGGGGAGAGGAGTGTGTGAGTATGTGTCTGTGAGTGTGAGTACACGTGAGTGCTTTGTGTATGTGAGTGCGTGTGTGTGTATGTGTGTGGGTGCATGTGCGCGTGTTTGTACAAGTGTATGCTTGAGTAAGTTTGTGTGCGTTTCAGTGAGAATGTGTTTTCTGTGTGTTTGATGAAATGTGTGTGGGTATGTGTGTGTTACATGTCTGTGTGCAAGAACGCGTTCACGCTCGTGCGTGCACGTACGTGCGTGTGTGTCTGTTTTGCGTGATATGATTATAGCACCTAAACCACTGAACCAATCTGAACGGAACTTGGCAGAGTTATTCTTTAGGGTGCCTAATAGATGCTGTCCGTGACATTTTGAAGGGGCCAACAGCACAGTGAGAGCTATGGGGCCCCCTTTTGTTTGCCTGCCCAGCCATGTTAAAACTATATCAGCTACTGGCTGTCTGGTTATGTGTACAGTTGTTGGAAGACATTTTGTATTTGCAGAGACACCCCATGGTGTGTGTGTGTGTGTGTGTGTGTGTGTGTGTGTGTGTGTGTGTGTGTGTGTGTGCATCCCTGATGTATTGCATGTACCGAAGTCATTGTAATTTTGGAGATATCCAGTGGTACTTATTATGTGTTCATGATTCATCGGTATACTTGTATGTATTCCTTATAGCGTAAATTAAAACTTTCAAGGACTGTCATTTTAGAATTGTTGGCAACAGATTTAACAGGTTCATCAATGTCTGTGTAATGCAGATTTAACAGGTTCAACAATGTCTGTGTAATGCAGATTTAACAGGTTCATCAATGTCTGTGTAATGCAGATTTAACAGGTTCATCAGTGTCTGTGTGATGCAGATTTAACAGGTTCATCAATGTCTGTGTAATGCAGATTTAACAGGTTCATCAATGTCTGTGTGATGCAGATTTAACAGGTTCATCAATGTCTGTGTAATGCAGATTTAACAGGTTCATCAATGTCTGTGCAATGCAGATTTAACAGGTTCATCAATGTCTGTGTAAATGCAGATTTAACAGGTTCATCAATGTCTGTGCAATGCAGATTTAACAGGTTCATTAATGTCTGTGTAAATGCAGATTTAACAGGTTCATCAATGTCTGTGTAATGCAGATTTAACAGGTTCATCAGCTGTCGACATTGAATGTCCCCCTGTACCCCCATGGGGGTGGGGTGGGGTGGCATGGGGTGGGGTGGGGTGGGGTGGGGTGGGGTGGGGATGGGGATGGGGGTGGACTAAGATGACTAATAATATTGTTAGAAACTGTCACAACAAAATCAGAACTGTGTAAAAAAAAAACCCTGGGGTATGCACCTTGTAATAAGATATGCCTTAGGCCGTGTACACATAATAAGCGGATATTCCATGCGGAAACCCGTGTGCAATCCATTAATAAGTGAAACAAAGACGGGAAAAGATTTGCGCACATGTCAGAATTTCCCCTATATGCGTAACCTTTTATCCTTCTTTCTTCCAATTACAGTGGAATCCGCTTAATCGGCCACTTTTGGGACCAGGAATAATATGGCCGATAAAGCGAATCGGCCGATAAAATGAACATCGAGATACTGTATGACGCAATTATGCAAGTCAAAAGCAATGACGTCAAAATTAAATGTTGCAGTTCAAATTCAAATTATTTCCCTTTTTGTGATGTGTGTGTGTGTGTGTGTGTGTGTGTGTGTGTGTGTGTGTGTGTGTGTTTATTAATCCTACAACTTGACAGAAGCACGAGTAAAAGACAATGATTTTGTTTTCCTGAGTGATTTTAACGCCATGCAGGGTCTTTCAATTGACAACAGCTCACCTTCCAACTTCACACTCAACCATGTAAACGTCAAAAGCGTGTTGTCAGTTTGCCTGCCTCTGTTGTTCTCCCTCTCAAAAAGGGGTAAAGAGGGAAAATTAGAGAGAAAAAATGGCCAAGAATTAGCGAAAATGAAGATTCCAGCTTTGGCCGTAAAAACAAACAAAATAACACATGCTTAAGAAGAAAAAATTCCGTTCCAGAGGAAATTGGCCGATTAAGTGGCTTTGGCCGATTAAGCGGCTTTGGCCGATTATCCAATGGCCAATTAAATGGATTCCACTGTATTTAGGGTTTTCCGTACGGAACTTGCGCGTCTAATGTGAACCCGGCCTAACGGTCCATAAAATACGGTACTTTGTAGAGCTTGGGAGCGAGGCCCCATGTGGGGTGTAGTTCCCCCACCTTCTGGAAGTTCTGTGCTTGTAACTTCCTCTAATCTGTCACTCTCTTTGACTCTGCCTTTCTCCCTTTTGCTTGCTGTCATCTACTGTCTTTCTGCCTTACCCGGTCCATTCTCCTGCCTTTTTTTCAAGAAACACTGTCTTTCAAAAAAGATTTCCTCCTCCAGCCGAAGTCGGACAATCATGCTGGGCCTAATTATGTCTGACTTAGGCGCATATAATTGCAGCATGACGCATCTGCGCTGATAATTGACAGGAAACTGAGCGACCGAAGAAGAAGGGAGCGAGGTAGGGTGGATCTGCCTTCATTTTGGCCTGTTTCACACCATGTGACTGCCTCCTTTTGCTGACTGAAGGCCAGTGTAGGCGCTTCTTCCCCGGGGTGGAGACGTACGACGATGAGGGCATGGGGCGGTACGACCGCCCGCCTCAAAACCAGATCTGGCACAGCTTTGAAGCGCGGCGCTTCGGGGTCACGGGGAGAGTAGATGTAGATAAGAATACTCAGAATCATTACTCAGGTGATTTGTTTGGCTTCCAGTTTTTTCCCCCTTCTTTTTCTTCTTCTTGTTCTGCGGTGTCATTTTTGTCTTATGGCACTTTTATTCCATTATTTTTTTACATCCCATTTTAACATTTTCATGCACATTCTCCCCCACCCCACCCTCCCCTCCCAAATTTATCATCATTTTCTCTTCAATATCTGTTAAGGTATCTTTTATTCCAATTTTCCCTTCCGTTTTAAAATTTTTATGCGCATGTTTATTCAAAATTTCCATTCTTTTCTCTTCATAAGAAAAAAAAATTCCTTAAATTTCCTTATATATTGATCATGAAGATAAAATTTTAGTTAAATGCATGTAGTGGTACATTTTTATTCACTTTGGGTGCCAGCTATGCCGAGCTTTGACTTTTAAAATGGTGCAGCTTAAGAATGCAAAGTTACAGATTTTCATGTTGATTATTTGTTTATGTATGACACTATTGATTGTAATTTGTTATTGTAAGGCGCTTTTAGCTGTATTTATCAGGATATTGCGCCATATAAATATGATTCATTGTGGAACCTCCCTTATAAGACCTCCCATTATAAGACTCCCTCCCACATAAGACCTACTTCCTTGAGACATTGCCGTTCTTTGTAAGTATCAAAATTACCTCCCTTATAAGACCCCTCCCCTATAGGCCTCTGCAACTAGGGTTATTAACGCCCTTGACAGTGAGAGATGCCCTTGCTGGTCAGTACTGACAAGGGCATTCACTCTTGCGAAAGACAGCCATTCAGTGGCATCAAATAGGGTTATTGGCGAGAGTTATCCCCCTGTTTGGTCAGTACTGAACCATCTCCCCCCCCCCCCACCAAGGGCATTCACTCTTGCAAAAGGTGTTCGTTGCAGACCCCAATCAGACCTCATTTTGGATGATTTTTGAAGGTCTTATAAGGGAGGTTCCACTGTAGTATTATTATTTGGTGGTTTATTTTTAGCCTTACTTGTAGCTATGCTTTAGCTTGTTCAGTCTGTAAAAAAACACCTCGCTAATTTTGCCATAATTGTTTGGCTTTATGTCTACTTGTCTTGCCTTTTGCGGTGCTTTGTCTTGCCTTGCCTCACTTTTTGTCGTGCCGTGGATCTATGCATACTAACTTCTCCTGCCATTTGAATGTTGAAACCTTTTGTTCCTTCTCACTTTTTGTGAAAAAATTTTGCGTCATAAAACTGCAGCTACTTGTTCCTGCTTTTATTTTTAGATGAATATGCAAATTCATTGAACTTTAACAAAAAATGATTGATCTTTTTTTTTACATTTTCAAATACGGAACATAAACATAACTAAGAGAAATAATACAAACCATATGACAAAAATAACACAACACATGCACATGCAAACACATACGCATGCACATATTCACACACACACATACACATACACGCGTGCACACACACACTCACACGTATGCACACATATACTACATTACTGAGGTTAAATACCGTAATAAATAGGTACATTGAATAATCAAACTTTCAACACGGGTTGGGCGTTGAAAAATGTTAGTAAAAAATGTTTGTGCGCGTGCGTGTGGTGCGTTCGTGTGTGTGTGTGTCTGTTTAGTGCGTGCGTGTGTCTGTGTTTAGTGTGTGCGTGCGCGCGCTCGCATATGTGTATAATATGTTTTTGTCGTTTATTTATTTATATTGCTTGCTGGTTTATTCATTTATTATTGTAAGCGCTTAGGGCTTTTTTTAAGATTAGGCGCTATAAATGTTAATTATTATTATTATTATAAAAATTCATTGAACTTGAATAGGCGGAGTCTCTTGTAATTACAATTTTTTTTTTTTTAACTGGAACGATCTTTCATATATTTGTATTTTTCTTGCATGCATGTTTCTTTTTCTTTTTCTCTTCTATTTTCTTTCCCTTTCCGTTATGATATATATGTTCATGCTTTTCAAGTGTTGAAACTGAGCTGCAAATTTCCCTTGATTGTGCATCTCCTGAATTTATCTAATACAGTGGAACCTCCCTTATAAGACCTTCAAAAATCACCCAAAGTGAGGTCTTATAATGGAGGTAATTTTGATGCTTACAAAGAAGGGCAATGTCTCAGAGAAGTAGGTCGTATATGGGAGGGAGTCTTATAACGGGAGGTCTTGTAAGGGTGGTTCCAATGTACATGTATTTAACCCTTTTGCTGCCAGCCATTTTTCAGCCAAAAAATACCATTAACCCTTTCACCGCCAGCCATATTTCAGCACAAAATGTTCATTAAATTTACCTGGGTAGAGAACAAAAACCATCTGCAGTATTGGGGATTCTCCTGTGACATATATAAAATAAGGTCTATCCTTACTTCCCAAAACTAAGACAATAAAGTCTTTGGATAATAGACACCAATTTGATGCCTTTTAGTGGCATTGGTGTTAAATCACTGTGGTGCTAAAATGCGACATTGGCGGTGAAAGGGTTAAACTTAACTGGGTAGAGAAAAACAAATTGTCAGCAATATTGGGAATTCCTCTGTGACATGTATAACGTCAGACCTATCCTTACCTCCCAAACTTAAGAAGATAGGGTCTTTGAATAACACGCCCTGATCTGATGCCTTTTAGTGACATGGGTGTCAAACCATTGTGGTGCATAAATGCGACATTGACGGTGAAAGGGTTAATATGTTTTGTTTGTTTGTCTTTTTTCTTATCTGCCTCATTCTTTCACTCCCATTAATTGTTACCCAGCCAGACTCCACAGAGTCTGCAACGGGTATTGTTTTCTGGCTCTCTGTGTCTCTGTCTCTGTCGATCTGTCTGTCTTCCAGTTTTCTTTAACCATTTCGCCGCCAGCCATTTTTTTAATTTTAAAATTATCCAATAAACTTGCATTCGGTAAAGAAAATATTTTGTCTGAAATACTGGGGATTCCTTTACTACATGCTTTAAGAAAGGCCTATCCTTAACACTTCCGTGACGGGAACCTCCGATCGTAGGTTCCGCAGAGCATCTCTATCAGCCGGGAACCTCCAATCGTAGGTGCAAGGTACAAAACTCTCTACTATACAAGCGGACTTTTCTTGTTTGATTTTACAGTTACTTCCCCGGAATACTGAAACGGAAATGGAATTGCGCGTCCATGTGCAGTCGAAATTTGAGGAGATTTTTGCACAAAAATTGTCCAAATTTAGAGGTTTGAGTGGCGAGGAGATTGTTTGGTTGCTCGAACTTGATGAAGATGAAAGTAATGCTGGCAAACAGTCAGGTTTTAAGGATGAAAGTAGTGAAAATAATGTAAGTACTGATTAAATTGAACAGTGAGTGCCCAGTACAAGTACTCTAGAGTGAGAATGTGACAACAAAAAGTGTTGTTATCGGCAGAATCGTTCGATCTCGTCACGGAGTTCGATCTTGAAGTCAAGCAGCATGTTGGCTGTAAATCGTTCATGCAATATTTTCACAAAGCATAAAATTGAATTAAGCATCCATTTTTCATAAAATACAGAACGTTTTGTGCATTTTAGACTTCATTTAGGCTCTTAAACAATGTTTGATCACAAGCAGTCATTCAACAATAATTTTTCCAGTGCAGTCTCAGGCCAGAAAGTTGTTTCACTGATGCAGTGCCAGTCACAATAGTGTTAACTCCCCAAATCAAGAACACACATGTCATTGGCTAACAGACCCTGAATTCAAAGCATTTACTGACATGGGTGTTCAATCATTGTGCTGCAAAATTGCGACGTTGGTGGCGAAAGGGTTAAAAAAAGAAAAAAAAAAGAAACTACTTGATGGATTTTAATCAAATTTGGCACAGATGTAAACACCTTACTGAGAAATGTTCCTTTCGATGTTCATGACCTTGCTAAGTTTTGTAGATTTAAAAAAATGATTTTGTTGTAAATTCAGATCGATGCAATTTTCTCAAAAATTACGTAATGTGGTTTTTTTTAGCATTTAGTAGAGGCGTCGAAACCCTCTTGGCTGCTAATGTTTGTTAATTTTATTTTTTATAACTTTACACCCATGCTTTAATGAAACCCTTTCCATACCCAGTACAGTGAAACCTCCCTTATAAGACCTCCCATTATAAGACTCCCTCTCACATAAGACCTACCTCTCTAAGACATTGCCCTTCTTTGTAAGTATTAAAATTACCTCCCTTTTAAGACCCTTCCCTTAGACCTAATTTTGGGATAATGTTTGAAGGTCTTATAAGGGAGGTTACATTGTACTGACATTGTGCTGAGTCGCTATGTAGGCCAGTCATTGAGTGAGCCAGTGAGACAGGGGGAAGGCGGGGGTAGTGTAAGCTCAGAGGAAAGGGGAAGTGGAGGAGGGGTGGGGTGAGGAGAAGTGCAGCTACACAGGCAGGGAAGCTACTGGGGTTTGCATGTGCAATCAGTCAGTCAGTCTGGCCGGGTTTGCATGTGCATCAGTCAGTCAGTCTGGCCGGGTTTGCATGTGCAATCAGACAGTCAGTCTGGCCAGGTTTGCATGTGCATCAGACAGTCAGTCTGGCTGGGTTTGCATGTGCAATCAAGACAGTCATTCTGGCTGGGTTTGTATGTGCAATCAGACAGTCAGTCTGGCCGGGTTTGCATGTGCATTCAGACAGTCAGTCTTGCCAGGTTTGCATGTGCATCAGACAGTCAGTCTGGCCGGGTTTGCATGTGCAATCAAACAGTCTGGCCGGGTTTGCATGTGCAATCAGTCAGTCTGGCCGGGTTTGCATGTGCAATCAAACAGTCAGTCTGGCCAGGTTTGCATGTGCAATCAGACAGTCAGTCTCGCCAGGTTTGCATGTGCATCAGTCAGTCAGTCTGGCTGGGTTTGCATGTGCATCAGACAGTCAGTCTGGCCGAGTTTGCATGTGCATCAGACAGTTAGTCTGGCCATGTTTGCATGTGCATCAGGCTGGCCAGGTTGCATTGTCACAGTGCTTTTTGTTTCTTAATTGTTTTTACTTTCTTTTTCTTATGTATTTTTTCTCTCCCTCTCCTATTTTCTTAAATTAGGTTATGTGTTTATTAATAATTTTCTGGTTGTATTTGCCATTTTCCGCAGTCATAAAAATAGTGTACGGGTATATAAAATATCTTAATCGTTTGAATATGATCTACAGTTTGTAGATGTTTTGTTATGTGGATTGGCTTAGTATTAGATGTGTGTGTGTGGTTTGGACCAAGGTGAGGTTTTAGTTTGTGGTGGTGGTGGTGTGTGTGTGCGTGTGTGTGTGTGCGTGTGTGTGCGTGCGTGTGTGTGTGTGTGCGTGCGTGTGCGTGCGTGTGCGTGCGTGTGCGTGTGCGCGCGTGCGTGAGTGCTTGCATGTGTGAGTGCTTGCATGCGTGCGTGTGCGCGTGCTTGTGTGTGTGTGTGTGTGTGTGCATAAGTAGGTAGCTCTTTAATACCTTATTTCAATGGAATGAATGAATCTTTAATTTAATGTCTTTTTACATAGATCGTGATTTTAGACAGCATGCAAACTTTTTTTTTGGGGGGGGGGGGGGGGGGGGGGGGGGGGGGGGGAAAGAAGGTAAAACAACATGCATAAGAACGACATATTAAAAAAAGTAAAGAAAACCTCTACAGTAGTCTTCTAATAGTTGAGGACAGCATTGCTTTATTTCAATGGAGATCTGTTATATTATGTTTTGCTTTTATGTAATACATTCTACTTTTACGAGTATCTTGTACCTAGGCTATGTTTTTCAAATGCGGGGAGTAACTTTCAATGAAAATAAGAATATGTGCCTCTAACTAGATCATTATTATGCAGTATGTGTGAAGGATGTTCTGGTTTACAGGAATTGCTACTTTATATTATCCATCAAATGTTCAAGAGCTTAACATTATTTTTGGAAAGAGCATGCACACACACACACACATTCATGCACATACACACACAATAGGTTTAGTTAAATGTCAGAATCTTCAGTATGTTGAAGACAGATGGTGAAATGAAGAAGAAGACAATGACACACACACACTCCACACACTACACAATGCATCCAAGCACGCACACACATGCACGCATGCACACACACACACACACACACACACACACACACACACACACACACACACACACACACACACACACACACACACACACACACACACACACACACACACACACACACACACACACACTGATGACATTTATTTGCTGTGTGTTAACCATCCAACTCTACTCTGCAGCGATCACATTAACGATACCGTGGTAAGATTTCACCATTTCTTCAGAATCTTCAGAATCTTGAGTACATGTATGTTGAAGGCAGATGGTGAAGCGAAGAAGAAGACAATGACACACACACACTCCACACACTACACAACACATCCAAGCACACACGCACACACATGCACACATGCACACAGGCACACACACACATATAAATGATATACACACACGTACACACACACACACACACACACACACACACACACACACACACACACACACACACACACACTGATAAAACAATTTTTTGCTGTGTGTTAGCCATCCAACCTCTATTCTGCAGCGATCACATTAACGATACCGTGGTAAGATTTCACCATTTCTTCTCCAATCTAATCCATCTTAACAACACTTGTATACCTTCCACTTTTTTTGCCATCGAGATCATCATTAACGAAGCGCTGCTGCGTTTTCTGTTGGCGGACCTCACAGGCACCGGCTCTATTCGCGATGAGGAGTGTCGCCAAAGCACGGTCATCGGTCACACCACGGAGCTGTACGTGGGTGGCGTGCCTCACGACTTCATCCTGAGGCGGGAAGAACCCAATTACAGCATTGTAAGCATACCCCTCCCCCTCTCCCCTCTTTCTCTGCCTCCCCTTCCCTCTCTTTCCGTCTCTACGTGCAGGCCTATCGTATATGGCGAAAATGGTGTTTTACGTCCTCTTGGTCTGAATCGGACACATATGGGACATTTGTAAATACAAATATGGTGGGAACAATACTGGAGGCAATGCCCGGAGGCAGTACGAAACCAGTAAAGTCCCGATTTAAAAAAATTAATACAGATAGCTGTAGCGGTGACCACACCTTGGTTAAACCTCATCAGCTATGGCACCGCCACGAATAAGAATATCATATATACATTTTAAACTCTTGTTTGGTTGTATCGAAATGTGGTGGGGTTTTTTTTATCATTTGTTTTATGTGATATGTTCTTTTTCATTTTATCCCATCACTTTTATATGATGTATTATGTTAATAACATATGACAGTTATAATTAGGTCTATAATATATAATTATGAGATGTACAGATGCATTGTTATAGTGAAAAAAAATTCATCTCCATTTTACATGTTATTTAACATTCTATGTGTTTATTTAATATTATCTTCTTAAATGTATGTGATTTTATGCTGTGCCACAACATAATTTCTCTTTATGAGATAATAAAGTAGTCTTGAGTCTTGAGTAGTTTTCCGACTGTAAGGCGATACGTTTTCCCCCCAAAAGTCTGACCCTTGCACCTTATAATATGAATACTAATGTAGAGTAGAAACAGGTCTGTGCGTTCTTCTTCTTCCAGTTGGGGATGTTTATCCTGCCCCGCGCTCACCGGTCTTCATTCAGACCATTAATAGTGCACAGGATGCGTGCTATGTGAATTCGTGTCATCCATCCGACCGGCACACACGGCATACTCGTACCGAATAGCGGGATGGGCTTTAACGTGTGCGCAAGATCTTGTGCATGCGCTCGCACACGGGACCTCGGTTTTTGAAAAGTCTCATCCAAAGGACTCTCTCCCCAACTGACGTCAGGTACCCATTTATACCTGGGTGGAGTGAGGAAAATCGGAGTAAAGTGCCTTTCCCAAGGACACACCACTGGGCTCGAACCCGCGCACTCGCATACCTGACGGATTACGAGCTAGCGACCCGGACTTACCAACTGAGCTACAGTGGCTCCTTGCAGCGGCGTTGGTTGGGTCCATGCGTACATTATGCTCTATGATCTGGGTCTCCGGACATCATTGTTTGTGTGGTGTTGTCGGGGCAGTGGGTGGATGCCTCGTACCTCCATTCGGGGAACTGGAAGATGCCACGTACCCTCTCAACGAGTCTCTTCCCATGGTGATGCCGGGGGGTCTTTTATACAAAATAGTTTTCCCACCTTCTGGAAGTTCTGTGCTTGTAGCTTCCTCTAATCTGTCACTCTTCGGTCTTTTTCCTTTGCTTTCTGTTATCTACTATCTTTCTGACTCATTGGCCCATTCTCCTGCTTTTTTTTCTCTAAGCAATCTTCCAGATCATTTTCTCCTTTGAGCTCCTCGAAAATCGGAATGTGTTGGCTGAAGAAAACTGGAAACCGGACACACACATATCTCATCCATTATAGCCATATGTGACCCAGGGAAAGGGACATGAAGTGTCAAACTGACCATTCTGAGCAAACTATACATTTGAAAACTTCAGACAATTCTCTTTCCATTGATACAAGAACCATTCTTGTATGGTTTTTCGTTCCAGAGTTATGAGCATTTAAAGTCAGTAGGGTGAGTGTCAGCTATTTTGAGAAAACACTGTCTAAAGTCTAGCCTAGCTGAAGAAACTGCATTGACCTATTCGTTTTAAAACACCTATAAGACCATTTAGAGACCATAGTAAAGACTATCCTTTATAAATATGAAAGATAAGATGTTAGAGAACACAAAAATACCAATAACTCAAATTTGACCAAAACATTAAGATGTTTGACTTTGCAAGCCTGTTGTGAGAAACTATCCCAGCGACTTAATGTCCCTTTTGTGGTGCTGGGTCACATGTGGCATGGGAACACAGGAGAAGAAGTAAGTAGAATCTGAAAAAGAAAAAAGAAATAAAAAAAGTAAAAAAAGAAAAAAAAAAGTAAGTAGAATCTTCTGTATGCAAAAGAGACAAGTATCCTTATACTGTCGTAAGGAGTACATTTGTTTTTTGTATATTCTAATCACAGAGACATCTATGAAATTTGGGCTGCTCTCACCTGGAGAGCGTGTCGCTGCGAGTGCAGTTTTTTTTTTGGGGGGGGGATGAGGAGAGGGAGCGGACTTGGGAAATCTGCCTATCAATTTGGCCATACCAGGCAGCGGGATTTCTCCCTACTCTTGCCGACGTTTAGCTGCCGTGGGATTTTTAACGTGCTTAAAGACCCACCACGTCACGAGTCAAAATCACGTTTTTCACGTGTTTTTTCCCCTTATGGCTGGTAAGAAATCTTAGTAAATCTTCCTAGCATAAGAGGGAATGTGACGCATGACATGGGGGGGTCTTCAAAGCGCACTGGTCAGACTGGCTTTAAGAAGTCCCCATCCGAAAGACTCGACGTTCAGTTCGATTTTCCAGTCGGAACTAGAAAGAAAAGGGGTGAGGAGGGCAAAATTCGAATGGGGGGGGGTCACTGCATCGAAATTGGACAGGCGAACGTCGTTAACCCAGACCTGTTTACTCTACTCTTTTCAAGTAGTATTCTACTCAATTTGGACCTTTACTACTCTTCAAACCTGAAAATATTGCTCTTTAATTCTTGATTACTACTCATTTTGAGTGAACATTATTTGATGGTTTAATGAATAAAACTACACATTTTGCACCAAAAACTACTCATTTCAGCCATCCAGACCACTCAAGACTTGTGTAGGGGGTAAGCAGGTCTGTTAATAACCACTCTGTGTGGGCCAGTACCTTCCTTACTTTTCTCCCTTGTTTGTCTTGTCAGCTGAAGCAGGTGATCCACCAGAGCTTCCAGGGCTGCATCCACAACGTGGAGGTGCTGACCCAGATGTACCCCTACGAGGTGTGGCAGGAGCTCAGGTGGGAGAACGCCGTCAGCTACGAGCTGGCCTTCCTCAACTGGCAGGGGTGCCCCATCAACCTCGACTCCGGCGTTCACTTCATGGGCAAAGGTCAGAGGTTTAGCCCTCTCGCATTCACATCGTAAACTTACAGGAATTCCCCAATATACCCCCCCCCCCCCTCCCCTATGTTTTTCACAGCGTAACTGGCCGTGACGTTCAATCTGGTAGCTTTCCATCACGTTCAGACCCCGTGAGAGTGTGTAGAATGAACCAAAAAGTTTGGTAGCATCCTTGGGACAGACCAATGAAACTGCTTCTAGTATTATGGGGTAGTAATTCACGTCCATTCACAGACAAAACAATACGAACTCTAGCAGAAGTTTGGTCTCAAACAATCCGAATATAAGAGGGTTAGGATCAGGGTCAGGGGCTTGGGGGGGACAAGGGTCAGAGGTTAGGGGACAAGGGTCAGGAGCTAAGGTGTGGGCAGAGGTCAGGGGTGGGGCAAAAGTTTGAGGGCAGGGGCAAAAGCCAGGGGTTGGAAGGGCCAAAGGTCAGAGTTAGGGGCCAAAGGTCAGGGGATAGCGCAAAAGGTCAAAGCATAGGGGCCAAAAAATCAGGAGATAGGGGCCAACACTTAGGGGATCGTGGCCAAAAATCAGGGTATAAGGGTCATAAGACCAGGTATTTTGCTTTAGAAGATCAAAGGAGCTTAAATTTCCAGTCCATGTTGATGGATTGAACATAACAGTTCTCTTTTCAATCTTATAAAAAAAAACCATTTCATTAAAAAAAAATTATTTTCAATTTTGTCCGGCAGTCATGTGGTTAATTACATTTTTTTTTTCAGGCTACGCCATTCTCCCTCGATGCTCGGAGGACGGCTGTCTGGTGGACAGCCGGGCGGAGTCGATGCAGTTCAGCTTCGAGATGAGGACCAACCTGCACACGGGGCTCCTGCTGATGGTCCACGGGGGCGCGGGCTTCTACCTGCTGGCCTACCTGCGCAACGACACGCTGGTGTGGGAGTTCCGCAACAGCACCACTCTGACGCAGGTGCAGTTCGCCTTCGCCACCGCGGGGGAGAGCGGAGGAGAGTCGTTCTGCGATGGGAACGAGCACACTGTGGTTTTGACCAAGGTGAGGGTTTGTTTTGTGGTGGTGTGTGTGAGAGAGAGAGAGAGAGAGAGAGAGTGAGAGTGAGAGAGAGAAAGGGAAAACTGCGAGAGACTGTTTGCCTTTCCAAACAGTATAAAAAAATCAAATTGTTGATTGTGGATACTAAATGGAAGAAGAAGAAGAGAGCGGAGAGTCGTTCTGCGATTGGAACGAGCACACTGTGGTTTGGACCAAGGTGAGGTTTTAGTTTGTGGTGGTGGTGGTGTGGTGTGGTGTGTGTGGTGTGGTGTGGTGTGGTGTGTGTCGTGTCGTGTCGTGTCGTGTCGTGTCGTGTCGTGTCGTGTCGTGTCGTGTCGTGTCGTGTCGTGTCGTGTGTGTGAGTGAGAGAGAGAGACAGTTTGCCTTTACCGCAGAGAGTCGATCTGTGATGGGAACGAGAACACTGTGGTTTTGACCAAGGTGAGGTTTTAGTTCGTTTGTGGTGGTATGTGTGTGTGTGTGTGTCAAGTCAATTCAAGTCAAGTCAAAATCATCTTTATTGAGGGTTAAAGAATAAGCTGACAAAGCTTTTTTTCCTCCTGCCCTCAGGCAGGTGTGTGTATGTGTGTGTGAGAGAGAGAGAGAGAGAGAGAGAGAGAGAGAGAGAGAGAGAGAGAGAGAGGGTAAGACTGCGAGTGGAGAGTCGTTCTGTGACGGGAACGAGCACATTGTGGTTTTGACCAATGTGAGGTTTTAGTTTGTTTGTGGTGGTATATATATATATATATATATATATATGTGTGTGTGTGTGTGTGTGTGTGTGTGTGTGTGTGTGTGAGAGAGAGAGAGAGACAGTTTGCCTTTACCGCAAAGAGCGGAGAGTTGTTCTGCGATGGGAACGAGCACACTGTGGTGGTATGTGTGTGTGTGTGTGTGTGTGTTTGAGAGTGAGAGAGAGAGACAGTTTGCCTTTACCGCAGAGAGCGAAGAGTTGTTCTGCGATGGGAACGAGCACACTGTGGTGGTATGTGTGTGTGTGTGTGTGTGAGAGAGAGAGAGATAGAGAGATAGAGAGAAAAAAGGTAAGACTGTGAGAGACAGTTTGCCTTCACCAAGGAGAGTGGAGAGTCATTTTGCGATGGGAATGAGCACACTGTGGTTTTGACCAAGGTGAGGTTTTAGTTTGTTTTGTGGTGGTGGTATGTGTGTGTGTGTGTCTGTGTGTGTGTGTGTGTGTGTGTGTGTGTGTGTGTGTGTGTGTGTGTGTGTGTGTGTGTGTGTGAGAAAGAAAGAGAGAAAGAGAGAGAGAGAGAAAGGGTAAGACTGCGACAGACAGTTTGCCGTTACCAAAGAGAGCGGAGAGTCATTTTGTGATGGGAATGAGCACACTGTGGTTTTGACCAAGGTGAGATTTGGTTTATGGTGTGGGTGGGTGGGGGGATGGGGGGGTGGGTGGAAGGGGGGGAGGTCCCCGAGAAGGAGGAGGGAGAGTATATGTTGTAGTAAAGTGTCGCAAGGTGGAAATGTGTGTGTGATTTTTGTGAATATGTATGTGATTTTTAAAGCAGTATATTTTTTTGTAGGATGTGTGCTATAAAAATCTTCCTCCTCCACCGCCTCCACCACCTCCACCACCTCCTTCTCCTCCTCCTCCTCCTTGTTATTCTTATTAGTATAATGATTATTGTGATTAGTATCACGATAACGATGTGATTGTTATTACTGCTATTTTACTGTGAGCGCAGACGGAACAGCAGTAGGGGGATTCAGCATGGATGGGGGTCCAGCCTTGGTGTCAGGGGACCCCTCTGTGGCGATGACAGTGCATCATAATATATAGTATTTACATAGCGCCTTTATCCAAATAATTTAGACCAAGTAATGGTCAACACACAACAGAATGTTTGTGCCCTGAATTTCGTGTTAAGAGTACCGTAATTCACGGACTACAAGCCGCTTCGTAATATAAGCCGCACCACCTACTTACAAAAAAAAAAATCAGAAAAAAGTAACGCATAAGCCGCGTCGAAGCATAAGCCGTGGAAGCGTGGCGATGCACGATGTCCGCTTCCGGTTGAGTCTAGAGTTGATCGCGGGTGTGTTGACTGCCAAAACGAAAGTGTCGGACCGCGAAACAGATCGTCATTTTGTGAAAAAGAACATACCGAAATCAAGGTGATTTTTTTTTGTCATCAACCGTGAACAAGGCCACAAATCAAAGGTCAGAATCAAGGATGCCATTGAGTTGAGTTTACTTTCACTTTCGGTAACGTTTAGGCCGCGGCACTGTACTAGCCGCAGTTTTTTTTCTTCTTCTCCAAAAACAAGTTGCGGCTTATAGTCCGTGAATCATGGTGCAGTGGAACCTCCCTTATAAGACCTTCAAAAATCATCCAAAATGAGGTCCTATAAGGGAGGGGTCTTATAAGAGAGGTAATTTTAATGCTTACAAAGAAGGGCAATGTCTCAGAGAATAGGTCTTATGTGGGAGGGAGTCTTATAACAGGTCTTATAAGGGAGGTGCTACTGTACTCCGTTGTAATATTTCTTGTCGTTCCGTTGTGGACAGACGGGGCAGCAGGGGGGCATCAGCGTGGATGGGGGTCCAGCCTTGGTGTCAGGGGACCCCTCTGTGGCGATGACAGTGCACGTGCTGTCCGACATCTTCCTGGGGGGGGTCAAACCCGACTCGGACGTGTCCGCCTTTATGCGCGACAACCAGATCGACGCACCCACAGACGGTAAGGCAGACCTGTTTACCTTTACGATTTTGCCGTAATGTTTACGGGGGGAAAGTCAAATTACAGTAATTACGGCTACGGAAAAAAACCACGGGAAAATAAAATCTTAAATATTAAAAAACCCCACTACAGTTCCGTCGGTAAGCGAAGCTTTTGAAATGATGCAGTGAAAAGTCATTTCGCGCCATTTCCGTTTCTGTTTCAAAATGGCGTCCAAGCGAGTGCATTCCGAAGCTTCTGTATCTTCTGGTCAAAAAAATCAAAAGAAAAGACATCAAAAGTCACTTAAATGGCACAGAAATTCTGGGAAAGTGACCTAAGAATTCCAGGAATACGTTGTTCAGCACTAGGTGACGAGCATGTGTTCTGTGTCTACTGCTCGATTATCCTACTGCTAGGATTATAGATGTGTTACGTACGTACGTTTTTCGAATTCTGCAAGATACCGTATTTTTCGGACCTGATTATAAAGCCAAAATTTTTTTTTTTTACACATATTTCAGATTCTGTTACAAACCCCTATTTTACGACCCTCTGTTAAGCGACCACCTCTCATTTGAGACCGGATTTGTTGGCACAGATGCATTTTACTATGTAAACGACCTCTCTTAAACGACTTCCTCTAAAACGCGACTTACGACCGCCATTTTGTTGGTTTTTACGACCGTTGCTGTCGTCTGCATAGACTTCGAGCAAAGGGAAATAACCACGGTCAAGGGCCTGAAAGCGGAGTCGCTTCCCTTGTTGTAGAAAAGATGGCGGAGAGCGTAGGAAAAGCACGAAAACCACTGACTTTGAAAAAGAAAACCACTGACTTTGGACGAGAGTGGAGGTGATTAAAAGAAGTCGGCAAAGTGAAACTGTAATATCGATTGCACAATCCTATGGAGTTGGAAAGACCCAAATCCAGTTTTAATATGTCATTGTATGTGTGCATGAAGAAGAGAGTATGAACTGTGCTGAACTTTTTCTTTCTACGGCTGCCAGTGAAAACCTCCGTCATACGACCCCTCCAATTTACGACCGATTTTTCCGGACATTTTGGAAGTCTTAAAATAGAGGTTTGTCTGTAGTCCGAAAAATACGGTAATTCTTTCTGATGGCCTGCACCCCATGTTAACTCATTCGCATCACAACAATGTTGAATCATTAAAAAACCCTCACTAATCACTCCAGCCATACACACAAACAAGACAGGCATAAACAAAAGGAGATATGAAAGAAGATTACTGGTTTTTACTTCAGGTTTAGACATAGGGAAGTAGTAGATCAGCCTTTTTAAAAAATATATAGACTTTATATAGAAAAACTCCCTACACCGATTGGTTTCCCCACAACAAACCACAGCAAACAACTACAAAAGCAAAGTCAGAGGCAAAATTGTGGTCTAAGGGACCGAAGCGAGTTTAGAAGTGACCAAGGTATGGTGTGCACACAGATTTACTTCCCTTAGCTAAGGTATTTGGTATGTTGTATTTGGTACTTATTGTCACAGAGGCATCTGTGAAATTTGGGTTGCTCTCACCTGGAGAGTGCATCGCAGCCAGAGGCGCGCCACTTTTTTGTGTGTGCATGCGATTTTGTGTGTCTGATGAGGAAGGAAAGGGAGGTGGGTGGGGGGTAAATTTTGACCAAATGACAACTTTTGTGTTGCCACTGGGTTTAACATGGGCACATGGGACCTCGGTTTATCATCTCACCCGAAAGACTCCATAAAGCCGTTCAGACCATAAGGCCTAGTGAGAGGAAAACAAAACCCAACCCTGTAACGAGGTTCGAACTCGGGGGAGGGGTGGGGGGTTTATCGTGCACAAGGCGAACGTGTTACCTCTGTGCCACTCTCCACAACAACAACAACATAAGGCTCAGAGCTGATTCTAGGGCGCGGGATTGGTAAAATCCCCCCCAAATCTGTTCCTTCCCGCAATAGTCGGATCTAAGCGCGGGCCGACGCCCGCATATTTGCAGAACTACCCGCACTTTTTACCGCTCGCTGCGGGAATTCCTTCGTCGTCTGCTAAATCCGTCGTCTGCACAAACCGAAAGCATCGAGCAGGAATGAATGATT
Organism: Phymorhynchus buccinoides; assembly: GCA_017654935.2. Lineage (NCBI taxonomy): Eukaryota > Metazoa > Mollusca > Gastropoda > Neogastropoda > Raphitomidae > Phymorhynchus > Phymorhynchus buccinoides. Next base: position 14,750,180 of record CM065688.1, on the reverse strand, counting down.
TCTCGAAATTTCATTGGTTCCTTTACAATGTTAGTGTAAATCAACCAATCGCGTTCATCTCGTTTTACCGGCAAGAAGTCGCGAGAGTCCTACCCGCCATATTGAATTTTCTTCAAAATGAGGCGGACAACGACACTCCTAGATTTTAATTTTTGTGGTGGCAAAGTGAAAAGAAGAAATCCTCTGCCAAGCGAGTGTGCAGAAGCTGTTGCTGAAACAGCTATTGCATCAACAGTCTCGGAGAAGCAGCCCGAAGATAACGGCACTAGTGCGAGGGAACACCGGTTCCAAGACGAGTGGCTGAAGAAGTGGGCCCCCTTTTTTCATTCTTAGGGGGGGAGCGCCCCCACTTTTTCAAAATCCTAGAATCAGCTCTGAGGCTGCGCTTAACGTGTGTGGTCAGGTTTCGGGGGCTGCATGTCGCGGCTGACCTTCAACGAGGAGAGGGAGGTGGAGACCCTGGACATCCGGGAGATCGTGAACGTCAACCTGGACGGCTGCCCGCCCTTCCACCTGCCCAGGGACACCTGCGAGGACAGCCTCATCATCGACATCTACTCCGGCTCGGACACCACCGCCTACGACTACGGCCTGCTGCCCTACACCGGTCAGTTCAAGGACGGGGGAGAAATGCTAAAGGGAGAAAGGCTCACCAGGGCTCCCAATCGTCCCGCAAAACAAGGGGTCCCAGGGACTCCTTCACTTACAGTATAGAGGGTCCTCAGGGCTCCCAATCGTCCCGCAAAACAAGGGGTCCCAGGGACTCCTTCACTTACAGTATAGAGGGTCCTCAGGGCTCCCAATCGTCCCGCAAAACAAGGGGTCCCAGGGACTCCTTCACTTACAGTATAGAGGGTCCTCAGGGCTCCCAATCGTCCCGCAAATCAAGGGGTCCCAGGGACTCCTTCACTTACAGTATAGAGGGTCCTCAGGGCTCCCAATCGTCCCGCAAAACAAGGGGTCCCAGGGACTCCTTCACTTACAGTATAGAGGGTCCTCAGGGCTTCCAATTGTCCCGCAAAACAAGGGGTCCCAGGTACTCCTTCACTTACAGTATAGAGGGTCCTCAGGGCTCCCAATCGTCCCGCAAAACAAGGGGTCCCAGGGACTCCTTCACTTACAGTATAGAGGGTCCTCAGGGCTTCCAATCGTCCCGCAAAACAAGGGGTCCCAGGGACTCCTTCACTTACAGTATAGAGGGTCCTCAGGGCTCCCAATCGTCCCGCGAAACAAGGGGTCCCAGGGACTCCTTCACTATAGTATAGAAGGTCCTCAGGGCTTCCAATCGTCCCGCAAAACAAGGGGTCCCAGGGACTCCTTCTCTTACAGTATAGAGGGTCCTCAGGGTTCCCAATTGTCCCGCAAAACAAGGGGTCCCAGGGACTCCTTCACTTACAGTATAGAGGGTCCTCAGGGCTTCCAATCGTCCCGCAAAACAAGGGGTCCCAGGGACTCCTTCACTTACAGTATAGAGGGTCCTCAGGGCTTCCAATCGTCCCGCAAAACAAGGGGTCCCAGGGACCCCTTCACTTACAGTATAGAGGGTCCTCAGGGCTCCCAATCGTCTCGCAAAACAAGGGGTCCCAGGGACTCCTTCACTTACAGTATAGAGGATCCTCAGGACTTCCAATCGTCCCACAAAACAAGGGGTCCCAGGGACTCCTTCACTTACAGTATAGAGGGTCCTTAGGGCTCCCAATCGTCCCGCAAAACAAGGGGTCCCAGGGACTCCTTCACTTACAGTATAGAGGGTCCTTAGGGCTCCCAATCGCCCCGCAAAACAAGGGGTCCCAGGGACTTCTTCACTTACAGTATAGAGGGTCCTCAGGGCTCCCAATCGTCCCGTAAAACAAGGGGTCCCAGGGACTCCTTCACTTACAGTATAGAGGGTCCTCAGGGCTCCCAATCGTCCCGCAAAACAAGGGGTCCCAGGGACTCCTTCACTTACAGTATAGAGGATCCTAGAGGCGGGGTAGAGGGTCCCAGTGGCATTGCGAATGCTAAAAATATTTTTTCTAGTGCAACCCTGGGACCCCCTGCACATTCTTTTAGAGGGTCCTTTAGAATTTTAGTGCTTCATAGACCCCCTTTTGGGGTCTCTGGGAGCCCTGCTCACTCTGTTCTGGTATACAGTGGAAAACCAGTTCACTTAAAGAACGGGTTACCATAAAGAATTAACTGATAGTAGTAACTGTTTGGTCGCAGTTTAATCCGTCTTAATGGGAATTGTTTTTGGACATTTTAATGTCTAAAACATTGGCTGTCTCCAAATCAAATTTTGGTTCTTGCAGCTTGAAATTTGGGTCACCAGATTTCCACTGCACTGACATCCAATTATTGAAGAAAAAACAACAGCACACACACAACACTTTGATAATAAAAACTAAAGATATCTTAGAAGATATAGCTTAGAAGATAATGATGTATTCATGAGTGTATATGGTACTGATTGTGTGTGTGTGTGTGGGTGTAGGTGTGCAGGGAGAGGGGCGGGTGTCACTGTGTATACTTTCTGCTCTTCTTGGGGGAGCCTAAACTTTGAAATGTTGATGATTTATAACTCTATGTACCTTTGCCCACTTATACTTTTACCCCCTGTACTCACCCCTGATCTAATCATTTATGGTTGGTGTTATCAATTATATTGGTGACAGTTATGATAGAGATGGAATTTCTACTATAGTCATAATTTTTCTTATAACTATTATGTCACTGTGTGTGTAGGTATGTGTGTGTGTCTTTGTCTTCATGAAATTTGTAAAATGGAAAAAATATGTTCAATAAAAAAAAATAAAAAAAAAAGATATGAAGATGCTTACATAACAAACCCCAAAGTTTGTCTGCTACAGTTCATTTTTACCGCTCGTGGCATTTTAAGCTATAAAGCCAGTTCAAGCCACATTTGTACAGTGCATGGAGGGTTGGCAGTGTTTTGTGGTATAATGTGTTCATAATTATATTCCACTTCGGTGTGTGCCACAGGCATCCAATATTGGATCCACTGCCAACTCCTTATGCACTGACTTTCCTGCTCTTTACATGTTGGGTTCAGGGAGTAGCTACACTACTAGGTTTACTTGCATCCCTTTAATTAGAGGATCACCTCAGTGGTTGGCTCTTTCTACCCACATGTATTACATTTTTCAAATCGCAATTTCCGCATTTTAAAATAATAATAATAATAAACGGATATTTATATAGCGCTTTTTATCGAGCACAAAGCGCTTTACAATCAGTATTGAAACACTCATTCACGCACACACACGCAAAACAGACACACACGCACGTACGTGCACGCACGAGCGTGAACGCGTTCTTGCACACAGACATACACACACATACCCACACACATTTCATCAAACACACAGAAAACACATTCTCACTGAAACGCACACAAACTTACTCAAGCATACACTTGTACAAACACGCGCACGCGCACGCACACACATACACACACGCGCACTCACATACACAAAGCACTCACGTGTACTCACACTCACAGACACATACTCACACACACTCCTCTCCCCCCCCCTCCCCCTCTAGTGAACACAATCTCTCCTGCGCACGCATACACTCATACACATGCAAGCAGATATACCGGGCCACACAGAACACACACAACACACTCACACACACACACACCTGCTTGGAAGTGCGGCCGTGGGCGCACGCACACTCACATTCGCGCACACGCTCACAAATTACATACATACACATACACACATACACGCACACAAATTACATACATACAAACATACGAACATACATCGCACATCACACACACACACACACACACACACACACACACACACACACATCGCACAATCACACACACACACACACGCACACGTGCACATGGAGATGGGGGTGTTATTGGAAAGACTGCCGGAACAGATGGGTTTTCAGGTTTGTTTTGAACGATGCTAAAGATTGACTATGTCTGACAGCAGAAGGCAATGAATTCCAGAGTTTGACTGCTGATGATGTAAAAGCTCCACCGCCGTGCCTATCACGTTTAAATTTTTGTATTCGAAAGATCCTATTGTCATTTGCTGAGCGGAGAGATCGAGATGGAACGTAAATTTCAAGAAGCTCAGAGAGGTATTGCGGTGCTGTTCCCGATATGATATGATAGCAGAGACAGGCAGCTTTGTAGTTTATTCTTTGTTGAACGGGTAGCCAATGTAACTCTTTAAGTAGAGGTGATGTGTGTTGAAGACGCTTGGCTTTGAAGACCATTCTAGCAGCAGAGTTTTGAAGTTGTTGTAAGGGTTTGAGAAGCGCCTGTGGGCAACCAAGTAGAAGGGAGTTGCAGTAATCTAATCTAGACAAAATGTATGAACTGACTAGCGTTTTGGTTGCCTCGGTCGTGAGAAAGGGGCGTATAGAGCTGATTCGCCTAAGTTCGATGTATGCAGCCTGGCAGATCTTAGTGATATGATGTTGCATGGAAAGGTCTTCATCCAAGAAAGCACCAAGGTTGCGAATATGTTCAGAAAAATGGATGTTGGAATCTCCAAGGGCAATGGTGGAGGGCAGAGAGCTAGAGTCAACAGATGGGGGAAGCACTCTAAGTGCTTCAGTCTTGTCATCATTTAGCTTAAGCTTATTGTTTGACATCCATGTTTTCACTTCAGTGACACAGTCTTGAAGAGTGTGAATAAGCGGTGAAGCACGATGATTGAGTTGAGTATCATCGGCATACATTTCATGACGGACAGAGTGTTTCGCTATGAGGGGGGTCAATGGGGTGGTATACAGAATGAACAAAATTGGTCCTAACACGGAGCCTTGTGGGACGCCAAAATCAAGAACTGACTCAGAAGATTTGTTTTCATTTACTACACCTATTTGTTTTCTTAATAACATCTATTTTACCCAAAATGTTCTTCTTTTTTTCACCTTGTACTGGTTTGCTTAAATTGTGGACTTTTTGGGCCTAGTGCAGAGAAGACACCATTCTTTTATTAAAAATGTCTTCCTGTTGGGGTTGATCCACAAGATAGTGTTTGTTAGCAGATATACATACTGACGAGAATTCCATAATTCGAAAGAGATCTCTCTATGTACCATGCTCATACACTGTCTGTCCCCCATTGGGACAAAAAGTAAACCAGCACAATCTTTTACTTTTATTTTATTCTTTTCACAGCACAGAGCTAACTTCAAAAAGTATACACAGTTAGTGGTGTTTGTGGTTTCTTTGATCAAATAGCTCCTTTTTAAGGCATGATGAGTGAGAAGACTTGACACACACATTCAAATTGACGAATGAATCAACACATCAGTAAAAGAAGACCCAAAATTTAACTTTCATTAAAACAAAAATACAAACATGGTGGGTTTTTTAGAGCACTGAAATTTTATAATTATATTTTATTTTACTTCCATGTTTTATTTTGACGTTGGAATCAAAGGCCCAAGTTCTTTTGCCATGTCAACATACTCTTCTCCAAAGGAATCTGTGTGTGTGTGCGTGTGCATGTGTGTGTGTGTGCGTGCGTGCATGTGTGTGTGTGTGTGTGTGTGTGTGTGTGCAGATTACATCTACCGGGTGATTGCTGAGAACAGTGTCGGAGAAGTCTCCAGCCCTTGGGGCTATGGCCGCACCAGAGAAGGAGGTATGTGCACACATGTGTGTGTGTGTGTTTAGAAAAATTAGGGGTGGCCAGTGGCCACAAACTGATAAAATTGCAGAATGTGACGTAAAAATATAAATGACATGCCTTTTTTTTAGAATGACACACGGTATTCTAAGTGCTTTATGTCTGCTCAAACACACAAGTCGATAGGCTACGAGAGCTGATGGTAGAGTGACTTCCCCTGTTTGACCGATTGAATTAGGCAAGATCAATCCCACACACCATGAAATTACTCCCCTTTATTATTTCCGAACAATTCCTATTAGCTTTTCCCTTTCATTCTGTCTTCTCACCGCTGATAGCAATTAAGCTAATGTGATTAAAACTTTACAAAAGGGGGAGTAGCGCTGCACTGGCGACAACGTGCTCTCCAGGAGGGAGCAGCCCGAATTTCACAGAAACGAATCTCTGTGACTATTAAGAAATACCAAATGCCGAAGTTGGTTAGTTTTCATGTGTTGGACTGGGGCAGTGGGTGGATGCCTCGTGCTTCCATACAGGGAGCTGGACGACATCGCCGCATTCACAAGTCTGTCCCTATGGGGATACCAAGTTTTTTTGGTGTAAAAATAGTTCCCCCATGTTCTGGTAGTTCTGTGCTTAAAGCTTCACCTAATCTGCCACTCTCTGTGACTCTGCCTTTTCCCTTTGCTGTCTACCATCTACTTACTATCTTTCTGACTTATTGGCAACATTATCCTGCCATTTTTCCAAAAAATACTCCAAATAATTTTTCTCCTTTGAGCTCCTCCGAAATCGGAATGTGTCGGCTGTATGCAGCGGGGAGACCAGTGAAAACTGAAAACCGGACACATACGTTCCTCACCCATTATGGCCATATGGCCTGGGAATGCAGAAGAAGAAGTTGTGTTGGACTCACCAGTTCATCAAGGCCAGGCTGACAAAGCTGCCCACTGTTTGTCTATGGCATGGTTTGCGGCGTGTGGGTGTGGATCCACCCACTGTTTGTCTACATGTTTTTGTGGGTGTGGGTCCACCCACTCTGTTTGTCTATGTCATGGTTTGTGGGTATGGGTCCACCCACTCTGTCTATGTCATGGTGTGTGGGTCCACACACTCTGTTTGTCTATGTCATGGTTTGTGGGTATGGGTCCACCCACTCTGTCTATGTCATGGTGTGTGGGTCCACCCACTCTGTTTGTCTATGTCATGGTTTGTGGGTATGGGTCCACCCACTCTGTCTATGTCATGGTGTGTGGGTCCACCCACTGTTTGTCTATGTCATGGTTTGTGGGTGTGGGTCCACCCACTCTGTTTGTCGATGTCATGTTTTTTTGTGGGTCCACCCACTGCTTGTCTATGTCATGGTTTTGGGGGGGGGGGGGGGGGGGGGGGGGGGGTGCAGCGCCCGTGGGAGTGGGTCTACCCACTGTTTGTCTATGTCATGGTGTGATGTGGGAGTGGGTCTACCCACTGTTTGTCTATGTCATGGTGTGGTGTGGGTCCACCCACTGTATGTCTACGTCATGGTGTGATGTGGGTGTGGGTCCACCCACTGTATGTCTACGTCATGGTTTTTTGTGGGTCCACCCACTGTCTATGTCATGGTTTGCGGGGGGGTGCAGTGCCCGTGGGAGTGGGTCCACCCACTGTTTGTCTATGTCATGGTGTGATGTGGGTGTGGGTCCACCCACTGTTTGTCTATGTCATGGTGTGATGTGGGTGTGGGTCCACCCACTGTATGTCTACGTCATGGTTTTTTGTGGGTCCACCCACTGTCTATGTCATGGTTTGCGGGGGGGTGCAGTGCCCGTGGGAGTGGGTCCACCCACTGTTTGTGTATGTCATAGTGTGATGTGGGTGTGCATCCACCCACTGTTTGTCTATGTCATGGTTTGCTGTGGTGGGTGTGGGCCCGTCCACTGTTTGTCTATGTCGTGGTGTGGGTCCACCCACTGTTTGTCTATGTCACGGTTTTCTGTGGTGGGTGTGGGTCCACCCACTGCTTGTCTATGTCATGATTTGCTGTGGGTGTGTGCAGCGCCCGTGGGTGTGGGTCCGCCCACGTCGGTGCGTGTGCTGTCTGGCTACGAGGTGGAGGTGAAGTGGAACGAGCCTCAGAGCACCTCAGGCCTGCTGACCAAGACCGTCATCCTTGGGTACAACATGGATCAGCCCAACCAGCCCCCGGCCGCCAAGGAAGTTCTGGACGTCAACGTGGAGGCCAGTGAGTTGACCGCTTGGTTTGTTACGTTGAAGGTTGACCGCTTGGTTTGTTACGTTGAAGGTTGACCGCTTGGTTTGTTACGTTGAAGGTTGTCAGTAGATAGACTGGGCTACAACATGGAACAGCCCAACAAGCCCCCGGTCACTAAGGAAGTTCTGGACATCAACATGGAGGCCAGTGAGTTGACCGCTTGCTTTGTTGCGCTGAAGGTTGTCAGTAGATAGACTGGGCTACAACATGGAACAGCTGAAACAGTCCCCGGTCACTAAGAATCGAGGCTCTGGATGTCAACGTGGAGGCCAGTAAGTTGACCGCTTGCTTTGTTGCGTTGAAGGTTGACCACTTGGTTTGTTGCGTTGAAGGTTGATCGCTTGGTTTGTTACGTTGAAGGTTGTCTGTAGATATGTAATCACTATCTTGTCGGTGTTGTTCTGGGCTACAACACGGAACAGTCCAACCAGCCCCCGGTCACTAAGGAGGTTCTGGACGTCAATGCCGTGTGGAGGCCAGTGAGTTGACCGCTTGGTTTGTTGCGTTGAAGGTTGACCACTTGGTTTGTTACGTTGAAGGTTGTCTGTAGATATGTAATCACTATCTTGTCGGTGTTGTTCTGGGCTACAACACGGAACAGTCCAACCAGCCCCCGGTCACTAAGGAAGTTCTGGACGTCAATGTTATGTGGAGGCCAGTGAGTTGACCGCTTGGTTTGTTATGTTGAAGGTTGTGCATGTGTGTGTGTGATTGTGTGTGTGTGTGTGTGTGTGTGTGTGTGTGTGCATGCTTTGGGCGGATGTGGGTAGGTGTTTCTTTCGAGTAAAAGTGCGAGATTTTTTTTCTCCATATCCAGACTTTAACTATATTTCAACATCTCTCCGTTGTCAGAAAATTTTAACTAGTGTGTGCATAATAAGTCTTTATGCTGAAAATTCTCTTCCCCACGTCTCATGCACCGAGATGTGAACGCCACCCACTTAAGATTATCACCCTCGCCTGTCAGGAACTAGTAGTATATATAGCCACAGAAAATTATCTATCTATTCTAGCATGTTACCGTTTCACTACGAATGAGTTATTCCTTCCAATTTGGAGCAAATGCCAATTTACCAAAGACCAAAAAGTCTTAGTCTTTACAAGACTAAATTACTTCCCTTGGTCTAGGCCATCCAACCATCTGATACCACTAAGCTGCCGTGGACCCCACTATATAGGTGGCATGGTCAAGTCAGTCCGAAAATGATTGCGCTTTTTTGTGTTGTCGCCAAGACGTAGTAATATTATCGTATAAAGCCCCATTGTGTTTGACCCGTTTCAGTCAACATCACGGGGCTGGTCCCGGACACGGACTACCGGTTCAAGATCTCGGCCTGCACCTCCGGGGGATGCACGGAGGGGGTGGAGGGCACCGACATCCACACCATGGTGGAAGGTACGTACAGGTCTTCTTCTTCTACTTCTTCTTTTTCTTCTTTTGCGTTCCCAGGCCATATGGCCATAATGGGTAGGGTACGTATGTGTCCGGTCTGGTGCCCCCTGCTGTGTGAGGAAGATTTGTTTTGGAAAAAAAGAATGGGCCAATAATTAAGTCAGGAAGACAGTAGATGACAGAAAGCAAAGGGAAAAGGCAACAGAGTCTTAATACCTATTTCGATGACAAGGGATCTTTTAGGGCGTGAAAGGTTTTGTCACTTTTGGGTCAACATTTGAGCTGGAAAAGTGTTTTTTTTAAAATAAACAAACTTTTTTTGCAACGGCGTTGCTGTTTTTCTTTCTTCTAGTCTCAAAGAGAAGACAACTAAGACTAAAACTAATATGAACATGGTAACTGCGATGGAATAAGACAAGGGAATGTCAAAACAAAAACGTATTCTCAAGCTATTAACTTTTTTACCTCCTTAAAGACCCCGCACGTCACGTGTCACATTCCCTCCTTATACTAGGAAGATGTCTTTAAGATTCCTTACCAGCTATAAGAGGGAAAACACGTGAAAACCGTGATTTTGACACGCGACATGGGGGGTCTTTAACCCTTTCACCGCCAGCCATACTTCAGACAAAAATTTCCATTAAATTTACCTGGGTAGAGAACGAAATCTATCTGCAGTATTGGGGATTGTTCTGTGAGAGATATAAAATCAGGTCTATCCTTACTTCCCAAAACTAAGACAATAGGGTCTTTGGATAATAGACCCCAATTTGACGCCTTTTAGTGACATAGGTGTTAACTCACTGTGGTGCTAAAATGCGACTTTGGCGGTGAAAGGGTTAAGGCTGTGTACACTCGTAAGCGGATATTCCATGCGGAAACCTGTGCTCAATCCATAAATAAATGAAACAAAGAAGGGAAAAGATTTGCGCACGTGTCCGAATTTCCCCTATATGTGTAAGCTTTTATCCTTTCTTTCTTCTACTTATTGAGGGGTTTTCTGTACCGGGTACTTGCCGCGTCTTAACTCTTAACGCCTTACACCGCTTGACACCGCTAGTGGCCCGTAGTCCTAAACCGCTTGAAACCGCGCCGATCCACCCACGTTGCTAAGGAAGTGAGAACTCTCTGATGGAGAAGGTAAGCTTTAACGACATCCGGAAAGCAATCGACTTCCTGTTTCACCCCCCCCCCCCCCCCCCCCCCCCCCCCCCCCCCCCCCCCCCCCCCCCCCCCCCCCCCCCCCCCCCCCCCCCCCTCTCTGATGGAGAAGGTAAGCTTTAACGCATCCGGAAAGCTCGACTTCCTGAAGGCGGCCATTTGACGGAATTTAAATTTGATCAATTTTGGGGGGACACATTTTTTTCATAAAAATGGCGGCGTTCTGAACGATGCATGACGATGTTATCGATGTTTTTACTGATAAATTGTGTGCCAATCGTGCTTTTGGACTTAGTTATAGGGGCCAGAGTGAAGTGAATGTTGAGACTCGTGCTAGGCTAGTGCAGTATACTCTACTATGGTTAACTTTGACTATCGATCAGCAGTAAATCAGTCGAACGATTCCGACATTCGGACACTGTTTTACACAGTGAATTAGATATATTTAACGCATTTTAATGGACCTACGGTACTGTAACACTTATTACAAAGCTTGTAGATGCTTTCCAAATTAAAACATCGATCGTGGTTGAAAATCTGAAGATCGGTAATGAGACCGACAGGTGAGTGTTTCAGAAACTTTTTTCACCTTTTGATTACATCATCGGAATGCTACAAAAAGGCAAGTAATATGTTTATTTTGTGCTTGCAGTGTCTCTTTGATCGTTCTAGTGACTCAATTTGCAATGTTTCAGTAACAAACACACAACACATGGTTTTTTTTTACATCTTTATTGAACACACCGTTATTATTGATATTTCGTAATAATCAATCAAAATAAATACATCAAATACATCAGGTTGGCCAAAATAACATCATCAATGCAGAAAACAATATCATAACAACACTATTACAAAGTTTCATAAACTTTGATTCACAAATAATTTTACAATAATTTTTTTAATAAGCATACCCATTTCAGCTCCATTTTGCCAAATCCTTCTGGGGAAGAGAGTCGGACTTAGTGAATGTCTTCTGAGGACTTACGAGTTAATGTGAACCCGGCCTTACGCTTCCCACAGCTCCGGAAGACGTGATGGCGCCCACGGCCGTTGCCACGGCTACGACCCTGCAGGTGTACTGGAACCCTCCGGCCAAGCCCAACGGCAACATCACGGGCTACTTCCTGTACAGGGACGGAGCCAAGATCTACTCCGGCGGGGAGCAGCAGTTTCTGGTCACCGAACTGAGAGTGAGTGAGGAAGGTTAGGCGTCTCTGTGAAATTCGGGTTGCTCCCACCTGGAGAGCGCGTCGCAGCCAGAGGCGCGCCACCCAATATTTTTTTTTTTTTTTTTTTGCATGCGATTTTTGTGTGACTGATGAGGAAGGAAGGAAGGGAGGGGGTGGTCATTTTTTGACCAAATGACAACTTTTTTGTTGCCACTGGGTTTAACATGTGCTAAATGCATGGGCACACGGGACCTCAGTTTATCGTCTCATCCAAAAGACTCCACGTTCAGACCGCAAGGTGAGAGGAAAAATCCCCTGTACCCAGGTTCGAACTCGGGTTTACTTGACACGAGGCGAACGCGCTACCACTGTGCCACTGTACACTAGAGGTGACCTCGGGGGATGTAGGAAATAGATGATTTTCGGAGAGAAAAACAACTAGGGGAGAGCACATCTTGAAAATTAGAATCGTTTACCCCCATTACTCGGTCAAATACCATAGCAACAATGCAACAATGGCGTCGAAGCTTGAAGCCGCAGGATGTGAATCCGCGCCGACTTGTATACATTTAAAAAAAAGAAAAATTAGGGGTGGCCCCAGTGGCCACAAACTGATAAAACTTGCAAACTGTGACATAAAAATATAAATGACGAAAAGTTTAGAGTGACGCACAGTGTTCTAAGGGCTGTATGTCTGCTCAAACACGCGAGTTGAGAGCTGATGGTAGAGTAACTTCCCCTATCATATTCGTGTGCGTGGGGGACTTACAAATATAGTGAACAAAACTAGGAGTAGGATGTGATCAGATTCATTTAGACAGTAGAATTTCACGTGCGTCATGCCTCACAAATGCCAAAATCAGATCGCAGTGAATCGAATCGTATGCAGTGTAGCCGGCCCTTAATGTTTTCGCAACACGCCGCTAGGATATTTGGTATTTTAACTTCCCCTGAGGAGGGGGGGGGGGGGGGGGGGGGGGGGGCATACTTGGAAGACCTAGCTATCAATATGGCCATACCAGGCAGCGGGATTTCTCCCTGCTCTTACCGACTTTCAACTGCTGTGGGATTTTTACGTGCGTAAAGCGCACGGGTCAGACTAGCTTTAGTTTAAGTCCCCATTCAGTTCGATTTTCTGAGTTTAATTTAGAGAGTTGAATTAGAAAGGTCAGGCAGAACGAGCGTGGGCAAATTAGTAGTCTAGTATAGAGAATGAACACTCATGGCAAATGCCCTATTCCTACTCCTTGACTGTGCGCAGTGTCCTGAAGGAATACAGAGCAGCGAGAGGGGCTGTGTTGAAAGTGTTAAGAGTGGGGAGATGGCATAATGATGTGATGGCGTATGTACGGTTGTCAGGTTGATGATGATGATGTTATGCGTGTGTGCGTGCGTCAGGTGTACACAGCATACCGGTTGTACGTGAAGGTCTGCACGGTGGCTGGCTGTACCGACGTATGTTTCGGTTGTCACATTGATGAATGACGTTATATATATGTGTGTGTGTGTGCGTCAGGTGTACACAGCATACCGGTTGTACGTGAAGGTCTGCACGGTGGCTGGCTGTACCAACGTATGTTTCGGTTGTCACATTGATGAATGATGTTATACTTGTGTGTGTGCGTCAGGTGTACAACATTTGTTTATGGATCTACTGTTTTTGTGGGCACAGGTGCGCGGAGCATCGAGGTGAAGTGGCAGGAACTGGCGTAGCTTAACGGAGTTTTGGAACGCTATCTGGTGTTCGCATCCTTACAGGAGGAAGAGGAGGAGGTGTATAATGTTTATTTATGGATCTATTTTTTTGTGGGCGCAGACGCACGGAGCATCAAGGTGGAGTGGCGTAGTTTAACAGAGTTTTACTGGTTCTACGTGAAGGTCTGCACGGTGGCTGGCTGTACCGACGTATGTTTCGGTTGTCACATTGATGAATGATGTTATATATGTGTGTGTGTGTGCGTCAGGTGTACACAGCATACCGGTTCTACGTCAAGGCCTGCACGGTGGCTGGCTGCACCGATGGGTCGGTCGTTACCCTGTCCACCGCACAGCTCCCCCCCACCCTGGTTCTCCCGCCCACCCTGCAAGTTCTCGGTGAGACGTTGTGTTGGTATTCTCTTGTTGTTTCTTTGTGTGTTGTTTTTTAAGCTTGCATGTATTTTTTTTAACCCTTTCACAGCCAATATCGCATTTATGCACCACAATGGTTTAACACCCATGTCACTAAAAAGCATCAAATCAGAGCCTATCTGAAGACCCTATTTTTGTAATTTTGGGAGGTAAGGATTGGCCTAATGTTATACACGTCGCAGAGGAATTTGCAAAATTGCAGATATTTTTTTCTCTGTGATGCAGGTAAGTTTAATTATTGGCTGAAAATGGCTGGCGGCGAAAGGGTTAATTGGTTCAATTTTGCATGTTGTCTAAAATCACTTTTCCTGTGAAAAGACATTAAATTAATGATTCATTCATTCATTCATTCATTCATTCTTATTTGTTGTTGTCTTACCCTGGCTCAAAAGACTCCAGGGATCATTCCTAACAGCCGAAGCACCTGAAAACACTATGGTACAAATGCACCAGCTAGGGATGAGAACACTACGTGCATGACCGTTTTTTTCATTACCCCGCCACATGGGCAGCCACACTCCGACTTCAGAGGATTGGTATTCTTTTTTAAAATAGTCCTTTACCCATGTTTTGTAAACTATGACTACAAGGCGCCCTCACAAAGTTTTATACATAATTCTGATCGTGTCAAGAGTACTTGGTCACGCGTTTAGGCGTTTCAGAAAGAAAAAACATTCAACGTGTTTGGTTTTTGTCATTTGCTGTCACATTTGTATTGGGGTCGTTTTTGTTTTTGTGGGCATACGTGCGCGGAACATTGAGGCAAAGTGGCAGGAACCGGCGTAGTTTAACGTAGTTTTAAAACTCGACCTAGTGTTTAACGGAGTGTTAGAATGTTACCGGGTCTTCGCATCCTTGCAGGAGGGGAAAGGCAGGGGAGGAGATAGATGTATAATGTTTATTTATGGATCTACTTTTTTGTGGGCGCAGGTGCGCGGAGCATCGAGGTGAAGTGGCAGGAACCGGCGTAGTTTAACGTAGTTTTAAAACTTAACCTAGTGTTTAACGGCGGAGTGTTTGAATGTTACTGGGTCTTCGCATCCTTGCAGGAGGGGGAAAGGCAGGGGAGGAGATGTATAATGTTTATTTATGGATCTACTTTTTTGTGGGCGCAGGTGCGCGGAACATTGAGGCAAAGTGGCAGGAACCGGCGGAGGAGACCTAGTGTATAATGCTTATTTATGGATGGATCTACTTTTTTGTGGGCGCAGGTGCGCGGAGCATCGAGGTGAAGTGGCAGGAACCGGCGTAGTTTAACGTAGTTTTAAAACTTAACCTAGTGTTTAACGGCGGAGTGTTTGAATGTTACTGGGTCTTCGCATCCTTGCAGGAGGGGAAAGGCAGGGGAGGAGATGTATAATGTTTATTTATGGATCTACTTTTTTGTGGGCGCAGGTGCGCGGAACATTGAGGCAAAGTGGCAGGAACCGGCGTAGTTTAACGTAGTTTTAAAACTCGACCTAGTGTTTAACGGCGGAGTGTTTGAATGTTACCGGGTCTTCGCATCCTTGCAGGAGGGGAAAGGCAGGGGAGGAGATGTATAATGTTTATTTATGGATCTACTTTTTTGTGGGCGCAGGTGCGCGGAGCATCGAGGTTGGCAGGAACCGGCGTAGTTTAACAGAGGTCATCGCATCCTTACAGGAGGAGGAGGTGTATAATGTTTATTTATGGATCTATTTTTTTGTGGGCGCAGGTGCGCGGAGCATCGAGGTGAAGTGGCAGGAACCGGCGTAGTTTAACAGAGTGTTGGAGCGCCACCTGGTGTTCGCATCCTTACAGGAGGAGGAGGTGTATCATGTTTATTTATGGATCTATTTTTTGTGGGCAGCAGGCGTGCGGAGCATCGAGGTGAAGTGGCAGGAGCTGGCGGAGCTGAACGGAGTGTTGGAGCGCCACCTGGTGTTCGCATCTTTACAGGAGGAGGAGGAGGGGAGTGTATAATGTTCATTTATGGATCTATTATTTTTCGTGGGCGCAGGTGCGCGGAGCATCGAGGTGAAGTGGCAGGAGCCGGCGGAGCTGAGCGGAGTGTTGGAGCGCCACCTGGTGTTCGCATCCTTACCGGAGGAGGAGGAGGGGGTGTATAATGTTCATTTATGGATCTTTTTTCTTTTCGTGGGCGCAGGTGCGCGGAGCATCGAGGTGAAGTGGCAGGAGCCGGCAGAGCTGAACGGAGTGTTGGAGCGCTACCTGGTGTTCATGTCCGACCAGGAGGGGGAGTTGGGGGAGGAGGTGTACAACTCCACAGACTTCTTCCTCACCTACGCCGTCCCTGACCTGCTGGCGGGAACAACCTACTACATCTCTGTGGGGGTCAGTGAAGTGAAGATCGAGTGATTGTCCGTCACCGAAGGTGAACGGACTTTGCGATGGGCTGGTTTGTGTGGGTTTTTTTGTTTTGTTTTTTTCTTTTTCTTTTTCTTTTCTTTTCTGTCTGTCCCAAGGATATCTCCCGAACCGCTTGACCGAATCGCGTCAAATTTTGTGTGAAGGTGTGCCACCTTAATAGGAAGAGATCCGCGCAAACCATTTTGCCGTCGTGACCTTGACCTTGACATACGACCTTGTTTTTGTTGTACAGACAAACCCCTATTTTACGACCCTCTGTTAAGCGACCACCTCTCATTTGAGACCGAATTTGTTGGCACGGATGCATTTTACTATGTAAACGACCTCTCTTAAACGACTTCCTCTAAAACGCGACTTACGACCGCCATTTTGTTGGTTTTTACGACCGTTGTTGTCGTCTGCATAGACTTCGAGCAAAGGGAAACAACCACGGTCAAGGGCCTGAAAGCGGAGTCGCTTCCCTCGTTGTAGAAAAGATGGCGGAAAGCGTAGGAAAAGCACGTAAACCACTGACTTTGGACGAGAGTGGAGGTGATTAACAGAAGTCGGCGAAGTGAAGCTGTAATACATCGATTGCACAATCCTATGGAGTTGGAAAGATTATGTCATTGTATGTGTGCATGAAGAAGAGAGTATGAACTGTGCTGAACTTTTTCTTTCTACGGCTGCCAGTGAAAACCTCCTTCATACGACCCCTCCAATTTACTACCGATTTTTCCGGACATTTTGGAAGTCTTAAAATAGAGGTTTGTCTGTATAAGAAATCACGGACGTTTAGCTCATTTAAGCCGTATATGTCAGGAATTAATAGATAGCTGTCAATTTGATGCATTTGCACACCATACCTTGGTCACTTCTAAACTCGCTTTGCTCCCTTCAACCAGAAATTTGCCTCTGACTTTGCTTTTGTAGTGGTTTGTTGTGGGGAAACCAGTCGGCGTAGAGAGTTTTTCTATATAATAATAAAGTCTATATTAAAAAAAGTCTGATCTACCACTTCCCTGTGTCTAAGCCTGAAGTAAAAACCTGTAATCTTTTATTTCTCCTTTTGTTTATGTATGTTTTGTTTGTGTGTATGGCTGGAGTGATTTGTGATTTTTTTATAAATAATTTGAAATCGTTGCGATGCGAATGAGTTAAAGGCTCGTTTTCTTCCGCTATGAAAATAAATGTCCGCTAGTTTCCATCTTCCTACCACCTTGGCCTAGGTTCCGTCCTTTTTAGGAATGTTGATTTCTGCATTCCGTGTAGCAAAGTATTTGTATCGCTAGAAGATGCGTCAATGTGAGTGCAATCTTCCGCGATAGCGCTCGCCTGCTTTTTATAGCACCATACACTGCTGATCCTCTGTCGTCCCTATCTTGACTGTGACCCCAGGCGTGCACTGGAGGGGGCTGCACTACCAGCAACAGCAGTTCGGCTACCACGGAGGAGAGCTCACCAGAGGGCATCGCTCCCCCCACCATCACCGCCCTCTCCCCCGCGGAGATACTGGTCACATGGACGGAGCCACAGTTCCCCAACGGTAGGCAACCCACAGTTTAATTAGTGTTGTCTTGTACCTAGTTTTTGGTACTACTGTATTTTTCGGACTATAAGGCGATACTTTTTTTCTCCCCAGACTGAGACGCCTTATAATATGACTACTAAAATAGTAAGAAAATATAATAACAGAATCTGAATTTTGTGTAAAATTGGGGGGGTGTGCGCCTTATAATCAGGTGCGCCTTATAGTAAAAAAAATACAGTACTCTTCTTCTTCATCGATCGCTCCAGACGGTTTCCTGTTAATTATGAGCGCAGATGCATCATGCTGCCATTATGCGCCTAAGAAATGGTTACTGTTTCAGTACGCTGAGAGTGGACTCAGATTCCATGTACCCTATAAGGCGATACTTTTTTTTCTCCCCAGACTACTGAGACCCCTGCGCCTTATAATAATTTGACTGCTAAAATAGTAAGAAAATGTTAAAACAGAATCTGAATTTTGTGTAAAATTTGGGGTGTGCGCCTTATATAGTCCGAAAAATATGGTATTATTCGTATCGCAGGTGTGATCATCTTCTACACCCATGATGTTTGAACACACAGCCACAGGACTTGAACCCTACGCATTGTAGAGAGAGTGAGAGAGAGAGAGAGAGAGAGAGAGAGAGAGAGAGAGAGAGAGAGAGAGAGAGAGAGAGAGAGAGAGAGAGAGTGAGAGAGAGAGAGAGAGAGAGAGAGAGAGTGTTGATGCTTTATTCAACTGATTGTATTATGTATTGTGTTCTTGGGTGGGGTGAGTGGTGGTGATGGTGAGAGAGAGAGTGTGTGAGTGTGTTGATGCTTTATTCAACTGATTGCGTGCATGTATTGTGCGCACGCGGTGAGCGCACGCGCACACGTGTGTGTGTGTGTGTGCATACGTGCATGCCTGCGTGTATGTGTAGGTGGGGTGTGTGTATGTGTATGCCTATTTGCATGTGTGTGAGCGATTATTTGTTTTTTTGTTGTTGAATTTCTTGCTTTTAATTTTTGTTGCTGCTAAGTGCATAGAGCTCCACATTTGGTGGAGGAGTGCGCTATATAAATGATTCACTATTATTATTATTATTATTATTACTTACTACTGCGCAATATGTCGTCGGTGAAATTCAAAATCCTTGTATCAATTTTAAAAAAAAATTTTTAGTTAGATACATAGTCAGCTTTCTAATTTTTCCTACCACATTCCACCAAAAGCTCGTATCTCTAACGACTTTCTAGCTGGGGTAAATGAGGTTGTGAAAATAGACGAAAAACTCGTTAAGTCCCAAATTCAGATCTAGTTAAGAACAAAAACCTCGTATCTTCGTTCTTTTGAAGTCTAAAATTTTGTTGCAAAAAGTCATTTTAACAAAATGCAGGACTAAACTCGCAATGTTTTGAACAACATATTCATCATAGTTAATCAATTCTGGTCAACTATTTAAAAGTTTTTTTCATTTTTCTCAAAACTACCAAAATTGAGATACGAGGTTTTTGAATTTCACCGATGATATTGTAAATTTTGCAGTGATTTCCCAGGTGTGATAATCTCCTACGCACTGATGCAGAACAAGGTGGAGGTAGTCGAGGGCATGGTGTTTGAACACGCCGCCACAGGTCTTGAACCCGACAAATTACGTTACAAAATGTGACCCAGCACCACGAAAGGGACACTGAGTCGCTGGGCTAGTTTCTCACAACAGGCTTGCAAAGTCAAAAATCAAATTTTTTAAAATCAGTTTTGAGTTATGGGTATTTTCGTGCTCTCTGACATCTCATCTTTCATATTTATAAAGGACAATCATTGTTATGGTCTCTAAATACTCCAAAAAGTGCTTTAAAATGAGTAGGTCAATGCATTTTCTTCAGCTTGGCTAAACTTAAATTTAGACTGATTTCTCAAAACGACCGACAGTCACCCTACCAACGTTAAATGCTCATAGCTCTAAAATGGAAAAAAGTTACAATAATGGTTCATATATCATTTGATAGAGAACTGTCTGAAGTTTCTAACTACCATTTTTCTCAAAATGGTTAATCTGTATTAACCATACTGTACCAACACCTAAAACAACTGCATTCGCCTAAATCAACCTGGGACTATACCATAGCACATAGTAAAAACGAAAGTAGCTCATGACCTTGACCCAATACCGGATATCAATCTACCATTTGACAACTTAATGTCCCTTTCGTGGTGCTGTGTCACATATATTATAATTTGTTTGCTGTGATATCCCAGGGGTGATCATCTCTTACGCACTGATGCAGAACGAGGTGGAGGTGATCAAGGGCATGGTGTTTGAATACGCCGCCACAGGTCTTGAACCCTACAGCCTGCACATCTTCAGACTCAGCGTCTGTACCGCGTTTGGCTGTGGATCCAGTCCAGAGGTGTGTGATTTGTTGACTTCTTCTTCTTCTTCTTCTTCTTCGATCGCTCAGACAGTTTCCTGTCAATTATGAGTGCAGATGCGTCATGCTGCCGTTATGCGCCTAACTAAGAAATAGTTAGGCCTAGCGAGTCGACTTCGGCTGGAAGAAATGTTTTTTGAAAGTGTTCCTTGAAGGAAGGCAGGAGAATGGACCTGTAATTAAGGCAGTAAGCAAAGGGAAAAGGCAAGAGTCAAAGAGAGTGACAGATTAAAGGAAGCTACAAGCACAGAACTTCCAGAAGGTGGGGGAACTATTTATGCAAAAGACCCCCCCCCCCCCGGTATCCCCACGTGGGAGATTTGTTGACCGATTTCTGGGGCTGTGGGTGGATGCCTCGTGCCTCCATACGGGAAGCTGGACAACCCAGCCCCCTCCGCGAGTCTCTCCCCTCGTGGGAATACTGGGGGGAGGGGGGTGTCTTTCGTATAAATAATTTCCCCACCTTCTGGAAGTTCTGTGCTTATAACTTCCTCCTCTAATATGTCACTCTCTTTGACTCTGCCTTTTCCCTTTGCTTACTGTCATCTACTATCTTTCTGCCTTACGGGTCCATTCTCCTGCCGTTTTTCAAGAAACACTTTCAAACAGATTTCCTCCAGCCGAAGTCGGACTTGCTGGGCCTATTTCTTAGTCAGGCGCATGACGGCAGCATAACGCATCTGCGCTCTTAACCCTTTCACCGCCAGCCATTTTTCAGCAAAACTTTCCATTAAACTTACCTGGGTAGAGAAACAAAATCTGTCTGTAGTATTGAGGATTCATGTGTGACATATTTAAAGTAAGGCCTATCCTTACCTCCCAAACTTAAGAGAACAGGGTCTTTGGATAACAGACCCTGATTTGATGCCTTTTAGTGACATGGGTGTTAAATGATTGTGGTGCAAACCGTAAGGCCTAGTGCAAAGTGAGAGGAAAAATCCCCTGTACCCAGGTTCAAACTCAGGTTTACTCTACACAAGTAAGCTAGGCTGCTTCGTTTTGTATTGGTCGAATAAGGCCGTGTACACACTTAAGCGGATATTCCATGCGGAAACCCGTGCGCAATCCATAAATAAGTGAAACAAAGAAGGGAAAAGATTCGCACACATGTCCAAATTTCCCCATTATGCGTAAACTTTTATCCTTCTTTCTTCCACTTATTTAGGGTTTTCCGTACGGAGCTTGCTCATCTAATGTGAACCCGGCCTTAGTATAAAATAGAAAACTAGAGTCCTGTACGTTAGACTCAATCTGAGAAAAATGGTCTACCAGCTCACCCAGCATTACATGGGTGAAAATAGTTCAGGCACACTCCTGAAATCAGGATTCAAAAGCTAAGAGTTTTGAGGATTCAATGAGAAAAATGGTCTACCAGCTCATCTAGCATTACATGGGTGAAAATAGTTCAGGCATACTCCTGAAAATCAGGATTCAAAAGCTGATAAGAGTTTTGAGGATTCAATGAGAAAAATGGTCTACCAGCTCATCTAGCATTACATGGGTGAAAATAGTTCAGGCATACTCCTGAAATCAGGATTCAAAAGCTGATAAGGGTTTTCAGGATTCAATGAGAAAAATGGTCTACCAGCTCACCCAGCATTACACGGGTGAAAATAGTTCAGGCATACTCCTGAAGTCAGGATTCAAAAGCTGATAAGAGTTTTCAGGATTCAATGAGAAAAATGGTCTACCAGCTCACCCAGCATTACACGGGTGAAAATAGTTCAGGCATACTCCTGAAGTCAGGATTCAAAAGCTGATAAGAGTTTTCAGGATTCAATGAGAAAAATGGTCTACCAGCTCATCTAGCATTACATGGGTGAAAATAGTTCAGGCATACTCCTGAAATCAGGATTCAAAAGCTGATAAGAGTTTTCAGGATTCAATGAGAAAAATGGTCTACCAGCTCACCCAGCATTACACGGGTGAAAATAGTTCAGGCATACTCTTGAAGTCAGGATTCAAAAGCTGATAAGAGTTTTCAGGATTCAATGAAAAAAATGGTCTACCAGATCACCCAGCATTACACGGGTGAAAATAGTTCAGGCATACTCCTGAAGTCAGGATTCAAAAGCTGATAAGAATTCTCAGGATTCAATGAGAGAAATGGTCTACCAGTTCACCCAGCATTACACGAGTGAAAATAGTTCAGGCATACTCCTGAAGTCAGGATTCAAAAGCTGATAAGAGTTTTCAGGATTCGAACATTTCTGCCCAAAACTGTTGGCAGATTAAAACATGATGATGGATATACGCAATTCTAAGACTATCCCCACCCATCTCATATACGCAGACGCACACACACTCTGGAAGTTATTTTTAATGTGGTTGATCACTACTTCCGGATTAGGAAGATTCAGAGATCATTGAAACGTGTCATTTGAGGATTGAGAGAATGTTTTGCTTTCACCCATGGCACTATGACAATATTATCCTCTTGCTGAATTCTTCTTCTGCTTCTGCAATCACTCACAGTTTCC
Source organism: Phymorhynchus buccinoides (assembly GCA_017654935.2). Taxonomy (NCBI): domain Eukaryota; kingdom Metazoa; phylum Mollusca; class Gastropoda; order Neogastropoda; family Raphitomidae; genus Phymorhynchus; species Phymorhynchus buccinoides. Next base: position 14,727,705 of record CM065688.1, on the reverse strand, counting down.
CATCATTTGAGCGCAGATGCGTCACGCTGCTGTTATGCCCCTAACTATCAAATAGTTTGGCCCAGCATGTCCGACTTCGGCTGAAGAAAATCTTGTTAGAATTTTTAAAGAAAAAAAAGACAGGAAAATGGACCAGTAACACAGAAAGATAGTTGATCACAGTAAGTAAATGGAAAAGGCAGAGTCAAAGAGATTGACAGATCAGAGGAAGTTACAAGTACAGATCACTGTTGCTGCTCATTTATGTTGACAATGTATTGATGTATATGTGCCCTGTTGATCTGAACAAAAATGTATTTAAACCAAGTACAGAACTTCCGGAAGGTGGGGGAACTATTTATGCAAAAGACCCCCTCCGGTATCCCCCAGGGGGGGGGGGGGGAGATTTTCATCTTATGGTTCCCATGTTTCAGAGAACTGGAATTACACAACGGTTGTGGATCGTCGGAGCATGTTCCGTGACACTGTGTTTGGTAAAGAGGTGACCCTGGGGCCCTTGGTGCCTCTGTCGGACTACAACGTTCAGGTCAACGCTTCCAACACCAAGGGATTTGTCCTCTCCAACGTTGTGCCCCTTACCATGCCTGTGGGATGTAAGTGGTGTCTGTGTGTGTGTGTATGTGTGTGTGTGCGTGTGCGCACATACACAGTTGCTGGATTACAACGTTCAGGTCAACGCTTCCAACACCAAGGGATTTGTCCTCTCCAACGTTGTGCCCCTTACCATGCCTGTGGGATGTAAGTGGTGTGTGTGTGTGTGTGTGTGCGTGTGCGCACATACACAGTTGCTGGACTACAACGTTCAGGTCAACGCTTCCAACGCCAGGGGATTTGTCCTCTCCAACGTTGTGCCCCTTACCATGCCTGTGGGATGTAAGTGGTGTCTGTGTGTGTGTGCGTGTGTGTGTGTGTGTGTGAGCGCGCGCGCATGCAGAGTTGCTGGACTACAACGTTCAGGTCAACGCTTCCAACACCAAGGGATTTGTCCTCTCCAACGTTGTGCCCCTTACCATGCCTGTGGGATGTAAGTGGTGTGTGTGTGTGTGTGTGTGTGTGTGCACATGCACAGTTGCTGGACTACAACGTTCAGGTCAACGCTTCCAACACCAAGGGATTTGTCCTCTCCAACGTTGTGCCCATTACCATGCCTGTGGGATATAAGTGGTGTGTGTGTGTGTGTGTGTGTGAGAGAGAGAGAGAGAGAGAGAGAGCTAGTGAGTCTGTGCGTGTGCGCACATACACAGTTGCTGGACTACAACGTTCAGGTCAACGCTTCCAACACCAGGGGATTTGTCCTCTCCAACATTGTGCCCCTTACCATGCCTGTGGGATGTAAGTGGTGTCTGTGTGTGTGTGTGTGTGTGTGTGTGTGTGTGTGTGTGTGTGAGAGAGAGAGAGAGAGAGAGAGAGAGCTAGTGAGTCTGTCTGTGTGTGTGTAGGGGGGTGGGGGACAAAGCCCCTAATAAGAGCTACAGAAAAACAGAGGAAGACGAAGGAGAATAGCGGCCAAGACTTTCGTGGTGCCCCAAGGGCTTTGCCAGAGATCAGGGGACAAGTGAAGTAATAATGTATACGTTTTAACAGGAAACGTTTGCTTGTGCAGTCTGCTGATTAACAGTATTTTCTTAGCGATTGGTTTTTTTTCTTCTAATTTCTCGAATAGTTGCTGACTAGCAGTCTTTTCTTAGCGATTATTTCCCTTTTTTAAAATTATTTTTCCTTTTTCTTCTGCGTTCCCAGGCCATATGGCCATAATGGGTAAGGTACGTATGTGTCCGGTTTTCAGTTTCCACTGGTCTCCCCGCTGCGTGCATAGAGTCGACACATTCCGATTTCGGAGGAGCTCAAAGGAGAACAATTATTTGGAAGATTTTTTGGGGGGAAAAAAGAAAGGAGAATGGGCCAATAAGTCAGAAAGATAGTAGATGACAGGAAGCAAAGGTGAAAGGTCAGAGTCAAAGAGACTGGCAGATTAGAGGAAGTTACAAGCACAGAACTTCCAGAAGGTGGGGGAACTATTTTTACGAAAGACGACCCCCGGTTGTTTTACTCTTTTAAGATTTCTTATTTGTGATACACAGATTGTGAGGTTCATTTTTCCTAACGATCGCTCGGTCATTGTGTGCTGCAGCCCCTGACGGCGTGAGGCCTCCGACAGTGGAGTCGGACAGCCCTCAGAGCCTGGAGGTGACCTGGGAGCCCGTGGGCAGAGCCAACTCCCCCCACCAAGTGTCCTACATGCTGCAGTTCAGGCAGAGGGAGGGGGATGTCATCGTCAAGTAAGTCTTCTCATTTCTATTCTCTCGAGGGGTGCCTGCCAGAACGGTCTATCTCAAAAGGAATAAAGAGCACAGATGGGCAGTTCTGGCATTCACCCCTCGATATAATTATCTACATGCATGCAAAGTTTTGTACATCTTAAGAAAATGTTAATGTTACCACAGAAGCATGCAGGCATAACAATGCACACACTCAGACATACACACACTCACACGTACACACGCTCACGCGCTCGCGCGCACACACACACACAATCACAATCACAATCACAGTCATGAGAACATTGATTCTCTTTGTTTAAACATGAGTGAGCCAGAAAGCATTTGAAATTATGTCGGAAAAAGCAAAGCTGAAATTTTGTTGTTTTTTGATTGAAATGTTAATCGAGAGTAAAATTTTCAATTACTTTTTGTTTCCTACGTCAAATTAATAATTTTTATGCAAGACAATTTTACCCTTATTTTGACTTGTGCAGTGAGATCAATCGGACGACGGTGCTGAATTACCGCAAGTCGGGTCTCCTGCCGTTCACGTCATACCAGTTCCGCGTGGAGGCCTCCCACAGCGATGGGTCGACGCTATCCGACTGGGTCACCGCTACCACCCAGCAAGACAGTCAGTGGCCTTGAACTGTTGAATGGATGACCTTTGAGAGAGAGAGAGAGAGAGAGAGAGAGTTTTTCGATCAATTCTCTCTGACTGGGTCACTGCCATTGAATTAATTATCTGTGTGTGTGTGTGTGTGAATGGCCTCAAGTGTGTGTGTGTGTGTGCACACTTTCATATGTGTGCATGCTTATATAGTTAGTGTGTTCTGGGTTAGCAAGTCTAGATTTTTACATGTATTGTGTTCTTCATTAACAAATTGTTCTGACCCTTCTTCTTGTCTTGTCTTCTTGCTGCTAGCAACCACCATCATCCTTTTGATGGTTCTGTTGTGTATAGTAACTGGGGACTAACTGGTTCATGGCTGCTCCTGCTTTCAGGAGGTCCTGAAATGCAGGATTTTTTTTACTGCTTGGAGCCGGCGTCGCCGGATTATGAGAATTTGAGAAGCAACGAATGTCCTATGTATAAACGTCTTGTCGGTTTCTTGCATGTGTGGAATACAAAGAATAAATGAATACAGATGAATATTTACATGCCTTTACCAAGGACTTTATATTCTTAGGATTGTTTAAGTCAAGTTGTTAGCTGGGTGGCCCCGGGACCCCTGCCTTGCAGGATTTTTGAAATTTCCCAGGAGCTCCCATGCTGGTTGGAGTGATTTGTGAGTTTTTTTAATAATTCAAAATCGTTGCGATGCGAATGAGTTAATGTCATTGGCTTTTGGCGCGTGTGTGTGTGTGTGTGTGTGTGTGTGTGTGGCAGAGCCCTCTGTGATGTACCCGCCCATCATTTCCAACGTTGAGGCGCGATCCATCCACATGGAGTGGAGCCCTCCCCCCACCCCTAACGGCGTCATCACCAAGTACAGGCTCTTCCAGAACGGACAGCTCAGAGAAGAGGTATCCCTTTTTCTTCTTCTTCTTCTCTGGTCTTTTTCACCATAACCGCCATCATCATCATCATCATCATCATCATCATCATCATCATCATCATCATCATCATCATCATCATCATCATCACCACCACCATCATCATCATTATGCGATCATCATCACTATGAGTACAGGCTCTTTGAGAACAGATAGCTCAGAGAAGAGGTAACCTTTTGTCTTCTTCTTCTCTTGTCTTTTTCATCATCACCACCATCATCATCATCATCATCATCATCATCATCATCATCATCATCATCATTCCCTCGATGACGGAGTGTGGCTGCCCACATGGTGGGGTAATCAAAAACGGTCACACACATAATGTTCTCATTCATGGCTAATGCACTTGTACCATAGTGTTCAAGTGCTTCTCGCTGTTGGGATGATCCCTGGAGTCTTGTATTTTAGCCAGGGTAAGCCAACAACAACAACATCATCATCATGACATCCCATCCCCCATCCCAAACCGGCATCATCATCAAATTTTTCCCCCCCCCCCCCCCCCCCCTTGTTGGCAGCGCATTTTTCTTTGAACCCCAATATATGTCAGTTATTGCCGGTTACGGCAGGTGGACATCATTGGTAGAAGTACAGGCTATTCCAGAACAGACATCTCAGAGAAGAGGTATCCCTTTGTCTTTTTCTTCTTCTCTGGTCTTTTTCATCATCATCATCATCATCATCACATCATCATCATCATCATCATCACCATCATCATCTTTATTGGCCACTGCAACTAGGGCTATTAACGCCCTTCACATCAAGAGTGAAGCCTCTGTTGGTGGTCAGTATCCAAAAGGCATTCACTCTTGCAAAAGGCAGCCATTTAGTGACCTCAGAGAGGGTTATTGATGAGAGTTATTCCCTTGTTTGGTCAGTACTCAAGCATCTATCAAGGGCGTTCACTCTAGCAAAACGTGGTTGTTGCAGTGGCCAATGCGATCATCATTTTCATCATCACTAAGTATACAGGCTCTTCCAGAACAGATAGCTCAGAGAAGAGGTATCTCTTCCATCGTTTTGTTCATTTTCTTCTTCTTCTTTTTTATGTCCTCCTTTGTGTCCTTTTGCTTTTCTTCTTCTTCTTGTTTTTCTTCTTTCTTCTCATTCATCATCATCATCATCATCACCTTTATCAACATCATCTGGCTGTTGTTGTTTTTCTTTTTCTGACCCTTCTTTTTCTTCTTCTTCTTCGGGGTCGTCTTAGCTGCCTTTTTTCTTTTCTTTACATTATAGTGTCCTATCATGAACCATATCACCTCTGTATCAGAGCTTCCAGTCAAGACTACCTCTTTCTTCCCCCGAACCGTCCGCGACTGGAACTCCCTACCATCAGAAACAGTCCAGTCCCCCACGCTCAGCTCCTTCATCTCGAAGGTGCTGAAGCTCCCTGACTAAAAACACTACTACCCCCCCCCCCTCTCCTCCCCCCACCTTTTTTCCCCCCCCCCCCCCCCCCCCCCCCCCCGGCTGGGTGTTCTCGGACTAGCCAGGGGTGCTTGATCATGCACACCCTCTTATCTGTCTAGGTTTATTTTTGTTTTTGTTTTTCCCGCAGGCCTGACCTCAAAATGACATTTCAAGATTCATCAATCTAATTTAATCATACTGTACCAACACTCAAAACAACTGCATTAGCCTAAAACAACCTGGAACCTTACCCTAGCACATAGCTAAAACGAAACTAGCCCAAGGGAATGCACCCATACCGCAGGGAGTAGAGGGAGTGACTCCCCTTACATCCGGGTATGACGCGCACCCTTGTGGCGCCGGATATGACATTCATAAAATTTCAAGATTCATCATTATTTTGCACCCTGTTGTACTTTCAGTTGTCGGCCAACACGAGTCGCTACGCGGCAGTTGATCTGACGCCGTATGAGGAGTACAGCTTCCAGGTGCAGGCCTGCACAGTGGCTGGCTGCACCGTGAGCGGCCACTCCAGTACTGTGCGCACCTTGGAAGCAAGTCAGTACTCACCCTAATAATAATAATAATAAAGAAAACTTATATAGCGCACATTCCAGGCTAGCTGCTCATGGCGCTTTACAAAAAATACCTTTAACCAAATCACATCAATACCCATGCTCGCACGCACACAAGCACACACACTGACGAACATAGCATATCATTTACATGCGCATGCACACATACATACAGTACATGCATACATACATACGTACGTACGTTCATACATACATACATACACACAGACACAAACACACACACACACATCCCCACACACATGCATAAGCACATGCCAGCGCGCGCGCACACACACACACACATTTTCTGTCTCCCACCTTTCCCATGCCCTTCCTCATCCGCACACGCTTTCATTCTCACAATCCGATCATGGTGGACAGTAGTGTTCAGAGAATAGATGGGTTTTCAGGTTGGTTTTGAAAACTGACAGGGAGTTGGAATGTCTGAGAGACAGAGGGAGTTTGTTCCAAGTAGCTGGGGCCTGAAAAGAAAAGGATCTCTCGCCATAAGTTTTCGTTTTAATTGAGGGAGGCTGTAGAATACGAGAATCAGAAGAAGAACGAAGCTGACGAGATGGAATGTAAATATGAAGTAGATCAGACAGGTAAGTAGGAGCAGAGCCAGAAATGACAGCAAAGCTAAGAGCAGAAAGCTTGTAGTTCGCTACCTCAGAGCAACACTGGTCTACCTCCAAATTTGGGGTTTTGTTTTTTTGCGTGCTTTTTATGTCTTTTTATAGTCTTTTCTATATGTCAAAACCTGGTGATGCAATGTTGCATAATTGCAGAGATAAATCTAGTAAACTGGTGTTGCCTAGAGCCAAATTTCCTCTAGGTTTAAAGGAACACCAGACCACACAGGAGTAATCAACTGTACCTCACAGAGTACAGGAGCAGGGAGAAAGAAAGGGGGAACCACCACTGATCACCTTGCCAGTGGTCCCCCTTTTCCTGAAATTTTCCTGCCTAAGCGGAAAGAAAACATATGCCTTCCTAATTACACTGAACACTTAGCCCCCTTTCCCGGGAGGAAATGGGAGACTGGGCTTGGTGGACCCGGGATCAAGTATGTATCAGCTGTCTCTTACTCCACGGGTGCCTGAAGAGTTATCTAAACAAACTGCTGCTCTATCTGTAGAAACAGTTTATCTCTTAGTCTACTGAGAAGGAAACCTGCACTTTGGGCAAAACCTGACACCTTGCCTTTTCCTTCAAGACAGTGAAGCAGCACACATCAGCTTACTGAATACTGGGATAATCTGCTAATCTACTAACCAGTTTTTCATCTGAAGCTAAGTTTTTTTTCATGTTTGTATTTTTTTATGTTTTATTTTTCATTGTTTCAAATGCTATTAATTTATATGTTTATTAATTTATTGACTTGTTTATTCATTTGTTTATCGTTTGTTTTTTCCTTTGGAAGCTGGGGGGGGGGGGGGGGGGGGTGTCTTGATTTACAAAAAGAAAAAAATAATATTTGTTTATTGTTTAATAAACATATTCTAGCTATGATGATGATACAAGGAGATCATAGTAATAATGAAAGACAGGGTATGGGGGCCTAGCAGATTACACAAGAAAAACATTTAAAGGTTATAAAGTATGGTTCTTACACGGATTAATGACTGTGTGTGTGTGTGTGTGTGTGTGTGTGTGTGAGAGAGAGAGAGAGAGAGAGAGAGAGAGAGAGAGGTTGTGTGTGTGTCCATTTGACTTCTGTTGCAATAATTATTGTATCAAATTTTGTCCTGTGGTATTCTTCTGGTGTTAATTGCTGTTGATGCTATCATAATTATTACCAGCTGTGTGTGTGTGTGTGTGTGTGTGTGTGTGTGTGCATGCATGCGTGTGTACGTGTGTGTGTGTGTGTGCGTGTGTGTGTGTGCGTGTGTGCGTGTGCGTGTGTGTTTGTGCAATAATCAAAATTGTTCCAGTCAATGTGATCATTCTTGCCTAGATTCATTACCACATTCAATCAAATTATTTGGCAACCACTGTCACCATACACTCGTCTATTACGGGCTGATAAAAACCCTTATATCTTATGTCTTATCTTAATTGATCTTTATTGTTAGTCACATTTTTTGAAGGGGCAAAAGGCTGCCGATGGGTGGGTGGGTGGGGTGGTAGGTGGGGGTTGGGTTGGGAGGGGTAGGGGGTGGGGGTTTGTGGGGGGGTGGGGGGGGTCTGTTGAATGATAGTGAAGAGTGACATAAAAAGAGGATACGGATATTGTGTTCTGATCATTATTATTGGTCTGTGTAATGATAGTGAAGAGTGACAAGGAAGAGGAGACAGATAGTGGAAAAAGAGGGAGACAGTTGTGTTATGGTCATTATTATTGGTCTGTGTAATGATATTGAAGAGTGAAAAGAAGAGGAGACAGATATTGTGTTATGATCATTATTATTGGTCTGTGTAATGATAGTGAAGAGTGACAAGAAGAGGAGACAGATATTGTGTTCTGATCATTATTATTGGTCTGTGTAATGATAGTGAAGAGTGACAAGAAGAGGAGACAGATATTGTGTTATGATCATTATTATTGGTCTGTGTAATGATAGTGAAGAGTGACAAGAAGAGGACCACAGATATTGTGTTATGATCATTATTATTGGTCTGTGTAATGCATAGTGAAGAGTGACAAGAAGAGGAGACATATATTGTGTTATGATCATTATTATTGGTCTGTGTAATGATAGTGAAGAGTGACAAGAAGAGGAGACAGATATTGTGTTATGATCAGTATTATTGGTCTGTGTAATGATAGTGAATAGTGACAAGAAGAGGAGACAGATATTTGTGTTATGATCATTATTATTGGTCTGTTTAATGATAGTGAAGAGTGACAAAAAGAGGAGACAGATATTGTGTTATGATCATTATTATTGGTCTGTGTGATGATAGTGAAGAGTGACAAGAATAGGAGACAGACATATATTGTGTTATGATCATTATTATTGGTCTGTGTAATGATAGTGAAGAGTGACAAGAAGAGGAGACAGATATTGTGTTATGATCATTATTATTGGTCTGTTGAATGATAGTGAAGAGTGACAAAAAGAGGAGACAGATATATTTGTGTTATGATCATTATTATTGGTCTGTTGAATGATAGTGAAGAGTGACAAAAAGAGAAGACAGATAATATATATTTGTGTTATGATCATTATTATTGGTCTGGTGTAATGATAGTGAAGAGTGACAAGAAGAGGAGACAGATATTGTGTTATGATCATTATTATTGGGTCTGTGTAATGATAGTGAAGAGAGTGACAAAAAGAGAAGACAGTGATATAATATTTGTTTTATGATCATTATTAGTCTTGGTCTGTGTAATGATAGTGAAGAGTGAAAAAAAGAGGAGACAGATATATTTTGTGTTATGGTCATCATTATTGGTCGTGTAATAATAGGGCAAAAAAGGGTCTGTTTCCTGTTTCATCAGTTTTAAAAATAGGGTAGGTATGTTTGCTTCTCTTTTTAATTTTTTTTAATGTACGTCAAAATGATGCACCAGGAGGTGAATTTTTGCGTCAAATTCTGTAAGCTGTACATCATTGACGACCGTGACGCACATCTTTGCGTAATCGGGAAGACTGCTTTCGTGTTATTGATTTTTAAAAAAACAATTTCCCCCAATGGTCAAAAAAAGGTTTAGGGTCGGCGGCCAAAAACTAGGGTCGGTCGAGAAACTGGAAACAAACCTTTTTTTTGCCTAGTGAAGAGTGACAAGAAGAGGAGACGGATATTGTGTTATAATCGTCATTATTGGCCTGTATAAGAATGTCCTGTGTTTGTGGATCAAAGTCAATTCAAAGAACAATGCCATACAGTCAAAGCGCATGTGGAATAAAGGTGAGAATATTTTTTATTATCTTATTGTGTCAAATAATTTATCAGAATTAATGAACAACTATTCTCACTTCAATACTAGAGAATATTACCTGGGATACTATATAAGTTTTTTATAACCCTTTTGCTATCTGGTAGTCATAGTCGGAAACCAAAGTCGGCATGTTTCAGTCAGAATAGCTGAGGAGCCTGACTGAGTAAACAGAAGGGTCACATTATATCTACCGAACGATGCATACATCTTTATAGTACACTTGGGTAAAGGAGGTATGCTCCAGTATCGCTCAAGTTTTGGGGCAGGGAGATTGTTTACACTCTTAGTTCACAGCTGGCTATGGCAGCGGTGGTCTGGCTGTTTCTCTCAGCAGGAGAGCCAGACATCAGATAAGCTATGTGCGACAGCAGTTGAAAAGAAAAGTGGTCTGCTGTACCCAGTGCTGCACTGAGGGGAAGGGCAGGCATGTTTTATACAACATTAGGCTTGTGATGGGAAAACTGGTGTTCCTCTAAATTATATCCAGCCACAGCAAGACACTTCCCGTGCAGAGCATGACTAGTGTTTGTAAATGTATATTTGAGCCTTTTCTGTCAATTGAAATTTAATACCTCTTTCAGCACTTGTACATTACTATCAGAACTTGCACTACTGTCAGTTTTATCAATGTAGAAGGACTTGTGTGTTTTCTGCTGTTGTTTAAAAACTTCAAGTGGGCTTTTCTCAAATCAGCCATTTTGGAGATATACAGGTGTTGCTCTGAGGTAGCGAGTTGATCCTGCTGGAGATTGGCAACCAGTGCAGAGAGTGCAGAAGGGGAGAAACATGTTCAAACTTGGAGGACTTAAGGATTAGTCGTGCAGCATTATTTTGGATTCTTTGGAGTTTGTTGAGAAGGTATTTTGGAAGGCCAGCAAGAAGAGAGTTGCAATAATCTATTCTCGAGAGGACAAATGCACAGACCAAGGTTTTTGTGGCATCAGTGGCCCTAGTCCCATACCAGTGCCCATCGGTGGCCCTTTGTAAATTTGTACCTTTCTGACCCCTCGACTCCCTTGTATGTACAGTTGAGTACCGTAAAATGCGGACTATAAGCCGCTACTTTATTCCTCAACTTTAGCCCACGCGGCTTATAGACTGGTGCGGCTTATCTGGATTTTTTTCCCCCATTCTACATTTATCAGTATGATTAAATCTGTTTTGGGCCACATTCGTTAGCCTATTTTTAGCTTCTTTAGACTCAAAACTGGTTTTGGTAATCAATAGATTCAAATCTCATGTTTAAAGTGTCTGAGAACATTAAATATTTATTTATTATTTATTTATTAAGACAACTTTTATAGCGCCTAATCTTTAAGCTCTAAGCGCTTTACAGAAAATCACTCAAATGATTAGTAAACACAATGAACAAAAAGTATACATCAAACATTGACCAACACCCCCCTTCCCTGATCCCTCAGTCAATTTCTCAATCACGCCCAAATAATGAATGACATAATCTACAGTACACTTTTGCAACCAACTTGAAACACTCACACTGATGGACACTTAAAGACGCCCAGGCCACACTATTAACAAATCACACCCACACCCACACTTATAATGATAGAGAGAGAAAGAGAACGAGATAGGAGAATTTCTATGTTTGTGTTGGTTTGTGCACATACAATTTTCTGTGCGGCTTATAAACTGGTGCGGCTTATATGTGAATAAATACCTAATATTTTGTCAATTTAAGGGATGCGGCTTATATACAGGTGCGTCTTATTGTCCAGTTTTTATGGTACTCTTAACACAAACCCGGATAACATGAAATATTGGTTAACGCACAAAAATCTGTTTGAACTGACAAAACCCCTGTTTATTTATTACTTAAAGGGCCACCATGACGGATGAGTTTTTTGTAAGAAACACGTCCAGATCACAGGAAAACACCCTTTACAGATAGATTGCAAAGCTCACTTTGCTCTGGTGATCCTATAAATTGAATACCGTCGAAAACGGCGATTCCTCCTTGACAGGAGGTGCTTGAAGTCAAATTCTTTCACCCAAAGAGAAGCGTGTGCTTTCTCTTCAGAAAATGGCCGCCTGTCGTTTAGAGAAAATCGCTTGCACAAAATGGGGGTTTGCAATACAACTTACAATGGCCTTTTTTTCTTAAAAAAACTTTTGTATACAGATTATCTAAGGGAGTTTCGTTCACAACAAAGGAAACAGCTCCAATTTTTTTTACTGCACTGCAAAAAAAAAGAAAACGCTTGGCCCACAATGAGTGACTTCACCCTTCCCCATCCAAAATGGCTACTCATCTTGAGCATCTCTGCCAAGGAGGAATCTAATTTTGACGGTTTAATTTCTAGGAAACCAGAGCAAAGTGAGTGTTCCGATCCTTGAAAAGACTGTCTCTATCTGGTGATAAGGGAGACGTGCTTTCTTGCAAAAACTAATCCGTCAGGGTCCACCTTTAATGCTCACTGCACTGGAAAATGGGAACTGGCTTAACACACACAGTGAAATCTTTGTCCCCTGAATTTCGTGCTAAGTGTACTGTGTCCATTGTATCACAAATGGGCCCGATGACATCACTGATGACATTATAAGATGAAGGGCAATAACTCTAGGATACAGGTTTTTGTTTTGGAACAGTCAAGAGGGTTACATCCCCTGACCATTTTGCTGTGTGTGTGTGTGATTCTTATGTGTGGTTGTTGTTGTCTTGCTTTTTTTGTAGCTTTTGTTTCAGGTTTGATTTGTATTACTGAGGCTGTGTGTGTGTGTGTGTGTGTGTGTGCATATGTGTGTGTGTGTGTGTGTGTGTGTGTGTGTATGTGTGTGTGTGTGTTTATGAGAGAGAAAGAGAGAGAGAGAGAATAATCTTTATCTCTCTTCATCAGGTGCAAATTTCATTTTTCAAGTTAGCAGTACACCAATCCAGCAAATGTAACACTTTTCCAGCAAACTGCTCACATCTCAACATTCTCTCTCTCTCTCTCTCATTCTCTCTCCATCTCTCTCTCTCTCTCTCTCTCTCTCTCTCTCTCTCTCTCTCTCTCTCTCTCTCTCTCTCTCTCTCTCTCTCTCTCTCTCTCCACCCCCCCCCCCCCCCCCCCCCCGTTTTATATATGTATTTTGTCCAAAGGGCTGGATGTAAAAAAAACTTGTTATTGCTTACTACCTCTATAAATAAAATTCATTCATTCATTCTCTCTCTCTCTCTCTCTCTCTCTCTCTCTCTCTCTCTCTCTCTCTCTCTCTCTCTCTCTCTCTCTCTCTCTCTCTCTCTCTCTCTCTCTCTCTCTCTCTCTCTCTCTCTCTCAGTCTCTACAACACCCACAAGTTCCAGACGGCATATCACCTCCTCTACTGAAATCGCTCACACCGTCCATGATCGAGGTACAGTGGTCGCAGCCGGGAGGACCCAACGGGGTCCTCACCGGGTACGTCCTGGAGCGAAAACTGGCCAACGGAACCGGGGACGTCGCCACCGCCCTGGCAACATTTTCGCCCACGGACAGCAAAAAGTACATTGACGAATCACCGGAGCTGTTCCCCTTTGTGACGTACAGCTACAGGATTAAGGCGACCAACGGGGCAGGAACGGGTGTGGGCCCGTGGGCTGATGTTACCACCTCTTCTTCACGTAAGTGTTTTTCTTCACTGACATTATCAAAAAAAGGATTTGTGTGGAGGATGTAAGAGACACAAACTTAGTATCAGTATTTAACTCATTCCATGCTGGCCACAGCTTCCAGACGGCATATCACCTCCTCTACTGAAATCGCATCACACCGTCCATGATCGAGGTAATGGTCGCAGCCGGGAGGATACAACGGGGTCCTCACCGGCAATATGTCCTGGAGCGACAGTACTAACAACTGCAACGGTTTCGTCGCCATCCACTGGATTAGTTTCGATTTGTGATAGCAAAAATAAATGCACGTTTTGTCAAGCGGAGCTGTTCATAATAGCGAAAATATAGCTTAAGGTCCCAAAATAACGGCAGCCAGCCAGTCAGTGTCAGAGGCATGAATGAAACGTAGTAGTGGGCCCTCTGAGCCACTTTGAAGCACCATGACTGTTAACCTATGAACTATGTTTTTTAAAGTTCACATGCGATATTATACCTTAGTAACGAGGCGTTGTGCGCATGCCCTGCGACGAGACACGCAGGTTAGTATAGAAAGAGTTAAAATACTGACATTCCTCTTCTTCTGCGTTTCCAGGCCATAAGGCCACAATGGGTACGTATGTGTCCTTTTTCCAGTTTTCACTGGTTTCCTCGCTGTATTCAGCCGACGCATTCTGATTTCGGAGGAGCTCAAAGGAGAAAACTATATGGGATAATTTTTTTTTTTTTAAGGCAAGAGAATGAGCCAAAAAGTCAGAAAGATAGATGACACAAAGCAAGGAAAAAGGCAGAGTCAAAGAGCGAGACAGATTCGAGGAAGTTACAAGGACAAAACTTCCAGCCAGAAGATGGGGGAACTATTTGTACGGAAGACCCCCCTCCCCTCGGTATCCCCACGCAAACGCCAGATATAGTTTTTGTTTAGAGCCGTTGAACCTGACATTTGTTTGATAACTTATGTTTTAGTTTGTTGATCTCCCTGTGGGGATACCGGAGGGTCTTTCATAAGAATAATTCCCCCACCTTCTGGAAGTTCTGTGCTTGTAACTTCCTCTCATCTGCCACTCTCTTTGACTCTGCCTTTTCCCTTTGCTTTCTATAATCTACTATCTTTCTGACTTATTGGTCCATTCTCCTGCCTTTTAAAAAAACAAATCTTACAAATAATTTTCTTCTTTGAGCTCCAAAATCGGAATGTCGGCTGTGCGCAGCGGGGAGACCAGTGAAAACTGAAAACCAGACACATACATGCTTTACCCATTGTGGCCATATGGCTTGGGAATGCAGAAGAAGAAGAAGAAGTTTATGTTTTATTAATTTTAAAAGTAGCTTTAACTCTTTTTAAGTTATACTTTTTCCTTGACAAAGCCAGCTGAGCTTGAAAAAAACGCAATTTCGTGGTCTTTGTCGAACGCATTACTAATGAATTATGTTGTTTTATTTTCATAGTGGAAGAAAACAAGCCTTTAAAACATGGAGGAACACGCATAATTGTGCAGGCCCAGCAGGAGTGAGTCCTCCGGAACTAACGGTGCTGAACTCCACGGCCATTGAGGTGACCTGGACATCGCCCCTGCAGCCCAACGGCGTCATCGAAAGCTACGTCCTGGAGTGGGACGACCGGCGCCAAGAGTTCCGCGACTTCACTCGTCTGAGCACCGTGCTGACCGGCCTGGTGCCCTACACACCGTACTCCATCACCTTGACTGCTTGCACCGGTGAGATTCATTTTGGATCGGCTTAGAACGCTTACCAATTCATGCTGGTTTGGCTTAGAATGCTGGCACTTTGGACTGAATTGGCTTAGAATGTTACCTCTCCGGACTGAATTGGCTTAAAAAGCTCCCAATCCGCAGTTACAAAGTTACTCTTGTGGCGGTGCCATAGCCGATGAGGTTTAACCGAGGCGTGGTCACCGCTACAGCTATCTGTATTAATAACAAAATCGGGACTTTACTGGTTTCGTACTGCCTCCGGGCATTGCCTCCAACCATATTTGTATTTACAAATGTCCCATATGTGTCTGATTCAGACCAAGAGGACGTAAAACTCCATTTTCTCTCTCCCAATCCGCATTGGATTTGCTAGAATGCTGGCACTTTGGGCTGAATTGGCTTCTAATACTACCCCAATTGGATGCCTTTTAGTGGCATAGCAATGAGTTAGAATTGGCTCCTAATACTACCCCAATTGGATGCCTTTTAGTGGCATAGCAATGAGTTAGAATTGGCTTCTAATACTACCCCAATTGGATGCCTTTTAGTGGCATAGCAATGAGTTAGAATTGGCTTCTAATACTACCCCAATTGGATGCCTTTTAGTGGCATATCAATGATTTAGAATTGGCTTCTAATACTACCCCAATTGGATGCCTTTTAGTGGCATATCAATGAGTTAGAATTGGCTTCTAATACTACCCCAATTTGATGCCTTTTAGTGGCATAGCAATGAGTTAGAATTGACTTCTAATACTACCCCAATTTGATGCCTTTTAGTGGCATAGCAATGATTTAGCACCCATGTCACTAAAAGGCATCCAAACAGGGTCTATTATCCAAAGACCCTTTTTTCTTATTTTTCGAAGGTAAGGACAGGTTATAGAGGAATCCCCATGTTATAGAGGAATCCCCATGTTATAGAGGAATCCCCCAATATTGCAGACTGATTTTGTTCTCTACCCAGGTAAATTTAATAGAAATGTTTGTCTGAAATGTGTCTGGCAATGAAAGGGTTAAAACATTCAAGTTGCGCTAGACAAAATGTGCTTCTTTGTGTTTTTTGTTCTAAGTTGATTTTAGATTGTCAAAAACGTTAAAGCGGTGCTTCCATGGTGCGCGTTTCAGTTGGAGGGTGCACGGAGAGCGTCCCTTCCACAGAGAGGACACTGGCCGACACGCCGACTGGCCAGGCCCCTCCCTCGGCCCACGCCATCTCCCACTCAGCGATTTCCGTTTTGTGGCAAACCCCCTCTGGCCCCAATGGACCCAACCTGTTTTATGAGCTGGCCCGCAAGAAGATCCGACAGCCCCTGGATCGTGAGTGGATGATTTCGTTTGCCCCGCTTTGCGACTCAAATTGTACACAACATTCTGGTTTTGTTATTCTATTTTTTTCACTATTTTGTCAGTCGCTTTATAAGGCACAGGAGTCTCAGTGTGGGAAAAAAGTATTGCCTTATAATTTAGAAAAATACGGTATTGGTTCAGGTGTGTGTGCGTACGTGTGTACTCTGTGTGTGTGTGTGTGTGTGTGCGTGTACATGTGCGTGCGTGTGTGTGTGTGTGTGTGTGTGTGCATACGTGTGTATTCTGTGTGTGTGTGTACTCTGTGTGTGTGTGTACTCTGTGTGTGTGTGTACTCTGTGTGTGTGTACTCTGTGTGTGTGTGTGAATTACGTGAATTTCATATGTTTTTATGTTCTTTTACGAATTTGTCTCTTCTGTATCTTAAATCTTAATGGTTACGACAAATGTCGTGCTTGTTTTCATTGTTACGCGCTTGCCAAAAAACTAAAATTTCTTTGACTTGTTTGGAGACCATAAAAATTGTGGGATATTAGAACTGAATTATCCTCCAAAGTCGGAGTGTGGGGTAATCAAAAACGGTCATGCACGTAGTGTTCTCATCCTTGGCTGGTGCATTTGTACCATAGTGTTTAAGTGCTTCGGCTGTTGGGATGATCCCTGGAGTCTTTTAGCCAGGGTAAGACAACAGTAATAGCAACAACAACAACAACGACAGAACTGAATTCATTCATCAACATGGGTGCTACTCTTTCAGTTTTACACTGACTTCAGTATTTTTAATTTTACCAGAAACTGAACTTCAGGTTTTTTTAGTTCATCCAAAAAAAGAAGAAGAAAATTTGACCACAAGCGATTTGAACTTGGTCGTTCTATCTTGGAAGTTTACAAAGGCAATGTAATAATTTTTTGCAAGGCTTATCAGACTCAAACTGTCTCCGTCTATTATTTTAGCTGTCTGTCTGTCTCGTTATCTCTCTCTCTCTTAAGTTACTCCCCCCCCCCCCCCCCCTGAATTGTCCAACAGGGCTCTGCTCCTATGCCCTGCCTGGGCCATAAGTTTCTTTATTGTCCATTGGCATTGTACAACACACATGGAAACTTGTCTTCCACCCCTGTAAAATAAAAATATGAAATAAAAGTATGAAGCATAAATTTATGTAACTCTCACACCACACCCAATCATTCATCCGCTCTCCGCTATCTTGCTCACTCATCATGCAACCCACCACCACTTCTGCCTTCATTTTTAACCCTTTTCTTTTTTCCTTCCTTTCCTCCTTTTTTCTTTGTTCCTTTTCTCTTTTTGTCCTACCCCCCCCCCCCACCCCCCCACCCCTATGGGTCCCTAGATCCCTGCCTTTCATTTTTTTTTTTCAATTTGGGGAGTTGCACCAAAGATATTCTAAAAGGGTAAGATGGATTACTTAAGAGCTCGGCGAACCGGGCTGATAGAGTTATCGTTAGTGGGGACGTGTACACTATTCACAGTGGAGGCTATCCAAAAACTCGGACTGGAACTTGAACGGAGAATTCAACTGGCCTATCGATGTGTAAAATGTGTACTGTTTCAAAGGGAACATAACCAGCGTTTCTGTCCTCACTACTCATATAGGGAAAAGAGACCGGATGCTTATCTTCCCCTATGCAGTCTTTGGTTGCACGTACCCATGCATCAATGCTGTCTGTACTTTTGCTTAGCCGCGGTGACAGAGCCAGGGGGCTACCAGAGAGTGTACCAGGGCGTCGGCCTCAACTACAACGACACCGGGCTGACCAAGTACACCACCTACGTGTACCGAGTGACCGCCTTCAACGACTATGGCCAGATGGTCAGTGGCGACTCGGAGGAAGTGACCACCTACGGAGGCTACCCTCAAAGCGCTCCCGATGTGACGGCCACGGCGGTCAGTCATTTGGAGGTCTGGGTCAACTGGACCTTGCCAGGTGTGTGTGTGTAGGTGTGAGAGAGAGATAGAGAGAGATGAGTTTGTGTGTGTGTGTGTGTGTGTGTGTGAGAGAGAGAAGTAGGGGTTGTAGGGCGCCATTTTGTGTAACCCACTCCTCGTAACCCCCAAATTACAGGAGCGGGACTCGGGTTCGGGTTGAGCTAGAGCTTTCAGAAAGTCTTCCAGAGACACAAAACACCAAGATTCGGTACAAGTTCACTGATTTATTAAAAGAAAAACACCTTGAAAAATAAACAAACAAATGAATAATCTTAAAAGTTCAATAATTATAATTAGCATTTATATAATCTTGTGTGTGTGTGTGTGTGTGTGTGTGTGAAAGAGAGAGACAGAAAGGGAGGGAGGGAGAGAGAGAGGGAGAGAGAGATAATGTGTGTGTGCATGTGCGTGCATGCATTTGTAATGTGCGTGCGTGTGTGTGTGCGTGCTTCTAATGGGTAACTTTAATTTCAATGTGTTTGATGTTTTTTCATGGTTATTTGATAAGTATGACTTTTGTATGTGCATGCTTTTTCACTTTCATTCTTTTTTTAAATGTTCCATTTATTGTTAATGGTGGTTATTGTTTTTTCTTCTCCTTTTTCATTTTTTATGAGGGCTGGATGTAAACAAGCCTGTATAGTGCTTAGTCTTTTCCCTCAATAAAAAAGGTTCGTTCGTTCGTTCGTTCCATCAGCGTTCTGTGAAACTGACCGCCTGCTCTCGGGATGTGTATAGTTACTGTAATCAGGGACACAACACACACACACAACAACAACAACAACAACAACAACATACAGTATTTATACGGCGCTGAATCTTGATAGAAATCAAATCAAAGCGCACACACACGTTAGCATTCAAAGCGCATTCAAACACAAACGCAATACAACGCGAACACACACAGATAACATAAATGGAATATAGCAGAAACAGACCTAATGGCAAGAGAGAGAAGATAAAGAGAGAGGAGCTTTAATGACGGGGGGGAACAGGTGGGTTTTGAGGTTAGCTTTGAAAGCAGAGAGAGTCGGTCGCTGACGGAGGGAGAGCGGAAGTTTGTTCCAGGAGGTCGGTCCTGAGACAGCAACACACACACACGCACACACACACACACACGCTTTGCTGTAATCAAGAAAAGCCATGAAAGTTCTGACTGTGGAGGCCTAGGAGGATGGGTCAGTTTGTTTTCCACACAGTCGCTCTGGCCTTGCAGGGCTGGAGGGGGACGGAAAGGGTAGAGAGGTAACTGAATGGTGGAGGTGGGATGGACAAGATTGGGGGAGAAATGTGTGCGAGTGAGGCTGTGTGGCAAATTTGTATCCAGTCAGCGAGGCAAACAGTTCGGCTTTCGTTCATTTTTCTTTCCCGACCTCCGCGTTTTATGCTGCTGTCCAGACTAAATGGACGAGAGAGAACTGCCGTGAGAAGGGAGTTATGTCCCCTGTGTTCCCTCTTACTCTCTCTCTCTCTCTCTCTCTCTCTCTCTCTCTCTCTCTCTCTCTCTCTCTCTCTCTCTCTCTCTCTCTCTCTCTCTCTCTCTCTCTCTCTCTCTCTCTCTCTGTGGTATGTAAATCCTCCTAAACTTAGTCGTCAGTCTCTCTCTCTACATTTTCTTACTATATTATTAAAAGGCGCAGGGGTCTCAGTCTGGAAAATGAGTATCGTCTTATAGTCTGAAAAAATACGGTACTTCTTTTGATTTAAGCAAATTTGTTCTTGAGTATCTCATCTCTCTGGTCTCCCTCTAATAAGACCTTGAAAGTGCGGTCTCTCTCTCTCTCTTATCTGAGGGGTGGTCTTATTAGAGGTAAATCCAACTAAACCAAGTTGAAACTAGGAGATCGGTTACATTTTCTTATATAGTTGGAAAGGTGCATCAGAATGGTCTCACTTTACAAAAAATCGTCTTATAGTCAAGTTGAAAATACGCTACTACTTCAGACTGATAAACGTTAGTGTGTGCACTACAACTCTCGCTGAATGCAAGTATAAAGCACAAAATCCGATAAATGAAAGCAGCTGAGCGCATTAAGTTTAAATTTCGTATACAAGGCGCTGCCATTTTGTCAGTAGAGTTGTATGCGCGGTAAAATTGGCTGTGTGTGCAAACTGTGACTAAAAAGAACTGCCAGAGCGAACAGAACATGATAATGAAAATGATAATCCAGTACAAAATGTGCACGTTATGAAGCGAAGATTAAGTCTGTACAACAAGAACAACAGTGCAACATGGGCCATCGAAGTTGCCATCGGACCCGTTGCCATGACATTCGTTGATTCAAAAAGTATAAAACCATTTGTGATTCAGTTTAAAGACAATTAAGTATTAGGTACTTTCTAGTCACAGAGGCATCTCTGTGAAATTCGGGTTGCTCCCACCTGGAGAGCGCGTCACAGCCAGAGGCGCGCCACCCATTTTTAAAAAAACCCATTTTGCATGCGATTTTTGTGTGACTGATGAGGGGGAGGGGGGGTGTAAATTTTGACCAAAACAACTTTTTCATTGCCACTGGGTTTAACGTGTGCTAAGTGCATGGGTACACAGGACCTCGGTTTATCGTCTCATCCGAAAGACTCCACGTTCAGACCGTAAGGCCTAGTGCAAAGTGAGAGGAAAAATCCCCTGCACCCAGGTTCAAGCTCGGGTTTATTTGACACGAAGCGAATGCGCTTCCACTGTGCCACTTCTACACTCTACAATCAATTGTTTAAAGCACATTCTCGCCATATTTTCTCCTTTTGTCTCTCCGTCTCCTGCGGACCACATACAGACCCGGTCACTCTCCAAGGGGACGTCCAATACCTGAACCTGACAGCGGAGTCCAGCCAGGGGATTGTGGCCGTGTCTCCACCGGTGGACAGCACCAGCTTCACTGTGGGCGGACTGACCCCTAGTTCCACCTACACTGTCAGACTGACCATCACCATCTTTGGCGGCGCCTCTGTCACCAGCAGTCCTGCCACTGTCACCACGCGTGACGGAGGTATAAAAGCATTTGGTGATTTCTTTTTGGGGGGGGGTAGGATGTTTTCTGGCACCCCACCACTTTTTTGCTGTAGATTAGATGAAATCGAGATTTATTGCAAATAATCAATAAAGAATGAAACAACATTGATTGGTAAATGAAAGTTTGACTATCTGACTATAAGAAAACGCATAATTTAATGTATGGTTTTACAAATGCATTCTGATATTCTGAAACAAAAAGGGTTGTCATGTTCAATTTAAAAAATACCATGTTTAATTATCAATGTAACAATTTCATATGGCTATATCAAAAGTTAATTATTGTGGGAAAACGTCATGAGGAGTGTCCAAAACTCATTTGGCAAATCAAAGTTCAGTAGCGTGTGTTTCCTCCCTGTGCCTGGATGACTGCTTCAACCCTGCGTCTCATCCCTCCTGTCAGACTTGTAATAGCTAATTTGCTTTAACCTTTTCACTGCCAGCCATCTTTGAGCCAAACATTTCCATTAAAGCTACTTGGCTACAGAAAAGATTTTTTCTGCAATATTGTTAGATTTCTCTGTGACACATTTAGAGATTGGGGTCAATTCTTACTGCCCAAATTTAGGAACACAGTATCATTGAATAACAGACCCTGATTTCAAGAGTTTTTATGACATGATTGTTAAATCATTGTGGTGCAAAAATGCGACATTTGCGGTGAACGGGTTAAGGGGTGCTTAACTTTTATCTTTGTGTATATGAGCTGGCTGGTTTCTTATTCTGATTCTGTGACCTGACTAGACAGAGTGCGGCTCTGCATTGGGACCCGGAGTGAGCGGTTTGAGAGCAGTGCCGCTGTATGGCCCAGAAGAAGGAACAGCACCAAAAAAAGAAGAAACAAATAAATACAAGAAAGGAAACCTGTCTTTCTATCTGTGCTGAAAAGCTTTCGAGAAATACATGAAAATCATGCGCATTTCAGCACCCAATGGTGTTCCAGCCCCCAGTGTTAGCAGTAGTGAGCACCACGTACATCTCTAAGGGTGACCTGGCTGGCCCCGGCAAAAGCCAATGGGCAGATCCTCACCTACAATCTGGTGGTGGATGGGGGGGCCTCATATTTTAGTAGATTTTGTCTCGATTCCTTTCAGCTCCACAGGGTGTGTTAGTGGTTGTGAGCACCTCCTCCATGAGGGTGAACTGGCTGGTCCCGGCAAAAGCCAACGGACGGATCCTCACCTAGGTGATGGATGGAAGTTCAGTTTAATGTCGCGAATCGGCTTTCGCCTTGTACGACGACTTGGTGATGAATGGGGGCCTCAGTATTTTAGCTGATTTTCGTCTCGCTCTTTTTCAGCACCCGAGGGTGTTCCAGCCCCAGTGTTAGTGGTAGTGAGCACCACATCTCTAAGGGTGACCTGGCTGGCCCCGGCTATGCCCAACGGACGGATCCTCACCTACAATCTGGTGATGGATGAGGGCCTCATATCTTAGTTGATATTATCTTGATTCCTTTCAGCTCCCGAGGGTGTCCCAGCCCCAGTGTCAGCGTTTGTGAGCACCTAACCTCCTCCATGAGGGTGAACTGGCTGGCTCCTGCTTAGGCCAATGGGCGGATCCTCACATAAACCTGGTGATTGATCGGGGCCTCATATTTTAGTTGAATTTGTCTTGATTCCTTTCAGCTCTAGAGGGTGTCCAATGGTTGTGAGCACCTCCTCCATGACGGTGAACTGGCTGGCTCCTGCTTAGGCCAATGGGCGGATCCTCACATAAACCTGGTGATTGATCGGGGCCTCATATTTTAGTTGATTTTGTCTTGATTCCTTTCAGCTCTAGAGGGTGTCCAATGGTTGTGAGCACCTCCTCCATGAGGGTGAACTGACTGGCTCCTGCTTAGGCCAATGGATGGATCCTCACATAAACCTGGTGATTGATGGGGGCCTCAGTATTTTAGTTGATTTTCGTCTCGCTCTTACACCGTGCAGGTCAGATTTTCAGTATTCTGGTATTGCTCCTGATGGTGTCCCAGCCCCAGTGTTAGCGGTAGTGAGCACCACATCTCTAAGGGTGACCTGGCTGGCCCCGGCTATGCCCAATGGGCGGATCCTCACCTACAACCTGGTGATGGATGGGGGCCTGGTGCCCACCAACTCCTCCCTGCCGGGTTCCAAGGTCATCACCGGGCTGGAGCCCTTCACCGTCTACGCCGTGCAGGTCAGATTGTGTCTGGTATTGCTGTTTGTAATTGTGTTACGTCTTTAGTATCAGAGACTCATCTTTGTGAGATTCAGTCTGCCCCCCACTGCAGGAGAGCACGCCTCCACTAGTGCAGTGCATCCATTTTTGTACCCATCATCCCTATGAAATAGTGAAATGAATTGAATATAAAGAGGAAGTAACTTGCTAATTAACTCCCACACACACACACACACTAAAGTTTTTTTGAGCCCCCCATCGCCTAGCAAAGTGCCGATAATAACTTTGGTGGAGGGAGTTAGTTAAGAAGAGAGTTACTTCGCCTTATTCATTTCACTATGCCCTCTCTACTAGGCTCACTGTTTCAATCTTTATCATCCCTATGGTTATCCCACTTTATTTTCCAGGTCGAAGCCTGCACAGTGTACAAATGCTCACGCAGCGACACCACCTTCATTTCATCCTTGTTTTGACATCACAGGAACATAATTATCATCTCTATGATTATCCCACTTTATGCTCCAGGTGGAAGCCTGCACGGTGTACAAATGCTCACGCAGCAACACCACCTATACATTTCATCCTTGTTTTGAACCTACCCATCACAGGAACATAATTATCATCCCTATGATTATCCCACTTTATGCTCCAGGTGGAAGCCTGCACGGTTTACAAATGCTCGCGCAGCGACACCACCTACGGCACCACAGCTGAGGCCCTTCCCCTGGGCGTGATCCCCCCGGTGCTGACCCCCCTCAACTCCACGGCCATACGGGTGCAGTGGGAAACCCCCTCCCAGCCTAACGGGATCATCTTGCGATACGACTTGTGGAGAAAGGCCATGCAGAGCTGCGATACAGTGTGAGTGGGGTTTTTTTTGGGGGGGGGGGGGGGGGGATGCCTTGTGCCTCAATCCCTGCCCCCTCCATGAGTTTCTTCCCGTGGGGATACCGGGGGGTCTTTCGTAAAAAATAGTTCCCCCACCTGGAAGTTCTGTGCTTGTAACTTCCTCTTGTCTTTCACTCTCTTTGACTCTGCCTTTTCCCTTTACTTTTTGTCATCTACTATCTTTCTGACTTATTGGCCCATTCTCCTGCCTTTTTAAAGAAAAATCTTCAAAATAAATTTTCTTCTTTGAGCTCCTCAGAAATTGGAATGTGTTGGCTGTACTCAGCGGGGAGACCGGCGAAAACTGTAGACGGACACATACGTACCTTACCCATTATGGCCATATGGCCTGGGAACGCAGAAGAAGAAGAAGAAGGAGGTCATTTTCCGTTACGCAACAACTGCTCTCATCAGAAGGCATGCCCCCCACCAGGGACCAATCTTCCACTGGAGGACCCGAGGAGAAAAACTTCATTAACCCATAATCTTGATTATTGTTATTATTCTGCGTTCCCAGGCCAAAAGGCCATAATGGGTAAAGTATGTATGTGTCCGTTTTCAGTTTTCACTGGTCTCCCCGCTGCATACAGCCGACACATTCCGATTTTGTCGGAGCTCAAAGCAGAAAAGTTATTTAGAAGATTATGTTTTGAACATCCATTGTACGGAAGACCCACGGGGGATGTTAATGCGTGTAGATGATAATTGATAATGTGGTGTTCATAACTTTGTGAAAACAGGCCCGACCCTGAAGTGAACCCTGAGGACAGCAAGTGCACCTACGTGGAGTGTGGTGTCCTGGAGAACAGCTGTGGGCCGTCCTGCTTCTCTGGAGCCAAGGTCAGCGGCTGCAGTTTCGTTCTTCTTTGATCTCCATGGTTCTTTCATTAACCCTCTTATGCAGTCACACGCCTATATTAGCATTCTTCGAAGCTAAGCTTCTCTAACCAACTTTTATCACAAATGTGTGTTTTTTTCTTCACTCTATAACTTTACAAATTAGAAATGTCCCATTTGATCTTTCTGATCGGGAGGATGTTAAACTTTAAATTTCGTAAGCTTCTCCTGGTTTTCACAGTCATTATTTAGACATTTTAACGGCTTTTATTGTTCTCTCTCTCGATGAATTGAAACAAGCTATCATCCTAACAATAGTACTGGGACTTCACTGGTCTATAGAAGGAAACCCAAGTTTCCAAGCCCTCCACGCATGATCCTGAAGTCAGCACTTGATAAAATTTAAAAAAACCACTACAGTGGAGCCTCCCTTATATTAAGACCTTCAAAAATCATCCAAAATGAGGTCCTATAAGGGAGGGGTCTTATAAGGGAGGTAATTTTAATATTTACAAAGAAGAGCTATGTCTCAGAGAAGTAGATCTTATGTGGGAGGGAGTCTTATAATGGGAGGTCTTATAAGGGAGGTTCCACTGTACTAAGCATGTGCTACTGTTTGCTCCCGCTGTGGAAACGGCATCCCTTTTCAGGAATCGCCATTATCAATATAAGAGGATTAAGCTTGTTTACATTTGAAACATTAACCCTTTCACAGCCAATGGCGCATTTATATGCGCCACAATGGTTTAACACACATGTCACTAAAAGGCATCAGACCAGGGTCTGTTATCCAAAGACCTTATTTTCTTAATTTGGGGAGGTAAGGATAGGCCTAATGTTATTGGCCTCTGCAACTAGGGTTATTAACGCCATTGACAGTGAGAGTGAATCCCTTGTTGGTCAGTGTTTTTTTACAAGGGCATTCACTCTTGCGAAAGGAAGCCATTTAGTGGCCTCAAATAGGGTTATTGGCGAGAGTTATGCCCTTGTTTGGTCAGTACTGAACCATATTCCACCACCCACCAAGGGCATTCACTCTTGCAAAAGGTGTTCTTTGCAGTAGCCAATGCATGTCACAGAGGAATTCCCAATGTTGCTGATGCTTTTTTTGTCACCCAGTTTTTGGGCTGAAAAATGGCTGGAGGTGAAAGGGTTAAAGTGAGACCAACTCTCCTTCAAACCGTTAGCATGGTTGATGGCTGTTTGGTAAGGGCCAAGCGTAGTAGCAATTCTTCTCCTCCTCCTTCTTCTGTGTTCCCGGGACATATGGCCATAATGGGTAAAGTACGTATGTGTCCGTTTTTCAGTTTTCACTGGTCTCCCCGCTGCTTACATCCGACACATTCCGATTTCGGAGGTGCTTCAAGGGAGAAAAATTATTTGGAAGATTTTTATTATTTTTAAAAGGCAGGAGAATGGGGCCAATAAGTCAGAAAGATAGTAGATGATGGGAAGCAAAAGGAAAAGGCTGAGTCAAAGAGAGTGGTAGATTAGAGGAAGTTACAAGCACAGAAATTCCAGAAGGTGGGGGAACTATTTTTACGAAAGACCCCCCCCCCAGTATCCCCATGGGGAGAGACTCGTGGAGGGGGCGGGGTCGTCCAGCTCCCCTGTATGGAGGCACGAGGCATCCACCCACTGCCCCGGTAGTAGCAATGAACTGTGTTGTTTCATCCCAGGTGTGCTGTGAGGGTGTGGTGCACGACATTCAGGATGGCCACGACTGCTGTGGCAGCAGCTACATCCCCAAGCCTGACCCCGGGGCCATATGCTGTGCTGGACAGTTCTACCTGCCCCAGACTGGTTTCACCTGCTGCGGTACAAGGTGTGTGTGTGTGTGTGTGTGTGTGCTGTGCTGGACAATTCTACCTGCCCCAGACTGGATTCACCTGCTGTGGTACAAGGTGTGTGTGTGTATGTGTGTGTGCTGTGCTGGACAATTCTACCTGCCCCAGACTGGATTCACCTGCTGTGGTACAAGGTGTGTGTGTGTATGTGTGTGTGTGCTGTGCTGGACAATTCTACCTGCCCCAGACTGGATTCAACTGCTGTGGTACAAGGTGTGTGTGTGTATGTGTGTGTGCTGTGCTGGACAATTCTACCTGCCCCAGACTGGATTCACCTGCTGTGGTACAAGGTGTGTGTGTGTATGTGTGTGTGCTGTGCTGGACAATTCTACCTGCCCCAGACTGGATTCAACTGCTGTGGTACAAGGTGTGTGTGTGTATGTGTGTGTGCTGTGCTGGACAATTCTACCTGCCCCAGACTGGATTCAACTGCTGTGGTACAAGGTGTGTGTGTGTGTATGTGTGTGTGCTGTGCTGGACAATTCTACCTGCCCCAGACTGGATTCAACTGCTGTGGTACAAGGTGTGTGTGTGTATGTGTGTGTGCTGTGCTGGACAATTCTACCTGCCCCAGACTGGATTCAACTGCTGTGGTACAAGGTGTGTGTGTGTATGTGTGTGTGCTGTGCTGGACAATTCTACCTGCCCCAGACTGGATTCACCTGCTGTGGTACAAGGTGTGTGTGTGTGTGTGTGTGTGCTGTGCTGGACAATTCTACCTGCCCCAGACTGGATTCAACTGCTGTGGTACAAGGTGTGTGCTTGTTTGAGTGTTGGTTGATCCTGAAAGAGAGAGTGTCTATATTTCTTTTTTTAAAGGCAGGAGAATGGGTCAATAAGTCAGAAAGATAGTAGATGATAGAAAGCAAAAGGAAAAAGCGGAGTCAAAGAGAGTGACAGATTAGAGGAAGTTACAAGCACAGAACTTCCAGAATGGAGGCATGAGGCATCCACCCACTGCCCCGGTAGCCCTGGAAGAGAGTGAAAGGAACAAAGAGATAGTACGGGAAAGAGAGAGAGAGAGAGAGAGAGAGAGAGAGAAGAAATGAGAAAGAGTGTACACACAGGAGATAAAGTGTATTGGGGAGAGAGAGAGAGAGGCAACCAAATGAATGCAAGGAAAGTGTGTGTGGGTGGTGGGTGGGGTGGATGTTCAGTTAAAGAGAGAGTTGGTAGATAAGAGATACATGTACAGTAAATATGGAGAGAATGAACGAACAAACTGAATTTTATTTATTCAGGGTAATGAGATGAGCAATACAAGAAGATTTTTCTATCTACACTCAGCCATGATAACATGGACAGTGAAAGAAAGTGTGTTCAGGGCTGAGTGTAGAGAATTGCCGCTTGCTCTGTTTTACTCTCTTGCATTCGAATTTGTGGCAGAAAAAGATTCTTGCAGTGTTCAGATTCTTTCACACATTTTCGGAAAAATCTGGTCTTTTGAAGCATACAGTTACCATCGCATCACTGCAATCGAGAAGCTTCTTCATAGTGTGTGTATAGCAAGCCAGAACTTGGTGCATGATGAAACTGCCATCAGAGCGGTTGTCAGAGTGCTGGCAAGCTATGTGCGGTTTCGGGAGACTTGAATACACAGAAGCGACGCCCGGCTGGCTGGTTTTGTGCGGAATAAATCCAAGAGGGTTAATAAACAATGTTCATTCCAACCTTGGGATCCGTACAGAGTGGGTCGACTATACTGACTCTCTCTGTGCGCTCTGATTCCGATGCAAGGTGGCAGATTGCATGCAAAGTCCTACTAAGTGGCCGATAGTAGGAGTTTGGGCGACACAGTCCTCCTCCCTCACCATTGGGAGTTGATGGACTTGCAAGCTGACAAGAACGACATGCAGCAACTTGGATCGTCTCTGCAGCCGCCGGTGCCCAGTGGACTTTGGCTGTGTTTGAGGGCAGCACAGCGCCACCCCCTGGGAGGTATCTCACCCGCCTGCAGAGATGACTCGACTTGACTGCATGTTTCCTGACCACCTGCGACAACATCGACTCCCCGGTATGAGCAGGTCGCCCGGTGGTCCTGAAGACAGCCTTGGACGGGAGGTTTGCTCACCAAAACCAGCGACAAGACAAGTGGACTACAGGAGTCCCTGGACAACCTTTGGCTGTCTCACAATACTTAGTCTCCTACCGCGACACAGATGCTGACTCCATTCTAGCATCTAGGACAAAAAGACATCGACTCGGACTCCGTCCGAATGTTCCCGCAACAGACTGCCGCATCCGCGTTTGGGGTGCACGTGTTCCAGAATCATCCACGACCGCTGCCACGTCAAGACTCCTGTCCCATCATCATCCTGTCCCATCATCATCTGCCTCATCTTCATCTTCAACCAGGAAGACCAAGTCTTCAAGAACACTGTCCATAAGAGGCAACGTCAAATTGGACGTAAATCTAATCATTCATTCATTCATTCATAAACAATGTTTATCTGAAGCTCACTTAGACCCTAAGCATAAAGTGCTGCCGTAAAAAGGAATAAATCAGTCAGGCTTTCATCTGACGCTACACTGTGTGTGTGTGCAGGTACATGCCGGTGTCGGCGGGTGAGGTGTGCTGTGCGTCCCCTACAGAGGACCGTGTGTCTGTGGGGGAAGGGGACAGCTGCTGTGCCGGGCTACCCTATGACTCATCGGGCGCGCAGATCTGCTGCGGAGGTACTTCAAATGTATTTGTCACGCCGTCTAAAAAGACTATAAGTGACTTGAGGTTGCGCAATGCTTCCTTGAAAAAAAGAAGTCTATTTACGCCTATCTCCAATTATGTGTGTGTGTGTGTGTAAAGATACATATTTCACATGGTACTATTTCACCATGTAAATAATCCGATGAAATGCGCTTCGTCAAGAAAACAAACACTTCCTACTTGACACTGTGTTATGATCTTGATCTAATATCACAAAGCCACTCAAGTTGCGTAGTAGTAGTAAATCTGTTGAACGTCCTCATGTCTGGAACAGACACATATGGGACATTAGTAGATGTAGAGATGGTGGGAACGATACTGGAGGCAATGCCCGAAGGCAGTGCTACACCAGTAAAGTTCAGAATTGTTTTAGCAATGCAGATAGTTTTGCTATTAAGTTAATAACTCACGTTTCGACTTACTTGGTTTAGTATATAAATGAAAAAGGATTGTAAAAAGCATAATATAAACTATAAACACAAACATTTCTTTATTTAATGTTTGAATAAAGTGAGCTATGTGGTCACCACCATATGGGATGAAACAAATACGAAGATGAGAAGTAGTTCAATTTAATGAAGTAAAAAAACGAAAATAGGAGAGTGTAGAGCTTGTCTAAGGGAGACAACTACAAGAATAAGGTCTCAGGATGAATAGGAACAGCGAGTTGTTTCCCTTTTATTGGTCTACACAACATCCCAAACCGCCAAAATTGATAGGAAAACTCCCTCCAACTCTTTGAAAACAATTGAATTGTGTGTGTGTGTGTGTGTAATCCACTATGCACTAGTGATTGTAGACATACAATCCACACAGCTCACGTTATTCAAACATTAAATAAAGAAATGTTTGTGTTTATAGTTTATATTATGCTTTTTACAATCCTTTTTCACTTATATACTAAACCAAGTAAATTGAAGGATTGGAACAGTGTCGGAATGACGTCTCCGACGTGACTCCAAAGGATTGGAACAGTGTCGGAATGACGTCTCCGACGTGACTCCAAAGGATTGGAACAGTGTCGGAATGATGTCTCCGACGTGACTCCAAAGGATTGGAACAGTGTCGGAATGACGTCTCCGACGTGACTCCATTAAGTTAAATCTTTCACTGCCGTGGGATAATGGATTTCTTGCATTGCTCTGTGCCAAGCCAACTTTGGCTTTATTAGGAGGGGTTGCTTCACTGATCTGTCCACTGCTCGTCCATTTGCTGATGTTACGAGTTTTTTTTAAAAACAAGCGCGAAATCGCAATAGTTTGTGGCACGCGGTCTATTTTTACCACTCCAACCATGAGTCACCTCCCCTGGCTTTTCAATAATTTTAATCTGTAAACCAGAATGTTATCTCTGCACCATTTCGTAACTTTTTATATCTTTTGGAAAACATTTAAAACTATGTATCCTACTTATGCTCATCGAAAGAAGCACCGCATACTCGTCGTGTCTGTTGTAGTGTCTGTATTACGTATGTTTATTATTTTGTACGCTTTTAAAATACATCATGTTAAAGAGCGGCCTCAATTTGAAGTGTAGCCTCGATTTGAAGTGCGACATTTTGTCAAAATGTGCGACAATTTTGGACCGACCGACCGACCGACCGACTGACCGACCGACAAAGTGAGTTATAGGTTTGTGGCTTGAGCCACAAACAAAAAGATGTAGAAAGGAAAAGAACTGTAGATGTATGTTTTCAACGGTTTATAGGTGGGTTTTTTTCTCTCTCCATTTAACTCGCTCGAAATTCGATGACTAAGACATCCTGTGGTAGACATGGTTATAGGTGTACAGCATAGTGCAAACAGCCCCGTAGTAGACACAGTTATAGGCGTACAGCATAGTGCAAACAGCCCCGTAGTAAACACGGTTATAGGCGTACAGCATAGTGCAAACAGCCCTGTAGTAGACACGATTATAGACGTACAGCATAGTGCAAACAGCCCCATAGTAGACACGGTTATAGGCGTACAGCATAGTGCAAACAGCCCCGTAGCAGACACGATTATAGGCGTACAGCATAGTGCAAACAGCCCCGTAGTAGACACGATTATAGGCGTACAGCATAGTGCAAACAGCCCCGTAGTAGACACGGTTATAGGCGTACAGCATAGTGCAAACAGCCCCGTAGTAGACACGGTTATAGGCGTACAGCATAGTGCAAACAGCCCCGTAGTAGACACGGTTATAGGCGTACAGCATAGTGCAAACAGCCCCGTAGTAGACACGGTTATAGGCATACAGCATATAGACACGGTTATAGGTGTACAGCATAGTGCAAACAGCCCCGTAGTAGACACGGTTATAGGCGTACAGCATAGTGCAAACAGCCCCGTAGCAGACACGATTATAGACGTACAGCATAGTGCAAACAGCCCCGTAGTAGACACGGTTATAGGCGTACAGCATAGTGCAAACAGCCCCGTAGTAGACACGGTTATAGGCGTACAGCATAGTGCAAACAGCCCCGTAGTAGACACGGTTATAGGCGTACAGCATAGTGCAAACAGCCCCGTAGTAGACACGGTTATAGGCGTACAGCATAGTGCAAACAGCCCCGTAGTAGACACGGTTATAGGCGTACAGCATAGTGCAAACAGCCCCGTAGTAGACACGGTTATAGGCGTACAGCATAGTGCAAACAGCCCCGTAGTAGACACGATTATAGACGTACAGCATAGTGCAAACAGCCCCGTAGTAGACACGGTTATAGGCGTACAGCATAGTGCAAACAGCCCCGTAGTAGACACGATTATAGACGTACAGCATAGTGCAAACAGCCCCGTAGTAGACACGGTTATAGGCGTACAGCATAGTGCAAACAGCCCCGTAGTAGACACGGTTATAGGCGTACAGCATAGTGCAAACAGCCCCGTAGTAGACACGGTTATAGGCGTACAGCATAGTGCAAACAGCCCCGTAGTAGACACGGTTATAGGCGTACAGCATAGTGCAAACAGCCCCGTAGTAGACACGGTTATAGGCGTACAGCATAGTGCAAACAGCCCCGTAGTAGACACGGTTATAGGCGTACAGCATAGTGCAAACAGCCCCGTAGTAGACACGGTTATAGGCGTACAGCATAGTGCAAACAGCCCCGTAGTAGACACGGTTATAGGCGTACAGCATAGTGCAAACAGCCCCGTAGTAGACACGGTTATAGGCGTACAGCATAGTGCAAACAGCCCCGTAGTAGACACGATTATAGGCGTACAGCATAGTGCAAACAGCCCCGTAGTAGACACGGTTATAGGCGTACAGCATAGTGCAAACAGCCCCGTAGTAGACACGGTTATAGGCGTACAGCATAGTGCAAACAGCCCCGTAGTAGACACGGTTATAGGCGTACAGCATAGTGCAAACAGCCCCGTAGTAGACACGGTTATAGGCGTACAGCATAGTGCAAACAGCCCCGTAGTAGACACGGTTATAGGCGTACAGCATAGTGCAAACAGCCCCGTAGTAGACACGGTTATAGGCGTACAGCATAGTGCAAACAGCCCCGTAGTAGACACGGTTATAGGCGTACAGCATAGTGCAAACAGCCCCGTAGTAGACACGGTTATAGGCGTACAGCATAGTGCAAACAGCCCCGTAGTAGACACGGTTATAGGCGTACAGCATAGTGCAAACAGCCCCGTAGCAGACACGATTATAGGCGTACAGCATAGTGCAAACAGCCCCGTAGTAGACACGGTTATAGGCGTACAGCATAGTGCAAACGTAGCAGGCACGGGGCAGGCAGTGAAAGGGTTAATAAGATTACCGCCATGAACATAGGAACAGACGCGAGTGACACAATTAGTACTTATGTAGACTTCTACAGACTGCATTACTAAGATAGAGTGATAAACGTTGTT
Source organism: Phymorhynchus buccinoides (assembly GCA_017654935.2). Classification (NCBI taxonomy): domain Eukaryota; kingdom Metazoa; phylum Mollusca; class Gastropoda; order Neogastropoda; family Raphitomidae; genus Phymorhynchus; species Phymorhynchus buccinoides. Next base: position 14,694,161 of record CM065688.1, on the reverse strand, counting down.
TAAACGAGCACAGAATCTAACACAATTCAAAAACCTCCTTGGTGGAAACACCAACATATCAAAATTACAATACGAGCATGACTAGGCAGATTTGCCAAAAACAAAATAAAAAAACCTCTCAGCTGTGCAAAAGTTCAAACAAAAATGACAGGACAGTGAAGAGGCCGCGATTTGCTAACTACCTTTTTATGACCTGAATATTTGCTTACATTTTTTATGTACGTAAATTTATGTCTTAGTTTTATACGAAACGTCTCGTCAGTTCTAGATTGATGCGCACACTGAAAAAAAAAGAACAGATCTTCTTCATTTGAAGACGATAGAGAATTGAGAATTGAGAACTGAATTGTGTTTCAGACGAGCTGGTCAGCCGCTACGGTCGCACGTGTTGCGGCGGGGACGTTATATCTAAGAGCTCGGTGTGCTGCGGTGATGACCGGGCGGGTCAGGTGCACCCCCCTCAGTCTGGCTACACCTGCTGCGGTCAGCTGTACCTGGACTTCAGCACCTCCCGCTGCTGTCACAGCGACACTGGACACAGCAAGGTGAGTGGGTAGGCGCGTAACGGCAGCATGACGCATCTACGCTCATAATTGACTCCTTTCCTTCCTCATCAGTCACACAAAAATTGCATGCAAAAAAAATAAATTGGGTGGCGCGCCTCTGGCTGCGACGCGCTCTCCAGGTGGGAGCAACCCGAATTTCACAGAGACGCCTCTGTGACTATAAAGTACCTAATGCCAAACCAAGAGCCTAGAACATGTACCGTAAAATGCGGACTATAAGCCGCTACTTTGTTCCTCAACTTTGGCCCATGCGGCTTATAAGACTGATGCGGCTTATCTGTGGATTTGTTTTCCATTCTACATTTATCAGTATGATTAACTCTGTTTCTGGCCACATGCTTCAGCCTATTTTGAGCTTCTTTTGACTCAGATCTGGTTTTGGTAATCAATAGATTCAAATCTCATGTTTAAAGTGTCCGAGAACATTAAATACTCATGTTCCGAGTATATAGGAGAATTTCTATATTTGTGTTGGTTTGTGCTAAATACAATTTTATCTGCAGCTTATAAACTGGTGCAGCTTATATGTGAATAAATACCTAATATTTTATCAATTTAAGGGATGCGGCTTATATACAGGTGCGTCTTATAGTCCAGTTTTTACGGTAGTCAAGGAGACAAATGGAGACTTGAAGCGTTTCTCCATTTATGGGACCTTTTGTGTTGTTCAGGCTCGTGTCCCTTTTCTTCTCCAGGCTCATTTTTACGAAAACCCAGAGGCCAAGCAGTCGGCCAATGAGGTTTGCTGCGGTCTGGAAACGATTTCTGCGGGTCTGTCATGCTGCAATTACGTCGGCTTCAACCCAGACACGCAGATATGTGCCGATACATCTCCTTTGATTTCTGGTAGGTTGCTTTGTCTGTCTCTGTGTGTGCGTGTGTGTGTGTGTGTGTGTGTGTGTGTGTGTGTGTGTGTGTGTGTGTGTGTGTGTCTTTCATTTAACGTCTATCCACTACTCATAATATGAGACGGTATTGCATCTCCTTTGGTTTCTGGTAGGTTGCTTTGTGTGTGTGTGTGTGTGTGTGTGTGTGTGTGTGTGTGTGTGTGTGTGTGTGTGTGTGTGTGTGTGTGTGTGTGTGTGTGTGCGTGCGTGTCTTTCATTTAACGTCTATCCACTTCTCGTGATATTAGACGGTATTACATCTCCTTTGGTTTCTGGTAGGTTACTTTGTGTGTGCGTGTGTGTGTGTGTGCGTGCGTGCATATGTGCTACGTCTGTGCATACAAGCTCTTGAGTGTTCTAAGGACCTGAAGATGTTGCATGCTTGCTTCTGTGAAAGATACAACTGTTTTGCTTCATATTGTAGAACCCTTAATCTCATCATGCCAACTATAAGGACAATCTATTAAAATCAATTCAGTGAGACTGTAAGGGCCGACCACACGTCCACTAAAATCGCATGACTGTACGATAAGATTCGATCACATGGTCTCCAAGAACAAATGGGATTGGCGCTTCCAGACCACGTGATCTGCTGCAGAAAATCAATTCAGTGAGAGAGTCAGACTGTTTGAAGCACACGTAAGGGCCGACCACACGTCCACTAAGATCGCACGACTGTACAATAAGATTCGATCACGTGGTCTCCAAGAACAAATGGGATTGGCGCTTCCAGACCATGTGATCTGCTGCAGAAAATCAATTCAGTGAGAGAGTCAGACTGTTTGAAGCACACGTAAGGGCCGCACGACTAAGATGTACTGATACGATTCGATCACGTGGTCTCCAAGAACAAATGGGATTGGTGCTTCCAGACCATGTGATCTGCTGCAGTGTTCTATTGTTTTGGGGGTTTTTTGCTTTAAAAAAAAAAATTGTCCATCAGGGTGTGGCACAGGCATGGTGTGCTCCCTCAACCAGGCGGACAGCGCTCGGTGCGACCGCTGCGACTTTGACCCCGCCGCCACCAAGTGCCACTCCGTGCCGGGTCACGTGACCCCCCCTGACCCTTCACCTCCCTCGGGGGACAACAGCTCCCTCTGCTCCACCGAAGAGGAGATGGTCTCCTCCGGCCTGGACCTGGTTTTCACAGGTAAGGTTGTCAACGGGGTAAGTCTAGTTTAAGGCCAGGGCCTGTATTCACATTGAGATAGCATGAGACTTAGCATGATGCTAACTTAGAAGCTCTTCCAATGTCCTATAGGATTTGATAGGACTTTTGGAAGAGCTTCTAAGTTAGCATGATGCTAAGTCTCATGCTATCTCAATGTGAATACAGGCCCTGGTTATCTATCGTCTTGGGGGGGGGGGGGGGGGGGGGGGGGAGTGTAGACTGTGTCAGTGCTTTCTAGTGGATTTTGTGCTACTACAAACCATTCTTCAGATAAGGTTGAGTGTTTCTTTTTGTTTTGTTTTTTTGTCTGATTTTGTTTTTTGTCTTTTAATCTTTGGCTTACTTTCCTGCAACCAATACTAGTACTTGGTGCGTGCAGTGAGTAGTGTTTCTAAGTGTATTCTGCGGCCAGTCAGTATATCAAACCATTGTTCAGAAGTATATTTGTGTGTGTGTCTTTCACCGCTCCAGACTTTTAAGTTTGTTTAGTTCAGGCCTGTTTTTAGGTCTTGCCACTAGCGTAGCCATTCCCTTTACTCAAATGGCTTTTATCATTGGTTGACATTAGCCTGTAGTTGGGGCCAACAGTAACATGAGAGCTGTACAATAGATGATTTTCTACAGTAATGGAAAATCATAGTACAGCTTAGTCTCTTGTGGAAGACTATGACTCTCGAACGAGGGGGGCCTTCGCACCGGCTCTGGTGCTGCAGCCAAAGGGATGGGCTGGCCTCCTGGGGGACCTTCCTCAACGCCAGCTGTGTCCTCAAATCCCTTTGGCCGAAAGAGTGGGGATGTACCCTGGGCAAGGCATCTCCACTGTAAACAAATTCTCGCCCAGCCTGCCAGAATAGTATCTGCCCCCTCTGCTATCTGGCAGTCATTGTCGGAAACAACAGACTAGCGTAACCCAACCCGTAGGTTTTAACCCTTCCCTTGTTGTATTACGTACAGCACTGGTAATGTCTTTTCCTAACCCTAACTACAATTGTTGGAAGGACGACTTGACTGTTTGAAAGAAAAGAACTTAAGACAAGTCTTAGCTATATATTGTTCTCTGGGAAAAAACTACCGTTTTTTTACGGACTATAAGGCGCACCTGATTAGAAGGTGCACCCCCCAAAATTCAACACAAAATTTAGATTTTGTTGCTCTATTTTCTTACTATATTGTCAGTCAATTGGCCACTGCAACAACCATGTTTTGCTGGAGTGAATGCCCTTGGTAGCTGCTTGAGTACTGACCAAACAAGTGCATAACTCTCGACAATAACCCTATTTGAGGCCACTAAATGGCTGCCTTTTGCAAGAGTGAATGCCCTTGGTAGCTGCTTGAGTACTGACCAAACAAGTGCATAACTCTTGACAATAACCCTACTTGAGGCCACTAAATGGCTGCCTTTTGCAAGAGTGAATGCCCTTTTCAGTACTGACCAACAAGGAATTCACTCTCACTGTCAAGGGCGTTAATATGCCTAGTTGCAGAGGCCAATAAGGCACAGGGGGTCTCATTCTGGGGGAATAGTATCGCCTTGTAGTCCGTAATAATAACGGTAGAAGCAGTCAGGATATGGCCCCGGGGGGGATTTTTTTTTTGCTGTGCTTTCAGACGGCGGCCTATCGCCCTACGGTCGGTACCAGTACTCGGTGCGAGTGGTGAACAGTGCAGGGGCCACCGCCAGTCGCTTCCAGGAGGCCAGAACTCTGGAGGCTCCACCCTCAGGGGTTGTGCCCCCTACCACCCGCATCGACCCCGAGAGGCTCTACATCATCTATCTGTCTTGGTCTCCGCCACGGAACCCTAATGGTACGAAGTGAAATGCTTGGGTGAATTTTTTGTTCTCTGTTGTTGATGTTTACGCTGTCTTGTTTCTCTTAAAGACCCCACCACGTCACGTGTCAAAATCACGGTTTTCACATGTTTTCTCTCTTATAGCTGGTAGGAAATCTTGTTTTGACCAGGTTTTACTCCCATACAAATGCCCCCAAATTGAAAACGAAACATTTTAAAGAGCAGCCTCAATTTGAAGTTGGGGGCATTTGTATATGGGTCACAGCTACCCAGAAAAAAACAAGGGACTTAATCGTGGTGGGTCAGTGTGTCTTTAACCCCATACCTGAAGAAATTCATTTATGCTCTCCCTTGGATTCCGTTTCCGTTTTTTGTGTTAGTGTGTGTGTGTGTGTGTGTTTGATTGATGTGGAAGGTAAAGTTCCTGTATAAACATGAAACTAATTCTTGAAGAGAGAGTAAGATCCCACTGGCATTGGTTTCATGTATATGTGTGGACGCATATATATACACTTTTGTAATGCACGCACGCACACGCATGCACGCACATGCACATGCACACACACACGCACGCATGCATACACGCACACGCACACACACACACATGATGGCAGGATGAAAAAAAGCCTTGTTAGCTTATTCTTTAACCCTCGATAAAGATCATTTTGACTTGACTTCACACACGCACACGCACACACACGCACACACACACACACACACACACACACACACACACACACACACACACACACACACACACACACACACACACACACACACACTGACTATAAAACTCCCACCAAATTAACGAAGAATCAACACATTCAATACGCTTCCATTCAGAATGTTTGTCTGTTAATGTGTCATGCCCAGCCATCTTTGATGATTTTTCAGGGATGGGAATTGTCTGCCAAACAGCAAATTTTCCCCGAAATAACATCGCTTTTCCGCCGATAAGAAAAGGTCTGTCCACCGAAAAAAACAACAACCAACAACCATAAATTTAAAAAGAAGGTGAAAAATTGACTGCAGTACCTTTTGGAGATACAACGTAAAAATGGTGGGTAAAGAAAACAAGGTACCTGTGAAAGGGAAAACTCCAACGTTTCGTGCCTTAAAGACACCCCCCACGTCACGTGTCACATTCCCTCTTATGCTAGGGACCGATTTCTTAATATTTCTTACCAGCCTTAAGAAGGAAAACACGTGAAAATCGTGATTTTGACACGTGACGTGGTGGGTCTTTAAGCACTTAGTCATGAAGTGAAGACAGCAAACAAAGTTGACAGGTTGTAGATTTTATGAAGTGATTAATTTAGCCATTCTAATGCTGTTTTAGGGCTTCAATTACCAAAAAAGCTCCAGCATTACCCCCTGGAATCCTACTAGGGGACCCTCGCTTTTCAGCTTTTTTTTTTTTTTTTACTTTTCCAATTCCTATGTCCTGATTTTTGTTTTCCACAGGTGAGATTGTGCAGTACATCTTAACGCGGGACGGGGTGGAGGTGTACCGCGGTCTGGATCGTCAGTTCACCGATGACAGGAACGTCCTGCCCTATCGGAGCTACGGCTATGTGCTGGCAGCCTGCACCGGTCCCGGCTGCACCAGAAGTCCCGAGGTAATGAATGAGCCCTTCTTCAGCTGGGCCCATGGGAGAGAAATCACGTAGCTGATTGTCTTTCCCTTGGTCTAATAGCAGGCGGAATTTTCTTTTTTTCTGCCATGTGTTTATGCACGAGAGACAGAGAGAAAGAGAATGGGCTTGCCGATGCTCACTTAGTGTCTTATACAGTGGTCGCCGCTTTATAAAACCGCGGTTAATAGAGCCAGCCGCTTATTAAAGCCGATTTCTTACGGTCCGGATTTTTCACTATATGTTATGTATTAAAAAAAGCCGCTTAATAAAACCACCCCGCCGCTTATTAAAGCCACTTTTCTCAGAGAAATCACATAGTTTGTGACTAAAACTCACACGATTTTGTTCTTTTTTCTTTTCTTTTCTTTTTTTTTCGGCGTGAAAATATGTCACTTGTGTCACTCGAGACATATTTATGTGCACGCTCACGTGTATCATGAAGTAACTGAGTTTAGAAAAGAATGTCAGTCAATAAAAAACAAAACAAAAGTTCAACATCGTTTAAGAGGCCTTGTGAAGTTGTGTTTAGATTCAAGCAAGTGTAAATGACGAAAGAAAGTGTGAAAGTGTGACTGACGTAAACAAAAGAGAAGCAACAAAAAAAAATGTTCGAAAATGACGTAATCCTGGACCGCCGGTTATTAAATCTGCCGCTTATTAAAGCCATTTTTCGTCGGTCCCAAAATGGCTTTATAAAGCGGCGACCACTGTATTACGCCGTCTATGCGAAAGGGGGATACATTCAAACTGCAAGGCCTTTGCACTAGTTCTTAATGCGATGCGGTGCTGAACTACTACCAGTTTCAAACCACAAGTTCTTAATGTGATGCAGTGCTGAACTACTATGAGTTTCAAGCTCCAATGCCTTTCCACTAATTCTTAATGCGTTGTGGTGCTGAATTACTACGAGTTTCAAACTGCAAAGATACCCAAAGGTGCTGATCTACTACGAGTTTCAAGCTCCAAGGCCTTTCCACTAGTTCTTAATGCGATGCAGTGCTGAACTACTACGAGTTTCAAACCACAAGGCCTTTGCACTAATTCTTAATGCGTTGGGTACTACGAGTTTCAAACCGCAATGCCTTTCCACTAATTCTTAATGCGTTGCGGTGCTGAATTACTGTGAGTTTCAAACTGCAAGGCCTTTGCACTAGTTTCTTAGTGCTGCAGCCCTAGGTAATAGTTGGCTGTGGGGATTCTGCCCAATGCTGTCTTAACATCCTTATGGCGAAGGGAGTGGAGATGTACAAGGTTTCTCTGCTACGAACAAATTTCACCGCAGCTTTTCATCACAATAGCAGCAGCTGCCCCCTCAGCTGTGTGGAAGTCGTAATCGGACCCATCGTCTTCTTCTTCTTCTTCGATCGCTCAGACAGCTTCCGGTCAATAGGAATTGTTCGGAAATAATTAAGGGCAGTAATTTCATGATGTGTTGGAATGATCTCGCCTAATTCAATCGGTCAAACAGTTACTCCATCTTCAGGTAGATCCCCAGCCCTCGCTTTGTGTGGTTGAGGAGACACACAGCATGTAGAACGCAGTGCGTCATTCTAAATTTGATGTAATTTATATTTTTGCGTCACAGTTTGCAAGTTCTAGATCTCTCACTTTGTAGCAACTGGCCACCCCTTATTTTTCAAAAAAAACATTTGCAAGTCGCTGACTGGCATCCTGCGGTTTCAAGCTTTGACGCCATTGTTGCTATGGTATTTGACCGAGTAATGGAGGTGAGCAACTCTAATTTCCACGAAGTGCTCTCCCCTAGTTTTTTCTCTCCGAAAATCGTCTATTATGAGTGCAGATGCATCATGCTGCTGTTATGTAATGCGCCTAAGTAAGAAATAATTAGGCCCAGCATGTCTGACTTCGGCTGGAGGAAATCTTTTTGAAAGTGTTTTTTTGAAAAAAGGCAGGAGGAGAATGGACCGGAAAGGCAGAAAGATAGTAGATGACAGCAAAGCAAAGGGAAAAGGCAGAGTGAAAGAGAGTGACAGATTAGAGGAAGTTACAAGCACAGAACTTTCAGAAGGTGAGGGAACTATTTATACAAAAGACTTCCCCCCGGTATCCCCATGGGGGGTGGACCCATCTGTCTGGCATACGCTGTATTTTTCTTCTTTTTTCCCCACTGCTCTCTCTCTCTTTACTTCTTACACAAAACACATGATACACTGTTCTCTCTCTCTCTCTCTACGTTTTGCACAAAACACATGGTACACTGTTCTCTCTCTCTCTCTCTCTCTCTCTCTCTCTCTCTCTACGTTTTGCACAAAACACATGGTACACTGTTCTCTCTCTCTCTCTCTCTCTCTCTTTACGTTTTCATTACACAAAACACAAAACACATGGTACACTGTTCTCTCTCTCTCTCTCTCTCTCTCTCTCTCTCTCTCTCTCTCTCTCTCTCTCTCTCTCTCTCTCTCTCTCTCTCTCTCGTCTCTACGTTTGACACAAAACACATGGTACACTGTTCTCTCTCTCTCTCTCTCTCTCTCTCTCTCTCTCTCTACGTTTGACACAAAACACATGGTACACTGTTCTCTCTCTCTCTCTCTCTACGTTTGACACAAAACACATGGTACACTGTTCTCTCTCTCTCTCTCTCTCTCTCTCTCTCTCTCTCTCTCTCTCTCTCTCTCTCTCTCTCTCTCTCTCTCTCTCTCTCTCTCTCTCTACGTTTGACACAAAACACATGGTCTCTCTCTCTCTCTCTCTCTCTACGTTTGACACAAAACACATGGTACACTGTTCTCTCTCTCTCTCTCTCTCTCTCTCTCTACGTTTGACACAAAACACTCTCTCTCACTCTCTCTCTCTCTCTCTCTCTCTCTCTCTCTCTCTCTCTCTCTCTCTCTCTCTCTCTCTCTCTCTCTCTCTCTCTCTCTCTCTCTCTCTCTCTCTCTCTCTCTCTCTCTCTCTCTCTCTCTCTCTCTCTCTCTCTCTCTCTCTCTCTCTCTCTCTCTCTCTCTCTCTCTCTCTCTCTCTCTCTCTCTCTCTCTCTCTCTCTCTCTCTCTCTCTCTCTCTCTCTCTCTCTCTCTCTCTCTCTCTCTCTCTCTCTCTCTCTCTCTCTCTCTCTCTCTCTCTCTACGTTTTACACAAAACACATGGCACACATGTATTGTTCTTCTAGGTGCGCGTAGCCACGGCTCAAGGCGTTCCCGAGGACGTCCCTGCACCGGACGTTGCGGTGCTGAGTCCCACCAGCCTGCAGATCAGCATCCAGGAGCCTGGCCGGCCCAACGGGCAGGTGACCGGCTACACCGTGCACCTTGTGCAGAGGGCCGAGAAGTACTCGGTCATGACTCCGCAGAGCATCCAAGTGCAAGGTATGGGAGTTGGTTTTGTGGTTTTTTATTTTTATGGTCACAGAGGCGTCTGTGAAATTCGGGTTGCTCCCACCTGGAGAGTGTGTTGCCACCCAATTTAAAAAAAAAAATGTTGCATGTGATTTGTGTGTGTGTGTGTGTGTGTGTAAATTTTGACCAAATGACAACTTTTTCATTGCCACAGGGTTTAACGTATGCTAAGTGCATGGGCACACGGGACCTCGGTTTATTGTCTCATCCGAAAGACTCCACGTTCAGACCGTAAGGCCTAGTGCAAAGTGAGAGGAAAAATCCCCTGTACCCAGGTTCGAACTCGGGTTTACTTGACAGGAAGCGAACGCGCTACCACTGTGCCACTCTACACCTAATGCCATGTTCAGGGAGAATGGTTTGTATTTTTTAGAAACTTGCCTTAATTTCCAAACTCCGAAACAGCTGCCAGGAGCACACCTTGTGCAGAGAGCTGAGAAGTACTCGGTCCAGACTCTGCAGGGCCTCCAAGTGCAAGGTATAAATTATATATAAGGGTGGTTTTGTGTGCCTGAATCGGCTAGAAACTTAACTTTAGCATTCAAACACTACGGCAGCTACCAGGAGTAAAGATGAAGAAGAAAGAGTCGTGTTTGTTTAAAGAACTGGTCCTTGATTCTTGTGTCGTGTGTGTGTGTGTGTGTGTGTGTGTGTGAGAGAGAGAGAGAGAGAGAGAGGGAGGGAGGGAGTGGGAGAGAGATGGGTAGTTGTTGAAATTAAAGTGAACAAATGATAGAAATAAATACCCAAAGATGGGTATTGGACTGGGATTTTCAGGAGATTGTAAGTTGCCACGATGAAGAGCTTCCTTTCCATGCTGTGAAGGGTAAGGCTGTGCACAGATATACGCAGAAGTTCTGCACGGAAACTCGTGCGCTGTCCCTAAAAAAATATATGAAAGAGTGTGCACATTACATACAAAAACTCATGCGCAATCATATCCGCTTATTTATTATTTAGAGTTTCTGCATGGAACTTACGGATTGCAGATTTTTTATTTTAAATTTTTTTTTTTTTAACGGATTGCGGTTGTAATGTGTATGTGCCCTAATTGTGTGATGATGCTGTGGTTTCAGGTTTAACCCCCTTCACACTGTACACAGTGTTTGTGGAGGCCTGCACTGACGTGGGCTGTGCCAACAGTGCTAACGTCAATGTCACTACAGCAGAGGGAACGCCTCAAGGTCAGTCATTGTACCATGGAGGTATTTCTGTTATAGAGCAGCTTTCTGTGTGTGCGTGTGTGTGTGTGTATGTGTGTGAATGTGTGTGTGTGTGTGTGTGTGTGTGCGTATGTGTGTGTGTGTGTATGTGTGCGTGGGCGTATTTTGTTCAGTATTGCATCAACGCTAGTACTAATTTCAAAACATATTCCCCACTGTGACCCCTGCGTTTTCTGTGCGCTAACAGGCGTGGACCCTCCCACGGTTGTGGTGATATCCGCCAGCTCTGTAGGGGTGTACTGGAAGCCCCCAGCCCGGCTCAACGGACAGCTGACCGCCTACTCCCTCTTCCTCTCGGACGTGGGCGGCCGACGCACAGCCTACACCGGCCTCAACCTCTCCGCAGTGCTGGAGGACCTCATCCCGGGAAGGACCTACACCTTCGTCCTAGGAGTGAGCACCAACGCCGGTCGCACAGACAGCGCTGGGAAACAGATCGTCCTGCCCGCGAAGACGCCAATGAACGTTCCGCCTCCGCAGACGGTGGAGGTCCGGAGCTCCCGGGAAATCTTCGTGTCCTGGCTGCCTGTGAACTCTTCAGAAGGGGAGATTGATAAGTACAGCGTTCTGATGAATCTCGGAGAAGAGACGGAGGTGATGATGGGGGTTGAAACGTCGCTGTCGGTCACGCTGTCCGGGCTGAGGCCGTTCACGGAGTACCAGGTCCGCCTGCAGGCCTGTCTTCAGGGCGTGCCTTATGGGTGCGGGACCAGCGAGGCTGTCAGCAGAACCACCGACGAGGACGCCCCAGAGGGGCAGTCGGTGCCCGTACTGGAAGCCCTGGCTTCCGACGCTGTGAGGATTGAGTGGGAGGACCCAGAGAACCCCAACGGTGTCATCACCAGTTTTCAGATCTTTCAGCGCGCCGACGGAGGAACCAGCGGGGAGGAGCTTTTGATCAACCAGGTGGGCGGAGTAACGCACAGTTTTGTCCACTCCGGCCCGGACCTGAAGCCTTACTCTGTGTACCAGTACGGCGTGGTGGCTATCAATTCTGTGGGCAGCACGGCCAGTGATTACTCCAGTGTCAGGACTCTGGAGGCTCCCCCCACAGATCTAGACCCACCCTCTGTTGCCTCTGTGGGGGCGTATGGCCTGGCCTTGAGGTGGACCCTCCCCCGGCATCCCAATGGTGTGGTCACGGAGTACAAGGTCCGCTACAGGCTGGCTGAGGCGGAAGATGTGGTGACTGTGGGCGGCGAGGTGACCAACACGTCTATCAGCGGCCTGAAGCCCTATTCGGAGTACGCGCTAACGCTGGAAGCCTTCAACAGCGCGGGCAGTGTGTCCAGTGGTGAGGTGTCTGTGTCCACGCAGCAGGCGTCCCCCTCGGGCCTTCAGCCCTTCGCCGTGGAGACGATCACCACAGGCACCGGCGTCATTCTGAGGTGGGACCCGCCCAGTCAACCCAACGGAGCCATCACGTCCTACAGGGTGTACGAGCAGTCCGACGAGCGCATCTCCATCTACCGAGGCGTGGCTCGCACCTTCGAGTTCAAAAGACTGCAGCCGTACACCGAGTACTTTGTCAAGCAGGAGGCATGCACCGCGGTGGGGTGCACGCTGGGCAAAGTCCAGTCGTTCTTCACTGCCGAGATAGCGCCAGAGGGGCAGCCTATTCCAGTCATGGGGAGCGCCACGGCAAACAGCGTTGTTATCAGGTGGTCCCCACCCCTGAAAAGCAACGGGAAAATCGCGTCGTACGAAGTGTTCCGAAGGTCCAGCCCTTTGAGACGCAGACGGCAGGCGGGAGACTCTGGAGCTCCTGGAGAAGTTGTGTACCGCACTCTGGACACGGATCAAGATTCCTACGAGTTTTCAGACTCGGGGCTGGAGCCGTACACGCAGTACGAGTACAAAATCCGAGCGTCCAACTCCGAGGGCTTCGCGGACAGTCCCTGGCAGAGCGTGCGGACCCAGCAGGCGGCCCCCGAGGGAGTGACGCCCCCCCGGGTGTCCTTCGTGGAGGACGATGTCAACGCCCTGAACGTGTCCTGGATCCCCCCGGTCAGCCCCAATGGTGTGCTGCAGAGCTACAGGGTTCAGCGCAACGACAGCATCCCCCTCAGCCTGCCCCCCGACGGTCCTCTGTTCTACGTGTTCCGGGGACTCCAGGCCTTCAGCTGGTACGGCTTTGTGCTGACGGTGTGTTCCGGGGGAGGCTGCTCCAGCAGTGACCCCAGCATCGTCCGAACCATGGAAGACGCTCCCCTGGCCGTCAGCCCCCCTACGCTAACCGCGCTCGATTCCACGTCCATCCACGCCAACTGGTCGGCCCCGCTGATGAGCAACGGGGAGATAACTCAGTACCGGCTCGCCTTGGACGGGGGAGTGGTGTACCAAGGCCTGGGCAGGGAGCACACAGCGAGCGGTCTGGTGCCTTACCAGCCGTACGCTTTCTTCCTCACCGCCTGCACTCGGGGGGGCTGCACCGACAGCGAGGAAGTGACGGGGCGCCCGGAGGACTCCACGCCCGCAGACCTGGCCCCTCCTCTGCTCCGCGTGGTCAGTTCTTCGGCTATCGAGGTGTCCTGGTCTGCCCCGCGGAACCCCAACGGTGTCGTATCCTCGTACGATGTCCGACGAGACGGCAATTTGATATTCACCGACAGCATCGCTCCCGACGGCACCCTGGTCACGGTGTACACGGATTACGAGCTCCAGCCCGGAGAGCAGTACTCGTACACGGTCGTAGCCCAAAACCGTAAAGGCAGCGTGGAGAGCGCCCCATCCCAGGCACGCACCTACTCCACCTCTCCCAGCGGTTTGGCCCCTCCCGCCCTCACCCCTCTGTCTTCCACCTCCATCCACGCCCAGTGGGACCCCCCTCTGAGGCCCAACGGTCAGATCACAAACTACACCTTGTACGAAGGGAACGGCGTTGCCTACACAGGGCCCAGAGACCAGCTGAGCTACGTTGTGCCCAACCTGCGCTTCTTCACCCAGTACATGTTCCGACTCCGGGCCTGCACCCTAGGGGGCTGCGAGCTCAGCCTGCCCGTCTCCAGTCAGACGCTGGAAGCCCCGCCCCGGCAGCTGGCAGACCCCGCCCTCTTGGCGCTGGCCGACCAATGGGGGGCCCACCAGGGCGTGCGAGCGACGTGGCGGCCCCCGGCCACGCCCAACGGTGTGGTGCTGCACTACCAGCTGCAGAGGAGGGTCGTCATTGAGAGCCAGGCTGGTGAGTTTTGCCGTGCTTTTTTTTCCCCCTTGTGGTAGATAAATGCAAAATGAGTTAAGGAGTATATTCCAGAAGATGCTATCATTCTTCTGGAATGAAAGCCATAAGGCAGTATCATAAAAGAAATCAAGAAGGGTGATTGTACTTTCTGGCTTTCTTTTGAGAAGAGTAATAATCCCTTCTGGGATGTACCGTACATTACGGACTATAAGGCGATGCTTTTTTTTTCTAGACTGAGACTTCTGCACCTGACTGATAAAAACTATAGTATAATAACAAAATCTGAGTTTTGTGTCAAATTTGGGGGGCTCGCTTTAAGATCAGGTGGGCCTTGTAGTCCATAATATATGGTAATGCTCACATGTTTGTTCGTCCGTCCCGAGGGATGATGACCATGCTTCAACAGTTCATCTAGGAGGCTGGATGAGTTCGCATATAGTGAGGCCAATTCGAACCAGGAAGGTTCTCTGACAGTGAGGACAGGAGAAAGAGTTGGAGGGATCTGTCGGGGTTGCAGAGCTGCGACTGTTTAGGCGGATCTTGCGTGCTTCACGCTTTGCCTGCGACGTCTCAGATTTGGTGCGCCTCGGAGTTGGTGGCTCCCTTTGTTACTGCACCACGCCATGCTGGTCTGTTCTGTGCCAGGGTTTCCCATGAGGAGACATCGATGTTGAAGTTCTTCAGGGACACTTTGTGTTGAAGATGACTTGCGTGTGAGTTGGATTCAAGTGAGAGAGACGAGAGTTGCGCAGGGTCGTCAACCTCACTCTCTCTAGTCCCAGCCCATCTGGGTCCAGTGGCAAGATATATGCTCACATTATCCAGGTGACAACTACGGGGCGGTGATCCTGGTCTACAACGGAACTGAGCTGGAGTTCACGGACAGAGACGAGCGTCTGGCGCCGTACCGGCGGTACCAGTACCTGGTGATGGCTTTCAACGGAGCAGGGCAAGCCAACAGCCGGTGGACCGACGTCACCACCAGGCAGGGACCCCCCACGTCTGTGGAACCCCCGGTCATTGTGGTGAGTGCTGTAGAGTTTTAGCTTTTTTTTTTTTCTTTTTCGCTAAAACTGTCCCATCTTCTGGGCCGCACAGTGGCTTTTGCTCCCACGCCGCTCATTCCGAGTCCCAATTCGCATTACACCTCCGCACGTTCAGCACGCAGAATCCGAGACCAGCAGTCCAAGAGGAGCGAATCTATGTTAGGCCGTCAGGAGGCAACCAACCGAGGAGACACTGCACTTCTGCTGAGTCACTTTGGTGGAGTTCAGCGGAGCCTGTTCAGGACACCACCTACTAAGCCCCCTACTGTATGTATTCTCTTAGTCGCGGAGCCAGCTGAGGTCCTCCTCCGAGGGCGCCACCACGACCGTCCACCGACAGCTCCCCAGAACACACTGATCCAAAGGATGACTTTGACCCGAACGCACCAAGGCATAGACTGGATCGGAAACCGAAACTGAGGTCACCATGAGAGCAAGGCTTGCAAAGCCACAGAATTTGAGACATTTTTTTTTTCTTTTTTAATGATTGATGGAAATGAGGCGGATGACAATGGGATGATGATGCTATGGAGTTCGTATCGGTCTGAGACTGCATAGCAGGGCTGTATTCAAGCACGCTTCCTTTCATAATGATATCCCGGCGTTAACCAGGCCCGAGAACTACAGACACCTGCACCTGCCCAGAATTAACTTCTTTTTCTGCTTCGATCGCTCATGCAGTTTCCTGTCAATTATGAGCGCAGATGCGTCGTGCTGCCGTTAATGCGCCTAAGTAAGAAATAATTATTAGGCCCAGCATGTCCGACTTTGGCTGGAGGAGGAAATCTTTTTTGAAAGTGTTTCTTGAAACAAAAAAAGGCAGGAGAATATGGACCAGAAAGGCAGAAAGATAAGTGGATGACAGCAAGCAAAGGGAAAAGGCAGAGTCGATCAAAGAGAGTGACAGATTAGAGGAAGTTACAAGCACAGAACAGCTCTCTCTCACTACCACCAGTTAGGAATATTATGCGCTAAGCCCCTACTGGTTTGATTGCCCCCTGGCGGTAAAATGTGCGTCCTAAGCTGCTCATTGCGCCACCTAGTGAGGAGTCAGGGGAAGATGATTTTCAGCGGCTTTATGCTACTTCTTCGCTACACTCAAGGGCAATAACTTTATGTAGGCTCTAGGTGGCATGCTCAATTCAGTTACACTTCTCAAAAACTGGGGGCAGAGAATGTTCAGGAACCAGGGAAAGAGAATGTTCTATCATTGGCAATGCTATCATTGCAATGCTACTGAACCCTCCATCATTAACCCCTTCACTGCCAGAGGAAAACAAATTATCGATTTTTTTAAATTATAAAATTTAAAAGAGACCTGTCAATCTGAGCAAATGGTCTAGATATATATCTTTCCTGACTTGTCTAAACCAAAAAAACATCATTCCAGGGCCATGACATCAAAAGGTATGACATCATCAATGACATCACACATCCTGTAGTAGACATGGGGCCGGGCAGGGAAGGGGCTAATATGCCAAATGGAATAACGTTTTTTGTTCAAATTTTGTGTGTGTGTGTGTGTGTGTGTGCGTGTGTGTGTGTGCGTGTGCGTGTGTGCATGCGCTGCGTATGTTTGTGTGTGTGTGTGTGTTTGCAGAGCACCACAGCTACCACCATCACCGTAACAGTGACACCCCCTCAGCAGCCCAATGGACTGATCCGACTGTACAACGTCCTTGTTGACTGGGAAATTGTGGTAAGTCAACTGGAACGAAAGTTTGTTTAATAACTCAAATTGCTTAGGTCAGATGTTCAATTCAGTCTTATAACTTACTTTCACAGGCTTGATTTTGATAGCCTCCTCTTTCAAGTCTTGCTCGTTATGCTCACTCGAGATGTCTGGTTTCTTGGTGGAGATTTGCTGGCTTCACTCGTTGAGTGATCCGGATCAAGAATATATGTAGTTTTCTCAGGTCAATGGCTAGAGGTTTTTGATTTCCATTACCAGCAGATCTGAGTCGGTGAATGCTTCCTTGGTGTAGGTTTGTTCTATTTCCATGAAAGTTTCCTTGAGACATTCCTCTTAATAACAGACTGTGCTTGAATAGTGATCTGTGGTAGAAGTTTGTACAGTTTCAACATGCTTTCACTGCACTCCTTGGGTGATATTGCTGCTCAAGGATTTATATGAAAGTATGGTCTGCAGCCAACGTTAATTTTTGTAAAGCTGTAAGCAATCAAACGGACATATGGCACAGACACTTTGTGATTTGTAACATATCTTTATGTAACATGTCATTAGCGTGGAGGCAATTTCAGCATTTTGTTTATTCGTTGTTTGATAAGCTTTGGCACAGTTTCCTTTTCTTTCTTACGTCTTTAAGCTTCTGTCTTTACAGCAAGCGTCAGGCCTTTCCCTGCAGCTCACAGCCGGAGAGGATAGCCCCCTGACCCCCTACACCACCTACAGGGTGTGCGTGGAGGCGTGCATGGGAGGGGTTGCACCAACAAGTTTCCTATCTTTCTTCTTCCTTGATTCCTTAACTTGTCTCTTTCACAGCAAGCGTGAGGCCTTGTCCTACAGTTTCACTTTCTTTGGAGAGGCCAGTCCCCTGACCCCCTACACCACCTACAGAGTGAGCGTGGAGGCTTGCACGGATGTGGGGTGCACCAACAACTTCCTATCTTTTTCTAATGATTTTAAACTTGTCTCTTTGCAGCAAGCGTCAGGCCTTTCCTTGCAGCTCACGGCCGGAGAGGCCAGTCCCCTGAACCCTTACACCACCTACAGGTTGAGCGTGGAGGTGCACGGGCGGGGGATGCACCAACAACTTCCTTTCTTTTTCTAACGATTTTAAACTTGTTTCTTTTGCAGCAAGCGTCAGGCCTTTCCCTGCAGCTCACGGCCGGAGAGGCCAGCCCCCTGAACCCCTACACCACCTACAGGGTGAGCTTGGAGGCCTGCACAGGGAGGGGTTGCACCAACAGCAGCAGTGTCTTTCTTCAAGACGTCCCCCGCCAGACCGGCGGGCCTGAAACCTTTGACTGTGGTGAATGGGGGGACCAACGGCACCGCTATCAGCTTTGGCTTGGGAGCCAACGCCACTCAAGACCCAGATGGAGAGATTTCTAGGTACAGGATTCGCATGGTCTTTGAAGAGAGTCTTTGAGACATGTCACTGGGGAACCACATCTTTGAACTTCTCCAACAGTTTCAAAATGGTTTCTAAGATTTCTGTCTTTGCAGCAAGCGTCAGGCCTTTCCCTGCAGCTCACAGCCGGAGAGGCCTGCCCCATGACTCCCTTCGCCACCTACAGGGTGAGCGTGGAGGCGTGCACGGGCGGGGGATGTACAAACAACTTCCTTTCATTTTTCTAACGATTTTAAACTTGTCTCTTTGCAGCAAGCGTCAGGCCTTTCCCTGCAGCTCACGGCCGGAGAGGCCAGCCCCCTGAACCCCTACACCACCTACAGGGTGAGCGTGGAGGCCTGCACAGGCGGGGGCTGCACCAACAGCAGCAGCATGGAGGCCAAGACGTCCCCTGCCAGACCGGCGGGCCTGAAACCTTTGACTCTGGTGAATGGGGGCACCAACGGTACCGCTATCACTTTGGCCTGGGAGCCCCCGTCAAGACCCAATGGAGACATTTCTAGGTACAGGGTTCTTTGAAGAATGAAAAGTCTTTGAGAAATGGAGTGCCATTTTCAAGTCTTTGAAAGTCTGTGAAAATTGGCTGTGGTCTGTGAAAATTGCGAAATGGTTTGTGAGGGTCATTGAAGCCTAAAAAAGTAATTGACGCTGTACTATTACAAGAACGTAAGCATTGTTTCAGTAACAGAGTTGCTATAACTCCAGGAACTCACTGCCACCTGAACTAAAAAAAAATGCCCCATCTACTAACGCCTTCAAAAATCTACGTCACAAAAATTAAGATTTTAGTGAAATGTTTTATGATTATGATGATTATCAATGCATTATCATTGAATAACAGACCCTGATTTCAAGTGTTTTAATGAAATGGGTGTTAAATCATTGTGGTGCAAAAATGTGACATTGGCGGTGAAAGGGTTAACCTTTATTTGTGTTGAGCACTAAGTAATAATAAAGTGGATTTTCGTCAGTTCAAACAGATTTTTGTGCGTTAACCAATATTTCATGTTCTCCAGTTTTGTGTTAAGTGTATTCCACTGTAGTCAAGTAGATAAAGGATTTGTTCGGTTTTTTGTTTGTTTCATTTTTTATTTATTAATTTCATGTCCTATGAGGCCCTCTCTCACTTTGCAAATACTGACCCATTACTTTGGTATTTAGTATATCTAGTCACAGAGACTTATCTCTGTGAAATTCGGGCTGCTCTCCCCCGGAGAGCGCGTCGCCGCAAGTGCAGCGCCTACCCAATTTTGTGGGGGGTGTTTTTTTTGGGGGGGGGGGGGGGGGGGGGGGCACAGGGTGAGGAGGGGTGTGGGCACACTTAAAAAACCTAGCTATCAATTTGGCCATACCAGGCAGCGGGATTTCTCCCTGCTCTTACCGACTTTCAACTGCCCGCGTGGGATTTTTACGTGCGTAAAGCCGCACGGGGTCAGACTAGCTTTAAGTCCCCACTCCGAAGGACTGGACGTTCAATTCGATTTTCCTGTCAAACTAGAAAGAAAGGGCGGGGAGGCCGGGGAATCGAACCCGGGTCACTCACACTAGCAGTCACGCATTACATTTAGCAGGCGAACGTCTGAACCCTTTCATCGCCACTGTGGCCTCTTGGCACCACAATGGTTTAACACCCATGTCACTGAAAGCCATCAAATGAGGGTCTGGTATCCTGTGACCTTAATATGTTCTTAATTTTGGGAGGTAAGGATCGATAGGCCCTATTTTATGCATGTCACTTTTATATTCCCAATACAGTGGAACCTCCCTTATAAGACCTTCAAAAATCATCCAAAATGAGGTCTTATAAGGGAGGGGTCTTTTATGGGAGGGGTCTTTTATGGGAGGTAATTTTAATACTTACAAAGAAGGGCAATGTTTCAGAAAAGTAGGTCACTGCATGGACACGGGACACTGGAAAACTTTATTTGACAAGGATAAAGATTTTAGGCGATGCCTGTTTTATATGGGTCTTATATGGGAGGGAGTCTTATAATGGGAGGTCTTATGAAGGGAGGTTCCACTGTATTGCAGACATAATCTTTTCTCTACCCAGGTAAGTTTAATGGAAAGTTTTAGTTGAAAAATGGCTGGCGTTGAAAGGGTTAACCACTCTGCCACCTTTTGTCACAGATTTCTGGTCTACCGACGCCACGCCTGCCCGCCTACAGAGCAGCCGTTCCATCAGCCGTGCACGGTGGGCGAGGCCCGGCGGGTGTACGAGGGACTGGACACGGGGGCTGTGGTCGGCGACCTTGACCCCTACGCAGCCTACCAGTTCCTCCTGCAGGCGGAGAACCAGGCGGGGCAGGTGGACTTTCCGCAGTGGGTCAGGGCCACCACTGAAATGGAAGGTGAGGCAGACGGGGAGGAAAGTATACCGTATTTTTGGGACTATAAGGCCCGTCGCCCACTAGCGTCAATGCGTCAAAACTTCAAGCGTCGTTGGTGGACAGCTTGATGCGTCATTGTTCACGCGTCATATGACGAATAGAACCTGTTCTATTTTCGAGCGTCAAGCTGCGTGAACTGACCAATCGAAACGCAAAAATAAGGGACACCACTCCACGTTATGCGACCTACCAGACAATCATGGCAGACGACGGTGATAGTGCTATCTTGATTGAGCTGTATCAAAGCCAGGAAAACCTTTACAACACTGAGTTAAAGGCCTACCATGACCAAGATAAGACTCGTGAAAGTCTTCTTTCTTTCCATTCTTGCTGTTTACAAACGGAAGTGACATTACAGTTACATTTTATTGGTTCCCTGAATGCAGATGACGCCTAGTGTGCGACTCGCAACGCGTGCGTTGTATGTCAAGCATGCTTGCATCACTGATGCATGTCATGATGTTGACGCTAGTGTGCGAAGGTCCTAAGGCGCACCTTTGTTTAACCCTTTCAACGCAAGCCACTTTTCAGCCAAAACTTTCCATTAAACTTACCTGGCCAGAGAAAATATTCTGTCTAATATTTGGGGATTCCTCTGTGACATGCATGAAGTAGGGCCTCTCCTTAACTCCCAAAATTAAGAATGCCCGGAGGAAGAGTGAATATAAATATTGTGTGGGGGCTGCTGTCAGAAGTGTTCTTCTGCCAGCTGTGGCGGTCAGCCCCACACTCTTAAAGTAAAATGCTTTCAAGTATAAGAACATTTCAACATTTCTTGTTTTTGCATTATGTAAAATGTACCAATGTGTCTGTAAATTCCTAAGTATTAAGTTGTTGCAATCATGTTATTAAGCTAATTAATTCTTTACCAAACAAGTCTATTTTTTTGCATTAATTAATTAAACACTATGTCAATGTCATAATCTGATGATTGTTACGCAACTTCAATCTTACGTCATTACAAGTAAAATAATTTTCTTGTGAATATGATTTATTAATTAGTTGTATGCTAACTATTTGTTGTTATGCAATAGAAAACAATGTTATGTCTAATAAAATAACATTATTTTTGGCACTTAAATAAAGTTGCCCATTCTCACTCTAAATCCTGTGTGTTCTTTGACTTGTGCCAAACAAGGTTTGGTGTGGATGAAAGAGACGCAAGTATGAATATGCATTGATATGAACACATGCCCTTTTCTTAAACATGACTTTAGAAGAAAAAAACCGCAGCTGCAGTTTTGTCCAGTTTCATTGTTCATTCATACTGTGTGATACATTTTGTTTTCTCGTGTGTTTTGTCCAGCACCATTGTATGTAGAGCAGCCCAGCTTGGCAAAGAATGGCTCGACGGCGGTGATCGACTGGTCCGATTCTTTCCGACTGAACGGGCGTCTGCTGGAGTATCTGTTGAGAGCGGACGGCTTGCTGAAGCAGAGGAGTGTCAAGACTGTGTACGCTGAAGAGAGAACCTCCAAAGACCAGGGTGAGTTTTATGTCGAGTCACTGTTTTGTTTTCTTTACTTTTTGACCCTGTTGTGTGTGTGTGTGTTTTAGTTGACAGTTGCTGATTGTTTTGGGTAAACATGAAATGAGTAAGTGGGTATTGATCCTAAGATTTGGCATAATTAAGATTACCTTAGTCTGGGATTTTAAAGAGAAAATAGTTCAATATTTAACAATTCACAATCGATGCACACCTCCCAAGTTTTAGCAAGGAATTGAAACAGAGAATTCGAAGGAGAGAGCGCGTTCGCACAAGAGAGAGTAGTTCAAAATTGAGAGACTTGTTCATTGTTTCTGGATGTCATCATCTTCACATTGCAAAAAGGATGTGATGAGGACTTTATGAGTTTGGATAGCTACTATTAGATTACTGTAGGAGTTAGGATGGTTAGTATGATATATATATATTTAACGTGGTGAGATGTAACGTGGTGACAGCCCTGACATGGCCTTTGTTGTCGATGAGGCTATAATTTTAATCTTAATCTTGACTTAGGATGGTTAGTATTTTGAGTTTTTTACCGACACTTGATGAACAGTGATGTATGTGTGTGTGTGTGTGTGTGTGTGTGTGTGTGTGTGTGTGTGTGTGTGTGTGTGTGTGTGTGTGTGTGTGTGTGTGTGTGTGTGTGATGACAGTGATCCGTTTTGAGGTGGAGGTGGTGACAGCCGAAGGAGAGGCCAAGTCGCCCGTCGTTATTTTCGACCCCAACTCCGTCGACAACATCGGTAACATCTGGGTGTTTTTTGTTGTTGTCTCTTTGGTTGGGGGCGCGGACATTACGGTAGAGGGGAGGGAGGGAGATGGGGGAGAGTATGTGTGTGTCCAATGAACTTTTGTTTCCCTGTGGTACAAGTATTTTTGATTTCTGATGCATTCTTGATTGTTGATTGCATGCCATGTATATATATCGCAATGTTTATGTATGACACTATTGATTGCAATGTGTTGTTGTAAGGCGCTTTGAACTGTATTTATCAGGATATTGCGCCATATGAATATTATTCATTATTATTATTATTACCTTATCGTCGGGTGAAAGCAAAAAGGTTCTATCCCAACAGGTAAAAGAGAAGGCTGACAATACCTTCTGGCTTTTACCCGGCAATAATGTATTTGACCTTTTGACCTCCCCGTGGGGATACCAGGGAGGTCTTCCGTAAAAATAGTTCCCCCACCTTATTGAAGTTCTGTGCTTGCCACTTCCTCTTATCTGCCACTCTCTTTGACTCTGCCTTTTCCCTTTTGCTTTCTGTCATCTGCTATCTTTTTCCGATTTATTGGCCCATTCTCCTGCCTTTTAAAAAACTAAATCTTCTAAATAATTGTTCTCCTTTGAGCTTCTCCGAAATCGGAATGTGTTGGCTGTATGCTAGCGGAGAGACCAGTGAAAACTGGACACACACATGTACCTTACCCATTATGTCCGTATGGCATGGGAACGCAGAAGAAGAAGAAGAAGATCTAGGATTTAACCTATACCTGTACGCAGGGACGTCAGAGAGCTCGGGTACCCCCACCCCAGCTGATTGACAAATGATTTTTAACAAAACGTATTTTAACCCAAAAACTTTGATCTTGTTTTACCTTGTGTTTTTATCCCTTTTTAATATGTGGTGAGATGTAACGTGGTGCGATGTAACGTGGTGTGATGTAACGTGGTGACAGCCCTGACATGGCCTTTGTTGTCGACAGGGCTATAATTTTAATCTTAATCTTAAAAAACCCCAGCCCCAAGCCAGCAAGGCGTGGTACAAGAGGTGCGGTTGTAAATTTATCAGCACACAGCATAATGTCAATTGATCCAGGATTTAACCTATACCTTTACGCAGGGACCTCAGAGGACCCGGGTACCCCCCCACCCCAGCCCCAAGCCAGCAAGGCGTGGTACAAGAGGTGTGGTTGTAAATTTATCAGCACACAGCATAATGGCAATTGATCCAGGATTTAACCTATACCTTTACGCAGGGACATCAGAGGACCCGGGTACCCCCCCACCCCAGCCCCAAGCCAGCAAGGCGTGGTGCGAAGAGGTGTGGTTGTAAATCTATCAGCACACAGCATAATGGCAATTGATCTAGATTGAACCTATACCTTTACGCAAGGACATCAGAGAGCCCGGTGACCCACCCCAGCCCCAAGCCAGCAAGGCGTGGCATGAAGAGGTGTGGTTGTAAATCTATCAGCACACAGCATAATGGCAATTGATCTAGATTGAACCTATACCTTTACGCAGGGACATCAGAGGACCCGGGTACCCCCCCACCCCAGCCCCAAGCCAGCAAGGCGTGGTACGAAGAGGTGTGGTTGTAAATCTATCGGCACACAGCATAATGGCAATTGATCCAGGACCTATACCTATACTGGACCTATACCTTTACGCAGGGACAACAGAGAGCCCGGTGACCCCCACCCCAGCCCCTGCCAGCGAGGTGTGGTACGAGGAGGTGTGGTTCATCGTGGTGGTGGTGATCGTCATCGCGCTGCTTCTCATCCTCATCTTCGCCCTCTGTCTGCGCTGCTGCTGCGGACCCCGGCAGCCCTACATCCGCGAGCGCATGCCCCTGCCTGCCGAGCAGCCCAAACTGCCGCTGGACCTCTACGTGATTGACGCCAATGACGGGAGTGTCTTGGATGCTGTGAGTCGTGTTGTATCGAATTGTATTGGATTTGGATTGTATTGCATTCGCTTTATTGTATTTGCATACCTTCCGAGCAGCTAAAACAAAAGCCGCTGGACCTCTACGTGATTGACAGGAATGACGGGTGTGTTTTGGACGCCGTGAGTCGTGTTGTATTGAATTATTATTGGATTGGATTGGATTGCATTCACTTTATTGTTTTTGCATACCTTCCGAGCAGCTAAAAATCCCACTGGACCTCTACTTGATTGATGCTAATGACGGGAGTGTTTTGGACGCTGTGAGTCGTGTTGTATTGAATTATATTGGATTGGATTGATTGCGAGTGTATGTCCCTGCCTTCATAGCAGCCCAAACTGCCGCTGACAGGAGAGTTTTGGATGCTGTGAGTTGTGGTATATTGTGTTGTTGACGCTAATGACAGGAGTGTTTTGGATGCTGTGAGTTGTGGTATATTGTGTTGTTGACGCTAATGACAGGAGTGTTTTGGATGCTGTGAGTTGTGGTATATTGTGTTGTTGACGCTAATGACGGGAGAGTTTTGGACACTGAGTTGTGTTGTATTGTATCAAGAACATATACCCTTGCCTTCCAAGCAGCAAATAAAGCTTTACATTGTTGACGCTAATGATGGGAGCATTTTGGACGCTGCAAGTTGTGTAAAAGAAGCTGAAAACAGGCCAGTATCTGCTCTCAGGAACGAGTGGCCCATTCTGCCCAAGTTTCGTTACAACAGCCACAGTATAGTTAAAGCATGCATATTTTGTTTTGTTTTTTGTTTTTTCCCAACAACAGAGGTTGTCGCCGAGCATGTCTGGCGCCAGCACGCTGTACCAAGGGCCGGGCGTGGGCATGATCAACCCGGCCTTTGACCCCTCCCTGCCCCGCCTGCACACCCTGTCCATAGGGCCTGGGTCCAAGTCGTCTCTCAGAGCGTTAGATGACGACGACGACATCGATGACATCACCTGGGATAGGAACTTCGACAGTGGCCTGGTCAGTTCTCTGTTGTTGATGCATTTTACTATTCAGAAATATTTATGAAATGAATCTCTGAGTTAACTTTTATAATGTTGAATCAATAAGAATGAATCCACCCATGGGGATACAGGGGAGGGGGGGGGGGGGGTCTTTTGTACAATTCCCCCACCTTCTGGAAGTTCTGTGCTTGTAACTTCCTCTAATCTGCCACTCTTCTTTGACTCTGCCTTTTCCCTTCGCTTTCTATCATCTACTATCTGATTTATTGGCCCATTCTCCTGCCTTTTTTCAAAAACATATCTTCCAAATAATTGTTCTCCTTTGAGCTCCTCCGAAATCGGAATGTGTCAGCTGTTCGCTATGCGGGGGGAGACCAGTGAAAACCGAAAACCTGACACATGTACCTTAACCATTATGGCCATATGGCCTGGGAACGCAGAAGAAGAAGAAGTTATCTGTCAAAAATGTGCAGCGATGGCGCTAGGAATTTTGAAAACCAGTCCAATCAATGACAATGTCCACCAACAACCGGTGTCAAAACCAGTCCAATCAACGACAATGTCCCTCAACAACCGGTGTCAAAACCAGTCCCATCAACGACAATGTCCCCCAACAACCGGTGTCAAAACCAGTCCCATCAATGACAATGTCCCTCAACAACCGGTGTCAAAACCAGTCCAATCAACGACAATGTCCCTCAACAACCGGTGTCAAAACCAGTCCCATCAACGACAATGCCCCCCAACAACCGGTGTCAAAACCAGTCCCATCAACGACAATGTCCCCCAACAACCGGTGTCAAAACCAGTCCAATCAACGACAATGTCCCTCAACAACCGGTGTCAAAACCAGTCCCATCAACGACAATGTCCCCCAACAACCGGTGTCAAAACCAGTCCCATCAACGACAATGTCCCTCAACAACCGGTGTCAAAACCAGTCCCAGGGAAACAAAAACCAGTGAAAACCACAATATCAAAGCCTCTGTTAAAACAATTTATCAGTCCTAGAAAAAATGTATCAGTCCCTGGGACTGACAGGTCAAATTGTTTTCAGTATTTTGGTTTTGCGATCAGTATTTTACTGATAATTACCAGTAAACGCGATCACTGAATGTGTCTTCAAAGATTTAAATGCATTTTGATTGCCTTGAATGACTGTGCATGCATTTGTGTGTGTGTTCTGTGTGTGCATGTTTAAAAGTGTGTGTGTGTGTGTGCATGTGTCTGTGAGTGTTTTGAAATGAAAAAGCAGCAAGGCACTATACTCTCGACCTTGTTTCTTTCCGTTGTTTTGTTCCTTTGCTTTTAAATCTTTTTTTAGTGGCTTTTATTTTTTCTGATCTCTGATGACAGTTTGATGAGGATGATGATAAGGCCATGTACACATATAAGCGGATATTCCATGCGGAAACCCGTGCGCAATCCACAACTAAGTGAAACAAAGAAGGGAAAAGATTTGCGCATGTGTCAGAATTTCCCCTTATATATGCGTAAACTTTTATCCTTCTTTCTTCCACTTATTTAGGGTTTTCCATTCGGAACTTTCTTAAGTGTCTGTATGTCCTGTTTCAGTTTGATGAGGAGGATGCTAAGTGTCTGTATGTATATCCTGTTTCAGTTTGATGAGGAGGATGCTAAGTGTCTGTATGTCCTGTTTCAGTTTGATGAGGAGGATGCTAAGTGTCTATATCCTGTTTCAGTTTGACGAGGAGGATGCTAAGTGTCTGTATATCCTGTTTCAGTTTGACGAGGAGGATGCTAAGTGTCTATATCCTGTTTCAGTTTGACAAGGAGGAGGATGCTAAGTGTCTGTATATCCTGTTTCAGTTTGACAAGGAGGAGGATGCTAAGTGTCTGTATATCCTGTTTCAATTTGACGAGGAGGAGGATGCTAAGTGTCTGTATATCCTGTTTCAATTTGAGGAGGAGGATGCTAAGTGTCTGTATATCCTGTTTCAGTTTGACGAGGAGGATGCTAAGTGTCTGTATATCCTGTTTCAGTTTGACGAGGAGGATGCTAAGTGTCTGTATATCCTGTTTCAGTTTGACAAGGAGGAGGATGCTAAGTGTCTGTATATCCTGTTTCAATTTGACGAGGAGGAGGATGCTAAGTGTCTGTATATCCTGTTTCAGTTTGACGAGGAGGATGCTAAGTGTCTGTATATCCTGTTTCAGTTTGACGAAGAGGAGGATGCTAAGTGTCTGTATATCCTGTTTCAGTTTGACGAAGATGACGACATAGACAGCCTCAACAACCCTGCTTACAGCTACACCAAGGAGCAGACCGTGTTTAGCGACACACACTTATGATGAGCCAGGCCCTTCGCCTACCGCCCGTGTCCTACATATGTTGACGTAGTGTAAAATACAAACTTGTTTATACATCCTTGTGAATGTTTTGACTTTAGAAGACTGTCGGTGCATGGAATGGTTCCAACCCACCTGCGTGCGCATCTCGACCCTTCCAACGGAAGTGTCGCCATCTTAGTCCTTATTTGTGTGTAAACAAAGTGAAAATGTTATCTAAATGTGTACAGAAAACATCCAGATGTTATAAATACAGCTTAGATAAGTTTTGAATTGGAACAGCCAAATACGCAGCATCGATCTGGCATTTTTCAAACAAAGTTAGTGACTAAGATGGCGCTCTCCCATAATATGGCGCTCCTTGTGGCCGGATATGACGACACGTGGGTACCAGCCATAGGCCGTGTACACACATAAGCGGATATTCCATGCGGAAACCTGTGCGCAATCCATAAATAAGTGAAACAAAGAAGGGAAAAGATTTGCGCACATGTCCAAATTTCCCCTATATGCGTAAACTTTTATCCTTCTTTCTTCCACTTATTTAGGGTTTTCTGTACAGAACTTACACGTCTAATGTGAACCCGGCCTTATACTCACTTATGTTTCATCGGAGTAGAATGTGAGGGGGGGAGGGGGCAGTGTGATGTGAAAATGATTTCTAACTGATTTTTTTGTTGTTGTTGTTGAAAAGACCAAAGCTTGACAAAGCAGCATTAACTTGAGAACTGTACCTCCCAGACTGAAATGTATGACTATGCGTGGATAAAATGTCCATAGGTCTCAGTGATCACTTTCTTCGTTTCGACGAAACAAAGTGTTTCTGTCAACTCCATGTACCACGTTGATCAGTGAGTTCGTTTTTTTAAAATTTATTTTATTTTATATATATTGTTGAAATGTGAGATGGGCTGCTACATGAGATGTGAGATGGGCTGGAACTCCTTGCCTGTTCACCTCCGTCACAATTCAGCACTTCCGGCTTTCAAAACCCAAATGAAAACTCACTTGTTTCAAAGAGCTTTCTCTAACTTTTCACATTAATTAGATGATGATTGATATGAATGAATGTGTATGTTAGCCCAAATTGCGTGTGAATCAGTGAATGTGAGTGCCTTGAGTTTAATTCTAAAGAAAGGCGCTATATAAATACTATGTATTATTGGTATTATTATTACATTAGCAAGTTATAATATCATTTGTTGAAGTCTGAGGAGTGTAGGTGTAGAGTGGCACAGTGGTATCGCGTTCGCTTCGTGTCAAGTAAACCCGAGTTCGAACCTGGGTACAGGGGATTTTTTCCTCTCATTCTGCACTAGGCCTTAACGGTCTGAACATGGAGTCTTTCGGATGAGACGATAAACCGAGGTCCTGTGTGCCCATGCACTTAGCATACGTTAAACCCAGTGGCAACGAAAAAGTTGTCATTTGGTCAAAATGTACACACACACACACACACACACACACACACACACACACACACCCCGTGACAAAAATCGCATGCAAAAAAAAATAAAAATTGGGTGGCGCGCCTCTGGCTGCGACGTGCTCTCCAGGTGGGAGCAACCCGAATTTCACAGACGCCTCTGTGACTATAAAGGACCTAATACCTAATAATTATCCCCCCATATTTATAGCTAACAATGTCCCTTGTTCCGTAAAAAAAAGAGACATTTTTGACTTTGCAAGCCTGATGTGAGAAACTAGCCCAGTGACTTAATGTCCCTTTCGTGCGGTGCGGGGTCACATATAGTTTGCGGTGTATTGCCCGTAATGATCTGTTTCCTGATCTGTTGGCCATTTTGTTATTTCTATGTGTTACAGGTGATTGTATAAACAGTACTTGCGAGTGTTACAGATCGGCTCCACACTGCTGGTCAGCTGATCTGCAAAGTAATGTGTGAGAGATAGGCAAGTCTGTGATGCGAGCAAGTTCTCCAGAATTTTTAAAAATAATTTAAAATACTGACTTTGTATATATCACTGTCAAGCTTTGTCTTTCCTCTTTATTGTAGGTTGTATGTTGTCTGTTCCAGTATGGTTTTGTACACAAGTTTTGTTCTACCGTATTTTTGGGACCATTAGTCGTTTGCGTGTATAAAGCGAATAAGGCAATTTTCCAGAAAAATCTGGAAAAAAATCTAAAGATAAAGGCACCCTCGTTTATAAGGCATAAGAAAGTCAAACTTCGAAGCCCGGTAAACGCTTGCCGACCGCCTTTAAGCTGCTGTCATAAACGAAAGTTGGCTCCCCTTTCAAATAATTGAACTTCCGTTTGTGATACTTCCTGTTGTTGTGTTTGGAATTTTATTAGCAAAAACTGATAGAATTATGGTATTTTAAGCTCTACAACAATGCTTTTTACATCCAATGAAGGGTTATGGCATCTGTTTGACGGTACAGACAAACCTCTATTTTAAGACTTCCAAAATGTCCGGAAAAATCGGTCGTAAATTGGAGGGGTCGTATGACGGAGGTTTTCACTGGCAGCACAGTTCATACTCTCTTCTTCATGCACACATACAATGACATATTAAAACTGGATTTGGGTCTTTCCAACTCCATAGGATTGTGCAATCGATATTACAGTTTCACTTTGCCGACTTCTTTTAATCACCTCCACTCTCGTCCAAAGTCAGTGGTTTTCTTTTTCAAAGTAAGTGGTTTTCGTGCTTTTCCTACGCTCTCCGCCATCTTTTCTACAACAAGGGAAGCGACTCCGCTTTCAGGCCCTTGACCGTGGTTGTTTCCCTTTGCTCGAAGTCTATGCAGACGACAGCAACGGTCGTAAAAACCAACAAAATGGCGGTTGTAAGTCGCGTTTTAGAGGAAGTCGTTTAAGAGAGGTTGTTTACATAGTAAAATGCATCTGTGCCAACAAATCCGGTCTCAAATGAGAGGTGGTCGCTTAACAGAGGGTCGTAAAATAGGGGTTTGTCTGTATCTCGGATGATAATATAGATTTTTAAGCACTTTCACGTGAGTATTCGTCGTATCGGCGACTCGTTACCACTTTCGATGTTGTGACTCACAGTAGACTGTACTGAACACGGCAATCGTTGCCTCTCTTCTCACGATTTTGTTCACTTATAGGGCGCCCTCGTTTATTAGGCGCATTGGTCGAAATTGGAGAAAAAAATATCGCCTTATAACCGGAAAATTACGGTAGATGTTTTATAATAGACATAGTCCATATGTATGTCACATATTCTAGCTTAATTATGATCGAATCTTTTGCATTTTAATGTGCAATTTTTATACAATCTCTAAAATGGATTATATTTTTGATTTATCGTGTGTAGCATTTGAGTTGTTGTTTTTATGTCATGGTTGCTGTAGTTAAGTGTTAACTTTAAATATACTTACCCTGTTTTACGAACTACAAGGCGCACCTGATTATAATGCGCACCCCCAAATTTTACACAAAATTCAGATTTTAAACATTATATTTTCTTACTATATTATTATCAGTCACATTATAAGGCGCAGGGGTCTGAGTCTAAGATTTAAAAAAAAAGTATCGCCTTATAGTCCGTAAAATACAGTATTTTTTTTTAAAATTGACATTTGAATGTTGTGAGCAATTTTTTTTTCATTTTTTTTTCTTTTCTTCTATTTGTTACTGTTTTTGTCTCCCCTGTGTCTGGATGTTCTTTGATTCATGTTAAGTGATTTCTAAATTATTTGTAATTAAATGCTAGTTAGCATTATTTGTACTTTTTTTAAATTTACTACAGTAGTTGTAATCATGCATTTGTTTATGCTTCATAAACTTGTCCATATGTTTTATTAATGTTCTACAAGACAAGATATGGCTCAAGATGATTAAGTAGATTCAGTTGAAACATAAAATGATAAAGTATGTGTATATATGTTGACACAAAGAGCAAAAAATAAAATGTTATTAAGAGATGAGCGTTGAAATGCCATTTACAAGATAATGAAATTGTTTGGGGGTATTGTGGGTTTTTTTTTATCAAACAACTTCAGGTGCACTAGATCCTGCACACACACAAACGTACATTCACACATAATGATCCTGTTCCCCCGAAGACGGAGTGTGGCTGCCCACGTGGTGGGGTAATCAAGAACAGTCACCACACACGTAATATTCCCATCCATAGCTGATGCGCTTGTACCATACTGTTCAAGTGCTTCTGCTGTTGGGATGATCCCTGGAGTCTTTTAGCCAGGGTACGTCAACAAGATAATGATCCTGCGATATTTCTTTGGTCACAGGAGTATGGCAAGTTGGTCTACAGTCTAAGCTAAAGCTCACTTTCCATTGACAGTTGCTCGATAATCGTCGATGCATATTTTACTCAGTGTTGCATTTTTACTTGTTACTACCTTTCAATTCGCCTTGGCATAAGGCTGTGTCAGACCAATTGACGAAAGCTAGAACACCAAGGCTACATCAAAATGATGTTACGTTCTGCATAGTTATGCGGGGATTGTCTTTAGCCATGACAAGCTCCTAGCATGACATCATCAGTCCAAAATCCTCTGAAGTCGGAGTGTGGCTTGCCACGTGGCGGGGTAATAAAAAAAACGGTCACACACACGTAATGTTCTCATCCCTAGCTGGTGCATTTGTACCATAGCGTTCAATTGCTTCAGCTGTTAGGATTAAGGTACTCTAGTTGGGATGATCCCAGGGGTCTTTAAACCAGGGAACAACAACTACCTTTCATAATTTATTGAAGTTGTGTTGAAATTTTGTATGCATTGTTCAATGTTGCTGTCGTTCATATATAGCTGTGCTCATTCATGCAGAAAGTGTTTTATTAGGAAGCCATCAGTACTTATCAGTACTCAAAGAGTTAACTCCACGTTGTTACTTTTTTTTTCCATTCTTTCTTTGTTGCATCATGGTCTAAACTACCTTTTGTTAAATTCTTGCTGCGTTTTTGATTGTACATCAATCACCATTGATCTTACGCTTGGTCTGCACTATATCGTCGGTGAAATTCAAAAACCTCGTATATCTCGATTTTTGGGGGGGTTTGAGTTAGATACATAGTCAGCTTTCTAATTTTTCCTCCCACCTTCCACCAAAAGCTCGTATCTCTAACGACTTTCTATCTGGGGTAAATGAGGTTGTGAAAATAGGTGAAAAACTCGTAAGTCCCAAATTCAGATCTAGTTAAGGACAAAAACCTCGTATCTTTGTTCTTTTCAAGTCTAAATTTATTTTTAATTTTAGCAAAATGCAGGACTAAACTCGCAATGTCTTCAACAATATGTGGTCAACGCGGTTAATTTTTAAAAGTTTTTTTCATTCTTCTCAAAACTACAAAAATTGAGATACGAGGTTTTTGAATTTCACAGACGATATACTGTTCTTTTCTTGTGCTTTCTTCATGCAGCGATATCTACACGGGACTGGACTGTGCAATCAAGGGGAAGAGGATTTCATTCCCATTTAAGTTTCAAACGTCCGAATGTGCAATATACATCTCACGATCGATCTCAGATAATGTGCAATCGTATTACATCCTACAGTTATTTTTATATGTTGTTTTTTTTGTACTGTGTGTGGGGTTTTTTTTATGACTAGAGTGGGATTGTGATTAAAGATATCTGAAACACGGGTGGGTGTCTTGGGCTTGGTGTGATGACCGCTGTGTGTGTGTGTGTGTATCTTGTGAACAGGGTTTTTGTCTCTCTCTGATTAAGACTGGAGGTTTTCTAACATTGTATACTTTTTTTTCCTGCATTGGGGTCTGACACACAAAAATAACAATACAGGCAATCGAATACCCTTTGACAATCAAATTCCAGAAAGATATCGGGAGAAAGGTGGCAGAGTGGATAAGACGTTCGCCTGCCAAATGTAATGCGTGACTGCAGCGTGAGTGACCCGGGTTCGAATCCCGGCCTCGCCCTTTCTTTCTAGTTTGACAGGAAAATCGAACTGAACGTCGAGTCCTTCGGATGGGGACACGTAAAAAATCCCACAGCAGTTGAAAGTCGGTAAGAGCAGGGAGAAATCCCTGCTGCCTGGTATGGCCAAATTGATAGCTAGGTTTTCCAAGTGTGTCCCCCCCCCCTCCTCCTCCTGTATCCCTCCCCCCCCCCCCCCCCCCAAAAAAAAAAGGGTAGGCGCTGCACTTGCGGCGACGCGCTCTTCGGGGGAGAGCAGCCTGAATTTCACAGAGATAAGTCTGTGTGACTAGAATATACCAAGTACCAATACATTTTGGTATTCCGTCTACAAGATTCTTTTTTTTTTATTTTTTATTTTTTTTAAATCTACAAGATTCTTGAAACGATTGGTATTTGAAAATGTTACTTCAGTTATTGCGCACACTTCCACACAGTACTTACTCATGTGCACACCCTGTGTAAGTTTAAAAAACCCAAATATATTTATTTTGTTAACAAAAATGCATGCAACAGGTTTAATCTGAACAAGTCTGCTAATCTAGATTCATTGTGGTCTCATCACATATAACAAAATGAGGATACAACTTTGGCTTTCACACACACACAAAAATCAACGATATTGCGTTTCACATTAACACAATACACACATCATTATTTACAAAACATCATTAGATTTAAGTATTAAAATGCATCAGTCCAGCAAACTTTTGTTATAATTTGCGGTTACAAAAATTATCGTGCATATTTAATAATTTTAAAAAAATCCATTCATACTTAATATTATTGTGGAGAAAACTGTGTACATAACTGAAACTAGTCAAGATGGTGGTTTAATCAATATAAAGCATAAATGAATGTAGTCTTTTCCGAGTAGCTGGAAAATCTGAGATTTGTACAGTGGAACCTTCCTTATAAGACGCCCCCCCTTCTCCCTTGTAAGACTCCCTCCCACTTAAGACCTACTTCTCTGAGACATTGCCCTTCTTTGCACAAATTACCTCCCTATTACAACTCCCTCCCACTTAATTGGATGCTTTTTCAAGGTCTTAAAAGGGAGGTTCCATTGTTATAATACAGTGGAACCTCCCTTTTAAGACCTTAAAAAATCATCCAAAATGAGGTCTTGTTAGGGAGGGGTCTTATAAGGGAGGTAATTTTAATACTTGTAAAGAAGGGCAGTCTCAGAGAAGTAGGTCTTATGTGGGAGGGAGTCTTATAAGGGAGGTTCTACTGTAGTCTGTTCAGAATAAAGCAGTTTGGCAAATAGTAGTTTCACTATCTTGCACACGGGGTTCATGAATGCATGCACTTTCGAACAGCACACACACACACACACACACTCACATGTGCACGCACACACGACTACACATACACGCTTTCAAATGCTTATTTATTAATATTAACAGAATTATGTATGTTCAAAGTTAATGTGCGCCCTTTGTAAAAACATCATTTAAAGGCACATTTTTTGCATTGTTAACATTGAAAGCAATCGTAAATACATAAAATAAATTTCTGTCATTTTTGCTTCCTTCCCCTTGCACTCTCTCAACCCTGTGCTTATCCAACAGGCACCCTCCCTGTAGCCTGTTTAAAAAACAATAGTAGTTTCACAACTTGCAACAACAACAAGAAAGAAAGAAAAAGAGACTAAGAAAAAAAAATTACTACAAACAAGGAAAGGAAAAAGAAAAAGAGAAATTAAAGGACAGGAAAGAAAGAAAAAATGGAAAATGAGAAGAAAGAAGATAAAAGGGAAGAGGAGGAGGAGGAGAAAAGGAGGGACAGAATGAGGAGGGGGATGGGGGAAAAGGGAAAGCCAGGAACGAAGGAAAAGGAAGACGAGGAGAAGATGAAGAAGAAACAAACGTGAAGCTGGAGGAGAGAGAACAACAGCGGCGACGGAGGACGGGAACGATGGCAGCGGCACTACAAACAACGGATGGAAAAGTGAGAGAGAAAGAGTGTGCAAGATGGAAAAATAAATAAATAAAGATGATGAAAAGAAAAAAGAGGAAAAGTAAGGATTCACCACTTTAGGAGGAGTGGTGATTCTTTTTTATTAAAAAAGAACAAGAAAGGATTCACCACTTTAGAAGAAGAGTGGTGATTCTTTTTTATTAAAAAAGAACAAGAAAGGATTCACCACTTTAGGAAGAGAGTGGTGATTCTTTTTTTTATTAAAAAAGAACAAGAAAGGATTCACCACTTTAGGAAGAGAGTGGTGATTCTTTTTTATTAAAAAAGAACAAGAAAGGATTCACCACTTTAGGAAGAGTGGTGATTCTTTTTTATTAAAAAAGAACAAGAAAGGATTCACCAATTTAGGAAGAGAGTGGTGATTCTTTTTTATTAAAAAAGAACAAGAAAGGATTCACCAATTTAGGAAGAGAGTGGTGATTCTTTTTTTTATTAAAAAAGAACAAGAAAGGATTCACCACTTTAGGAAGAGAGTGGTGATTCTTTTTTATTAAAAAAGAACAAGAAAGGATTCACCACTTTAGGAAGAGAGTGGTGATTCTTTTTTATTAAAAAAGAACAAGAAAGGATTCACCACTTTAGGAAGAGAGTGGTGATTCTTTTTTATTAAAAAAGAACAAGAAAGGATTCACCACTTTAGGAAGAGAGTGGTGATTCTTTTTTTTATTAAAAAAGAACAAGAAAGGATTCACCACTTTTGGGAGAGGTGATTCTTTTTTATTTAAAAAAAAAATGAAATGAAAGGCAAAGAAAACAAAACTCTGTAAGCTGCACTCTTAACTTTTCTAGCACCATGTTTTTTCGTGTTTTTTGACATTCTTGGATGTCCGTTGAATCTCAACCAACAAAAGGGGGGGGGGGGGGGGGGGGGGGGGGGATAACTGGGGTTTTTTTCTCGAGTGTGCTTGCGTTGCTTTAAACGGAAATATCACCGACACAAGCTCTGTCTGAAAACAAGACAAACACAGTCATAGCTGGCAGTGAATGTCTTTGCATTTGGTGGGAGTGAAGAGTAATTGTTATACTGGGCGAACGTATTCGCCTATGGAGCTAAAACAAGAGTTAAAAGGTTCGTCTGATTCGGCAGTTTGTAATAAATTGTAGACATGTTAATTTAAACCATGTATCGAATTACCGTAAATAGTGAAAATAACATTATGACAAACCTCTGTTATAAGACCCTCCATTAAAACCCTTTCACCGCCAATGTCGCATTTATGCACCACAATGGTTTAAAGACCCCCCACGTCACGTGTCACATTCCCTCTTATGCTAGGAAGATTTCTTACGATTTCTTTCCAGCTATAAGAGGGAAAACACGTAAAAACCATGATTTTGACACGTGACGTGGTGGGTCTTTCACACCCATGCTACTAAAAGGAATCAAACCTGGGGGCCGTTTCACAAGGGCTAACGTTACGTAGCGTGAGCGCAAATCGGCAAAAACTGTACTAGGAAACACCTCTTTCGCCGACGTTTGCCAAAAACGTTTTGTGGCTTAACTCCCAAAGTATCTCTTGGCGAACTATCACTTGACTAGCATGGGGTGAATACATTTCTTGTTGTTGATTGGTCCATTAAAGTTTGGTTAAAATAATAAAAAAAATTTGACCAATCAGACAAGAGCTTGTAATATTCTTCCGCAAACGTTTGCTAAAGTGTTTCTTAGGCCCCGTTTGGCGTAAGCGTTATTCGCGTGGTGACCGTTATCTAGAGAAACTCGACCCATGACCTGTTATCACAAGACCCTATTTTCTTAATTTCGGGAGGTAAGGATAGGCCTAATGTTATACATGTCACAGAGGAATTCCCAACATTGCAGATAAAAAACAATTCTCCACCCAGTTAACTATAATGGTATTTTTGGGTTAAAAAATGGCTGGCGGTGAAAGGGTTAAAATACCTCTTTTTTTTTTTTTTGGGGGGGGGACACGCATGTTTAACTCTAAAAGGACCTCCATTGTAAGACCCCCTCCCATTTAAGACAGATTTTTCCTGGCTTTTTGGAAGTGTTAAAGACCCCCCCACGTCACGTGTCAAATTCCCTCTTATGCTAGGAAGATTTCTTAAGATTTCTTACCAGCTATTAGAGTTGAGAACCGGTTCAAAACTCTGAACCGGTTTTAAAACCGGTTTTCCCTCTTTGAACCGGTGTTGTCGAACCGGTGGGTTTTTTACCAGTACTCGCATCACTAGTTTCACCTATGCAAACACATATTTATTTGTCAGAATATTCACACACATACGCACGCACGCGCACACATACACACACACAATAAAGAAACTTATGACTTATGACACACACACTCAACTCGATGAACACTGGGTCAATACAAAGTCAAAGCCATAGACCACCACAAACTAGAAACAGCTACTCTTGGTTTACAAACACCCAATCTGCGCTGATAATTAGTATTGTTTTTCGAAAAGAATGCGTTATTCTAAGAAAAAACTTACTTTCAGTGTGCAGTTAAAAAACCGGTTCAGAGCAATTCGAACCGCGAAAGTTTAGCACCGGTTTTTCGGTTCAAACCGGTTTTTCCCCCCACCTCTACCAGCTATAAGAGGGAAAACACGTGAAAACCGTGATTTTGACACGTGACGTGGTGGGTCTTTAAAATAGAGGTTTGACTGTATATTGAGTCAAAAACATTTCCCCAGTATTACAGCAACACAATTGATAATGTGGGTATAAGTGCAGCAGAATCTTCAGCGTGATGAAGTTGGCTGCCTAAGGCGAAGAAGAAGAAGAATATGCTTTAAGAAAAACAAAAACTGGTGAGAATTTTAAAAAAAAGCATGGAATTTAGATATTAAAATAGTTAAATATTAGAAAAATACACGAGATTATTATGAGAAAGATGAAACCAGCTGGCCACACATAAATAAAAATGCAATATAATATCGGACATAAACATGAGGTTCATGTATTTCATCATTAGTATATATAGGGCTTTAATATCAGATATAATATATCAAATGTTTTGCTTGAAAAGAGATCAAGTTAACCTTTAGAAATTTGAACCATAGAGGCCTTTTAATATCAACAGGTTCTCTATTCTTGGACACCTGCATGCTTTAACCTTTACCAGATGTTGCTTGTGATTATACTTCTCCAGATGATGCGGGTCTCATCGTACCCACAGATTTTTACATGCATTTTAACAGTGTTTATCCCTCTCCAGATGATGCGGGTTCTCCAGGACCCATACTCGTCAAAGAGTCACCATGTGTTTATACTTCTCCAGATGGCGCGGGTCTCCCTCGACCCCCATACTCAATGCACTGCAGTGACCTATTTCTGCTCTTTAAAGTATGGGTCCTCCGTGACCCGCGTTACATAGGAGAAGGATGTTAAAATGACGTATCTAATTATTACTTTAGTTTTTACTGTATTGGCACCAAACTTTGCTGACATATATGCCAAACTATGTTTTAAGAAAATACACAAAATGTCATTATCATAATCCCAATAGTTCCTGAGATATTAAGTCATTTGTGGGTCTATGGGTCGTGGGCGACCCAGGAAGTCTGGTAAAGGTTAATATCTTCAAACATATCTTCTTTCATATCCTGTACACTGTTTCAGATCAAACACTTATTTGAACATTATGCTGCGTATCATAAACTTTCAGTTTAGATAAGTTATTATATACCATATTTTACGGACTATAAGGCGCATTCCCCCAAAAAAATTAACACTAAATTCAGATTTTGTTACTATATTTTCAGTCATATTATAAGGAGCAGGGGGCACAGTCTGGGGAAAAAACCCGTGATTTCTACTCGCACTGTGAAAAGAAAGGAAAACTGCGGTAAGGTCAAGACCAGTTTTATCCAACTGGGTCGGATCATGCGGATAGTATGTGAGGTGGCTTTTACTAGAGATCGAATCCCGACCTCGCCTTTTCTTTTCTTCCCCAGTTTGACGGAAAATCAGACTGAACTTTGTGAGTCTGGATGGGGACTGGAAAAGCGAGTCATTGACCCGTGTACAGCTTTACGCACGTATAAAACCCACGTCAGTTCAAAGCCAATAAGAGCTGCCCCACATGGCCGAAGAGGGCGTAAAGCCTTATTTCGTCATTAGCCAATAAGAGCAGAGAGAAATCCCGGTAATGCTGGGGGGGAGGGGAGGGGGGCATAAGATGGGGAGGGGTGATTGCGGAAGTGGAGCTTTGTGAGTAGGCGAAAACCACAGCAAATTCAAATTGTAAACTCGGTTTACATTTATACATATAATATGCTAGCCCACATCACCATTATCTTCTTCTTCTTCATCATCATCATCATCATCAACATCACTATTTCTAATCTGTGATCCCAGGCCATATGGCCATAGCGGGTGAGATATGCATGTGTCCGGTTTTCAGCTTTCATTGCATGGTCTCCCTGTATGCATTCAGCCAGCACAAACCGATTTCGGTGGAATCACTATTTTGTGATAAATGCTTCTTCACAAATGATTGCTTATTGAAAAGAAAGAGCTGGTTAATATCAATGTACAATGAGAATTATAAAAAAAAAGTAACAAAAATGAAAGTTTTGAGGAAAACGCCCCATTCAATTCTGTAAAGAAAATTGATTCCTTTCACTTAAATTGGCAGCTCATGTTTGGGTGACAAATATCTTTCACACGCACACGCACACACACACGACACTGACACAACTTTAGCATAACAGTGACCTAAAAATAATTTAAAACATGATGCACAGACTTGACCACCACACAGAAAAGTAAAATGCTTGTAAAACATTAGAATGAAAGAAACTTAAAAAACCCACATTAGATAAGAATACAAGAAAATTGTTTTTTTCCCCATCAGATTCTGTATAAGAAACTACAAGTAAGGAATTTGACTTCTCTAAACTGCATAAAAAAGGAGTACGCACATTCAGAACAGTTGTAAAATACATAACTTTTCAAGAAATTGTTTTTTTGTGGATTTTTTTTTGGGCAATTAAACGAGGAAGTTTTAAAAAAAACCATCAGCAGTAGTACATCATTCGCAAAGAAGAACATTTTCTAATATCAGCAGCTTTCACAAAAGAATTAAAAAAATAAAAATAAGAGCCTATCACAAAAAGGGCAAGTTAAAAATATATGTGTTTATGACGCCTAAAATCTAGACAAAACAAAACAAGGTTGCCCCCCCCCCCTCCCTGCAGGTGCAAAATAAGTCCCCTCGCTGCTTCTTTGGGTAAGGTCAAGGTCAAAATAAGTCCCCTCGCTGCTTCTTTGGGTAAGGTCAAATTAAGTCCCCTCGCTGCTTCTTTGGGTAAGGTCAGAATCCTGTCAACACAGGATTCTGTTTCAGCAACCGCATTTCAGTGCAGGGTTTAATCTCGGCGGCTATTCTACACAGGATTATAAAATAGGCAGCTACTATTTGGGCAGGATTCTTTCTCACCTACTAAGTGCAGATTTCTTTCTCAACAGACAATTTGCACAGGACTCTTAATTTCATTGGCTACTCTGAACAGGATTGTATGTCAGCAGTAATTCTGAACAGGATTCTATGTCAGCAGTAATTCTGCACAGGATTCTATGTCAGCAGTAATTCTGAAACAGGATTCTATTCAGCAGTAATTATGCACAGGATTCTATCTCAGCAGTAATTCTGAAACAGGATTCTATCTCAGCAGTAACTCTGCACAGGATTGTATGTCAGCAGCAATGGTCGACTTATGGTGATGATTTGACCGCCAGGGGGCAGTCAAAGCACTAGGGGCTTATCACGCTATATTCTTAGTTGGGCGTAGTGAGAGAGAGAGAGAGAGGGTTGGACTCCTCCCTATCTCTCTCTTCCTATTTATCCCCAACTAAGAATATAGAGAGGATTAGCCCCACTCGAGCGTTATGCCACCTGGTGGTCAAAAGAGCCAGTCTCATTCAGTTGAGATGTTCTGAGTACAATTAGCTGCAATCAATCAGCAACGTGTTTGATTAATTTTCCATACCCATTCAAATCAAGTCAGCAGTTACAATTCTGCGCAGGACTCTTATCTTTTCTGCACAGGCTAGGATTCTGTCTCAGGACACTATCTCAGCAGCTTTTCTGTGCAGGATTCAACCTCAGGACACCATCTCAGCAGCTATTCTGCTCAGGATTCTGTCTCAGGACACTATATCAGTAGCTTTTCTGCACAGGATTCTGTCTCAGGACACTATCTCAGCAGCTATTCTGCGCAGGATTCAATCTCACGACACCATCTCAACAGCTTTTCTGCTCAGGATTCTGTCTCAGGACACCATCTCAGCAGCTTTTCTGCTCAGGGTTCTGTCTCGGGACACTATCTCAGCAGCATTTCTGATCAGGATTCTGTCTTAGGACACAATCTCAGCATCTTTTCTGCGCAGGATTCTGTCTCAGGACACCATCTCAGCATCTTTTCTGCGCAAGATTCTGTCTCAGGACACCATCTCAGCAGCTTTTCTGCGCAGGATTCTGTCTCGGGACACCATCTCAGCAGCTTTTCTGTCTCAGGACACTATCTCAGCAGCTTTTCTGCGCATGATTCTGTCTCAGGACACTATCTCAGCAGCTTTTCTGCGCATGATTCTGTCTCAGGACACCATCTCAGCAGCTTTTCTGTGCAGGATTCATTCGGTCTACACAGGAACCATGCTCAACACAGGACTGCACCCCGGCAGCTGTTGTGTACAAAAATTCTATCCAAGCAGCTATTGTTCGCAGAATTCTATCCAAGCAGCTATTGTGTGCAGAATTCTATCCAAGCAGATTCTGTCCCAGGAATCTGTCCTCAAGAATTCAGGGCAGGATTCCATCTCAGCAGCTATTCAATTCTGTCCCAGGAATCTGTCCTCAAGTATTCAGGGCAGGACTCCATCTCAGCAGCTATTCTGTTGAACTATTCTGCACACAGTTACAGTTGCACTTGATTGGCAAAATATGTGTTTTAATTCCTTTTTAGTACCCAGACTCATGTCATAAATCGGCAGCTAGTTTGCACAGGATTCTACCTCAGTAGCTATTCTGCACAGGATTCTATTTCAGCAGCTATTCTGCACAAGATTCTACTTCAGCATCTATTCAGCGCAGGATTCTACTTCAGCAGCTATTCTGCACAGGACGCTAATCTCATCTCAGCAGCTAAGCTTTGCGCGACTCTATCTCAGCTACTCTGCGCAGGATTCAATCTCATGGGCAGCTAGTCTTTGCAGGGATTCCTTCCTTCCTTCCTTCCATCTACACAGGACCCCTTCTCAACAAGGAGGAACATATACTCTCTTATCCCAGCAAGGTATCGCGCACAGGCAGGATCCGGCAGGAGGAGGGTTCCATGGCCAGCTAGCTGTTCACTG
Source organism: Phymorhynchus buccinoides (assembly GCA_017654935.2). Lineage (NCBI taxonomy): Eukaryota > Metazoa > Mollusca > Gastropoda > Neogastropoda > Raphitomidae > Phymorhynchus > Phymorhynchus buccinoides. The sequence goes on along the minus strand of CM065688.1, from coordinate 14,651,182 downwards.
GTCAGAGGATTCTGCCACCACCATCAGCAGGCCGTTCAAGATGCTGATGATGTTGTCCAGTCCAAAGAGGTAGCCATCCTCGTGGTTTCCCTCTTCCCAGGGGGCGCGGTGGTCGATGGTCACCCCCTCCGGCAGGGTTTGAGTCTTGCCGAAGTCGATCATCCACACCCCGACCATTCCCATGCTGTCGTGGACGAAGAGCAGGGAGCTGCCGATCAGCTGCAAAAACAGGGTGGATTACCGCACGGTGTGGCATTCTCAAAATGGATTTGTTCTCAACATGTCTGCGCATGTGCGAAGAGTTAGGGATAGGGATAGGCTTAGGCAGTGATCGCGTTTACTGGTAATTATCAATAAAATACTGATTGCAAAACTAAAATACTGAAAAAAATGTGATCTGTCAGTCCGAGGGACTGATACATTTTTGCTAGGACTGATAAATTGTTTAGCTGAGGCTTTAAAACCCTTTCATCACCACTGTCGCCTCTTGGCACCACAATGATTTAACACCCATGTTACTAAAAGGCATCAAATGAGGGTCTGGTATCATGTGACCTGATGTTCTTAATTATGGGAGGTAAGGATAGGCCCTATTTTATGCATGTCACAGAGGAATCCCCAATATTGCAGACAAAATCTACCTGGGTAAGTTTAATGGTAAATTTTGGCTGACGATTGGCTAGCATTGAAAGGGTTAAAATTGTGGTTTTCACTGGTTTTTGTTTCCCTGGGACTGGTTTTGACACCGGTTGTTCGGGGGCATTGTCACTGATGGGACTGGTTTTCACAATTCCTAGCGTGATAACTGGGCTTAGGGTCAATTTAGTGTCGAATACACAAAAGATAAAATTTGATGGTACGTCAAGATCGACTGATTTCGCACATGCGCAGACATGTTGAGAACAAATCCATTTTGAGAGTGCCACGCCGGTATTGTATTTAGTCAATAAGGCAGTGAGCACATAAGCAAATTCCGTACGTAAACCAATCCGCAATCCTCAAAAAAGATTAAGATTAAGATTAAAATCATAGCCCCGTTAACAACTAGGGCCACGTCAGGGCTGTCACCACGTTAAATCTTATTAAGACAGGTTAAAAATATGAGGAAAAAAAACCCCCAGTCAAAGTTTAAAGTTAAAATACTTTGTTAACCCTTTCGCCTCCGCTGTCACATTTGTGCACCATACTGATTTAACACCCATGCCACTAAAAGGCAGGATCTGTTATCCAAAGATCTTATTTTGTTAGTTCTGGGAGAGAGAGAGAAAAATGGAGTTTTACGTCCTCTTGGTCTGAATCAGACACATATGGGACATTTGTAAATACAAACATGGTTGGAACAATACTGGAGGCAATGCCCGGAGGCAGTACGAAACCAGAAAAGTCCCGATTTTTAAAATTAATACAGATAGCTGTAGCGGTGACCACGCCTCGGTTAAACCTCATCGGCTATGGCACCGCCACAAGTAGTAATAAAAAACGTCCGTCCCTGGGTGGGCCCGAACGTTCAGGGAGATAAAGAAAGGCCTTATTTCATACATGACATAGAGGGATTGACAGTATTGCAGAAGCCAACATTTTCTTTACCCAGGTAAGATTGATGAGAATTTTGGGCTGAAAAATGGCTGGCAGCGAAAGGGTTAAAAGTTGTAAATATATATTAAAATTACAAACCTACCAAGTAAGACCTATCTAATTCTAAATGAAAACTGTTACAAATTATATAATCTATATCAAATGAAAAATATTAACCTCTTTCAAAATAATTAAAAATCGCGTCAGGTGGAACATCACGAAACGAAACTTTCATTGACTCCGCAGTGTAGTGTTTCCTTCTAAAGTTGCTGCATATTTTATGAATCACTTCATGAATAAAAAATTTTAAAAAAAGATTTGTAAACAATGCTGACCTCATTAGATTGGAAGAACTCTGAGGTTTCTTGTGTCCTGGCTATTGTCTGTAGTTTTTGAAGATACTCCGTCTAAAACAATA
>CM065688.1:14636689-14644189 GCA_017654935.2 Phymorhynchus buccinoides | reverse complement strand
TGCCCATGAGACGAATGCTAGACATTAACGCTCGTCTCATGGGCAAAATGAGACTGAAATTTGCTTCATTTCATGAGATAATTGGGGTGGGCTTCTTACCCGCCCATGCGCTTTTTACCCCGTCTTCCCCTAATAAACTAAAAGACAAGGATCGACGGAGAGAAGATAAGCAGTCACGATAGGGGAAGACGGGGTAAAAAGCGCATGGGCGGGTAAGAAGCCCACCCCAATTATCTCATGAAATAAAGAACATTTCAGTCAAATTTGCCCATGAGACGAATGCTAGACATTAACGCTCGTCTCATGGGCAAAATTAGACTGAAATTTGCTTCATTTCATGAGATAATTGGGGTGGGCTTCTTACCCGCCCATGCGCTTTTTACCCCGTCTTCCCCTAATAATAATAATAATAAGCTAAAGGTAGGTGCAAAGAAGTATGCGTAGTACGTGATAATGACTTCATTAAATTAATCATTCTCCCTGCCAAGCTGTGTTGACCATTCGTGCTGTTACCCCACCCGATGTGGCATTCTCAAAATGGATTTGTTCTCAACTTGTCTGCGCATGTGCGAAATCGATCATGCCGTACACATCACATTAAATTTTATCATTTCTGTGTTCGACACTAAATTGACCCTAACCCTATCCCTAACCCTATCCTTTAACCCTAAACCTAACCCTATCCCTAACTCTTCGCACACGCGCAGACATGTTGAGAACAAATCCATTTTGAGAACGCCACTACCTGATAATGATCTAGTAGCCTACTCCAGATACGAAGGGCCTACTTTGGAATGTGAGGTTCATATTATAAGTCAGCCGTCACTTTATTAGCCATGCCCCCCCCCTGACACTTGACACTCTTACTATAAAACCTTTTCTATGTAGTCTACTGGTGTTTTTTCCAATAACTAAAGTAACAGCAATGTCCCATAATATGGCCTTTGGCCAAGAGGACGTAAAACATTAATCTCCCCCCCTCCCCTACTGGTGTGGTTTGGTGCAAAGTGTGTGTGTGTGTGTGTGTGTGCGTGCGCGCGCGTGTGCGCATGCATGCGTGTGTGTGTGTGTGTTTGTGTATGTGTGTGCGCGTGCGTGTTGTGTGTGTGTGAGCGTGCGTGTTGTGTGTGTGTGTATAAGTGTGTGTGTGTGTGTATATGTGTGTGCGTGCGTCTGTGTGTGTGTGTGTGTGTGTGTGTGTGTGTGTGTGTGTGTGTGTGTGTGTGTGTGTGTGTGTGTGTGTGCGCGTGTGCGCGCGCGCGCGCGCGCGTTGTGTGTTTATGTGTGTGTGCGCGCGGGCGCGCGCGCGCGCGCGCGTGTCATGTGTGTGCATGTGCGCGCATGTGTATGCGCGCGCCAGCCAGTCGTGCCCGATTATGACTCCCAGACAGACAACAGAAGGTCAAGGGGAGACTGCTATTCTCTGCTATGCTGAAAGGTTGGGCTGCAATCTGTTCTCAAACGAGTCAAAGTGGAGAAGCTAGCTTGCCCAGGTAACACCCCCACACTCTCTCAACTAAAAGCACAAGCACGCAGAGGGAGCTGTGGCCAACATCTCCTCTTGGCTGCAGCACTACAAAGAGTCAACTCATAGTGATTCACAAAGTATGTGTACTTAATAGTGGTGTGTGTGTGTGTGTGTGTGTGTGTGTGTGTGTGTGTGTGTGTGTGTGTGTGTGTGTGTGTGTGTGTGTGTGTGTGTGTGTGTGTGTGTGTGTGTATGTGCAGTGTGTGTGTGTGTGTGTGTGTGTGTGTGTGTGTGTGTGTGTGTGTGTGTGTGTGTGTGTGTGTGTGTGTGTGTGTGTGTGTGTATGTGCAGTGTGTGTGTGTGTGTGTGTGTGTGTGTGTGTGTGTGTGTGTGTGTGTGTGTGTGTGTGTGTGTGTGTGTGTTGTGTGTGTGCGCGTGCGCGTGTGCGTGTGTGTGTGTCACTGTGTGTGTGCGTGCGCGCGTGTGTATGTGTGTGAGCGTGTGAATTCCATTTTACCTACACTCTTTCATTTCTAATAATGTGATATTTCTCGTGTACATTGTGTCGTGTATTGTTTAGTGACAGCAGGCAAAATTCCCTTGTTTAATACAACAATAACCGGGATAATAAACTGATTGATCGATTGATTGAAAAGAATGTGCCTAAAATCATAATGACCACGATTGGTAGAAAAATCGTTTATTGTATGGCTCTCTCTCTCTCCTTGCTCCCGCCCCATCCTAAGTCTAACATCAAGAAAATGATACATGTAAAAGACATTTTGAGCAAAGGATCTCTTCAATTGTTTCCTGTCTGTCGGTCGTTTCCGACGATGACTGCCAGATAGCAGAGGGTGTGTGTGTGTGTGGGGGGGGGGGGGGGGGCAGCTGCTATTCCGGCGAGCTGGGGCTACAATTTGTTTATAGCGGAGAAGCCGCCTTGCCCAGGGTACATCCCCCACTCTCTCCTCTCGGCCAAAGGGAGTTGATGGAGGACGAGAGTTGGCAGTTGGGGAAGGTCCCCAAAGGCCAACCAACCAATCCCAGTGGCTGCAGCACCAGAGCCAGATGCAAATACCCCACTAGTTAGAGAGTCATAGTCTTCCACGAAAGACTAGGCTGTACCATGATATTCCAATACTGTAGAAAATCATATGCTTGTAAAACCAGCTAAAAACATATCATACGTAGACGTCTAGGTGAAATTATGTGGTTAACACTCTTCGTTCGTTTGCTTAGCTCTCTAACTCACTTACTGAGGGTAAAGCGTCCTTATAATAGCAAGGGGCAAAGCGCTTGACAACTATAATCGCTCTTCATCACGAAAGGGACATTAAGTCGCTCAGTTAGTTTCTCACAACATGCTTCTTGAAAAGTCCAAAATCTCATTTTTGTTTAATCAATTTTGAGTTATGGGTATCTTTGTGTTCTCTAGCATTTTATCTTTCATATCTGAAAGCGTTTGCATCGTTTCATATGTTTAGTATATGTGGCCCAGCACCACAGAACGGACATTAAGTCGCTGGGCTAGTTTCTCACAACAGGCTTTCAAAGTCAAAAATATCATTTTTTTCAATTTTGAGTTAAGGGTATTTTCGTGTTCTCTAACATCCTATCTTTCATATTTATAAAGGACAATCTTTACTATGGTCTTTAAATGCTCTTAAAAGTGCTCTAATACGAGTAGGTCCATGCATTTTTTACAGCTAGGCTAGACATGGGGAAGACGGGGTAAAAAGCGCATGGGCGGGTAAGAAGCCCACCTCAATTATTTCTTGAAATGAAGCAAATTTCAGTCTCATTTTGCCCATGAGACGAGCGTTAATGTCTAGCATTCGTCTCATGGGCAAATTTGACTGACATTTTCTTTATTTCATGAGATAATTGGGGTGGGCTTCTTACCCGCCCATGCGCTTTTTACCCCGTCTTCCCCTAGTGTTTTCTCAAAATGGCCAACTTTGAATGCCGATAACTCTGGAACGGAAAGAGTTACAAGAATGGTTCTCATATCATTAAAAAGAGAATTGATTGAAGTTTTCAACTGTATATTTATCTCAGAGTGGTCGTTTTGACACTTAATGTCCCTTTCGTGGTGCTGGGTCACATATTTGCTCATTGCTCACGTGTAATCATGAGAGTGTCTTAGACAGTCAACGCGGGTAGTATTATGTAAATTAGGCTAAACAGCCAATCGTTTTTGGGAGTTTAGTCTCATTTACATACTACTATACCCTCGGCTTGGCTGTGTCAGACCAATGGACATAGGCTAGAACACCAAGGCTACCATCAAAATGTTGTCACGTTCTGCATTGTTATGCGAGGATTGTCTTTAAGCCATGACAAGCTCCTAGCGTAACACCATCAGTCTCCGAATTCCTCCGAAGTCGGTGTGTGGCTGCCCACGTTGCGGGGTAATCTTCGTCTTAGAACCCCTGTATATGTCAATAATTGCTCATAAACGGCAGGTGGACATTACTGGAAGAAGAAGAAAAACGGTCACACACATCATATTTTCATCCCTATAGCTGGTGCATTTGTACAATAGAGTGTTCAATTGCTTCGGCTGTTGGGATGATCCCTGGAGTCTTTTAGCCATGGTACGACAACAACAACAACAACAACAACATGCTACTACCCGTGTTGTCTATCGATAAGATGCACTCATGATTACACACCCTTGTTCTTACTACGACTCTAAACTCAGAGGCTTTTGAATATACCGAGTTAAAGTTGTCGGCCCAGTGATATACATATGTTACGAAATTGCCCATTTCATGAAATGGGCAAAATGGTTTGCCCAGTTCGTGAAATAGCCAATTTATAACTTGCAATTGAGAAAAGAAAATGAATGAAAAATAGTTTTTGTTCATTAGCACACATAGATCAAGAATTGGTTCAAACGAATGAGAAATCGCATCTGTAGATGAGTTAAAATTATTGTATTCAGATTTAATTTGATAAAAGTACGTTTGATTCAACACGTGGCTCAGGCATGCCCCAGCTTAGCATCTGGTTGAGTTGGGGGGCAGGATAGGGGTGCAAATACAATGTAGAAAAGTGTGATACCATTGAATCAATCTTAATCAATACCTGTGGGAATGGGGATTCAAAAATGTGATATACATTGTCCATTTCATAAATTGGGCAAAGCATTTTGGCCATTTCATGAAATGGGCAATTTCACGGATTGGGCGTAACACACACACACACAAAAAGTATGATTATGAATAAAAAAAAATCTCAGTGATGAGCTGAGCTCCATACCTCTAAATCTGAAGAAGTGAAAAGTTGGTGCATTTGAAATGCAGAATAATTTGCTTCGATTAAAAAAACCTTTTCTGTGTCCAATGTCTGTATTGTGGAACCTCAGAAACATGGACACAAAACTTGAGTTTGTTTCCGAGGTTAAAAAAGACAGACATTGGACACAGATCAGATAATAGGGACGAGATGATATAGCCGTTAGGCTTTTAAAGTCCTATCATTTTTTTCATAAAATGCATTTTGCTTCGTTGACAAGGTCGTCGACTGCTCAGTTTTTGTTGTTGATGAATGAATCATCATATTCATATGTTAGTTTTTTGTAATCGTTCCAATTGTCTAGCAGATGTTTGAAAGAGTTAGTACTTCGTGCTCTTTTAAAGTTAAGTGGGTATCTTATTCTATAAATGTGCAATTCTGTTACGAAATGAAAATTTTCTTGTATTAGGGGAAGACGGGGTAAAAAGCGCATGGGCGGGTAAGAAGCCCACCCCAGTTATCTCATGAAATGAAGCAAATTTCAGTCTCATTTTGCCCATGAGACGAGCGTTAATGTATAGCATTCGTCTCAGGGGCAAATTTGACTGAAATTTTCTTCATTTCATGAGATAATTGGGGTGGGCTTCTTACCCGCCCATGCGCTTTTTACCCCGTCTTGTAGTATACAATGTTCAATCAATATTTTGTAGATACTATTTCTTGTTTTGTCGTACTCGGATCATTTAAACAAGTCAGTTATGTTTATATATACACACACAGAAAAGTGTTATCAAAGCAAAGCACACACACATGCGTTTGCATTTGCCTTCTCTACTGTAGTAAAGTCAGCCAATGCCTGCTGTTGTTGTTGTTGTTGTTGTTGTTGTTGTCGTACCCTGGCTAAAAGACTCCAGGGATCATCCCAATAGCGGAAGCACTTGAGCACTACGGTACCGGCAAGTGCATCAGATACGGATGAGAACATTACGTGTATCACCGTTTCTGATTACCCCGCCACATAGGCAGCCACACTCCGACTCAAAAAATGCCTGTCATAATTATCCCCTGTAGTTAATTGACCGTGAGTAATTTATCTGAAGGTAACGTGACTAACGGACTAAAAAGAAATCCGTTTCAAATTGTAAACATGATGTAAAAATGACCCGTATCGCATTGATTTATTCCAGAGCGACCTAAAATACAAGCATGGCAAGCCTTAGTTAGGGCGCACAGTTTAAAGGGACACCCTGACGGATGGGTTTTTGCAAGATGTAAGCAAGCCCATTGTGTGCTTATTCTTTTCCCTCAATAAACAAATGTTTCAAATGTTTTTCTCTCTCTCTCTCTCTCTTTCTCTCTCTCTCTCTCTCTCTCTCTCTCCCTCTCTCTCTCTCTCTCTCTCTCTCTCTCTCCCTCTCTCTCTCTCTCCCTCTCTCTCTCTCTCTCTCTCTCTCTCTCTCTCTCTCTCTCTCTCTCTCTCTCTCTCTCTCTCTCTCTCTCTCCCTCTCTCTCTCTCTCTCCCTCTCTCTCTCTCTCTCTCTCTCTCTCTCCTCTCTCTCTCTCTCTCTCTCTCTCTCTCTCTCTCTCTCTCTCTCCTCTCTCTCTCTCTCTCTCTCTCTCTCTCTCCCCCCCTCTCTCTCTCTTCCCCCTCTCTCTCCCCTCTCTCCTTCCCCTCTTTCTCCCCCCCCCCCCACTATATCTCAACATTCACAGAACTGTAATGTACTCTACCTTTCTGAGGGTAAGCTTGTGCTTAGCGGCCATGATCTCCGATTCCAGAAACGTCCTGACCCCCATCTTGACGTCCATGACGCAGGGGCAGCTGAACTCGCACAGAAGATCCTGCAACTGGATATAGTCTGTGGCTCAAGTTAAGGACCATCTGAATATGCCAAAAAATGACAATTGATCAAGGACAATACAGCTCTACATCATATCATTTAGTGTTCACAGGGGCAGCTGAACTCACACAGAAGATCCTGCAACTGGATGTAGTCTGTGACTCAAATCAAGGACCATATAAGTATGCCCCCAAAAGGACAATTGCTCAAGGACAATATAGCTCTACATCATATCATTTAGTGTTCCCAGGGGCAGCTGAACTCACACAGAAGATCCTGCAACTGGATGTAGTCTGTAGCTCAAGTTAAGGACAACGCATAGCTTCAATCGATGCTAGGTGTAGAGTGGCACAGTGGTAGCGCGTTCGCTTCGTGTCAAGTAAACCCGAGTTCGAACCTGGGTACAGGGGATTTTTCCTCTCACTTTGCACTAGGCCTTACGGTCTGAACGTGGAGTCTTTCGGATGAGACGATAAACCGAGGTCCCGTGTGCCCATGCACTTAGCATACGCTAAACCCAGTGGCAACGAAAAAGTTGTCATTTGGTAAAAGAAATTACCCCACAATCATCAGTCACACAAAAATCGCATGCACACACAAAAATAATTAAAAAGTGGGTGGCGCGTCTCTGGCTGCGACGCTCTCTCCAGGTGGGAGCAACCCGAATTTCACAGAGACGCCTCTGTGACTATAGAGTACCTAAGATTGAAAGACAGACACGTGTTGAAGAACGGGGCTGCTGCCAGAATAATTAAGGGAAGACGGGGTAAAAAGGCTATGGGCGGGTAAGAAGCCCATGCCAATTATCTCATGAAATAAAGAAGATTTCAGTCACATTTGCCCGTGAGACCTTCATGAGATAATTGGCATAGGCTTCTTACCCGCCCATGGGCTTTTTACCCCGTCTTCCCCTATGGGCAAATGTTACAGTTGGATAGTTGTACGACTGCT
>CM065688.1:14624189-14634189 GCA_017654935.2 Phymorhynchus buccinoides | reverse complement strand
CTCGGATACATCGAATCCCTGGCTAAATCGAATCCTCGGATAAGTCGACTTCTTGGTTTTAAGTTGACCCTACTCGTACTGATGTAACAGGAACAATTAACTCTCGATTCCATCCAGAGTCTAGCTTCTGTAACAATCTGACACGCTACACTTCCCTGAGAGGAAACACACACACATACACACACACACACACACACGCGCGCGCGCGCGCGCGCGCACGCACGCACGCACGCACACGCACACACACACACACACACACACTCGTGCCTCCATACGGGGAGCTGGACGACACTCGCCCCGTCCACGAGTCTCTCCCCGTGGGGGAGGGGGTCTTTCGTAAAAAAATAATTCCTTCACCTTCTTGAATGTCTGTGCTGGTAACTTCCCCTAATCTGCCACACTCTTTGACTCTGCCTTTTCCCTTTGCTTTCTATCATCTACTAACGTTCTGACTTATTGGCCCCCATTCTCCTGCCCCTTTTTCTCTAAAAAAAAATCTTCCAAATAATTTTTCTCCTTTGAGCTCCTCCGAAATCGGGGGAATGTGTCGGCTGTACGCTAGCGGGGAGGCCAGTGAAAACCAAAAACCGAACACATACGTAGATCGTACATATCTGCATTGCTAAAAATTCGGGACTTTCCTGGTGTTGCACTGCCTCCGGGCATTGCCTCCAGGATCGTTCCCATCATCTTTATAATCTACTAATGCCCCATATGTGTCTGTTCCAGACCGGAGGACGTTAAGCAGAATTTCACACACACATACGTACCTTACCCATTATGGCCATATGGCCTGGGAACGCAGAAGAAGAAGAAGAAGAAGGAGAAGAAGAAGAAGAAGAACCAGGCCTCGTTATCTTTACCTTGTCAGAAGAATGGTCGAAACGAGCTATTATTGGCGCCCTTAATACTTCGGATCGTAAATCTGACAATGAAGAAGATACGGGTTCGCCATTCGCAGCAGGTTCGCCTTTTCCTACGATCAGTCAAACAGCTTTTATCATTGGTTGACACTCCCCCGTGGGGATACCGGGGGGTCTATTGTACAAATAGTTCCCCCACCTTCTGGAAGTTCTGTGCTTGTAACTCCCTCTAATTCTGTCATTCTCTTTGACTCTGCCTTTCCCCTTTGCTTTACTGTGTCATCTGCTGTCTTTCTGTCTCACTGGTCCATTCTGCTGCCTTTTCTTTCTATAAACTCTTACAAAGATGTCTTCAGCCGAAGTCGGACATGCTGGGCCTAACTATTCTTTCGTTAGGCGCATAACGGCAGCATGACGCATCTACGCTCATATGACAGGAAATTGTCTGAGCGAACGAAGAAGAAGAAGAATTGGTTGACACCAGCCCGAAGTTGGGGGGAAGGGGGGGGGGGGGGGGGGGGGGGAAGGGCGGGTGAGAGCTTCACGATGAATGACTTTCTACAGTGCCAGCATATCATGGTGCACGGCTTAGTCTTTTGTAGAAACGCTATGACTCTCAAACTAGGGGCTCGCTCCCCTCGCGGGCTTCCACCTTGTCGTGGTGGGGGAGCTTTAAACTAAGAGTAGCCCCTCATCCCCATTTTTCATTCTCTCCATCCTCATTTACAATTTATGACATGCCAGGTTTTTTTTTTTAAATTTTTATTGTTCACTGGCTTTCACGCGTGAGACCTTACGCACTTGAGTGGGCACATGTTGCCCATTCTGCAGTGCATATTTTTGCCTATATGGCCTTTTTACATAAAAAAAAAAAAAAAAAAAAAATATATATAATAGATATATGTTTTTACTGTAGCACTGTGTGAAATTATGAGCTATAGGGTACAATGATGAAGATGCCATGTCGTGAATTGTACTGTTTGTTGTTGTTGTTTTCAGTTTTTTCGACGTTGTTAAGAATCATTGATGTGTGTTTTGTTATACGTGGTCGAACTTTACGCGGTGACAGTCCTGAGATAACCATAGCTGTTGACGGGACTATAACAGACTAACTAACTAACTATTTAACTTACTAACTAGGGGGGCATTTGCTCTTGATCGTGTGCTGCAGCCAATGGGATTGGTTGGCCTTTGTTGACCTTCCCCAACGCCTTCTGTCCTCAAATCTCTTTTTTGTTTCACCCGAAAAAGTGGGGATGTACCCTGCCTGGGCAAGGCTTCTCCACTATAAACAAATTACTTATTTTTATTATTTATTTTTAATTTTTATAAAGAATATTTCTATAGCGCTTATTCGTCAAAGCTCTAAGCGCTCTGTCAGCCCAGTCCGTCGGACTAGCAGCTGCACCCTCCACCCCCACCCCCACCCCACCCCCACTCTCTGGCTGTCATAGTCGGAAACGACTGACATGCACACATACATACATAATATATATATAATACGAGTAGTGAGGTGACCCAGGCCTATTTAGCTTGTCAGAAGAATGGACAAAACGAGCTATTGTTGGCACCTTTAGGGTCGTAAATCTGACAATAATAATTCTAAGATGGGGTGAAGTAGATAAACTGCGCTATTCATAACCGGCTCGTTCTTAAATTAGGCCTACTCAAATAGCTTTTTATCACTGGCCAAAAAAACAAAAAAGCTTAGCTTTTATGACTGACTGACATTGCTCTGGCGTTCGGGCCCATAATTTGCGAGAGCTTCGCACTCAAATATTTTCTACAGTTAATGGAGAGAAAAAAATCATAGCACTGCTAAGTAAAGCTACAAAGCATTTTTGTTTTTGCAAGGGCTTTAAGTACGTAGTAGTGTTGCAACCAACCCTAGGGATAATTTGTTGCCTTGGTGGGGGTGGGTGGGTTGGGGGTGTTCTTATAATGCCAGCAATACTTTCAAGCAAAGCCCTTTTGGCCGACAGAGTGGAGATGTACCGTGGGCAAGGCATCTCCTCTGTAAACAAAAAGATTTCCTGCCAGAACAGCATATCTGCCTTCTTTATTCCCTTTGAGATACGCCTTTCTGGCAGGAAACTTAATTTAACCCCAGCTCTCCCAGAACAGCAGATATCTCCTTCTGCTATCTACTAGATACCATGGTTGGAAAAGACAGATTGGTAGCCTGTGTCGTATGACATCACCTTTCGCCCATAGAATCTTGTCGCGGCCCCAGCTCTCCCAGGAACAGCAGCTATCTCCTTCTGCTATATCACTAGATACCATGGTTGGAAAATACAGAAGTGGTAGCCTGTGTCGCAATAACATCACCGTCGCCCATAGAATCGTGTCGCGGCGACAGTATTTCACAGGAAATAGTGCAGCTGGCTCGTGAAAAAAGTATCACTGTGTGACACATTGTTTTGTCAAATACTGAAGTGCCTAAGGGTATCGCAATATGTGTGATACGGATCTGTAAAAAACTTCCCTAACCCTAACCCTTACACATTGTGTGATACAAGCCTGTTAAAAACTTCCCTAACCCTAACCCTTACACATTGTGTGATACAAGCCTGTTAAAAACTTCCCTAACCCTAACCCTTACACATTGTGTGATACAAGCCTGTTAAAAACGTCCCTAACCCTAACCCTTACACATTGTGTGATACAAGCCTGTTAAAAACTTCCCTAACCTTAACCCTTACACATTGTGTGATACAAGCCTGTTAAAAACTTCCCTAACCCTAACCCTTACACATTGTGTGATACAAGCCTGTTAAAATCTTCCCTAACCCTAACCTTTACACATTGTGTGATACAAGCCTGTTAAAAACTTCCCTAACCCTAACCCTTACACATTGTGTGATACAAGCCTGTTAAAAACTTCCCTAACCCTAACCTTTACACATTGTGTGATGCAAGCCTGTAAAAACTTCCCTAACCCTAACCCTTACACATTGTGTGACATAAGCCAGTAAAAAAACTTCCCTTACCTTAACCTTTACCCTTACACATGTGTGACACAGGTCTGTAAAACCCAAACTCTAAGCCTAGCCCTAACTCTAACCCTTACTCATAGTGTGATACAAGCCCTGTAACAACTTCCCTATACCCAACCTTTACACTTACACATGTGTGACACAGGTATGTAAAACCCAAACTCTAAACCTAGCCCTAACCCTAACCCTTACTCATAGTGTGATACAAGCCTGTAACAACTTCCCTAACCCCAACCTTGACCCCTATACATGTGTGACACAGGTATGTAAAACCCAAACTCTAAACCTAACCCTAACTCTAACCCTTACTGATAGTGTGATACAAGCCTGTAACAACTTTTACACCTTTACACTTACACATGTGTGACACATGTATGTAAAACCCAAACTCTAAACCTAACCCTTACTCATAGTGTGATACAGGTCTGTAAAAAAACACAAAAAAACACCTTCCCTAACCCTAACCCTTACCCTCAGACATAGTGTGACACAGGTCTGTAAAACCAAAATTGCTGCGACAGCATATCACGGGAAATACTATCGCTGTGACACAATTCCAAGGCGTCAGTATTATATACGACACCGGCGTGACTGTATAAGTGTTACGCCCAATCCATGAAATTGCCCATTTCATGAAATGGGCAAAATGGTTTGCCAGTTCGTGATATAGCCAATTCATAACTTGCGATTGAGAAAAGCGATATGAATGAAAAATAGTTTTCGTTCATTAGCCCACATAGATCAAGAATTGATTCAAACGAATGAGAAATCTCATCTGTAGATGAGTTAAAATTATTTTATTCAGACTTAATTTGATAAAACGTTTGATTCAACATGTGGCTCAGGCATGCCCCAGCTTAGCATCTGGGGGAGTTGGGGGGGGGGGGGGGGGGGGGGCAGGATGGGGGTGCAAATACAATGTAGAAAAGTGTGATACCATGAATCAATACCTGTGTGAATGGGCAATATTAACATTTCTTCCCCTCACAACACTATCTGAACCATCTTAGACGGAAAAAGTGCTGTCTCTATAGGGGATTTGAAGAATGAAAATATCACTTTTTCCGTAAAGAATTCACCAATATTTTCTGTCCCGGATAGTACACTTGACACTTGGAGCGCAAGTGAAGTTATAGTGCGCGTGCACTGCAACTGCACTTGTACCGTTTTGGGTTGCGCTTGTACCGTTTTGGGTTGAGGGGAAGAAATGTTAATATTGCCTGTGAATGGGGATTCAAAAATGTGATATAGATTGTCCATTTCATAAATTGGGCAAAGCATTTTGCCCATTTCATGAAATAGGCAATTTCACGGATTGGGCGTAACATAAGCACAGCATAGCAAAACCGACACGTTTCCAAATTTCTGATACGCACAAAGCCATGCATTATGTGGGTCTTGGCCCTATAAGTTATCTCAGTTCAGTGAAGGAATAGGGGAAGACGGGGTAAAAAGCGCATGGGCGGGTAAGAAGCCCACCCCAATATCTCTCAGTATTTGCCCATGACGAATGTAGACATTAACGCTCGTCTCATGGGCAAAATGAGACTGAAATTTGCTTCATTTCATGAGATAATTGGGGTGGGCTTCTTACCCGCCCATGCGCTTTTCAGTCTTTTTACCCCGTCTTCCCCTATATACAGATATGTGATAGGGCCTAGTAGACTGTCAGTGTGTGTGTGTGTGTGTGTAAACATCGTTAAAACAATTCAGAGTTTGTTTTATGCTTTGCCTGCCTGTCTGTCTGCCTGTCTGTCTGTCTGTCTGTCTGTCTGTCTGTCTGTTTTCAAGTCCCCGATTTCCCTGTGTCCACTATGTCTGCAAGTGTGTGTGTGTGTGTGTGTGTGTGTGTGTGTGTGTGTGTGTGTGTGTGTGTGTGTGTGTGTGTGTGTGCGTGCGTGTGCGTGCGTGCGTGTGCGTGCGTGCGTGCGTGCGTGCGTGCGTGTGCGTGTGTGTGTGCGTACGTGCTCGTGCATCTGAGCGCGTGCGTATGTGTATGCGTGCGTGCGCGCGTGTGCGCACGTGTGTGTGCATACAGTGCTCGCACATCTGAGCGCGTGTGTTATTATGTGTATGCGTGCTCCTCTCTCTCTCTCTCTCTCTCTCTCTCTCTCTCTCTCTCTCTCTCTCTCCCTCTCTCCCTCCCTGCACACATTGTGTCGTGTGTGCATGTGCTAAAAGCAGTCGACCGCGTTTTGCTCACATGTGCACACTAGACCACACATTCTGATTCAAACAAAAAGAAACGCACATTCAAATTGAATGCTTTGGGATCCCATTTTTCCTTTTAGACGACTTTAATATTTTAAAACCCTTTCGCCGCCAGCCATTTTTCAGTCCAAAAAATAACATTAAACATAAATGGGTAGAGAAAAAAAAAATTCTGCAATATTGTGAATTCCTCTGTGAAATATATAGCATTAGGCCTGTCCTTACCTCCCCAAATTAAGGACATAGGGCCTTTGGATAACAGGTCTGGATTGGATGCCTTTTAGTGACATGGGTGTTAAACCATTGTGGTGCATAAATGCGACATTGGCGGCGAAAGGGTTTTAACATTGACAATGTCAACAAAGAGGGTTGGCCGTAGGCCTTATATGTCTTCGGGGTAAATACATGAAGTCACTTAAAACAGGAGAACAAAAAAAACAAAAAACAAAATTCTTTTTCTTCTGCGGTCCCAGGCCATATAGCCATAATGGGTAAGGTACGTGTGTGCCCGGTTTTCAATGTCTTCGGAGTAAATACATAAAGTCACTCAAAACAGGAGAACAAAAAACAAAAAAACACTTCTTCTTCTGCGTTCCTAGTTCCATATGGCCATAGTGGATAAGGTACGCATGTGCCCGGTTTTCAATGTCTTCGGGGTAAATACATGAAGTCACTTAAAACAGGAGAACAAAACAAAACACACACTTCTTCTTCCGCGTTCCCAGGCTATATGGCCATCATGGATAAGGTACGTGTGTGCCCGGTTTTCAATGTCTTCGGAGTAAATACATGAAGTCACTTAACACCGGAGAACAAAACACAAAAAAACACTTCTTCTTCTTCTGCGTTCCCAGGCCATATGGACATAATGGGTAAGGTACGTATGTGCCCGCTTTTCGGTTTTCACTGGTCTCCCCGCTAGCGTACAGCCGACAACATTCCGGATTATGGAGGAGCCCAAAGATTGGAAGATGTTGTTTTTTGGGGGGGAAAGAAAGGCAGGAGAATGGGGCCAATAAGTCAGAAAGATAGATGATAGAAAGCAAAGGGAAAAGGCAGAGTCAAAAGAGAGTGAAAGACAAGAGGAAGTTACAAGCACAGAACTTCCAGAAGGTGTGGGGATCTATTTTTACGAAAGACCCCCTCCCCCCCGGTATCCCCACGGGGAGAGACTCGTGGAGGGGTAGGGGTCGTCCAGCTCCCCGTATGGAGGCACGAGGCATCTACCCACTGCCCCCCCCCCCCCCCCAAATACGCACACACAAAAACCGAATACAGTGTCATTTTCTGTGGCACATTTACATAACGGACAAATAATATTTGTTTATTTGATTTTGTGCGTGACGTCTGTACCTATTTTAATGCACTAGAAGGTCAGAAACACCAAATCTGAATCTTGTTGAGAATCGTTTTTCCTTTGATAAAACTTTTCTGTGTCCAATGTCTGTATTTGTGAACCTCAGAAACAAACTCAGTTAACGTTAACTTTATGAAATGTTCCGTGTTCTGAAAAAAAAAAAAGGTCTGATTTACTTTTTCTCAAAGCAAATTATTCTGCATTTCAACTTTTCAGTCTTTCAGAGTAGGGGTACGGAGCTCAGCTATTCACTGAGATTTCTCTTTCAAATTGTTTTTTTCCCTCTCTATTAAAATACAAGAAAAGGAAAGAGAAGAGAAGAGAGAGAGAGGGAGAGAGAGAGCGAGAGAGAGAGAGAGAGAGAGAGAGTTAGAGAGAGAGAGAGAGGGGGGGGGAGAGAGAGAGGGGGGAGAGAGAGAGAGAGAGAGAGAGAGAGAGAGAGAGAACGAGAGAGAGAGAACAAGAAAAAAAAAGAGACAGAGACAGAGACAGACAGAGAGAGAGACAGACAGACAGACAGGTAGGCAGACAGACAGACAAACACAGCAAGCAAGCTAGATAGAAAATGTCAGCACCTAGGCTTTTCAGAAAATCCGTGTTGATTTTAAGTGTTTAATTTTTTTGGGTCGTAATTGTTCATAACTGGGCAGGAACACAGGCATATTACATAACTAGCGCAACGCCTAGTACTGGTAACGCCAAGTACCGGTAACGCTGAGTACCGGTTTCGCTGGGTCCGCGAACTATTATATTATTACTTTTGTCTCTCTCCCTCCTTCCATCTTCTTCTCTCATCCCGTTCCACCCCGTCCCTCGCTAAAGTAATCTCCGCTCTCACTCGGTGAATAGCGGGATATTGTACCTCGCTAAAGTAATCTCCGCTCTCCAACGCTTTTCTTGCCCGCGCGCGCGCAGTACTGAGTTCTTTCTGTGTAAACTGTTTGTTGTGGACGGCTTGAAATGCTGGGTCTGCGCAAATGTAAATTGGCTCATATCGCGCGCGTTTATGAATGGATGCTGTTGAAATTTTGCACCAAGATAGTCACTATCCCTGGTCATGCCCTTTCCAAATTGCCAGTCAATGTCGGGTCTCGTGTCGCCGCGGTTTGTGAAAAGGTCAAGCACGCATATTGCGCGCGTTTATACATCGATTCGCTTTCAGTTTGGCACACAGATAGTCACTGTCCCACTTCCAAATTTGAAAGCAATCTGTCCAGAATTACCGGAGATACGGGCGCCGAGAGGCCGGTGGATACGCGTTTCGCGCATTTGCCAAACCGCACAAATGACACGGCCGCCTCGGTTGCCGTTGCCATCGCCCCGTTAGGGCTCACAGCAAATTTGAAGCGATTCGGTAAAAAACTGGCGGAGTTATAAGGCCCGTTTTGTGTTTCACACAGACAGACACACACACACACACACACACACTTGGTTTTTAATATAAAGATTAGTCTAATTACCATATAATAACGTTACACAAATTTACGCAATAAGGTTTCCCACCCCCTTTCCTTTCTCTTTTTTTCATTTTTCTTCTTTTTTTTCAACTAGGCTTTTTCAAAAATTTCCCTTTTTCCCTTTTTTTTTCTTTTTTGTGTGTACTAGGCATTTTTTTCTTCTCCAAAGTTTGTTGCTGCCAGTGACGCTGATAATATCCAATAGTGGGCTTTCTTTTCATTCATTCTTGCTTGACACCACCACAATATGATCGTTTTGCATAAATTTACGTTAAGGTCTACCCACCCACACTGCATACGATTCGATTCAACTATGATCCGATTTTTTGACACGCGTGAGGCGGCATGATTGACGTGAAATTCTACTGTCTGAATAAATCTGATGAAATCCTAAGGGAAGACGGGGTAAAAAGCCCATGGGCGGGTAAGAAGCCCATGCCAATTATCTCATGAAATGAAGCAAATTTCAGTCAAATTTGCCCATGAGACGAATGCTAAACATTAACACTCGTCTCATGGGCAAAATGTGACTGAAATTTGCTTTATTTCATGAGATAATTGGCATGGGCTTCTTACCCGCCCATGGGCTTTTTACCCCGTCTTACCCTACTAGTTACGTTCACTATTGTTTGTAGTCTCCCGTAGGCTACACGAATCTGATCAAATATCTTATTTTTTGTATCGTGACATTTTTTTGGGATTCGTGTAGGCCCCTATTGCGACCTACATGAGTATAATGATATAGGTGAAGACGGGGTAAAAAGCCCATGGGCGGGTAAGAAGCCCATGCCAATTAATGTGAAGACGGGGTAAAAAGCCCGTGGGCGGGTAAGAAGCCCATGCCAATTATTTCATGAAATAAAGCAAATTTCAGTCAAATTTGCCCATGAGACGAATGTTAATTTCAGTCAAATTTGCCCATGAGACGAATGTTTAGCAATTTGCTTTATTTCATGAAATAATTGGCATGGTCTTCTTACCAGCCCACGGGCTTTTTACCCCGTCTTCCCCTAGTGAACGAAAATAGCAGAGTTATCTTTAGGTCACAATAATATCCGTATTGTTAAAAATTCGGGACTTTCCTGGTGTTGCACTGCCTCCGGGCATTGCCTCCAG
>CM065688.1:14616689-14619189 GCA_017654935.2 Phymorhynchus buccinoides | reverse complement strand
GAGAGAGAGAGAGAGAGAGAGAGAGAGAGAGAGAGAGAGAGAGAGAGAGATTCACAATTCACAAAGTTCACAATTCAAAGAGAGAGACTCAATACTCAAACTCAAAAAATGTTTTAATGTCAGACCTCCGGCCTATAACATTGAGGGTGCGCATATACACACATAATGTAATAAATGAAAACAGGACAAATGTGAATACATTCGTACACACAGACCCACTGATCCGTATGATCCGTAAAGTTGACTTGACGTATATTAAGTTGTTTTTCCTGTATCAAGTTTCCTTGCAGTTATTTCACCATTTTGTATCACACACACACAGTGGTGGACTATGAATGATCACATACATACATGTACAAAGCATGTAGACAGACATACTGATAAACACACACACACACACACACACACACGTGCACGCATGCACACAGACACACAGACAGACAGACACACAGACACAGACACACACATACACACACACACACATACACACACACACACACACACACACACACACACACACACACACACACACACACACACACACACACACACACACACACACACACACACACACACACACACACACACACCTACTATAAACGCAAGCACGGGCACGCACACAATATGCTCACACTTACTCATACTACACCGATTCCTAGCTCTAGATGAAAACCTCATGCTACTCTGACAATAAAGTTACATGATGCACAGTCCGGATCAAAGCCGTGGCTGTCTGACGTGAAACAAGACACACAAGCGCGCGCGCAAAACACACACACACACACACACACACACACACACACACACACACACACACACACACACACACACACACACACACACACACAGACAGACAGACACACAGACAGACATACACACACTGACACACACACACACACACACACACACACACACACACACACACACACACACACACACACACACACACACACACACACACACACACACACACACACACACACAGGTCACATATGGATACAGACACACTTACACACATGCAGAGAGATATAGACAGACAAGCGGCAGAACAGTCAGACTAACACACAACATAATTATACTACACATATCTATACATACGTGCATATAATTATTATATGGATGGATACAGACAGACAAATAGACACTACATACAGTACAGATACGAATACTTACAAGCGCACGCGCACGCACACGCACGCACGCACGCGCGCGCACGCACGCACGCGCACACGCACGCACGCACGCACATACACACACACACACACACACACACACACACACACACACACACACACACACACACACACACACACACACACACACACACACACACACACACACACACACACACGCGCGCGCGCGCGCGCGCGCGCACACCCCCCCCCCCCCCCCCCACCCACCCACACCCACACAGTAATTAAAGCTTATTCTTTTTATCGTCAATAAAGATCATTTTGACTTGACTTGACTTGACTTGACACACACACACACACGCGCACACACACACACACACACACACACACACACACACACACACACACACACACACACACACACACACACACACACACACACACACACACACTTCCCCTCTCTCTCTCTCTCTCTCTCTCTCTCTCTCTCTCTCTCTCTCTCTCTCTCTCTCTCTCTCTCTCTCTCTCTCACCCACTCACTCACACGTGCACGTAATAACTATGTATATGTATATTGTAATAAGCCAACCTGGACAACAGGGCCTAATCAGCTCACTCAACTTATACAGTACAGGATTAGATGCTGTAGGGACTGGCATTCATACGTACATAACCGTTTGGCACCATGTCAGCTAATAAACGTATACATGTCTGTATGCCCTGTCTGTCTGTCTGACGTTTCTGACTATGACTGCCAGATAGCAGAGGGCGGGGTGGGTGGGGGAGAGCAGTTTCTATTCTGGCGAGCTGAGCTAAAATTTGTTTACGGCGGAGAAGCCTTGCCCAGGGTACATCCCCACTATCTCTCTCGGCCAAAGGGATTTTGAGGACACAGCTGGCGTTTTGGGGGAGGAACCCCCCAAAACCAACCCATCCATTTGGGCTGCGGCACTGGAGCCGGAGCAAATGCCCCCTAGTTTGAAATTCATACTCTACAACAGACTAAGCTGTATCGTGATATTCCAATTGTACAGCTCTCATAATTACTATTGGACCCTGCTGTCGGATAATGCGAACCCGTGATCAAAAGAAAAAAACCCACCCACATTTGAGTAGGCTTACATTATAAATGATTAACCAAAATTCCTTTCTGAGGCTTACCAGTTTGTTCTGTGTTGTGTGTCGTTCGTGTGTAACGTATATATTCAAGGCTAGAAGGCTATATGCCACTCTTGGATAGATGTTGATTTGTTTGTATGTCGTCCTCTCCACCATTGTTGATGTGTACTGACTGTGTGGGTGGAGGGTCATAAAGGCGAACTTGGCACATTCTTTTTTGTGGGTGGAGAACGATGCTTTGTTTGATA
>CM065688.1:14609189-14611689 GCA_017654935.2 Phymorhynchus buccinoides | reverse complement strand
TAGTGGGGCGATCCTGGAGGTACTGAAATACCAGGCAAGTCCCGAATTTCTAATAGATATAGATTTTTTTTTGGTGTGGATAATGCATAATATCCACATCCCGAAACTTATGGAGAGCCCCTCGTCACAATCAAAGGGGGGACAGAATTCCACAGCCACAACCACGACCACCACAATGCCACGCTTCAGTGCACGCATCACTCCACGGAACAAACTGTGCAGGTAAAAATAGAAACTGCAGGTTAACCTAGCGTGAACACTTGAGACTTGGGGACACGTACGTACCCTTATAATTATATAGACGGGGTGCTACACACCTACGATTCGGATCTGAATACGATGCGAGTTTGACCGTAATGCGAGTCAACGAACGAAAAATGGTGTTTCACGTCCTCTCGGTCTGGAACAGACACACATGGGGCATTTGTAGATACAAAGATGGTGGTGGGAACAACAATGTATTTTTCCGTTATTGCCTTTCTTACCATACCTGCTGTATTTTAGGAACATTTTTAGCTAATAACCTTTTTGGAATACTAACCCTAACCCTAGCCCTAAACCTAACCCTACCCCCCACCCTATAAGACGGAAAAACGCAACGAACCACAACTGTGACAAATCGCGGTGTACTGCAGTACATAGTGGGGGGTAGGGTTAGGTTTAGGGCTAGGGTTAGGGATAGGGTTAGTATTCCAAAAAGGTTAGTAGCTGAAAATGTTCCTACAATACAGCTTTATGTATGGTAAGAAAGGCAAAAACGGAAAAATACAATTAACCGAGAAATGCAGGGGGGGGGGGGGGGGTGGCACATCTTGACCTTTACCTGCGTGAAATTCATGCATTGAAGGGCCGGACCTCCAGAGGAGAGGGGAGAGGGGGGGGGGGTTTAGAGCGCTGCAGCCCCCACCCTTTCCCTCCCCCCCAAAAAAAAAAAAAAATCCATGTCGCCGAGCGGCAGCTAAATTTCCTCGCAAGCTATACCTAGCACTCATCAGCATCACCAGTCGATAGGTACTTAATGGTTCAAAACATGTTTCAATAGGGGTATGAACAGTAATGGCATTAGTCCTTTATTTCATGCCCAGATTGCACTATTTTGCTTCTCGGATTTAAACATTACTTTTTCCGAGTGAGCATGCCCCCGGACCCCCCCCCCCCCCCCCCCCCCCCCCCCTAGGGGTCTTGGTGCTTCGCAACTTCGATGAATTAGCCCCCACCCCCTAAAAAACATAGGTCCGACCCCTGTATTGGTGGGTCTACTTGAGCATAGTGATGATGATGGAAGTTTGTTTAACGTCCTCCGGCCCCTGGAACAGCCACATTAATTATCGTTATTGTTGTTGAGTGGAGGTTTTACGTCCTCTATAGTGTCGGAAAGCCCTTGATAGGGACAAGTTGTTCTGGTGCTGGATCGATGTGGAGATGGCCGCAAAGCCCGGTTGATCGGGTGGGACATTAATCACTATAAAGATAGTGGGACGATCCTGGAGCTACTGTGTAATACCAGGAAAGTCCCGAAGGTTTTTGGTGGGGGGTTTTGGGGGGGTTGGGGGGGCTTTTTTTTTTTTTTTTTTTTTTTTTTTTAATAATCAAGATTAGTTAGGTTACAGCTGATTGGGTATAATGAGCGAAAATGGCAGAATTATATTCAGACGGATGTATTTCACGTGAATCATGATTCACGTGACCCAATCGCATGGCATCGCATCCCCATACGATTTTATGCGTGTGTGGCGCCGGCTTTCTCTGTGCTTGAACAAATTAAAAAAGATATGCTTTGGGTGAATAAAAAAAACACCAACAATAATAACAAACAATATTACATTTTAATACAATCGTTACATTTTTTATTATTATTATCAAATCAGTTCCTCTCACAGTGGATGTTGTTGTTGTTGTTGTTGTTGTTGTTGACGTTCCCTGGCTTAAAGACTCCAGGGATCATCCCAAACAGCCGAAGCAATTGAACACTATGGTACAAAATGCACCAGCTAGGGGTGAGAACATTTCGTGCGTGACCGTTTTTGATTACCCCGCCACGTGGGCAGCCACACGCCGACTTTGGAGGATAGCCTATAATGTGGTCTTCTAGGCCTAATTTACTCAGATGTCTTCTATCACTGGTTGACGTTAGCCTGTGTAAAGGGCCAATAGTAAATAAGAGCTGTGCTGTATATGATTTTCTACAGTATTGGAATACCATGGTACAGCTCAGTCTTTCGCTCAAGACTATGACTCTCTCTCTCTAACTATAGAGGATTTTAGAGATTGATGATGTTATGCTAGGAGCTTGTCACGGCTAAAGGCAATAGAATCCCCGCATAACTACGCAGAACATAAACAACATTTTGATGTAGCCTTGGTGTTCTAGCTGATGTCAACTGGTCTGACAGAGCCTCATGCCCAAGGCGACTCACAGTGGATAACGATGATGATGGGATCATTTTTATCTTGTGATGTAAGGTTTAAACGGTCGTAGGGGAAGACGGGGTAAAAAGCG
>CM065688.1:14596689-14601689 GCA_017654935.2 Phymorhynchus buccinoides | reverse complement strand
TAAAATTGACTCACTCTCTCTCTCTCTCTCTCTCTCTCTCTCTCTCTCTCTCTCTCTCTCTCTCTCTCTCTCTCTCTTCTTGTCGCGCATGCGCGCGCGCGCGCGCGCGCGCGCGCGCGTGTGTGTGTGTGTGTGTGTGTGTGTGTGTGTGTGTGTGTGTGTGTGTGTGTGTGTGTGTGTGTGTGCTATACTACGTTTTATATAATGTTGTTTACAATAATTGTTCATGTCTTATCTTTTTGTGTGGCTGTGATCGATAATGAGAGATGGACCATTGGGGCGGGTGAGTGAGGGTGAAGGATAGGAATGTTTGTTCATAAATCTGGTCGAGTTGGGAGCCAAGTAGGTCGAGTTGGTCGAGGTGTCATCATGTTGTTAAAAAACATACAATGTAGAAAAGTGTGATACCATTGAATCAATCTTAATCAATGCCTGTGTGAATGGGGATTCAAAAATGTGATATACATTGTCCATTTCATAAATTGGGCAAAGCATTTTGCCCATTTCATGAAATAGGCAATTTCACGGATTGGGCGTAACATATACATGTATAATGTCTAGCTGGGCAGAGGTCCAAGTGGATTAGAGTGGACAGTTTTCGTGGTCAGTTGACCGAGACAATGGTCTTACGTCACTGAGGCCCGTAACTACCACCTATGGAGCCCATATGTCTACTTCTATATATCTGTCACGCCCTCAAAATGTCTCTTACTTTCTTTCTTTCTTTCTTTCTTTCTTTCTTTCTATCTATCTATCTATCTATCTATCTATCTATCTATCTATCTATCTATCTATCTAATCTATCTAATCTATCTATCTATCTATCTATCTATCTATCTATCTATCTATCTATCTATCTATCGATCTAATCTATCTATCTTCTATCTATCTATCTAATCTATCTATCTATCTATATATCTATCTTCTTCTTCTTATTATCATTATTATTATTCCCTATCCTCCTCTTATTGCTCAACCCCCCCCCCCCCCCCCCTTCTTTTTCTTCTTCTCCTTTTTCTTCTTTCTATCTTCTTGTGTCTCTATCTCTTCTTCTTTCTTTTTCTTTCTTTTCTTTCTTTCTTTCTTTCTTTCTTTCTTTCTTCATCTTCTTCTTCTTCACTTTTTTGTGTGTGTATCTGTTTCACTTTCTGTCTTTCGTCTTTCTCTGTCTGTCTGTCTGTCTGTCTGTCTGATCTGATCTCTCTCTCTCTCTCTCTCTCTCTCTCTCTCTCTCTCTCTCTCTCTCTCTCCTCTCTCTCTCTCTCTCTCTCTCTCTCTCTCTCTCTCTCTCTCTCTTCCCCTTTCGCCGCTTCTCCGTCTCTCCCAATAATTATGAAAACAGTATTACCAGGTTACAACAACAACAACACGTACGCCACAAGAACATCAAGTAGCAAAAAACAACAACAACAACAACAACAACGACGACGTCGACAAATCCCCCCCCCCCCACCACCACCACCCCCTCCCCCCCCCCCCAACCACCACCACGACCAACAACAACAAAGAAAAACTACAAACAGAATAAGTTGCAGATGACGTATGACAGAAACAGTACACCCGCAGGCTTTAGTTTATAATCTATTGTTAGAACTCCTTGACTGAATTTTTCTTTAGCAATAAATTATGCACCCCATAAACGTCCTCCCACCCCCACCCCCCACCCCTTCATGTGTAAACACCTGTGGTGTTATCATGCTGTTAAAACTGCCAGTGTGAATGACGGTGTGCGTGCGTGCGTGCGCGCGTGTGTGTGTGTGTGTGTGTGTGTGTGTGTGTGTGTGTGTGTGTGTGTGTGTGTGTGTGTGTGTGTGTGTGTGTGTTGTGTGTGTGTGTGTGTGTGTGTGTGTGTGTGTGTGTGTGTGTGTGTGTGTGTGTGTGTGTGTGTGTGTGTGTGTGTGTGTGTGTGTGTATGTGTGTGTGTGTGTGTGTGTGGGGGGGGGGGTGTCCGTGAGTGTGTGTGTGTGTGCGTGTGTGTGTGTGAGTCCGTGTGTGTGTGCGTGTGTGCGTGCGCGCGCGCGTACGTGTGTACGTGTCCGTAATGTGTGTATGGGGGTGGGGCGTGTTTGTGAGTTTTATGAGAGAGAGAGAGCGAGAGAGAGAGAGAGAGAGAGAGAGAGAGAGAGAGAGAGAGAGAGAGAGAGAGAGAGAGAGAGAGAGAGAGACAGACAGACAGACAGACAGACAGACAAAGATACAGACAAACCGACAGACATAGCCAGGAACGGCAAAGGGGATGATTGAGCATGCTCTTGACAATGCGTTCAATAAGGAAACGACACAACCCAAGGTTCGCACCATTTATGTATGCAGAGCGTGAGGGTGAATTGCATACAATAGGAAACTGCATATAGAAGAAACTGAGAGAGAAAAAAAAGTTAAGATGAGGCCTAACAGAAAGGAGTATGAGAAAAAAAAAGAACGTGAAAAGGAATGACAAGAATTGGAGCATTAAGACGCTAGATCACCAGCCGCGCGACAGCATTTTCAGCGGCTGTGCTTCGTCTCTCAGCTGATAACGAACCTTTAGGATAGATCATAATGTGAATACAGGCCCAAATGCTTGGCAGCATTTTCGGCTCCTGTGACCTTGACCTTTAACCTATGGTCTTCGTTTTCAAACCTGGCCTAGATATCCAAAGTAGCTATCTGCATGCAAAATCTGAGTATCATAGATCCCTCTGTTTACACGTTATCGTGTCAGGTGCTCGGCAGCATTTTCGGCTCCAGTGACCTTGCCCTTTGACCTATGACCTTCATTTTCGAACTTGGTCTGATATTTGTAGTACCTATCCGCATGCAAAATCTGACTGTCCTAGGTCCATGCGTTCAAACGTTATCATGCCAGGTGCTCGGCAGCATGTTTTACTCCAGTGACCTTGACCTTTGACCTATGACCTTCATTTTTGAACTTGGCCGAGTTATTCTTAGTACCTATCCGCATGCAACATTTGAGTGTCCTAGGTCCCTCCGTTCAAACGTTATCGCGCCAGGTGCTCGGAAGTATTTTCGGCGCCAGTGACCTTGACCTTTGACCTTCATTTTTTAACTTGGCCTAGACCTCTTCAGTGCCTATCCGCATCCAAAATGTGAGCGTCCTAGGTCCTTCAGTTATTGTACCAGGTATTCGACAGCATTTTCGGCTCCAGTGACCTTGACTTTTGACCTATGACCTTCATTTCAAAACTTGGCTTAGATACTCTTAGTGCGTATCCGCAATCACAATTTGACCGTCCTAGGTCCCTCCGTTAAAACGTTATCGTGTTAACATTGTCAGGTAGATAGGGACAGAATGCCTTGGGGCGAAAATGGTGTTTTACGTCCTCTCGGTCTGAACCAGACACATATGGGACATTTGTAAATACAAATATGGTGGGAACAATACTGGAGGCAATGCCCGGAGGCAGTACGAAACCAGTAAAGTCCCGATTTTTTTATTAATACAGATAGCTGTAGCGGTGACCACGCCTCGGTTAATTAAACCTCATCGGCTATGGCACCGCCACAAGTTAACATGATAGACTGACACTCAATGCCTTGAAAATGACAGAATGCCTTGAAAACATTACCAGCTTTTGCTCTCTTCGTTCGCGGCTGGTAATCATTCTGTGCATCTGTCATCGCGTGGCGCAACTGCAAGATCCAAGGAACCATTGTAAGCTTACCAAGTTTCGCTACGATCGGCTCAGCGGTTTAGGCGCTAATGAACCGGAACACATTTCGGTCACATATACGCACACACATACATACACACACATACATTATCCTTCTCTTCATCCTCTTTCTTCTTCTCTCCCCCCTCCTCCTTCTCCTTTTTTATGTTCTTCTTCAGTCGCAGTTACTACTATATTGTGACATTTCTTATTTTTCTTCTTCTTCTTCTTCCTCTTCTTCTTCTTCCTCTTCTTCTTCTTCTTCTTCTTCTTCTTCTTCTTCTTCTTCTTCTTCTTCTTCTTCTTCTTCTTCTTCTTCTTCTTCTTCTTTCTTTGCTTCTTTCGTTTCTCTGTCTTTGTTTCTTTTTCTTTTTTTCTTCTTTTCTTCTTCTCCTTCTCCTTGATGTCCATTGAATACCAATGAATGGAAGATTATGGCGTCCCAAAGAGTCCCAAGTGCTTACTCTACACTACAAGGGGGGGGGGGGGTGTGTATTATTTTGAGCACAGCATTTCTGGAAAGTGAATAATAATATGATTATGTTAAGTAGGCCTACAGTGTCAATTACTGTCACACTTATACTCGGCGTCTGTCACATCCCCCACATGTGTTTGTACACGCCATCTGGAGACGTCACATACTATTAATGACGGATCGTGTATGAGGGTCTACATGATAATGTAAGAAACAAGACGCAAAACCTTCAAGGCTCACTCGAACAGTCACATGTGGGGACAACAACAAACAAAGATTGAGGGGGGTGTCTAAAGTACAAGATTGCCAATAATATTTAAAGGCACAAATGAAACTATCGTTAATGGATACAACGGAAGAAGAAAAAAAGTGCCCGTGCCGAGAATCGAACCCGGAACCATTGGCATGAGAGACAGAAGCTCTACGCAATGAGCTATCGAGGCTTTCACTGTGGAATGCTTTCTTAACTCATGTTGCCTGTTGAATACTCTCTAACCCACTAATCTAAAACGTTATTTGTTTGTTATCTGTTTGCAGTGTTGTTTTAAGTATTCAATTATTAAGTATTTTAATTATCAAAATCATGAATGTTTGAAAGCTTGCATAGGCATCTATATGTGTGCAAAGTTTGAGCAATGCACGCCTTCTATTTCCCGAGAAAATGCCAACGTTAAAGTTTGGAGATTGGACCACGGACGCAACACACACACACGCACGCACACGCACACACGCACACGCACACACACACACACACACACACACACACACACACACACACACACACACATACGACACACACACACACACATACGACACACACACACACACACACAGACACAGACACACAACCGAACAGCTATCATACTATAGAC
>CM065688.1:14581689-14589189 GCA_017654935.2 Phymorhynchus buccinoides | reverse complement strand
GGTAGAGTCTGTACTTTGTAGTGAAGCTGATGTTGCTTTTCCAAATTCTGCTCAGTCTAGCCATAGCTGCTGTAGCTTGTGTAATCCGCTGATGGATCTCTGCGGTGCGGCTGCCATCTTTGGACAGAAGTGCTCCCAACTACTTGAAGTTCTTCACTGTGTACTTGGTCTGTGTATACGTTAAGATTATTCAAATAAATCTCTATTTCCCCATGGCAAGTGTTAGGCCACTCATAATATGACTTACAACTCACTGTGTTACCATGGGGAAATAGAGATATTTTGTGAACTTGCTAACGTGTACACACACCTTAATATGACTTACAACTTACGGTGTGGCCATGGGGAAATATAAATAGTTTGTGAATAATGTTAACGTGTACAAAGACCTTTAATATGACTTACAACACACTGTGTTGTCATGGGAACTAATATTAATATTTTGTGAATAACGCTAACGTGTACACACTGTGTTGCTATAGGGAAATAGAGATATCTTGTGAAATTAAAGGTCTGTGTACACGTTAACACCATTCACAAGATATTTCTATTTCCCCGTGGCAACACAGTGATCTGTAAGTCTTATTAAGAGTGGGCTATCACTGTCACGAGCTACCTATTTTCATGCGACAATCACTGTGTTGCCATGGGGAAATAGAAATACCTCGTGAATAATGTTAACGTGTACACAGACCTTAATGTGTACCGATACTTTTATCAACTCTTTTGACAACACGTTATTGAGTTAGCTGAAGCTACACAATTTGAAGGGAAGCCAAGCTACTCCAAAACACAAACACTAACACACACACACACACACACAGACACACACACTGCAGCGGAAGGAGACGTGAAGCACAGCCAACAACGGAGGAAGTCAAGATTTAATTGGGTTGGAGTTGCCCGCGTGCACACTTTTATAAACAGAGGTCGACAAAAGTTAAGGACCTCTGGGCCTGTAGTCACATTGAGATAGTATGAGACGTATCATCATGATATATATTAGAAGTCCTTTTAAAGTAGTAGGCTTAATAGGACTTTCCATTAATAAAAAAAACCCCACCCAACCTCTTAAAGACCCACCAGATCACTTGTTAAAAAAATCACGGGTTTCACGTGTTTTCCCTCTTATAGCTGGAAATAAATCTTGTTTTGACCAGGTCTGACGCCCATACAAACGCCCCCAAATTCAAACCGAAACATCATTTTAAAGAGCAGCCTCAAGTTGAAGTTGGGGACATTTGTATGTGGGTCACAGCTACCCAGAAAAAAACAAAGGACTTAATAATGGTGCGTCAGTGTGTCTGTTTAATGCTCTGTGAAATGACTTTAAAGGGCCAGCCACACTGCATACGATTCGATTCCCTGCGATCCGATTGGACATTTGTGAGGCATGATTCACGTGAAATTCTACTGTCTAAATGAATCTGATGAAATCTTACTATAGTTTTGTTCACTGTATTATTTTGTACACGAATCTGATGAAATATTTATTTGTGATTTTTTTTTGGTATCAGACATTTCATTTGATTCCAATATGGTTGGTTGTGAAAGTGACAAGTGTTGTTTGAGCTGCATGGCCAAGGCTAGAGACGATGCAAGTCACAAGTCACAAGTCACAGCATTTATTATCCTTAAAAGGATATTACAGTTTTGGGTTGCACATAAATGTAAAACATAAAACGTAAAACCCAACACATCACAGGTCTAATATCGCAGCATTCACGCGAAACACGCGCACGCAGTCGACATGCACCCATTCATTGACGAGATTTAAGATAATAATAACAATCATAATAATAATGGTAATAATAATAATAACAGCAACAACAACAACAACAACAACAACAACAACAACACTAATACTACTAATAAAATCGATAATAATAATAATAATAATAATAATAACAATAAAACAAGGCAAAAAAGAGAGTAAACGGGTTTTGAACATGAATGCAGGTTTGTACAGAGTACACACACACACTCACACGCTCATGCATGCATGCACAGAGAGACAGACAGAGAGAGAGAGAGAGAGAGAGAGAGAGAGAGAGAGAGAGAGAGAGAGAGAGAGAGAGAGAGAGAGAGAGAGAGATTATACACCCACCCATACACACACACAATCACATGCATGCACAGAGAGAGAGAGAGATGAGCTCATGAGAGGAGATGCAGAGAGAGAGAGAGAGAGAGAGAGAGAGAGAGAGAGAGAGAGAGAGAGAGAGAGAGAGAGAGAGAGAGAGAGAGAAGAGAGAGAGAGAGAGAGAGAAAGAGAGAGAAAGAGAGAGAGAAGATATATAGATAGAGAAATAATATATATATTATACACCCACCCCACTCATGCATGCATGCAGAGAGAGAGAGGGAGAGAGAGAGAGAGAGAGATAAAGAGAGAGGGAGAGAGATAGAAAGATAGATACACACATGCACACACATGTGAGCACATGCGTACACACACATGCACACACACACATACAAACACTCGTTCCCATATAATGCAAGGTAGAGTTAAAAATAAGAAAACACATCGAATACAAGGAGCGCTTCCAGGTGCCAAACTGGAGATCACTCTCCTGGCTTATATTGCTCACTTGTGTCAAATAAGACACAAATTTTGATCGCACGTGGCAAGACAGACAGAGAGAGAGAGAGAGAGAGAGAGAGAGAGAGAGAGAGAGAGAGAGAGAGAGAGAGAGAGAGAGAGAGAGAGAGAGAGAGAGAGAGAGAGAGAGCTTCGCGTTAACGCTATAAACAGGCTTTTAAATGGAACACCACCTGGTGCCCAAAGGCTACGGACGATAACTCCTCCTAAATAGTCCGCATTGAAAAGTCTATGATTCGCACACTGTTTGCTCAGCACACAGACGTTGTCACACAAAATATCACTGAATGAATGGGAAATGAACGTGGAAAGACATTACGACCGATCACGATTTGAGCACAATGTTGCAGCACGCACACACATGTTGCAGCCTAAATAAGCTGACATGTCCAGAATTAAACTTAAAGCTGCAGCATCCGATTCTAGGAATCTAGGATTCTAGGAACCGGGTGGCTATTTTTAGACACACGCATCTACCAGCAAGAGGAGAAAAGAAGGGGTTTGCTGGCAGCGTGTCGCGGCGAAAACTGCCGTTTTTCATGAAAATCTGTTTAACGTCCTCCAGTCTGGAACAGACACACATGTGACATTAGTAGATATAAAGATGTTGGGAACGATCCTGGAGGCAATGCCTGGAGGCAGTACAACACCAGTAAAGTCCCGACTTTTTAACAATACAGATATTTACCAGTATATGTTGCCGTTTTTGCTCGCCTCCCTCCTGTTATAGCCCTGTCGTGCCTTTAATAACCACAGCTTCACGACCCTGCCTCAGTAAAAGAAACCTGAGCCAAACTAATTCAACCAATGGTCCTTTACTTTTGGGAGTGTCTGTATCATCAGGGACCTTCCGCTTCCTCAGTCTTTCTCTCTCTGTCTCGCCGGTTGAATTGAACTGCAGCGAAGCTAAACTAATTCAACCGATGGTCCTTTACTTTTGGGGGTGTCTGTATCGTCGGGGATGTTCGGCTTCCTCAGTCTTTCTATCTCTATCTCGCCGGTTGAATTGAACTGCAGCGAAGCTAAACTAATTCAACCGATGGTCCTTTACTTTTGGGGGTGTCTGTATCGTCGGGGATGTTCGGCTTCCTCAGTCTTTCTATCTCTATCTCGCCGGTTGAATTGAACTGCAGCGAAGCTAAACTAATTCAACCGATGGTCCTTTACTTTTGGGGGTGTCTGTATCGTCGGGGATGTTCGGCTTCCTCAGTCTTTCTATCTCTATCTCGCCGGTTGAATTGAACTGCAGCGAAGCTAAACTAATTCAACCGATGGTCCTTTACTTTTGGGGGTGTCTGTATCGTCGGGGATGTTCCGCTTCCTCAGTCTTTCTATCTCTATCTCGCCGGTTGAATTGAATTTCAGCGAAGCGGTGCGCTGACCCCATTAAATACGACAAGCTAAATTGAATTGGCCTGTAGCGACATACAGTGGAACCTATGGCATTCCAAACGTCAAACAATTATTTGCTCGATTTTTAGTGGTAAAATGAGGCATTTTCCTCATTCTGTGCACACAATTCATTCTGTGGTGCACAGAATTCATTCTGTGGCACACACAATTCATTCTGTAGGACAGAATTCATTCTGTAGGACAGAATTCATTCTGTAGGACAGAATTCATTCTGTAGGACAGAATTCATTCTGTGGCACACACAATTCATTCTGTAGGACAGAATTCATTCTGTAGGACAGAATTCATTCTGTGGCACACACAATTCATTCTGTAGGACAGAATTCATTCTGTGCACAAAATTTATTCTGTGGGATACACATTTCATTTTGTTGGCGCAGAATGAATTATGTGTCCCACAGAATAAATTTTGTGCACAGAATGAATTCTGTTATCCCACAGAATGAATTCTGTCCGACAGAATGAATTCTGTCCGACAGAAAAAATTCTGTCCGACAGAATAAATTCTGTCCTATAGAATGAATTCTGTCCTATAGAATGAGTTCTGTGGGAAACACAATTCATTCTATGGAGAACGAGGCTCATTTGCATATGATGGCGATTGTAGGTACCTAGGTAGTGTTCATTAGTTTAGAAATGTGTTGTTGGAAATGTATGCAACTGTCTTAAAAAAAACTTTTTTGTAATTAAGACCCCCCCCCCCCCCTTTCTTTTCAAATAAAAGAAAATAATTATATTATACGAAACCTGCTAACAATAGTATAACTCCTCTTATTTTGGCCTACCAAAGCAACGCCGACATTTCTTGGTGTACGATCGATCGATGACAGGAAGACCAAAAATTGATCTACTGCCGTTCTCAAGAGTAGCGACGCTTTTTGGAGTGAGTTGTCAAACAATCTACAATCGCCTACAAGAAGAAGGTAGGCAGTTTGCCCCCCCCCCCCCTCCTCCACACACACACACACACACACACACACACACACACAGTGACGTCATATGCAAATGAGCCTCATTCTCCATAGAATGAATTGTGTTTCCCACAGAACTCATTCTATAGGACAGAATTTATTCTGTCAGACAGAATTCATTCTGTCGGACAGAATTCATTCTGTCGGACAGAATTCATTCTGTGCACAAAATTTATTCTGTGGGACACAGAATTCATTCTGCGCACAAAATGAAATGTGTATCCCACAGAATAAATTTTGTGCACAGAATGAATTCTGTCCTACAGAATGAATTGTGTGTGCCACAGAATGAATTCTGTCCTACAGAATGAATTCTGTCCTACAGAATGAATTCTGTCCTACAGAATGAATTGTGTGTGCCACAGAATGAATTCTGTCCTACAGAATGAATTATGTCCTACAGAATGAATTGTGTGCGCCACAGAATGAATTATGTGCACAGAATGAGGAAAGTGCCTCATTTTACCACTAAAAATCGTGCAAATAATTGTTTGACGTTTGGAATGCCATAGGAACCTCCCTTATAAGACCTTAAAAATTCATCCAAAATAAAGTCTTTTAAGGGAGGGTTCTTAGAAGGGAGGTAATTTTAATACTTACAAAGAAGGACAATGTCTCAGAGAAGCAGGTCTTATGTGGGAGGGAGTCTTATAATGGGAGGTCTTATAAGGGAGGTTCCACTGTAGTAGAAACTTGTGTGTGTGTGTGTGTGTGTGTGTGCGTGCGTGTGCGTGCGTGCGTGCGTGCGTGCGTGCGTGAGTGTGTGTGTGTGTGTGTGTGCGTGTGTGCGTGCGTACGTCAGTGCGTGCGTGCGTGAGTGAGTGTGTGTGTGTGCGTGTGTGTGTGTGTGTGCGCGCGCGCGTGCGTGCGTGCGTGTGTGTGTGTGTGTGTGTGTGTGTGTGTGTGTGTGTGTGTGTGTGTGTGTGTGTGTGTGTGTGTGTGTGTGTGTGTGTGTGTGTGTGTGTGTGTGTGTGTGTATGTGTGTGTTGCTAGCATCCTTTTCTTCGTCTCTCAGTCTTTGTCTGTCAATCTGTATTTGTCGTGTGGTTGAATCTGTCCATATCTCTCTGTTTGTTTCTCCGTTTATCTCTTCTCTCCCTCTCTCTTACTGTCTGTCCGTCTGTCCGTCACTATCTCTGTCTACCTACCTGTCTGTCTGTGTCTGTTTTCACGGTAGGAACTTGGCAGTTCATACTACTTAGGTCTGTGATCATAATTAATATTGTTGGGCGCGATTCCATGATTTTTGCCACACACGCGTGTTCGCCAAGTTCTTACTGCGTATGTCTGTGATAATAATTATATATTTATTAGCCTATTGTTGGGCGTGATTCCATAATTTTTGCCACACATGCGTGTTCAGCACATGCGGTGTCCTTGAGTTTGTAAAAATGGTCAGCCACACCGCATACAATTCGACCCCAACGCGATGCGATTGTGACGTTTGTGAGGCGCGATTCGGTCTCGTGAAATTCTATTGTCTAAATGAATCCTGATGCAATCCGAACTAGTTTTGTTCACAATAGTTGTAGTAAGTCCCCCCCGTACACGAATCTGGCGAAATATGTGTAGGGAAGACGGGGTAAAAAGCCCATGGGCGGGTAAGAAGCCCATGCCAATGATCTTATGAAATAACGCAAATTTCAGTCAAATTTTGCCCATGAGACGAGTGTTAATTGTTACTCCATGGGCGGGTAAGAAGCCCATGCCAATTATCTCATGAAATGAAGCACATTTCAGTCACATTTTGCCCATGAGACGAGCGTTATTAATGTTTAGCGTTCGTCTCATGGGCAAAATTTGACTGAAATTTGCTTCATTTCATGGAGATCATTGGCATAGGCTTCTTACCCGCCCATGGGCTTTTTACCTCGTCTTCCCCTAATTTTGTATTGGACAGTTGATTTGATTCGTTCGTGTATAATGGGGGTCTACGTTGAGTATGGTCAAAGACTGTATAGGGGAAGATAAGCATCCGGTCACTTTTCCCTATATGAGTAGTGAGGACAGAAACACTGGTTATGTCCCTTTTAAACAGGACACATTTGACACGTCGCTAGGCCAGTTGAATTCTCCGTTCAAGTTCCAGTCTGAGTTTTTGGATAGCCTGCACTGCGAATAGTGTACTGTCCCCACTAACGATAATTCTATCAGCCCGGTTCGCTGAGCTCTTAAGTAGTCCATCTTACCCTTTTAGAATATCTTTGGTATAGTCAACGAAAACGGTAGAATCATATTTAGACGGAAGTCCCACCTTGGCACGAGGCTGTGTCAGACCAGTTGACATATAGCTAGAACGCCAAGGCTACATCAACATGTTGTTATGCTCTGAATGGTTGTGCGGGGGATTGTCTTTTAGCCATGACAAGCTTCTAGCATAACATCATCAGTCTAAAATCCTCCGAAGTTAGAGTGTGGCTGCTCACGTGGCGGGTGTAAACAAAAACGGTAACACACGTAATGTTCTCATCCCTAGCTCAGTGGTGCATTTGTACGGAAAATGTTCAAGTGATT
>CM065688.1:14561689-14564189 GCA_017654935.2 Phymorhynchus buccinoides | reverse complement strand
GGAGAATTAGGGGTGACCTAATTCAAACTTATAAAATATTTAATAGTGTAGATGACCTAAATGTACATGACTTATTCACAATATCAGATTTTGACAAAACAAGGAACAGTACCGACAAAATATTTATTCAACATTGCAGGACTAATAATAGAAAATTTTATTTTACTAACAGAGTTGCACCTGTATGGAATAAATTACCACCTAACATGAAAAGAGCACAGAATACTAACATTTTTAAAAACCTTCTCGACGAATGGAATGACTATAAGGCAGTTATGTATGATTACGATGAATAATATTAACAAAAACTGAGTGTGCGACAGACCGAGACAAACAACTAAATAAAATAAAAGATGGGACAGGAAAGCCTTACGGATATGTTTTGAGTCCCTAAATCCTAATCCTAATCCTAATTGTGTTTTATGTCCTGTCAGGACAAATGTCTGATAAAATTGTAATACTGCACACTTTGTCTTATTGATTTCTGTAAGAGCCATATATATATATATACGTACATTTTCTGACGCAGTGTATGCAGCAACTAGTTATCCCCAAAGGGATGAGAGTTAGATTTGGTCATGACGCACTTCCAAAAGTTGAATTCCTACATTCGTCCATCAAAACTACTTTGACAACTGCCAATGTTGATATTCTTAGGACTTGCAGGGACAGTTACCAGACACTGGTCAACAAAGAAAGAGAGCTACTAGATGATAAACTGCATGCCTACTTTCAGGATTCAGACTATTTCACTTTTGAGGCAGTTCTTCGATTCAAATACCATCTGTACTGTGCCAAACGGAAAACTAACTTCAAAAGGAAACAACGAAAACTAGAGACTCTGATACATGAAAAAGCTCTCCAAGACGCAGATCTGGCTAGGCCTTCTTCTAACCCTCTTTCCAACAAGAAATCCAGATCGAGGAGATTCAAAAAGAACCGCTGCCATGTCCCACACAGCACCACCCTCAGACAAAACAAGGAACTTGTGGTAAATCTTTCAGACAAACAGTTGACTGATGAACAGTACCATGTTTTAGCCCTTGGTCCCAAATTCTGCCCTACACCCCGAACCCTAGACCACGACCAGCTGTGTGACGACGTAGTGGAGGGGTGCAGGAAACTGCGCCTCAAGGAGCTGTTCTACGACCCTGACGCCCCGCCAGATTCCCAGCCCACAGCACCCAAGTTCTACAAACCAACCGGGTTCGTACCACCCAAAGGGAGACAAAAGGAACTGGACATTTTTTGTGACACCCTACAGAATCGTGTGGAACACTTCAAATCAGAAAAGCCCTTACATTCTAATTTATCTCTCCCTGAACGAAAAGCTGTGCAGGAACTCCGCCAAGATGTAATGGACAGATCCATCCGGATAAGTGTGGCTGATAAGGGAGGGAAGGTTGTGGTACAAAACACAGGTGACTATGTCAAAGAAGCAAATCGATTGTTAGATAACAGAGTGCATTATGAGGTAGTAAAGAAAGACCCCACCCCCCAAATTGTCACAAAAAGTAACTCTGTTACAAACGATCTTTTGGCTAAAGGTGCTATAGATACAACAACACACAAGTGGGCTATCACTGATAGTAAAGCAGTCAGGACTCCTTTGTTTTACCACCTTCCCAAGATTCATAAGTCCCTACAACAACCTCCGGGTAGGCCCATCGTCTCAGGGGTCGGAGGACCTACAGAAAAACTCTCTGCTCTAGTAGATCACTGGTTACGAGAAACTGTCTCCTCCCTACCAAGTTACATTCAGGACTCTACCCATTTCCTCAGAACTATTAAGGACTGGAACCTCCAACATGGCCCTTTCTCTGACGTGACTCTAGTGACCATTGACGTAGTAGGACTGTACTCCAACATACCCCACCAAGACATGAACGACGCAGTAGAACACTACCTTCAACAGACTGTTGACCCTAACATGCCACCTACACAGACAGTCCTTGACATAATGAACCATGTACTCCATAACAACTATTTCTCGTTCGAAGGCAAAACTTACCATCAAGTTTCTGGAACTGCAATGGGAACCCCCATGGCACCCTCTGTTGCTAATCTTTTCATGGGGTGGCTTGAAACCAAGCTCCTTGCCAACAGCCCAGTACCAGTACCCTCCTCTTTCTGGAAACGTTTTATTGACGACATATGTCTTCTCTGGACTAGGTCCCAGACTGAACTGCAAACCTTCCTGTCGTACCTCAATACTGTTCATCCTACCATCAAATTCACTCACAGCTCTTCTACTGACCAACTTTCCTTCCTTGACATTCGACTTTTCCTTGACAACGGTTTCATACACACAGACCTCCATACCAAACCTACTGACTCACACGCATACCTACACTACAGCTCCAGCCACCCAGGTCACTGCAAAGCAAACATCCCGTACAGTCAGTTCATCAGGATCAAACGACTTTGCTCCAAACCCGAAGATTTCACCACTCGCTCAGAGCAAATGTTCCAATTCTTTCTGCAGAGAGGATACAAACAT
>CM065688.1:14536689-14549189 GCA_017654935.2 Phymorhynchus buccinoides | reverse complement strand
AGATGGGGAAACATCTGCGACCGTGCTGACCTTGACCTTTTTCTATTTTCTTTTGATCCCACCCACACTAGAGAAGAAACTACGCCACCTGACCCAGTTTCTCCTGCACGTGCAACGACGACAGGGCGAAGACTGTCACTGCGTGTTGAAGAGAACCTTCCTGGATCCCACCACGAACAACTCTGAAGGCCACGCCGCCGCGCAGTTGGTGACCTCCAGCGAATCTCTGACCCTACTACTAAGGCAACAACGGTTCACGGACCCGCTGCGGGACGTTCCTGGACGAAGCCCTTGCTACGGGGACTCGGAGTCTCGGAACGGAGACACAGCAGAGGGGGAGATTGTTCCAGGGAGCGGTGATTGTGCTGGAAGAAAGAAGGAGGTGACGGGGCTAGTTGGGGAGCCAGCAGAGAGGCGTGATTGTTTTGTCCGCCGGGGGGATTCTGTCGAGGTGACCAGCGCTCGTCTCGAGGATACACCGGTTGAGGAGGGTGGCGAAGGGGGGAGTTGCAAGCGAGGAGGCATCCAGCTTCATATCAGGGTGAGAAGTTTTGAGTTACAATTTTTAAAAAAAAGTTTGACATTTGGATGGCACGTGTGTGTGTGTGTGTGTGTGTGTGTGTGTGTGTGTGTGTGTGTGTGTGTGTGTGTGTGTGTGTGTGTGTGTGTGTGTGTGTGTGTGTCTGTGTGTCTGTCTGTCTGTCTGTCTGTCTGTCTGTGTGTGTGTGTGTGTGTGTCTGTCTGTCTCTGTGTGTGTGTGTTTGCATGTCCTTGTGTGCGTGCGTATGTGTGTGTGTGTGTGTGTGTGAGAGAGAGAGAGAGAGAGAGAGAGAGAGAGAGAGAGAGAGAGAGAGAGAGAGAGGTAGGTAGGTTGGTGGTAGTGCAAATGTTCAGGTTACATTACTTTAAACGTAAGCGAACTGTTTGAGATTGTTGTTGATGCTGTTGACATACCCTGGCTAAAAGACTCCGGGGATCAGCCGAAGCACTCGAACACGATGGTACAAAATACATCAGCTAGGGATGAGAACATTACGTTTGTGGTGACCGTTTTTTGATTACCCCGCCACGCGGTCAGCCACACTCCGTCTTCGGGGGGAGTTTGAGATTGATAAGTAATCATAACTTTTTTTTTGGCTACTGTTTCCAATCCTTATTGTTTCCATATAAACCTTGAAAAGAAAATCACTAGTTTCTCTCACAATTTGTTTTTGTTTTTTGCGTAACATTTTTTCCACATCTCATAATCCGAACTTCTGCTTGATGCGATCTGAGCTAGCTTAACATCCAAACCAATATTTGCTGCGAAGTAAAGGATAGGCTCTATAACTTAAGTTTAGAACAGCACTTATATACTTATGCAAGATTTATGTGTTTCATTGTAACATTTGTACGGTTTTATCACCTTTTTCCAATAATAACTTGGGAGAAAAAAAATCGTCATATGTGCTATGATATTTCTGTGGCTCAGCAGTGGTATTTCTAACTTCCGCACATGTGACCCAGCACCACGAAAGGGACATTAAGTCGCTGGTCTAGTTTCGCACAACAGGCTTGCACAGTCAACAATATCGTTTTTGATCAATGTTGAGTTATGTGTGGACTGGACTTGAACCAATTTATTGTCAGATTAACTATAAAAGTTGTACTGAGCAGAGTATTTTCTTCAGCTAGGCTAAGCTTTAGACTGATTTCTCAAAATGGCCACAGTCACCCTACCAACTTTAAATGCTCATACAGGGCTCCCAGGGACCCCCATTTGGGGGTCTATGAAGCACTAACATTCTAAAGGACCCTCTAAAAGAATGTGCAGGGGGTCCCAGGGCTGCACTAGAAAAATATTTTTCGCATTCACAATGCCACTGAGACCCTCTATCCCGCCTCTAGGACCCTCTGGGACCCCTTGTTTTGCGTGACGACTGGGAGCCCTGTGACATAACTCTAAAACGGAAAGAGTTACAAGAATGGTTCTTATATCTTTAGAAAGAGAATTGTCTGAGGTTTCTCACTGTACCATTTTCTCAGAATTGTCATTTTGACACTCAAATGTCCCTTTCGTGGTGCTGGGTCACATCTGCGATTTTTTTTTATTATAGAGGAGGCCAGTATAAACCACAATTAAAGAGAACAGAGAGAGAACCACCCCTAGTAGTATATTTTGCGTGTCTCCTGTGACATTTCCGTTTTATTCTACTAAATTTCTTCGCCTTTCTTATTTCCGTTTGTAATCACTCCTACGTTCATTTTAATCTAGCCCTACAGGAATATTAAAAGCACAGATGATGAACAATAATGATCATGAATAATTGTTTTCTTTTGTTTTCCTTTTTTGTTGTTGCTCTTAATATTGAAAATTGACATTTGTTTATTTTCTTAAA
Source organism: Phymorhynchus buccinoides (assembly GCA_017654935.2). Lineage (NCBI taxonomy): Eukaryota > Metazoa > Mollusca > Gastropoda > Neogastropoda > Raphitomidae > Phymorhynchus > Phymorhynchus buccinoides. The sequence goes on along the minus strand of CM065688.1, from coordinate 14,546,811 downwards.
CATGTTAATATGATTGTGTCTGTGTTTGCCAGCCGCCCATATTAGAGAATAAATGTGAGAAGGCACACTATAACCTTCAAGCTTGTTGCTGCCGTTATTTTTAGGGTGATCGGACTATTGCGATGGGCTGGTTTGTATTTTTTTTCTTTTTTCTTCTTTTTTTTCTTCTGTCTGTCCCAAGGATATCTCCCGAACCGCTTGACCGAATCGCGTCAAATTTTGTGTGAAGGTGTGCCTCCTTAATAGGAAGAGATCGGCGCAAACCATTTTGCCGTCGTGACCTTGACCTTGACGTACGACCTTGAAAACCGAAAATCTATTTTTAGCCATATCTCAGGCACCGATCAACATAGGATGTTGAAACTTGGTATGAAGGTGGTTTGGCTTATGCCCGTTCTGATGATGGCATACCGATCAAGTTCAAGGTCAAAAAGATCGCTGGAGCCTGAAAATCGGAGGGTCATTTTTTTCTCCTTCTGTCTGTCCCAAGGATATCTTTCGAACGGGTTGACAGAATCACGTCAAATTTTGTGTGCTGGTGTGTCACCATGAGAGGAAGGCATCCGCGCAAACCATTTTGCCGTCGTGACCTTGACCTTGGCGTACGACCTTGAAAACCGAAAATCTTTCAGGGGCCATAACTCCCACACCGTTAGTGTTAGAGTCTTCAAATTTGGCATGAAGGTACTTTGGCTTATGCCCGTTCTGATGGTGACATACCGATCAAGGTCAAGGTCACGGTCCGGGCGATCAGTAGGCCTTGCAAGTGGTAGGGGTCTACACATTGGGTTTTAAGCCATATTTTCCACATTGGTACTTGACAGAAGCGCTTCAGATTGTGTGTGGTACTGTATACCCTAGAGAAGAAAACATCCGAGCATAAATTATCACCATGCTGACCTTGACCTTGAAGTGTGACCTTGAAAACCGAAATTTCCTTCTTTGCGCTATATGTTTCTTCTTCAAGCTGTATCTCGTGAACTAGAAGACAGAATCCCTTCCAATTTTGTGTCAGGATGTGACACTCTACGGGGTGTCGCAAGTGCGTGGCATTGCTGGTGACGGACATGTCTGCCGCTCGGCGACGCCCTTGTGTTGTTGTTGATGTCATTTGGATATAATTATATGGGTTGTTGGTCAATTAAAAAAATATTCAGCAGCAGTGCAGTGTCTCCTCGGTTGGTTGCCTCCTGATGTACTAAGTACATAGATTCGCTCCCATTGAACTGTTGTTCTCGGATTCTGCGACCTGAATAAGCCGGGGTGTGGCTGCGAATTGAGATTCGAGATGAGCGGCGTGGGAGCAACGCCACTGTACGGCCCAGAAGATGGGACAGCAAACAAAAAGAAGTTTTTTTTAAACCAACAACAAAAAGACAAGACGAAGGTGACGCCGAGCGGCAGACATGTCACCGGTCCCGTTTTTCCGTCCACAACTTATTCACTCGAAACCATAATGTGACCCAGCACCACGAAAGGGACATTAAGTGCCAAACGTACTGACCGTTCTGAGAACATCATATATTTGGAAACTTCAGATACATTCTCTTTGTTACGATACAAGAACCATTCCTGTATCTTGCTTTCTTTCTTCTAGGGTTATGAGCATTTAAAGTTAGTAGGGCGAGTGTTGGCCATTTTGAGAAAAAAACGCAGTCTAAAGTCTAGCCTAGCTGAAGAAAATGCATGGACTTACTCGTTTCAAAGCACTTAGAAGACAATTTAGAGACCATATTAAAGATTGTCCTTTATAAATATGGAAAAAAAAGATGTTAGAGAACATGAAAGTATCCGTAACTCAAAATTGACACACAAAAAAGAGATTTTTGACTTTCCAAGCCTGTTGTGAAAATTTAGCCCAGCGACTTAATGTCCCTTTCGTGGTGCTGGGTCACATATTCTTTCCACTCTTCCTCTCCCTCCTTCACCCCTTTGGGTGATGGGGATCAAGGATATCATCAGTCACGGTTGTCCCTCGGGTCCGAGGATGACCCCTCGCTGTGCCTTCATCGGTGGATGCGTGTGGTTTTAGAGTGCAAGAATACAGTCGAACCTCAATAAACCGAGCACCCAACAGACTGGTCAAAACTGTCCGTCATAGTGAGGTGCCCACTTTGACTATACCGAATCACTCCACGCAAAGGCAGCACATAAATACACGAATAATGAAAAGAATGACTATTTTATCGACAAACATTGACTGACGAAGCAAAGGAATGATTTTCACTCAACTTTTCTGTGATCCTTCCTTTACCTTGATTTTTCAAAGTTCCTTTCCCGCAATGTTTGTTTAACCCTTTCACCGCCAGCCATATTTCAGCCAAAATTTTCCATTAAATATGCCTGGGTAGAGAACAAACTCCAATCTGAAGTATTGGGGATTCTTCTGTGACATATAAAATAAGGTCTATCCTTCATTCCCAAAACTAAGACGATAGGGTCTTTGGATAATAGACCCCAATTTGATGCCTTTTAGTGACATAGGTGTTAAATAACTGTGGTGCTAAAATGCGACTTTGGCGGTGAAAGGGTTAAAAACATAATATACAGCCTGAACCTTTTCTTTGACTATGCTGCTAAAAAATCGTGATCAGGGTGGTCGGTTACCGAGTGGTAAATTACACTAGTTAATAGTGATTACAGACTGAGATCACTGTGTCCGTTGTCCTGAATAGCGTGGTGGCCGCTATGCCGGAGACACGCTCAGTAATAAAGAAGAAGGAAAAACAATTACAGACTGACAAAAAAACTGTCCGGTATACTGAGGTGCCCGCGATACTGAGCTGGCCGTTAAGTGAGGTTCGACTGTATAAAAATATGATAATTGGGAAGAGTTGCATCTGTATTGTTAAACGTTTGGGACTTTCCTGGTGTTGCACTGCCTCCGGGCAATGCCTGCAGGATCGTTCCTACCATCTTTATATCTACTAATGTCCCATATGTGTCTGTTCAAGACCGGAGGACGTTAAGCAGAATTTCATTCATATGCGGCTAATGGTTTGCCTTCTCAATAATCCGAGGTTTGTTTCTTCTTCTTCTTTGTTCGCTCAGACAGTTTCCTGTCACATGAGCGTAGATGCGTCATGCTGCTGCCGTTATGCGCCTAACTAAGAAAAAGTTAGGCCCAGCATGTCCGACTTCAGCTGAAGAAATCTTTGTAAGAATTTGTAGGAAAAAGGCAGGAGAATGGACCAGTAAGATAGAATGATAGCAGATGACAGTAAGCAAAAGGAAAAAGGCAGAGTCAAAGAGAGTGACAGATTAGAGGAAGTTACAAGCACAGAACTTCCAGAAAGTGGGGGAACTATTTGTACAAAAGACACCCGGTATCCCCACGGGAGGGGGAGAGTTTGGTTTGTTTTTAAGCATTAATTCGTTGTTTTTTAATTGTGGATTATGATTTCCCCCCCTCAGTTTTCCTCGGGCAAGGAGGATATTCTTAAAGAGAGCAAAACCATCCACGATTTTCTTCACCGCTTGAAGCTGTTTCACCCAAAGGTGAGTGATATGACTTCAGTGGGGGTAAATTACGCTGGAGCGAGCAGAAGCATCGCAAATCAGAGACACCAGTCCTGCGCTTGTTGTAGTGTCTTGTATCCAAGTAGCTAGTATTACTCTGAGAGAGAGAGAGAGAGAGAGAGAGAGAGAGAGAGAGAGAGAGAGAGAGAGAGAGGGAGAGGGAGGGAGAGGGAGGGAGGGAGTGAGAGAGAGAGAAGGAGGGATGGAGAGAGAGAGAGAGAGAGGGAGGGAGTGAGAGATAGAGATAGATTTATGTTTTTCTACACATAAAAAGAACCACACACACACAGAGAAAGAGAGAGATAGATAGAGAGAGAGAGAGAGAGAGTTTTTAAGAGGTGTGTGTGTGTGTGTGTGTGTGTGTGTGTGTGTGTGTGTGTGTGTGTGTGTGTGTGTGTGATAAAATTGGCTTCATGCTTTTAAAAACTTGTTGTTATTAGAATAAAGTTCTAGAAAGACAGGGTGTAGAAATAGAGAACGAGAGAGAGAGAGAGAGAGAGAGAGAGTAAATAAAATGCAGGGGAGAATGAGATTGGAATATACATGGGGTTTTCTTCTTCTTCTTCGATCGCTCAGACAGTTTCCTGTCAATTATGAGCGCAGATGCGTCAGGCTGCCGTTATGCGCTTAACTAAGAAGTAGTTAGGCCCAGCAAGTCCGACTTCGGCTGGAGGAAATCTTTTCGAAAGTGTTTCTTGAAAAAAAGAAAAAAGAACACAAAAAAAGGCAGGAGAACGCACCGTTAAGAGGCAGAAAGATAGTAGATGACAGTAAGCACTAAAAAGGAAAAGGCAGAGTGAAAGAGAGTGACAGATTAGAGGAAGTTACAAGCACAGAACTTCCAGAAGGTGGGGGAACTATGCATACAAAAGACACCCCCGGTATCCCCACGGGCATGGGGTTTGAAGGAAGGGAATGGATGAGATTGCTGACAACAAAATGAAATTGAGCCTACGCTTACCTTTTAAAAGCATGTTCTTGTTTTTCTTGTTCTTTTTATTTTCAAGAGACAGATTTTTTTAAGGATAGGCATTGACAGCATTTTAGTTTGGGTAAAAGCCACGACGCAATAAAAGTCCTTCACTCGACTTTTGTGTTTTCTCTCGCTCTTACCCGCTGTTTGATTTGATTTATCTCGCTCTTTTTTTCTTTATCTCCTTTCGTTTTGTTACGTTTTTTCTTGTTTTTCTTTCTTTAACCCTTTCACCGCCAAAGTCGCATTTTAACACCTATGTCACTAAAAGGCATCAAATTGAGGTCTTATCCACATACCCTATTGTCTTAGTTTTGGGAAGTAAGGATAGACCTTATTTTATATATGTCACAGAAGAATCCCCAATACTGCAGATGGATTTTGTTCCTCTCTACCCAGGGAAATTTAATGGACATTTTGGCTGAAATATGGCTGGCGGTGAAATGGTTAATGAATGCTTTAAAACTGTTTACTAAAGATGTGTACTTACTTTATTCCGTGATGTTTTTGGAACTTAAGTCATAAGATTTAGGATAGCAGATTGATTTAAAAAAAAATTAGATGTCTTTGACCAAATTTGCGCTTTTTGCTATTGAAACTAAACAGCCAAAAAAGTTTCGTAGGAAGATGTTTAACCATAGAGGGGGATGGGGGGGGGGGGGATGGGGGTTTGGGGGTTGGTCAGAGCTGGGGAAGGAGTGGGTGGGTGGGTCGGTGGAGTAGAGTGGGCAATTACGTGCTGAAAGATGATAGAAATGCATACAGAGATTATGTTGACTACAACGATAATAATAGTGATGATGATGATGATGGTGGTGGTGATGATGATGATGCCGATTTCTGCTTGAGGCACTTTTAGGCATTCCATATTGAAGCAAACCTATCGGCTGTAATAGACACAGCCACGGAAAGTTCACGTGGACAGCAATGCTAAGTATAATAACCTTAGAGGAAACTGCCTGCAGCAAACAAATGTCATGGAATCGAGAGATTTATTACCAACAGCAACATCAACACGATGAAATTAATATTCCTATTTACCCTATTGTAAGGCGATACTTTTTTCCCCCCTAGACTGAGACCCCTGCGCCTTATAATGTGACTGGTAATACAGTAAGAAACTACAACAAAATCCGAATTTTGTGTAAAATTATTTTGGGGTGCGCGCCTTATAATCAGGTGCGCCTTGTGCGCTCATTGCCTTGTAAAACACGGTATAATTATTAGAGTTGAAAACCGGTTTTCCGTCTTCGAATCGGTTTTACCGAACCGGTTTTTTTAACCAGTACTCGCATCACTAGTTTCACCTATGCAAACACGTATTTATTTGTCAGGATATTCACACACACGCGCACGCACACATACACACAGACACACAATAATTAAGCTTATGACTAATGACACACACATACACTCAACTCAACACTCAGTCAAAGTCAAAGCCATAGACCACCACAAACTAGAAACAGCTACTCTTGGTTTACAAACACCTAATCTGCGCTGAGAATCAGTGTCGTTCTTCAAAAAGAATCAAATCAAATCAAATCAAATTCACTTTATTATCTCCCAAGGAGAAATTTTGTTCAGGTGCCAGAATAACTATAACAAAGACATCGACATTCAGCATGCATGAATAGGAGCAAAAGTTACACATAATACATACTTAAAGATACACATTATATGTGGATACATACACGTCTAAGGATAAGCATGCATAGTTTCTTTTAACACGATGAACACACATTTAAACCCAAAAGGATCATGAGTTTAGGAGGTGGATGGATCTGGGGATGAAGGATTTCTGTGCCCTGGAGTTGACTTTAAAAGTTTTGTAGCGACGTCCAGAAGGTAATAGTTCGTAATGTTTGTTCAAAACATGGGAGGTGTCATTTACAATCTTCCTGGCTTTATGCTTGGTTCGTCTTTCGTACATCTCATTCAAACCCATCTCTCTCTTTCCAACAACTTTACTACACACATTCACCACATCATCCAACACACGCTTGTTCTTCAAACACAGACTTCCAAACCAACACATAAAGGAAACAGTAAGCACAGACTCAATGCAGCTACTATAGTACGTATGCAAAATGTTTGAGTTAACACCAATGTTTCTCAGTCTGTGCAAAATAAACAATCTTGATTGACATTTCTTATGTATGTTCTGTGTGTTCTTGTCGAAAGTCAGTTTGTCGTCCAAAATGGTACCTAAGTATTTGTATTCTGATACTCTTTCCACTGTTTCACCATCAATTTCTACCTTTGGCACAGGGGGTGGATCTTTCCTAAAGTCTATTAACATTTCTTTTGTTTTGAGCACATTGAGGTCCAGATAGTTTTCTTTACACCACAGACAGAATTTCGCAACTTCACTAAAGTAGTGGGAATGCGTTATTCTAAGAAAAAGTTACTTTCAGTTTGCAGTAAAAAAACACACCTGGTTCACAGCAACTCGAACCGGTTTTCCGAACCGCGAAAGTTTAGCACCGGTTTTTCGGTTCAAACCGGTTTCTCCCCCCACCTCTAATAATTATTGAACCCTCAGACAGCGCCGCAAAAGCACAACACTAGCTAAGCACAGGCACAATATCACTTATGTCGGAAACATTAGGATAGACAGACGCGTGGTGCAATTCTGTAAAGGTAAGAACGGCCAAAGAATACGTAAAGTACTTATCCCATCACAATGGTCAACTTAGGACGATGATTTTACCGCCAGGGGGCAATCAAACCAGTAGGGGCTTAGCGCGTGATATTCTTAGTTGGGCGTAGTGAGAGAGAGAGAGAGAGGGAGATGAGTCCCTCCCTCTCTCTCTCTCTCTCTCTCTCTCTCTCTCTCTCTCTCTCTCTCTTATTAATATGCTTATGAATTGTATGTTTTTATACTATTTGCCTTATTGTATCATTTCTTGATTGATTTATCGCGTTGTTTCCGCGTGTTCTTGTATGCCGGTATGCTGTTATTTATCTATTCACTTTATTATTATTACTTTTTATTTTCTGGCCCAATCCCCCTGTTCCTATTTGACACGGGCACATGGCCTAGATCAAATGAACCATTTTCAATTTCAATTTCAATTTCAATTTCTATCTCTCTCTCTCTCTCTCTCTCTCTCTCTCTCTCTCTCTCTCTCTCTCTCTCTCTCTCTCTCTCACTACGCCCAACTAAGAATATCACGCGCTAAGCCCCTACTGGTTTGATTGCCCCCTGGCGGTAAAATCATCGCCCTAAGTAGCTCATTGCCTTTTGTGGACGAATCCGTAAGGACTGCTCATTGATACACACAAAGTATTTCTGTTCAGGGTGAAAAAAAAAGATCGTATTAATTTCCGTTGTTGTAATAATATAGTTATGATGTTCATTATCTTTGTCAAAAAATACACCTCCAGTCATTCTAAGCTCTGCATCTTGCCACGATTCAGAACCTATTATACCTGGTTTAAACGTTTTTTGTGTGTGTCTTTACATAACAAACATACAAAGCAACAAACCTGAAGCAACAACAAGCTAAGCTTATATGGCGTGCTCAGTATAAGAAAAAGTGCATATCAGACAATATAGACGGATTTAAATAATTACATGCTTCAATCAAAATAAACAAAAGGCATAAAACTGAGTGTCAAGATAAAGAAAATAGGGATCGATCATAATAGAATCAAAGCAACAACAACAAATTATACCTACTAGCGCAACGCCGAGTACCAGTAACGCCTACTAACGGTAACGCCTAGTAACGGTAACGCCAAGTACTGGTAACGCTGAGTACAGCAAATTTGAAGCGATTCGGTTAAGAAACGGCGGAGTCGTATAGCGCGCGCGTTTCTGAACCGATTCGCTTCCGGTTTGGTACACGGATAGTCCCCGTCCCCGGTCATCTTCCTGCCAAATTCGAAGGCAATCGGTCCAGAAACACCGGAGATACGGGCGCCGAGAGGCCGGCGGATGCGCGTTTCGCGCATTTGCGAAACCGCGCAAATGATACGGCCGCCTCGGTTGCCGTTGCCATCGCCCCGTTAGGGCTCACAGCAAATTTGAAGCGATTCGGTCGAAACACGGCGGAGTTATAAGGCCCCGTTTTGTGTTTCAGACAGACACACACACACACGGACGGACAGTTGGCTTTTTACTATATGATGATTATACCTCTTTATTGTCCTTCTTCCTTGTTTTTTCCTTTTAAAAAGAAAAGACAAGATTAGGGGAAGACGGGGTAAAAAGCGCATGGGCGGGTAAGAAGCCCACCCCAATTATCTCATGAAATAAAGAAAATTTCAGTCAAATTTGCCCATGAGACGAATGCTAGACATTAACGCTCGTCTCATGGGCAAAATGAGACTGAAATTTGCTTCATTTCATGAGATAATTGGGGTGGGCTTCTTACCCGCCCATGCGCTTTTTACCCCGTCTTCCCCTACGCAACGTTATACAGGCAATTTCCTCTGCGCGACTCGTGACACGTGCTCATCAGTCACATGTATGACCTTGCCAACAAAACAAAAAAGCGAGCGTGGAAGAATTGGATGATTAGATGATAAGATAGATTGATTCATGATAAGAACAGGTCACCACGAGGTCAAAAGATGCGGAAATCCTTGATGCAATATTATTAAAGTTTTGTTGTTGTTGTAACAAGTCAGAATTGATAATTTTAGCAGATTCAGCCTTTTTTTTTCTTTCTTTGCTTCTTTATATTGATTATTATTTTTAAAAATGGGGGGGGGGAGGGAGGTGAGGAGAGAGGTGGATGGGGCGGGGAGTGTGTGTGTGTGTGTGTGTGTGTGTGTGTGTGTGTGTGTGTGTGTGTGTGTGTGTGTGTGTGTGATAATATAGATTGATTCATGATAAGAACAGGTCACCACGAGGTCAAAAGATGCGAAAACCCTTGATACAATATTATTAAAGTTTTTTGTTGTTGTTGTTGTAACAAGTCAGAATTGATAATTTTAGCAGATTCAGCCTTTTTTTTTCTTTCTTTGCTTCTTTATATTGATTAATATTTTAAAAAATGGGGGGGGGGGGGAGGTTAGGAGAGAGGTGGATGGGGAGGGGAGTGTGTGTGTGTGTGTGTGTGTGTGTGTGTGTGTGTGTGTGTGTGTGTGTGTGTGTGTGTGTGTGTGTGATAATATAGATTGATTCATGATAAGAACAGGTCACCACGAGGTCAGAAGATGCGAAAACCCTTGATACAATATTAATAAAGTTTTGTTGTTGTTGTTGTTGTAACAAGTCAGAATTGATAATTTTAGCAGATTCAGCCTTTTTTTTTCTTTCTTTGTTTCTTTATATTGATTATTATTTTTAAAAAATGGGGGGGGGGGGGAGGGAGGTGAGGAGAGAGGTGGATGGGGAGGGGAGTGTGTGTGTGTGTGTGTGTGTGTGTGTGTGTGTGTGTGTGTGTGTGTGTGTGTGTGTGTGTGTGTGTGTGTGTGTGTGTGTGAGAGAGAGAGAGAGAGAGAGAGAGAGAGAGAGAGAGAGAGAGAGAGAGAGAGAGAGAGAGAGAGAGAGAGAGAGAGAGAGTGTGTGTGTGTGTGTGTGAGAGAGAGAGAGAGAGAGAGAGAGAGAGAGAGAGAGAGAGAGAGAGAGAGAGAGAGAGAGAGAGAGAGAGACGTACTTGTCAGTGTTATAAAGT
>CM065688.1:14516689-14521689 GCA_017654935.2 Phymorhynchus buccinoides | reverse complement strand
TGTACCCTGGCTAAAAGACGTACTCCAGGGATCATCCCAACAGCCGAAGCACTTGAACTATGGTACAAATGCATCAGCTAGGGATGAGAACATTATGTGACTGTGTGACCGTTTTTGATTACCCCTACCACGTGAATTTAATCTATTTCGTTTCATTTTTTTGTTGTCGGTTTTTTTTTGTCCTTTGATTTTGTTTTAATGTATCCAGTTTCGTTTCATTTCATTTATATTTTCTTTGTGGGGATTTTGTGAGCTTCATTTTGTTTTGTTTTTCTTTCTTTCTTTCTTTCTTTCTTTCTTTCTTCAAGTCACTGAATGATCAAGCTCCCCTGTATCTCTCTGATCTTCTTCATCTCTATGTCCCAGCTCGCCAACTACGTTCGTCTTCTGATTCTCGTCTCCTTTCCCTTCCCTCCATCTGTCTCAAATCTGCTGGCCAACGTTCTTTTTCTTGTCAAGCACCATCTCTTTGGAATTCTCTGCCTTCTCCCCTCCGACCCTCCAACTCAGTCTCCTCATTCAAAACCTCTCTTAAAACCCATCTTTTTCCTGCTGCACCCTAAATATGTGACCAGTTGTCTATCGTTGTGTGCACGTGAGGGAAGATTGAATAAGAGGTTGGTGCTGTGTTTTGTGGTGTGTGTGTGTGTGTGTGTGTGTGTGTGTGTGTGTGTGTGTGTGTGTGTGTGTGTGTGTGTGTGTGTGTGTGTGTGTGTGTGTGTGTGTGTGTGTGTGTGTGAGCATGCATGTGTGCATACATGTGTGCTTGTGTGTGTTTTGGTTTTGTGGGTTGTGTGTGCACGCATGTGTGTGTGTGTGTGTGTGTCTGTGTGCGTGTGCGTGTGTCTGTCTGCGTGCGTACGTTGTGTGTGAGGGTGTTTGTGTATGTGGTCAGTCCGTGCGGCTCGGTTGCTGTGGCTTACTGAATGGGGTATGAACGAGTTGGCGTCGATAAATGTGTGTGTGTGTGTGTGTGTGTGTGTGTGTGTGCGTGTGTGTGCGTGCGTGTGTGTGTGTGTGTGTGTGTGTGTGTGTGTGTGTGTGTGTGTGTGTGTTAGAGAGAGAGTTGCTTTGTATATGCGTTGTTGCTGGTTGGTGTCATTCTTGAATGCTGTTTTTGTTGTCTGTTGATGAATAATTGATTGTAAAGCGCTTTGGGCTCATCTGAGGTAAAGCGCTATATAAATGTACTATTATTATTATTTCTTTCTTTCTTTCTTTCTTTCTTTCTTTCTTTCTCTCTTTGTGTGTGGTTTATTTACACGCACAGTCCGTGCAATATGTTCTGACGTCGTGACGCCGTTCATTTATTATATTTGTGTCTGTTTGTTGTGTGGACAATTTGGGGGGAGGTGGGGGCCGGGGGGATAAGGGTTGTTGTTTGGTAGTGGATGGATTTGTAGAATGAGTCTGCTGTCAGTTTCTAGTATTACATGCATTTGTTGTAGTTTTTTTCGGAGAAGGGGGGCGTAGGTGGGTGGAGGAGGTTGTGTTTTGCGTGGGTAGTGTGTGTGTGTGTGTGTGTGTGTGTGTGTGTGTGTGTGTGTGTGTGTGTGTGTGTGTGTGTAAGTGCGAGCATGCACAGACACGCATACATACACCCACACCTACACACGCGCACACAACGCGCACACACACACACACACACACGCACGCACGCGCACACACACGCGCACACACACACACACACGCGCGCGCACAACACACACACACACACCCCCCCCCCCCCCACACACACACACGCACACAACACAAACACGCACACAACGCACACACACCCCCACTCACACAACCCCACCCCCCACACACACTACCATATATAAAGTAAGAGCAAAGAGGGCAAGAAGGGCGACTTGCTTTTCTGTTTTCTGAAGAGAAATAAAAAACCCGGTGGGTACTAAACTTGAGAGCTGACCATGACACTTGAGTGCAAACCAGTGTACAAGGGCTCATAGCGAGCACCAAGTCTTTCGACTTTGACCAGCATTCTGAAGGGGCAGACGAGGTTTTTCATTCTTTCCAGTCTCTAAGTCCGTCGAGAGGAAAAAACGCTCCTAACTGCTGAATCGGCCCTTGACTCTGAGGGCTGATGAAAATGATGTTTTACGTCCTCTCGGTCATAGACACATATGGGACACTTGTAAATACAAAGATGGTGGGAACAATACTGGCTGCAATGCCCGGAGGCAGTGCAACACCAGTAAAGTCCCGAGTTTTTAACAATATAGATAGGTGTAGCGGTAACCACGCCGGACACCAGTGATTCGTAAGCGGGGGAGGGGGGGGGGGGGGGGGGGGGGTCCGCCGAGGGTCCATGGAGCTGCATAGGTTCCGGGTTAGGATTCAACGACCATTGGGGGTCCCAGGGGGGCGAAGTACCCCCGGAAAATTGCGCAAATTAGGGTTTATTATTAAGGTAAAAACACAGCCATTTGATTACTTTTCACCCTTGTATTTAAGGTACATGTTTGGGGCAGAGGGTGAGGGGGGGGGGGGGGGGGGGGTCCAGAAACCAGGACACCCCCACCCCCCCATTAGATCCGGACCTGAACCTGTAGAAGGGGGCAATGATAACATGAGAGATGCACGGTAAAATGTTTTCTACAGTAATGAAATACTATGGCACAACTTCGTCGTGTTTACTGTAACGTCGAATGGCCTTGAAGTGTGTGTGTGTGTGTGTGTGTGTGTGTGTGTGTGTGTGTGTGTGCGTGCGTGTGTGCGTGCGTGCGTGTGTGCGTGTGCGTGCGTGTGTGTGTGCGTGTGCGGTGTGTGTGTGTGTGTGTGTATATATGTGTGTGTGTGTGTGTGTGGTGTATGTGTTGTGTGTGTGGTGTATGTGTTGTGTGTGTGTGTGTGTGTGTGTGTGTGTGTATGTGTGTGTGTGTGTGTGTGTGTGTGTGTTGTGTGTGTGTGTGTGTGTGGTGTGTGTGTGTGTGTGTGTGTGTGTTAGCCCACCGCATCGATGACCCTGACCCTCCCCCCTCCCTCGTGGGGATACCGGGGGGGGGGGGGGGAGAGGGGGTGTCTTTCGTACAAATAGATCCCTCCACCTTCTGGAAGTTCTGTGCTTGTAACTTCCTCTAATCTGTCACTCTCTGTGACTTTTTCCCTCTGCTTACTACTATCATCTACTATCTTTCTATCTCACTGGTCCATTCTCCTGCCTTTTTGTCTATAAATTAATTCTTGCAAAGATTTCTTCAGCCGTAGTCGGACATGCCGGGTCTAACTATTTCTTAGTTAGGCGCATAACGGCAGCATGATGCATCTACGCTCATATGACAGGGAAACTGTTTGAGCGAACGAAGAAGAAGAAGAAGAATCAACGATGAGAATCACTGGGAGTGTATTTATATGTCCCGCTACCACCTGTAACAGAAGATGCTTGTTTTCTTGTTTCTTTTTTGGGTGAGGTGGGGGGGGGGGGGGGGGGGGGTCGGGGGGGGGGGGGGGGGGGGGGATTCATGCAAACGTTCATTTTTGACTCACTCGTGTTAACGAAGTTAACTAGAGTTAACGAAGTTAACTCGAAGTGATTCTAGAGTATGATAGTTGTTCGGTTGTGTGTGTGTGTGTGCGTGTGCGTGTGTGTGTTGCGTCCGTGGTCTAATCTCCAAACTTTAACGTTGGCATTTTCTTGGGAAATAGAAGGCATACATTGTTCAAACTTTGCACACATACAGATGTCTATGCAAGCTTTCAAACAATAATGATTTGAATAATTAAATACTTAAAATAACACTGTAAACAAATAACAAACAGATAACATTTTAGATTAGTGGGTTAGAGAGTATTCAACAGGCAACACGAGTTAAGAAACTCATCAACACCGAAAGCCTCGATAGCTCATTGGTAGAGTGTCTGTCTCTCATGCCAATGGTTCCGGGTCCGATTCTCGGCACAGGCACTTTTTATTTTATTTTTAAGTTGTATCCATTAACGATAGTTTCATTCGTACTTTAGACACCCCCCCCCCCCCCCCCCCCCCCCCCCCAATCTCTTTGTTGTTGTCCCACATGTTCCTGTTCGAGTGAGCCTTGAAGGCTTTGCCTCTTGTTCATGAACGACATTGTTCTGCGTCAAAGTTGTCCAGTTGACATGACATTTCTCTTTTGATGGCCGTCCTTGATTGCTAACCGTCATGGAAACGATGTTCATCAAATTATAACATGGAAATGGTGGCAACATTCCGTAGTTTTCTTGTCGAAAACAACATATTTTATGTCTGGGTCGCTTTCAATGCTATCTTAAAGACACCCCCCACGTCACGTGTCACATTCCCTCTTATGCTTGGAAGATTTCTTACCAGCTATAAGAGGGAAAACCGTTATTTTGACACGTGACGTGGCGGGTCTTTGAGAGTGTGCTGCTGTGCCTTTTATGTGTTTTGTAGTAGCCTCTAGACGGAAATCTTGCTCCGTGAGAAATATTTCTTCGAGAAATTTACAAAAAAGGACAAAAGAAGAATACAAACAAAGCAAACCAATGAACAAAACAATAACAACAACACCAGAGCTCTGTTGAGTGATACGATGCGTTTCATGTTCTGTTAGCTGTAGTGTGTGTGGGGAGAGAGAGAGAGAGAGAGAGAGAGAGAGAGAGAGAGAGAGAGAGAGAGAGAGAGAGAGAGAGAGAGCAAACCAATAAACAAAATAATAACAACAACACCAGAGCTCTGTTGAGTGATACGATGCGTTTCATGTTCTGTTAGCTGTAGTGTGTGTGGGGAGAGAGAGAGAGAGAGGGAGAGAGAGAGAGAGAGAGAGAGAGAGAGAGAGAGAGAGAGAGAGAGAGAGAGAGAGAGAGAGAGCAAACCAATAAACAAAATAATAACAACAACACCAGAGCTCTGTTGAGTGATACGATGCGTTTCATGTTCTGTTAGCTGTAGTGTGTGTGTGGTGTGGAGAGAGAGAGAGAGAGAGAGAGAGAGAGAGAGAGGAGAGAGAGAGAGAGAGAGAGAGAGAGAGAGAGAGAGCAAACAAATAAACAAAATA
>CM065688.1:14506689-14511689 GCA_017654935.2 Phymorhynchus buccinoides | reverse complement strand
TTCTTCTTCTTCTTCTTCTTCTTCTTCCTACTCCCTTCTTTCTTCTTCTTCTTCTTCTTCTTCTTCTTCTTCTTCTTCTTCTTCTTCTTCTTCTTCTTCTTCTTCTTCTTCTTCTTCTTCTTTTCTTCTTCTTCTTCTTCTTCTTCTTCTTCTTCTTCTTCTTCTTCTTCTTCTTCTTCCTTTTTTTTCTTCTTTCTTCTTCTTCTTCTACTCTTCTTCTTCTTCTTCTTCTTCTTCTTCTTCTTCTTCTTCTTCTTCTTCTTCCTCTTCTTCTTCTTCTTCTTCTTCTTCTTCTTCTTCTTTCTTCCTTCTTCCCCTTCTTCTTCTTCTTCTTCTTCTTCTTCTTCTTCTTCTTCTTCTTCTTCTTCTCTTCTTCTTCCTTCTTCTTCTTCTTCTTCTTCTTCTTCTTCTTCTTCTTCTTCTTCCAGTAATGTCCACCTGCCGTTTATCGGCAATTATTGACATATCATGACGTATGCACACACATATCGTGCACACAGGTGTATACAGACACCCAGACACAGGCACATATACTATAGGTACACATATTGAGGCACGTACACGGGCACGCACGCATGCTCACACACACACACACACACACACACACACACACACACACACACACACACACACACACACAAAACATGCACTCATCACAAAGCACGCACGCACTCTTTGCACACACACCCCTCCCCCATCTTTCCCTCCGAACACACTTGTTAGTGTTCAAGTCATTGTATCATTGTTGTTTTAATGTATTTAAAAATTCCATGAATGACATGCCTGTGACTCAATCCTACATAGGTACAATTCAGTCGATTTGTTTTAACCTTAAGTTTTGTTATTGTCATTATATCTGACAGTACATCTTTCCATCTCCCCCATCATTCCCTCCTAACACAATTGTTAGTGTTCAAGTCATTGTATCATTGTTTTAATTTATTTTTAAAAATTCCACGAATGACATACCTGTGACTCAATCCTACATAGCTACAATTTAGTCGATTTTTTTTAACCTTAAGTTTTGTTATTGTCATTATATATGACGGTACATCTTTCCATCTCCCCCCATCTTTCCCTCCAAGCACACCTGTCAGTGTTCAAGTCATTGTATGATTGTTGTTTTGATATATTTCAAAATGTCCATGAATGACACAACACGTGACCCAATACTACACAGCTACAATTTAGTCGATTTTTTTTAACCTTAAGTTTTGTTATTGTCATTATATCTGATGGTACATCTTTCCATCTCGCCCATCTTTCCCTCCAAGCACACTTGCTAATGTTCAAGTCATTGTATCATTGTTGTTCTAATGTTTAAAAACAAATTCCACGAATGACATACTTGTGACCCAATCCTACAAAACTTAGTCGATTTTTGACCTTAAAGACCCACTGACCCACCACGATTAAGTCCCTTGGTTTTTTTTCTGGGTAGCTGTGACCCACATACAAATGCCCCCAACTTCAAATTGAGGCAGCTCTTTAAAATGATGTTTCGTTTTCCATTTGGGGGCATTTGTAAGGGAGTCAAATCTTGGTCAAAACAAGGTTTCTTACCAGCTATAAGAGGGAAAACACGTGAAACCCCGTGATTTTGACACGTGATCTGGTGGGTTTTTAAGTCTTGTCATTGTCATTATATCTCCCCAATCTTTCCCTCCTAACACACTTGTTATTGTTCAACTCATTGTAACATTTTTTATTTTTTATTTAAAAAATTCCATGACTCGCACATCTGTGACCCAATCCCACAATATATTAGTCGTTTTTTTGACACCTTGTTTTGTTATTGTCACACGGGCGCAACTTTTCCTGGTATACAAGGATTTCCTGTTTTTGAAATTTTTACCGGAACAGGAATTTTCTTTCATTTAAATTCGTCAAACAAAGATCTTTGTGTGTCGACTGTATTTTTCAAAAAACTTTAAAATAAGCATTTGTATACATCGTGGAAAAAAAGCAAACTAAAATACTTCTCACATCATTTTTTTTTCTTTAGCTGCAGGGGGACTTTGCCCCGTAGACCCCGGCCTTTCAGTTTTTGTTTTTTTTTCAGTTTGTGTAGAGGCACCCATGTCGTCATTATCATGCATTATCTTTGATGTTGCACAGGGAAAAGAGCTCGCTGTCGTCTCGAGCGTTCCTGGGCTGCGCAGTGAAGGAAGGGGCGGGCTTTCCTCCGTCGGCGCGTGCGCTGTGCGTGGCCTGTCACGTGACTCAATGTCGTCATCGTCGTCATCAGCAGCAGCGTAGAGCACGAGCCACTGTTGGCCCAAACCAAGGGGTGCTGTCTGTATCCTTAAAGACCCACCAGATCACGTGTCAAAATTACGGGTTTCACGTGCTTTCCCTCTTATACCTGGAAATAAATCTTGTTTTGACCAAGTCTGACTCCCATATAAATGGCCCCAAAATCGAACCGACAAATCAGTTTAAAGAGCGGCCTCAATTTGAACTTGGGGAAATCTGTATGTGGGTCACAGCAACCCAGAAAAAACCAAGCGACTTAATCGTGGTGCGTTACTGGGTCTTTCTTTAAAGACCCACCAGATCACGTGTCAAAATTACGGGTTTGACGTGTTTTCCCTCTTATAGCTGGAAATAAATCTTGTTTTGACCGGGTTTGACTTCCATACAAATGCCCCCAAATTGAAAACGAAATATTTTCAAGAGCAGGCTCAATTTCAAGCTGGGGGCATTTGTCTTTGGGTCACAGCTACCCAGAAAAAAAAAGGGACTTAATCGTGGTGGGTCAGTGTATCTTTAAAGATATTAAGTTGCATTTTGCGTTCATACATAATACCTTGGACATATAATTATTAGAGACGGTCTGGAATCTTTTTTTTTTCTGTCCCATCTTCTGGGCCGTACAGTGGCGTTGCTCCCACGCCGCTCGTTCCGAATCCCAATTCGCAGCTACACCCCGGTTTGTTCAAGTCGCAGAATCCGAGACCAGCAGTCCAAGGGGAGCGAATCTATGTCAGGCCGTCAGGAGGCAACCAACCGAGGAGACACTGCACTTCTGCTGAGTCACTTCGGTGGAGTTCAGTGGAGCCTGTTCAGGACACGGAATCCTTATTGTTTGTGTCTTATAATTTCCCTGTGTGTCCTTTCTGCGTCGGTCGGTCTCTGTTTCTCTATGTCTCTGTCTCTGTCTCTCTCTGTCTCTGTCTCTCTCTGCGCAGATAAGCGAGGCTTGTTGTAATTGTCCGTCACCATAGGTGATCGGACTTTGCGATGGGCTGGTTTGTATTTTGTTTTGTTTTGTTGTTGTTTGTTTGTTTGTTGTTTGTTTTTCTGTCTGGCCCAAGGATATCTCCCGAACCGCTTGACCGAATCGCGTCAAATTTTGTGTGCTGGTGTGTCACCATGAGAGGAAGGCATCCGCGCAAATGTTTTTGCCGTCGTGACCTTGACCTTGGCATACGACCTTGAAAACCGAAAATCTCTCTCTCTCTCTCTCTCTCTCTCTCTCTCTCTCTCTCTCTCTCTCTCTCTCTCTCTCTCTCTCTCTCTCTCTCTCTGTGGAAATATTGTAGGCTGTCTCGAATCATTATTCTTTGTGTCTTAGAATTTCCCTGAGTGTCCTTTCTCTGTTCATCCGTGTCTCTCTCTGTCTATCTGTCTCTCTCTTGTTAAATCAAGTTTTTCAGTGTTTCAGTTCTCTCTGTCTCTCTCTCTCTCTCTCTCTCTCTCTCTCTCTCTCTCTCTCTCTCTCTCTCTCCTCTCTCTTCTCTCTCTCTCTCTCTCTTTCTCCTCCCTTCCCTCCCCCCTCCCCCCCCCCCCCCCTCTCTCTCTCTCTCTCTCTCTCTCTCTCTCTCTCTCTGCGCTGCTGGCAATGCTCGCTTGCTGGCATGCTCGATTTGTGTGTGTGTGTGTGTGGGGGGGGGGGGCATCTCTCTCTCTCTCTCTCTCTCTCTCTCTCTCTCTCTCTCTCTCTCTCTCTCTCTCTCTCTCTCTCCTCTCTCTCTCTCTCTCTGAGCCAGGCGGGGTGGGGTGGGGGGGGGGGGGGGGGGGGGGGCGGAGGCAACCGCATCCCCTGCACCCCCCCCCCCCCCGTTCCTACGCCACTGGACTATGTTATCTGAAAGCGCATTTTAAATCCAATTTCGAGTATGAAAAGGAAGTACTTTTTTTTTTTAACAACAATGAAACGAGGCCAAAACGAAGTGGTGATAAACCCAAATCCGCAAACATTGATTGAAGACCGAAGACTGAAGACGGAGGGGGGGTAAACCAAAGACTGTACAGGGGAAGATAAACATCCGGTCTCTTTTCCCTATATGAGTAGTGAGGACAGAAACACTGGTTATGTCCCTTAGAAACGTGACACATTTTACACATCGATAGGCCAGTTGAATTCTCCGTTCAAGTTCCAGTCCGAGTTTTTGGATAGCCTCCACTGTGAATAGTGTACACGTCCGCACTAACGATAACTCTATCAGCCCGGTTCGCCGAGCTTTTAAGTAATCCATCTTACCCTTTTAGAATATCTTTGGGTAAACCCCACTTTATTTGACAAGAATTGAGATTTTTAGGCCAAGCCTATTCTTCTTTTATGCCATTTTGAAAACTGTCATGGCGGCCAAACTAGCCATATGCCAGGGTGGCAACAAGGTCAGCTGTGTTCCCCAACATCCCTACAACAAATCTAAGCTTTCTCCCTGCTTCTACCCAGCAAGGTTTAGCAAATTCTGTTTTTTGGAAGCTACAGGTTTCAGCCTCCTGTCTATAATCTGTCCCTGGGACGAAAGCAACTCTGAGATAAAGGCAAACGCATATGGGCATACATAATTATGCAATGCACCTATGTAAATAAAGTTTCAGCAAAACAAAGTAACCCCCCCAAAAAAAGAAAAAGAAAAAAAAGTAACCAACTAGTCGTGTAAATTGAGACCACAACAGAACATCGAAGATGCACAATTTGGTGAAAGTTTTAATTCCTCCTTGTTTTTAAAATAAATCCTTTAAAGAAGCATTATGCAAACGTTTAA
>CM065688.1:14494189-14496689 GCA_017654935.2 Phymorhynchus buccinoides | reverse complement strand
GAGAGAGAGAGAGAGAGAGAATATTATAATGACAATGACAAAACTTCTTTCAGCGTATAACAGCCATAAAAGCACGAGGGTAAAAAAAGCGAAAAAAAATAAAAAATGATTTGACATAAACAACATCGCGGCGATTACTATATTAAAACAGTTAATTTAAAGATAAGCAATGCAAGTTATCATTCCTCCAGAACAATGAGAGAGAGGGAGAGGGAGAGGGAGAGGGAGGGAGAATGTGAGAGAGAGAGAGAGAGAGAGAGAATGAGAGAGAGAGAGAGAGAGAGAGAGAGAGAGAGAGAGAGAAAATATGAGAAGAGCTAGAGAGAGAGAGAGAGAGAGAGAGAGGAGAGAGAGAGAGAGAGAGAGAGAGTATGAGAAGAGAGAGAGTGAGAGAGAGAGAGAGAGAATATGAGAAGAGCTAGAGAGAGAGAGAGAGAGAGAGAGAGATATGAGAAGAGCTAGAGAGAGAGAGAGAGAGAGAGAGTATGAGAAGAGAGAGAGAGAGAGAGTGAGAGAGAGAGAGAGAGAGAGAATATGAGAAAAGCTAAAGAGAGAGAGAGAGAGAGAGAGAGAGAGAGAGAGAGAGAGAGAGAATATGAGAAGAGCTAGAGAGAGAGAGAGAGAGAGAGAGAGAGAGAGAGAGAGAGAGAGAGAGAGAGAGAGAGAGAGAGAGAGAGAAAGTATGAGAAGAGCTAGAGAGAGAGAGAGAGAGAGAGAGAGAGAGAGAGAGAGAGAGAAAGAAAGAGAAAGAGTATGAGAAGAGCTAGAGAGAGAGAGAGAGAGAGAGAGAGAGAGAGAGAGAGAGAGAGACGGATGTTTAGACAGACGGATAGACAAAATTAAACCGTGCCCACCATTTCGGTCACAACGTACCGTTCTTTATATTATCCAGGACTGCTAAACCTGAAGGTGCGGAGATCAGAGGGTCTCATTAACCATTCGGCCAAAGTGGAATGTTTTTTTAGGCTACCGTCAATTTGAGCGAACATATTGAAAGCGCGAATACTTTCCGTATAGTATACAAAATACGCGAATGTCTGATAGTCAATTAAAAAAAAAAAAAATCTGTAAAAATTCGGGACTTTCCTGGTGTTGCAGTGCCTCCTGGCATTGCCTCCAGGGTTAGTTCCCACCATCTTTATATCTAACTACTAATGTCCCCTATGTGTCTGTTCCAGACCGGAGGACGTTAAACAGATTTTCGCATAGTCAAAAAGCGCGAACCCCTTCCGTTTGCCAATGAGCGCGCGCGCCTGTGTGTGTGTGTGTGTGTGTGTGTGTGTGTGTGTGTGTGTGTCTGTGTGTGTCTGTGTGTGTATGTGTGTGTGTGTGTGTGTGTGTGTGTGTGTGTGTGTGTGTGTGTGTGTGTGTGTGTGTGTGTGTGTGTGTGTGTATGTGTGTGTGTGTGTGTGTGTGTGTGTGTGTGTGTGTGTGTGTTTATTATGCCAATAGTCGTTAATGTAATTAGGCTTATAGTATAATTATTATATATCTGGTATAGTGCTTGTTTTTAACCCTCAATTTAAAATACAAAATTACGTTCGTTCGTTGCGTTCCCTTTGTGTCTCTTTCTGTCTCGCTCTGTGGTATATAATTACATAGTCGCGCAAATTGCACTCTTCGTGTTCGCGCAAATTGCATAGAGGAACACTCGCGGAAAAAAAAAAATGACCTATTCGCGCTTTTTCACAACCCCCGTTCTTTCAGTATCAGGATGGAGAAGATCAATCGAGTACTGGGACTGACGTTGAAGGGCGAAATAACGATGGGAAAAGAAGGGAAAGGGGTTAATAAATAATTACCCTTTAGACTTTTAACCCTTTCACCGCCAGCCATATTTTAGCCCAAAATGTCCATTAACTGTACCTGTGTAGAGAACAAAATCCATCTGCAGTATCGGGGATTCTTCTGTGACAGATATAAAATAAGGTCTATCCTTACTTCCCAAAACTAAGACAATAGGGTCTTTGGATAATAGACCCCAATTTGATGCTTTTTAGTAACATAGGTGTTAAATCACTGTGGTGCTAAAATGCGACTTTGGCGGTGAAAGGGTTAAACGAGGAAGAAAGAAGATGAAAGAGAAAGTAGGGTCATTCTGGTTCAGCTTGGAACTTCAAATACATTCTCATAATAATGAATTTAAAAAATCAATAAAAAAAAATCATGTCATCGGCGAAAGTCAGAAGGTACTATCATTAAAAAACACACACACTACCCCCCAAAAAACAACAACTAGAGGGTGAAAAAGCTAGATCAGTCAGTCGTGCGGCAGAATTTTCGGGTCCGGTGACCTTGACCTTTGACCAATGACCTTCATTTTCGAACTTGGCCGAGATATTCTACTAGCTACCTATCCGCATGCAAACTTTGACAGTGAGAGCCGAGCAGTAAATACATACACATACTCGTGCGCACGCACACAAAAACACACACACACACGCGCAGGGGCGCGCGCTCGCTTGCTTACACATACGCGCTTACACACACACACACACAC
>CM065688.1:14469189-14484189 GCA_017654935.2 Phymorhynchus buccinoides | reverse complement strand
GAACGTGGTATGAACGTTTTTTTGTGCCCGTGATTTCAGCTTGCGTCCTGATGGCAAAAGTTCACAATGGTGGGCTAGAACATGACTATCATCAGTCGCTGCTATCTGCTTGGCCTTTCGCACCACTTCGCTCAGCATACAACGCTTCCAGACACTTTTGCCTTTCACTCACAACCTTGCTGCACACATTCACCACGTCGCTCAGCACTCGCTTACTCCTTATGCACTCAAACTTCCAAACCAGCGCTTTAAGATTAAGATTTAGATTGAGATTAAAATTATAGCCCCGTCGACAACTAAGGCCATGTCAGGGCTTTCACCACGTTAAATCTGACCACGTATTAAAACCAGCACATAAAACATTCAGTGAGAACAAAATTCAATACAGCATCAATAAGTTTTAAAAAAATTTGTTATGCCGATTCGAAAAGAACGTTCGGGAAATACTTCTACGGAAAACCACACTTATCCTTCCTAGCTAGCTATTTTCACGCCGTAGGGTTCCCTTTGATGTTAAGCTTAATTGCGGGGTTTTTTTCCTGATAAGGTTAAAAGCCTCTTTGTAGCACAGAACTCCCCGTGGGGATACCGGGGGGTCTTTCGTAAAAAAATAGTTCCCTCACCTTCTGGAAGTTCTGTGCTTGTAACTTCCTCTAATCTGCCACTCTCTTTGACTCTGCCTTTTCCCTTTGCTTACTGTCATCTACTATGTTTCTGGCTTATTGGCCCCATTCTCCTGCCTTTAACCCTTTCACCGCCAAAGTCGCATTTTAGCACCACAGTGATTTAACACCTATGTCACTAAAAGGCATCAAATTGGGGTCTATTACCCAAAGACCCTATTGTCTTAGTTTTGGGAAGTAAGGATAGACCTTATTTTATATATGTCACAGGAGAATCCCCAATACTGCAGATGGATTTTGTTCTCTACCCAGGTAAATTTAATGGAAATGTTTGGCTGAAATATGGCTGGCGGTGAAAGGGTTAAAAAAAAAAACCAAATCTTCCAAATAATGCTTCTCCTTTGAGCTCCTCCGAAATCGGAATATGTGTCGGCTGTGCGCTAGCGGGGGGAGAGGGGGGGGGGGGGGCGACCAGTGAAAACTGAAAACCGGACACATATATGTACCTTACCCATTATGGCCATATGGCCTGGGAACGCAGAAGAAGAAGAAGAAAAGAAGTAACGCAGAAAAGCGGCAAAGCCGAAGTGACAGGGACCTTTATACACGTCTGAATGTGGTCGCCTCTACAGTAGTAGTAAAGGAAAATGTCAAGTGAAATAAGATAGTCTTTTAGGGGACCAGTACGTGTTCTCTGGCGGTAACTAGCTTTCATTGTTTCTCAACGATATTTATCACCCGCGGAGTTTACGGAACGAAAGTGATATTGTTCTTGTTGTGTAAGTGTGTGTGTGTATGTGTGTGTGTGTGTGTGTGTGTGTGTGTGTGTGTGTGTGTGTGTGTGTGTGTGTGTGTTGTGTGTGTGTGTGTGTGTGTGTGTGTGTGTGTGTGTGTGTGTGTGTGTGTGTGTGTGTGTGTGTGTGTTAACAGCATATCACCATGAAGGAATAAAGATAGGAAGATGAAACTTGATGCGCATGTAGGCTAGGTACTGTAGATGTGCCTTTTGGTGTCAATGTCAAGGTCATGACCTTGACGTATGACCTTGAAAACTGAAAATCTATTTTTAGCCATATCTTGGGCACCAGTCGACATAGGATTTTGAAACTTGGTATGAAGGTGGTTTGGCTTATGCTCCTTCCGAATATTGTTGACCAATCAAGGTCAAGGTCAAGGTCAAGGAGATAGATGGACCCTGAAAATTTGGGGGTCGGAGTTCCCAAGATAAAATCAGGTGGGAATGTTGGCTTGGTATTGTAAATGTGCTTTTTGGGTCAAGGTCAAGGTATGTGACCTTGAAACCTAGGCCAGGGACTTTGAAGACAAGCGTAACTCTAACTCCGTGGGTGATTCTCAAATGCTACATTCGATAACTTTTCAATCTAGTGTTGTCTGTGACGAGAAGGAAATAGTGGCGAACAAGGCTGTTGGTTTCTTTAAAGACCCACCAGATCACGTGTCAAAATCACGGGTTTCACGTGTTTTCCCTCTTATAGCTGGAAAGAAATCTTGTTTGGAACAGGTCTCAAATGCCCCCCAAATTCAAAGCGATACATCATTTTAAAGAGCTAGCCTCAATTAGAACATGGGGACATTTCTATGTGGTTCACAGCTACCCAGAAAAAAAGAAGGGACTTAATCGTGGCGCGTCTGTGTATCTTTAAAGACCCACCAGATCATGTGTCAAAATCACGGGTTTCACGTGTTTTCCCTCTTATAGCTGGTAAGAAATCTTCTTTTGACCAGGGCTTACTCCCATACAAATGTCCCCAAATTGAAAACGAAACATCCTTTTAAAGAGCAGCCTTAATTGGAAGTTGGGGACATTTGTATGTGGGTCATAGCCACCTAGAAAACAACAACAAGGGACTTAATTAATCGTGGTGCATCAGTGTGTCTTTAATTTAAGGTCTCTATATACACGTGAATTCATACGCACACGCACACGCACGCGCGTACACACACACACACACACACACACACACACACACACACACACACACACACACACACACACACACACACACACACACACACACACACACACACACACACACACACACACACACACACACACACACACACACACTCATAATATTTCTACCTAGTTGAAAAATAGAGAACGTTCTCTCTCTCTCTCTCTCTCTCTCTCTCTCTCTCTCTCTCTCTCTCTCTCTCTCTCTCTCTCTCTTTCTCTCTCTCTCTCTCTCTCTCTCTCTCTCTCTCTCTCTCTCTCTCTCTCTCTCTCTCTCTCTCTCTCTCTCTCTCTCTCTCTCTCTCATCTTATGGCAGCCAAAATGCTCTCTCTGCCAGACTTACTTCTTTGTTGCATTCTCATAATATTTCTGCCTAGTTGTAACAAAAAAAGAAAGAAAACGTTTCGGCCGTTTTGATGCAATTGTGTTCCTTTGTCCCTGTATATCTGTCTATCTGTTTGTCTGTCTATCCACAGCCACGCAAGGCGACCAGTAGTCATTTGGACAGGCTGCTGCCTCTGATTTCGCGCTCCTTGGCGGAGATCTACACGCGGAGCTACAGCCAAAGCTTCAGGGAATTCATGCAGATGTTGGCTCAGGTACGGTAATTCATCAACAACGAAGAAAAAAAGAAAGATAATCCTGTGAAAGAATGACAATCTGTTTAACGTACTCCGGTCTGGAACAGACACATATGGGACATTAGTAGGTATACAGATGGTGGGAACGATCCTGGAGGCAATGCCCGGAGGCAGTGCAACGCCATGCAAGTCCGGAACTTTTAGCAATACAGATCTGTATGAATTGCATGTTGAACGGTTATGAAAGGAAGCAATCGACCAGTGTTGAATGAGTTAAATATCTGTGCCTTTGAATATCTTCGACCTCATAGGATAATAAAACGCCAAGTCTCATGAGATAGGATAAAAGCAATATCCCACTGCAGAGTCATAATAACTGATAATGTATTTACAATCCTGTATTAGTACTGCGTATTGATGCTTCTTCCTCTTTTTATCCGTTTAAATATCTTCGACCTCATAGATAAGTCTCATGAGATAGGATAAAAGCAATATCCCACTGCAAAGTCATAATAACTGATAATGTATTTACAATCCTGTATTAATACTGCGTATTGATACTTCTTCCTCTTTTTATCCGTTTAAATATCTTCGACCTCATAGGATAAACACCAAGTCTCATGAGATAGGATAAAAGCAATATCCCACTGCAAAGTCATAATAACTGATAATGTATTTACAATCCTGTATTAATACTGCGTATTGATACTTCTTCCTCTTTTTATCCGTTTAAATATCTTCGACCTCATAGGATAAACACCAAGTCTCATGAGATAGGATAAAAGCAATATCCCACTGCAAAGTCATAATAACTGATAATGTATTTACAATCCTGTATTAATACTGCGTATTGATACTTCTTCCTCTTTTTATCCGTTTAAATATCTTCGACCTCATAGGATAAACACCAAGTCTCATGAGATAGGATAAAAGCAATATCCCACTGCAGAGTCATAATAACTGATAATGTATTTACAATCCTGTATTAATACTGCGTATTGATACTTCTTCCTCTTTTTATCCGTTTAAATATCTTCGACCTCATAGGATAAACACCAAGTCTCATGAGATAGGATAAAAGCAATATCCCACTGCAAAGTCATAATAACTGATAATGTATTTACAATCCTGTATTAATACTGCGTATTGATACTTCTTCCTCTTTTTATCCGTTTAAATATCTTCGACCTCATAGGATAAACACCAAGTCTCATGAGATAGGATAAAAGCAATATCCCACTGCAAAGTCATAATAACTGATAATGTATTTACAATCCTGTATTAGTACTTCTTCCTCTTCTTATCCCTTCTTACGCCGTATGGCCCGAAAGGCAGCAGAATAGACCAACAAGGCAGAAACATAGTAGGTTTTGGTATTTGGTATATTCTAGTCACAGAGACTTATCTCTGTGAAATTCGGGCTGCTCTTCCCTGGAGAGCGCGTCGCCGCAAGTGCAGCGCCTACCGAATTACATTTTTGGGGGGGGGGGGGGGGCACAGGGTGAGGAGGGTGTGTGGGCTCATTTGGAAAACCTAGCTATCAATTTGGCCTTACCAGGCAGCGGGATTTATCCTTACTCTTGCTGACTTTCAACTGCCGTGGGATTTTTACGTGCGTAAAGCCGCACGCGGTCAGACTAAGCTTTGAGTCCCCATCCGAAGGACTGGACGTTCAGTTCGATTTTCCTGTCAAACTAGAAAGAAAGGGCGAGTAGGCCGGGATTCGAACCCGGGGTCACTCACGCTGCAGTCACGCATTACATTTGGCAGGCGAACGTCTTAACCACTCTGCCACCTTTCTCCCTAAAAAAAAAAGGTGACAGCAAGAAAAAGAAAAAAAGATTTGAAGAGAAAACGAAAGAGAGATTAGAGGAAGTTGCTAGCACAGAACTTCCAGAAAGTGGGTGAACTGTTTTTTTGTACCGAAAAATCCTTCTGTATCCCCACGGGAGGGGGGGGGGGAGGGGGGGGGGAGGGGGGGGGAGGGAAGGGGGGGGGGGGTCAGTTTTTCATGCAAGGGTAGATTTAGATATTTTTTTTTATTGAACCTTTTTTTTTACATTTTCAAATACAGAACATAAACATAGCTAGGCAAAATAATACAAACCATATGCCAAAAATAACACAACACATACACATGCAAACACATACGCCTGCACATATTCACACACACACACGCGAGCGTGCACACGCGCGCACACAGACACATATGCATACATATACTACATTTTTTAGGTTAAATAAATAAATAGGTACATTCAATAATCAAACTTTCAACACCACGAGCTGGACGTTGCAAAATGCTAGTCCACTGATTCTATGACAGGTTATCATTCTTTTTTTTTTAATGTTATTTTAAAGAAGTAGATTTAGATTTTGATCAGATCAACTTTCGGAACCCCCTTGTATTTGTTTGATTTTGTTGTCGTCGTTGTTGTTGTTTCCAACTAGATTATTTTGTGTATAATGATCTCTGCTTACGTAGCTTACTGAATGAGGCGTTACGCTACTCCTTGCCGACACGAAAGGGCGATAATTTTAGCCGGTCCCGAACTGCCGATGCCCCCTGGTGACGGAGTCGGGAGCAGATCATTTTATGTCGCTACATATTACTACATGGTTCCTGACAGGCAAGGGCGATAACCTTAAGTAGGGGGCGTTCGCATCTCAGGGCACGAGACAGGGGCAGAGAAGTTTCGGTATCAAGCCTCATTCAGACAGACAGGCAGGCTGGCAGTGAGAAAGACAGACCGAAACATCGGCAGACAGGCAAGCAGACAGAAAGGCAGGCAGACAGACAGGCAGGCAGATTGACCCCCCAAAAACCCGCACACACCAAAAAACCCAACCACCAACAGACGACAGAAAGAAACACATTGATTTCACAATATTTAAGCGACAGCTTGTTCAGAGAGGGTACGTCCTAATGATCTCCGGCAATTATCATTATGGCATAATAATTTAATCACGAATCAGATTTTTTGGTCGTCCAAACCAGTCTGTCACTGTCTGCCTGTCTGTCACTGTCTGCGTGAAGAAGTTCAAAGGGTTACTTCTTGCGGAGTAATTACTTTTAACGAGGCTTGCCCCAAAAAATCCAACCCAAAACTGTCTGTCCGTCTTTCTGTCTCTGTCTGTCTCTGTCTGTCTGCCTTTCAAAATCACCTTCCGAAGTCGGCGTGTGGCTGCCCACGTGGCGGGGTAATCAAAAACGGTCACACACGTAATGTTCTCATCCCTAGCTGGTGCATTATTTTGTACCATGGTGTTCAGGTGCTTCGGCTGATGGGATGGTCCCTGGAGTCTTTAAGCCAGGGTACGACAACAACAACAACAACAACAAAATCATCTGTCACATGAAGACATTTTCTTCTAGAAGCGTTCTCATGCCGTATACGGTTATTTGGGCGACGTTCGTATGTGTCCGGTGTTCAGGTTTTTCCCCACAGGTCTCCTCGCTGCATTCAGCCGACACATTCCGATTTCAAAGGAGAAAATGATTTGAAGATTTTTTTTCTTTTAAAAAATAATAAAAAAGGCAGGAAAAATTGACCAGTAAAGGCAGAAAACTAGTAGACGGCAGAAAAGGAAAAGGCAGAGTCAAAGAGAGTAATATATTAGAGGAAGGTGTTGGCACAGAACTTCCAGAGGGTGGTTGAACTGTTTGTACTTAAAGATCCTTGGGGTAATATGAGAACGGCTGGTTGAACTATTTGTACTTAAAGATACCCGGGGTCCCCTCGGGGTAAGATGAGAACTTCCAGAGGCTGGTTGAACTATTTGTACTTAAAGATCCCCAGTGTCCCTCGGGGTAAAATGAGAACTTCCAGAGGCTGGTTGAACTATTTGTACTTAAAGATACCCGGTGTCCCTTCGGGGTAAAGTGAGAACTTCCAGAGGCTGGTTGAACTATTTGTACTTAAAGATACCCGGTGTCCCCTCGGGGTAAAATGAGAACTTCCAGAGGCTGGTTGAACTATTTGTACTTAAAGATCCCCAGTGTCCCTCGGGGTAAAATGAGAACTTCCAGAGGCTGGTTGAACTATTTGTACTTAAAGATCCCCAGTGTCCCTTCGGGGTAAAGTGAGAACTTCCAGAGGCTGGTTGAACTATTTGTACTTAAAGATACCCGGTGTCCCTTCGGGGTAAAGTGAGAACTTCCAGAGGCTGGTTGAACTATTTGTACTTAAAGATACCCGGTGTCCCCTCGAGGTAAAATGAGAACTTCCAGAGGCTGGTTGAACTATTTGTACTTAAAGATACCCGGTGTCCCCTCGGGGTAAAGTGAGAACTTCCAGAGGCTGGTTGAACTATTTGTACTTAAAGATCCCCAGTGTCCCCTTGGGGTAAGATGAGAACTTCCAGAGGCTGGTTGAACTATTTGTACTTAAAGATACCCGGTGTCCCTTCGGGGTAAAGTGAGAACTTCCAGAGGCTGGTTGAACTATTTGTACTTAAAGATACTCGGTGTCCCCTCGAGGTAAAATGAGAACTTCCAGAGGCTGGTTGAACTATTTGTACTTAAAGATCCCCAGTGTCCCCTCGGGGTAAAATGAGAACTTCCAGAGGCTGGTTGAACTATTTGTACTTAAAGATCCCCAGTGTCCCCTCGGGGTAAAATGAGAACTTCCAGAGGCTGGTTGAACTATTTGTACTTAAAGATACCCGGTGTCCCCTCGGGGTAAAATGAGAACTTCCAGAGGCTGGTTGAACTATTTGTACTTAAAGATCCCCGGTGTCCCTTCGGGGTAAAATGAGAACTTCCAGAGGCTGGTTGAACTATTTGTACTTAAAGATCCCCAGTGTCCCTCGGGGTAAAATGAGAACTTCCAGAGGCTGGTTGAACTATTTGTACTTAAAGATCCCCAGTGTCCCCTCGGGGTAAAATGAGAACTTCCAGAGGCTGGTTGAACTATTTGTACTTAAAGATCCCCGGTGTCCCTCGGGGTAAAATGAGAACTTCCAGAGGCTGGTTGAACTATTTGTACTTAAAGATCCCCGGTGTCTCTTGGGGTGGGGGGGGTGGTGGTGGTGGTGGGGGGGGGGGGGGGGGGGGTTGTCAGCAACGATGCAAATTTTGATACCCGCCCATATCAGAAAGAAAGAGATGACAACATGGTATTTTCTGTTCGTTTCCCCATGTCTGATTTTCAGTCATTTAAAGAAGATTATGAAGATCTCGATTTTCTCCCTAGAGAGTCTGGATCATGTGCTAAATTGTAATGAATATTAATCATCAAGAAAACACCGTTAATCGACAAAGTGGGTCAAAACTTTTGACAGTTACTGGAACATTATCTGCCTGAGGGTAATGTAAGACAAAAAAGCAACACGTATTAAATGTCATTTTGATAGCCAGAAATGTTGTGATGAAATTTCGCAACGGTAAAACTTGAAGATACACTGACGCACCACGATTAAGTCCCTTGTTTTTTCTCAGGGTAGCTGTGACCCACATACAGATGTCCCCAACTTCAAATTGAGGCTGCTCTTTAAAATGATGTTTCGGTTTGAGTTTGGGGGCATTTGTATGGGAGTGAGACCTGGTCAAAACAAGGTCTTTAAAGACCCACCAGATCACGTGTCAAAATCACGGTCTTCACGTGTTTTGCCTCTAATAGCTGGTAAGAAATCTTGTTTTGACCAGGGTTGAACTCCCATACAAATGCCCCCAAATTCAAAACGAAACATGAGATTAAAGAGCAGCCTTAATTTTTAAGTTGGGGGAATTTGTATGTGGGTCACAGCTAACTAGAAAAAAAACAAGGGACTTAATCGTGGTGGGTCAGTGGGTCTTTAAAGGAAGGAGTGGGACAGCTCTCGCGTTCAAATCCTGGCTGACAAAAATATATCTCCCTCCCCCAACTGTCCTTCTACCTAC
Organism: Phymorhynchus buccinoides; assembly: GCA_017654935.2. Taxonomy (NCBI): domain Eukaryota; kingdom Metazoa; phylum Mollusca; class Gastropoda; order Neogastropoda; family Raphitomidae; genus Phymorhynchus; species Phymorhynchus buccinoides. Next base: position 14,475,128 of record CM065688.1, on the reverse strand, counting down.
CCCCCCCCCCCCCCCCCCCACCCCCCTCTTCCACACAAGGGGGGCCGGGAGTTGTCAAAAAGCGCGAATAGGACAATTTGCGCTACTTTTCCTCTATACAATTTGCGCGAACACGAAGTAATACAATTTGCACGACTATCCCACATAGAGAGACAGAAAGAGACAAGAGAGAGAACGCACAAGCAAACTGATACTCACACACACACGCACGCGCGCACACGCACACACACACGCACACACACACGCACACACGCGCACACGCACACACGCACACGCACGCACGCACGCACGCACACACACACACACACACACACACACACACACACACACACACACACACACACACACATTCTTTAATTCATTGATTAAAAAAAAAAAAGTCTAACACCACCACCAGGGAAGGGAAGGGGTTCATTCACGGAAGGGGTTCGTGCTTTTTGACTATCAGACATTCGCGCATTTCGCATACAGACAGTATTCGCGCTTTTGGTATGTTCGCTCAAATTGACGGTTGCCCAAGGGCCACAACTAGAGGTGGGGGAAAAAACCTGGTTGAACCGAAAAACCGGTCTTGAAATTCCGCGGTTCGAAAAACCGGTTCGAGTTGCTGTGAACCGGTTTTTTTAACTGCAAACTAAAGAACAACACTGGATCTCAGCGCAGATTGGGTGTTTGTAAACCAAGAGTAGCTGTTTCTAGTTGTCTGGTGTTGTCAGGAGCAAGTGACACACACACACACACACACACACACACACACACACACACACACACACACACACACACACACACACACACACGCCAACACACACATACTCTCTCTCTCTCTTTCTCTCTCTCTCTCTCTCTCTCTCTCTCTCTCTCTCTCTCTCTCTCTCTCTCACTTATAGGCATCTCAAAGTAAATCCCTAATGCCCCACATGGCCGAAAGGCCGAAGAGGGCGTAAAAACCCTATTATCACACATATCACGCTTCATACACTGCTTAATGTGGGCATACATTCACGGTTCGATTAAAATGAATGCGCTTACTGAAGATGTTGTCTAAAAGTAGAATATGTCATAACTGTTGTAAGAATGAGAGAATAGCAATAACAGCTTTTCTCCACCCAGCCCTGGGACTGAGAGTGTGCGTGCATGTGCGTGTGCAAGGGCGCGTGTGTGCGGTTGTGCGAGTGTGTGTGTCAGTGTGCGCGTGCGCTCGTGTGTGATATTTTTTCCTTCCATTGTGAAATATTTTTTCTTCTCATTTTGTTTATTTGTTCAGGTACATAATTACGATGATCTAAGTTATACTTTTGTATTCCTTATCCTCCCGCTACATATCTAAGCTAGTTCATTGCGTTGTGAATGTGCCACCATCCTTCACACTCCAACCGCCATTATTAGTCCCCGAGCCGAAGGTTCGGGAACTATTGTTTCTGTCTGGTCCGTCCGTCCGTCCGGCTGTTCGTCCGTTTTTCAAAAAAACCTCTTCAGTCTATCATCATCAAATTTGGTATACTAGTTTGCCAAGATGCAAGCTATCCACTGATGTATTTAGTCATTAAGGTCAAGGTCGCGCCAGTTACGGGGTTCAAACCCCAAAACACATAATCGCTAATATCTCGCGAAGTTTTGCATGTATTTCAATGCAGTTTTTTTCACAACATTTCTTGATGAATGGTCTATAACACAGTTGTCATGAATTTTTCTGTGCGCTCGTGTGCGCATGATCGCGCGCGCTCAAATCACGGGTCCGAACCCCGAGGCTATATATAAAAAATCGCAATAGTTTGTGGCACGCGGTCTATTTTTACCACTCCAATCATGAGTTACCTCCCCTGGATTTTCAATAATTTTAATCTGTAAACCAGAACCATTTCGTAACTTTTTATATCTTTTGGAAAACATTTAAAACTATGTATCCTACTTATCCTCATCGAAAGAAGCACCGCATACTCGTCGTGTCTGTTGTAGTGTCTGTATTACGTATGTTTATTATTTTGTACGCTTTTAAAATACATCATTTTAAAGAGCGGCCTCAATTAATTTTGAAATGTAGCCTCGATTTGAAGTGCGACAATTTTGTCAAAATGTGCGACAATTTTGGAACGACAGACAGACCGACCGACCGACAAAGTGAGTTATAGGTTTGTGGCTAAACAAAAACTATTCAGTTACGTGCTGTTTTGATTCCCTTTGTGTCACAGGCCCACTTCTTTCCGGCCGTCCATCCGTCCGTGCGTGCGTCCTGTTTTCAGTTATCAATGGTCTCCCCGCTGTGTGTACAGCCGACACATTCCTATTTCGGAGTAGCTCGGCGATGCATTTGTGACGTTTTGTTTAAATTGCTTTGGTTTAATTATTTTCCCTATGACTATTATTTTTGTCTAGGCCTACACCCCTACCCTCACCTTCCTTTGACACGGGCAGATGGCCCCGTCATTAAAATGTTTGTTGGAGTTGAGCGCTAAATTTTTAGTTGAGTGTGTGTCAGTGTATGTGTGCGCGCGTGTGTGTGACAAATAAATATGTTTGCATAGGTGAAACTACTGATGCGAGTACTGGTTTAAAAAACCGGTTCGAAAAGACCGGTTCGGAGAGGAAAAATCGGTTTAAAACCGGTTCGAAAATTTGAACCGGTTCTCAACTCTAGCCACAACCCGTTTGTATTACCTGGTTGTGTGTGTGTGTGTTTGTGTGTGTGTGTGTGTGTGTGTGTGTGTGTGTGTGCGTGTGCGCGTGTGCGTGCATGTGTGCATGCGTGTGTGGTGTGTGTGTGTGTGTGTGTGTGTGTGTGTGTGTGTGTGTGCGCGCGGGGGCGTGTGTGTATGTGTGAATCCCTCATAGACAAAAAAACACCAAATCAAGCAAAATGTCTTTTTTCAAAAAAATGCTCATTGCCCCAGGTGAATATAGATTCCTATGAGAGGATGATGAGTTGAGATTAGCGTCCAGTCGGGCAGATACCCTTATGGACGGAAGATTCCTATGGATTTAATCTCTTTTGGTTTTTTTTGTGCTATTCATTTGTTAGCGGCTTTTTTGGTGGTGTTTTTCCCTCCACATTCACAGACATAAAATCATATGCATAGTTACACTTACTCATACACACTTACTCATATTCACATACACACACACACACACACACACACACACACACACACACACACACACACACACACACACACACACACGCGCGCGCGCGCGCGCGCGCGCGGGCGCGCGCACACACGCGCACACACACTAAAACACTTTTTTTCTCCCCCCCCACCCCAGTCTAATATCACCATTGTGTGAACAGACTTTAAATTAAATTAATCAAATCAATCAAAATCTCTTTTTTTTCTCCTAGTAGGCGATGCCGTATTGTTGTCATCTCTTCTCAACTTTCATTAGTTCGCACTTTGCGCTACGTGATACTTCTTATATTATGGCATTTTCACCCATCGCAGTGTTCTTCTTCTTCTAACAATCGACGTGACAATTAGGGCGCGCACACATAATTATTTATACTGTTACGCGGAAGTTCCGTGCGGAATCCCATGCGCAATCCGCAACACAAAAAAATCTTGAAAAAAAATATGGACTGTGTGTGTACATTACATGCGGAAGCTCATGCGCAATCCCATCCGCTGATTTCTTATATAAGTGTATAGGGTTTCCGTACGGAACTTGCGGATGTAATGTGCACAAGCCCTTGCACTTTAAAGACCCACCACGTCACGTGTCAAAATAACGTTGTTCACGTGTTTCCCTCTTAGGGTTATTAACGCCCTTGACAGTGAGAGTAATTGCTCTTGCTGGACAGTACTGACAAGGGCATTCACTCTTGCGAAAGGCAGCCATTTAGTGGCATCAAATAGGGGTTATTAGCGAGAGTTATCCCTCTGTCTGGTCAGTACTGAACCATCTTCCCCCACCCTCCAAGGGCATTCACTCTTGCAAAAGGTGTTCGTTGCAGACCCCATTAGCTGGTAAGAAATCTTAAGAAATCTTCCTAGCATAAGAGGGAATATGACACGTGACGCTGGGGGGGGGGGGCTTCCTTTAATTTCTTCGTGTTTATTTTAATTTATAGCCACAATCTTTTTCGTTGTTTTTAAAAACAAAATCTTGTTTGATCATTTCAATAGTGGGGTCTATTGTTAGTACAATTGAACCTCCCTGTTAAGACCTTCCCTATAAAGACTCCCTCTAAGATGTGACCAACATTTGTGTTCACCAATTTTGTCCCCCCTTCGTATGCGGACTAGTGAGTGTCCACCTCCTTAATAAGACCCCCTCCCTATTAAGACATTTTGTTGTTGTTGGTTTTTTCCAAGGTCTTGATAGTGAGGTACCACTGTATTTTGTTTTGCTTGCTGATTTTTCTGTCAACTTTTTTTTCATATTTCATAATCCCCCCCCCCCCCCCCCCCCCCCCCCCCCCCCCCCCCCCCCCCCACATTTTTTTTTCTTTTGCGTGTGGTTGACGAATTGTCTATGAAATGAGCGCTTCTGATCACCAAAATGTACATTACTCCCCCGGACCACATTACTTTCCCTGTGTTGATTAAGAGGCAGGTTTTGATTGCCCGCGGAAGAAAATATTTGTGTTTAATGCTATGGACGTTAATTCCATCTAAACACACCATTCTCAAGACTACTGCAGGTGCATTTTAATCCCCCGTAAACAACTCTTGTCTGTCAACAGCGTCTGTTGCGAGCAGCAAAGTTGTTGTTTTTTATATTCACGCAATTGCACGTCACGATCAGACTCCATTGCACAGAATCGCTTCACATTTTACACGCAGTGGGGAGTATATAGTAGTAGTACCCTAAAATTGATTGTGTTCTGTCGAAATAACCAAGACTACTGCAGGTGAATTTTATATCCCCCGTAAACAACTCTTGTCTGTCAACAGCTTCTGTTGCGAGCAGCAAAGGTGTTTTTTTTTTTATATTCACGCAATTGCACGTCATGATCAGACACCCGCTGCACAGAATCGCTTCACATTTTACACGCAGTGGGGAGTATATTATAGTACCCTAAAGTTGATTGGCTACCCGACAACATTTTTGTTTTTTACGATGAAAGTTCGTTTAACGTCCTCCGGCCTGGAACAGGTACAAACGGGACATTAATAACTATAACGATAATGGGACGATCCTGGAGGTACTGCAATGCCAGGAAAGTCCCGAAGGTTTGTTTAATAATCAAGATGCATTGACTTAACATTATAAAGTTGTTTTGTAAAAATTCATTTTCAGTTTTATTTTTCCTCCATCACTACACAGACTGACAACGGCCGGAACATGGAGTCCACGTTACAGCAGAGGCTGAGGTCGATCATGGTGGACCCTACTACTACTAGCTCACAACGGGGTGCTACCCCTACCCCTGCAGCCTCCAAGCCACCACCACCACCATCATCATCATCACCCCTCAACAACCAACCCCCGTCAGAACCCGACCACCCCCCACCACCGCAACAAGAGTCCTCCCGCGATTTGGCTTCCCTCGGTGATGATGACTTCGCTTTCTCCCAGGCATCACCCTCATCACCACCACCCTCCTCCTCCTTGGACGCTACTCCGAGTCATCATCAGCAGCATCATCAGCATCATCATCGTCATCATCATCATCGTCACCAACAGCTAGAAGGAGCGATCTACCAGTCTGGTGGTAGGCACGTTTCGTGTGAGGGGTTTTCATTGGGTGGTGGTGGTGGTGGTGGCCAGGTTCCGGATGAGTCTGCGACGTTGATTGGTGCAGAAAATGAGTGGGGGAATCATCGCGAAGATGAGGAAGAAGGAGAAGGAGGAGAGACGGAGGAAGAGGATGGTGCGTTATCGGTAAGTTTGACTGTATTGTCATTGTGATAGCTGTTGGTTGTTAGTCTAGCCCCACCGTCTCTATAAGCGGATCCCGTGGGAGTTTTGTTGTTGTTGTTGTTGTGTGTGATCGTTTCGTGTCT
>CM065688.1:14456689-14459189 GCA_017654935.2 Phymorhynchus buccinoides | reverse complement strand
AGATGTCTGTTTCGGTTTTGGTGACTTTCGTTCTTATTCAAAACTTTTGGACAGTACTTCCCGTGACTGTGTCAAGGAAAAAGATTGGGACACGTTTCAGGAATGGCCAGGTTACAAAGTTGGAATCTTACTGAAGCCTGTATACACCTGTGCACGTGTGTCAACATGTTAACCCTTTCCCTGCCAGCCTTTTTCCAGCCAAAAATGTCCATTAAATGTACCTGGGTAGAGAACAAAATCCATCTGCAGTATTGGGGATTCTTCTGTGACGTTTATAAAAATATTTAATAAGATCTAACCTTATTTCCCCAAACTAAGACAATAGGGTCTTTGGATAATAGACCCCATTTTGATGCCTTTTTAGTGACATAGGTGTTAAATCACTGTGGTGCTACAATGCGACTTTGGCGGTGAAAGGGTTAACCATGATACGGCTTTTCTGTGTTTAAAAAATCCCCAAACATGTGTTTAAACCAAAGGGTTAATAAGAGATGTCTGTTTCGGTTTTGGTGACTTTCATTCTTATTCAAATCTTTTGGACAGCACTTCCCGTGACTGTGTCAAGGGAAAAGATTGGGACACGTTTCATGAATGGCCAGGTTACAAAGTTGGAATCTTACTGAAGCCTGCATACACGTGTGTCAGCATGTTGAAAAGAAAATGGAATTATGCTTCGGTGTCCATAGACCGTGTTGCAGCAAAGGATTTGGTAAAGGTCAAGATGTGCCCCCCACCCCCTTTACATTTCTCGGCTCCCCCCGCATTTTCACACTTGCCTTTCTTACCGAACATTAAGCTGTATTTTATTAACCTTTTCAGCTAATTATTTTTGTTGAATAATTCATCGCAGTTATAATAAAGGTCATTATCTAATAGGACCCCCCCACCCACCCCCCACCCCCCATGTAGTGCAGTAAACACAACAGCCGCGGAGCATTTGTCGCAGTCCTGGTTCATTGCGTTTTTCCGTCTTGCCTTTATCTTCTACTGTTATTGAATGCATGTGTTTCATTATGTAAATGGATGAAAATTAGTGTTAAATATAGCAAACGATAGAGGATGAAGTACTCAATCTGCAGTAAGAAAGGCAAGACTGAAAGAGTGGACACAACCGAGAAATGGAGGGGGGGGGGGGGGGCGCACGCATGGGTGCAACTTTTCCTGCTAAACAATGATTTCCTGTTTTTGAATTTTACCAGTAAAGGAACATCCTTTTTGTAAAAACAAAAATGTCAAACAAGATCTTTGTGTGTCTACTGTATTTTTCAGACACTTTAAAATAAGCATTTGTATAAATAGTGGAAAAAGCAAACTAAAATACCTTCATAAATCAAGTATTGCTTCAGCTGCAGGGGGACATTACCCCTGGACCCCGGCCTTTCAGGTTTTTTTTCATTTTGTGTAGTTGCACCCATGCGTACGTAGTGTTCTCATCCCTAGCTGATGCATTTGTACCATAGTGTTCAAGTGCTTCGGATGTTAGGATGATCCCTGGAGTCTTTTAGCCAGGGTACCACGACGACGACAACAACAACAACAAATGATTACTCCCAAAGAATAATATGACTATGGTTATAAAATTATCCGGAGAAAAGGTAGACCTGGAGTTCTACAATATTTCTATAGAAATATGTACTGTGGAAATGTTATGCACGTCTACTTCCTCTGGTGACAATAGGAATCGTTCGGAAATAATTAAGAGAAGTAATTTCATGGTGTGTGGGAGTGATCTTGCCAAATTAAATCGGTCTAACAGGGGAAGCTACTCTACCATCAGGTAGATCCCCAGCTCTCGCCTCGTGTGTTTGAATAGACACACAGCACTTAGAACACCGTGCGTCATTCTAAAATTGATGTCATTTATATTTTTTTGTCACATTGTGCAAGTTTGTGGCCACTAACCACCCCTCATTTTTCAAAACAAATTATTTTTTGCAAGTCTCTGGCTCGCATCCTGCGGTTTCAAGCTTCGACGTCATTGTTGCTATGGTATTTGACCGAGTGATCGAGGTAAACAAGTCTAATTTTCACAAAGTGCTCTCCCCTAGTTGTTTTTTTCTTCCGAAAATCGTCTATTATTGATATTGGTTTGATTATTTTCCATGATTCACCACTTTTCGTTGCACCGGATACGCGTTAAACGAAGGTTGTTAAATCAGGATTTGAAAACGTTGTGGCTCAAAACTTGGCAGATAAAGTCAATTTGAATAGGACAGAATGCCTTGGTTTGTGTGTACTTCGAATCAGTGTTAGCTGTACTGCAGGGTACAGGGTATACTGCAATACATGGTATTAAACAGTATGTAGCATATTGTTATTGCGTGTGTATAAATAGATGGTATTAAACAGTGTGTAACGTGTCTTTATCTGTTTCTCTAGCAAGAAGCAGAGACACTTATGCTTGCTATATTGCTGTGGTTGTCATATCAATTAACCCTTTCACCGCCAAAGTCGCATTTTAGCACCACAGTGACATAACACCTATGTCACTAAAAGGCAT
>CM065688.1:14431689-14436689 GCA_017654935.2 Phymorhynchus buccinoides | reverse complement strand
TCAAAATATATTTTTGTACAGCAAAACATAATTCTTGAATGAAAACCAAAGCCAAAACAAGAACATCTGAGAAGTTGCCGTCGGTAACCACATGCTTTATAGAACTGAACAAAACAATGTATTGAGAATAAAGAAACAATGAAAGAACGGAAGAAAAACAAAACAAATAAGGATATAAAAGAAAAGAAACACGTCATATTGGGATGTATGCCCCACGTGGCCGAAAGGCCGCAGAGGGCGTAAAACCTTATTTCGATATTGGGATGGGAAAAAAAATCTTACTGTCTTGTTGGAATGTGAATGGTATATTATAGGAAACATAAGAATTATTCAAAAAACATTTTGTCTTCTTCATCTTTAGTGGATAGTTGTTTTGTCTCCTAACACCCCCCCCCCCCCCCCCCACACACACACACACACACCTTGTTTCTTTTAACATTATTGGTCCCAGAACAGACAATTAGATTTGTCAAAAACAACAAGAACAGAAAACCCCCACAACACATCGTTGAAAAGAAAAATCAAAGAGGGGGGGGTGGGTGGGGGGGGGGGGGGGGGGGGGGGGGGGGGGGGGGGGACAGGACTGAAAGAACGAATGGGAAAATAGACATAGAGAAAGAGAGACTGAAGAAGAAGGAGGAGGAGGAGGAGGAGGAGAGAGGATGCCACGAAGATAGACAAATAGACAGACACACAGAAAGAAAGAAAAGAAGAGAACTTCAGCTATGGCAACTATGGGGGTAAAAGAGGTCTTATACTTTTAATGTTTTGATCAGTTGTTCGCTACCTGGTCCTTCTTGACTCGGATGACTTCAGTAAATATCGGTGCTAATCTCGACAATATGCATTATCACAGGCAGTAACGGAAATGTCAAACCCACACTATACTAGGATGAGTGTGATGACACTACAAGCGACACCCCCCTCCCCCCCATGGGGATACCAGGGGGCCTTTTGTATAAATAGTTCCCCCACCTTCTGGATGTTCTGTGCTTGTAACTTCCTCTCCTGTTCCCTTTGCTTACTGTCATCTACTATCTTTCTGCCTTACCGGTCCATTCTCCTGCCCTTTTTTTTTTTACGAAACACTTTAGAAAAAACAACATTTCCTCCAGCCAAAGTCGGACTTGCTGGGCCTAACTATTTCTCAGTTAAGCGCATAACGGCAGCATGACGCATCCACGCTCATAAATGACAGGAAACTGTCTGAGCTATCGAAGAAGAAGACTGCAAGCGAAAATTGTCGGTAACCTTGACAGCACTTTCTAACCAGGCACAGTAATGGAGGAAAAAATGTTTTTCTCTGAAAATATCGGGCGGAGGGAGGGGTGGGGGTGGGGGTGGGTGGGTCAGGAGACATCATTTCATGGTGGTCTCAATGAGTAAATAAAAGAGCCCTTCGTGGTGATCAGGGGGCAATTCCTCATGAAGACAACTACATAAAAATGTTCAAAATTTGGGGGTAAATGCATCTAACCAAGCTTTAAACCCCTTCTGACATTATGTTGTTTTTTCCACATTCACTGTTCTGTGAATTCAGAGAATTCTCTATAGATTACCTTGCCTGCTAACTAGAAGATTAATCCTACTAGCCACCGTGGCGTAGGAGGTAAAGTCGCGGACCACTGGCTGGGAGGTTACGGGTTCGAATCCCCTCAGAGGCGATTTTGTTGTTGTTTCGGTCCTTGACTGACTCCTACCCAGAGTGAATGGCTGTGTGCTCAATTGGGAGATTGAAACCACACAGTCGAGTTTTTGTCCGCTCAACGGGTGCGCGATTCTGAGAGTGTTGCTCTAATTTCATGACCAACACTGCAGGTGTCTGTAGTTCTCGGGCCTGGTTAACGCCGGGATAGCATTATGCAAGGAAGCGTAGAATACAGCCCTGTCTCAGACCGATACGGAAATCCACAGCATCATCATCATCATTATCATTGTCATTCGCCTCACTTCCATGAACCATCAAAAAGAGAGAAAAAAGTCTCAACTTCTGTGGCCTTGCATGCCCTGCTCTCATCAGTCCAGACGATGGGACAAAGTACTATGGCACGTAACACACTCATATGTTTAAAAGTAACACCTTTGTTGTTACAATAACAAACGGCATAATACGAAAAAAGGTGACAAGAAAGACAACATTTCAAAAGCTAGTGTAAAAAAGCTTGGTTTGCGGTATTGTACATCAAGAGGAAAAAACTGTCATCTAATTATAAGAAAATGTGCCCCCCCCCAAAAAAAAAAAAAAAAAAAAAAAAAGAAAAGAAAACAACAACAACCAAAAAGACGAAACTTTACGAAAATAAAAAAAAGAAGAAAAAAAACCCACACGAAAACTGGATGAGAAACTGAAAGCTAACTATTAGCAAAAACATGATTGTTGAATTTTTGGAGAATACACAAATAGATTAAATACGTTGTAAAAGCTAAAGAAATGTATCCCGCGTTAAACTGTGGATTACTGTTAATTAAAACAAAAACAAAAACAAACTGAAACAGACTGCAACGTCACTGGAACGTAAGAAGGGTGAGAGGAATCATTTACCCATTGAACTGTAGAGGGGAAGTATTGTTTTTTGATTTTGATCTTGTTCGTTTTTTTGCTCCTTTTGTTGCCTGCTTTTTGCTCCTTTTGCTATATTTGCTGTTTTCTTGTTTGTCTGTGTTGATAAAGGCGCGCGCATTCGCCGAAATATCCAGTAGTTTTGTTTTTGTTTCTTGTGAATAAAATAACGTCACTTTACACTTGTCCTGTAGTTGTTTGTTTGTTGTATGTGGATTGCTGTGTTTAGTTGTAAACTCTTTCGGAAGAGACCCAATATTGCCTTCACGTGCCTTTCGATATAACAAACAGAACGTCTTTGATAAAGTTACAGCGACAGAATAGTCAGAAGTGACTGTGGTCGCTTTACAGGAAAGAAAGAACGTTATGCTTATCCTGCACTATCTGTTTTGTAACGCAACAACATTTTCTTTTCTTGGTAGGTAAGTGTCCCCCCCCAAAATCCCCCCCCCCCCCCCCCCCCCCCTCCCCCCCCCCCCACAAGAATGCAAGATCGACTCGATTTCAGGTTATAAATTGTTAACTACTTCCCCGTGGTGATACTGGGGGGTGTTTTGTAAAAAAAATAGTTCCCCCACCTTCTGGAAGTTCTGTGCTTGTAACTTCTTTTAATCTGTCACTCTCTTTAACTCTGTCTTTTCCCTTCGCTTTCTATCATCTACTATCTTTCTGACTTATTGGCCCCATTCTTCTGCCTTTGTTTTCACAAAAGAAATCTTCCAAGTACTTTTTCTCCTTTGAGTTCCTCCGAAATCAGAATGTGTCGGCGGGGAGAGCAGTGAAAACTGAAAGTCGGACACATACGTACCTTATCCATTATGGCCATGTGGCCTGGGGACGCAGAAGAAGGAGAAGAAGAAAAAGAAGTTAACAACAACCAAAACAGAAGTCGTGTATTATTAATGTAGTTAGAGAAGGACAATTGTGGAATGTTTAACAGAAGAAGAACGCAGAGAAGTATTATTAGACAGCCGACTTTGATATTTGTAAATCCGCCAATAATTATTATCTACCTATAAATAAATGTAATCTGAGCACACCGCAAGAACACACGAACTGCGTGTGTCCATTTTTGCTTTTGATAATGAAACATTAAAATCAAACAGTCAAAACCTTTCACACTCAAAATATATAGTGGTGAGAAGAGAAAAAATCAGATAGTGGGTTAAAATTAAAAAAGAAAGTTAAAGTGTCCTAGTTGAATCAATAATGTCCAGAGGTTAACATAACATAATAAATCTAAAGAAGACCCTATGTGGTTTTTTGGGGGTTTTAAGGCAGTATCCTAGTTGAATAAAACAATGTCCAGACGTTCACACAACAGTACAATTCTGTAGAAGAACCTAACTTGTTTGTTTCGTGAGCTGAGAACAGAAGTCTGGGGTTAAAATCGAAAATTAAGAGAGTGTCCTAGTTGAATAAAGCAATATCTAAACGTTAACTAACCTAAGAGAGAAAAATTCTAAAGAAGAACCTCATTTGTTTGTTTGAAATCAGAGAAGCGTTCGGTTCTCAGAGGAGCATTCGGATCAGTCTACTGACGGGGTGTCCTAGTTTTTAAAAATCCAGACTTTAACATAACAGTACTATTCTAAAGAAGAGCCTAACTTGTTTACTGTTCGAAATCAGAGGGGGGCGTTCGGATCAGTCTGCTGACGGGGGTCCTAGTTTTTAAATAAAAAATCCAGACCTTAACATAACAGTACCAGTCTAAAGAAGAACCTAACTTGTATACTGTTCGAAATCAGAGGAGCGTTCGGATCAGTCTGCTGACGGGGTGTCCTAGTGTCCTAGTTTAAAAAATCCAGACTTTATCATAGCAGTACCAGTCTACAGAAGAGCCTAACGTGTTTACTGTTCGAAATCAGAGGAGCGTTCGGATCAGTCTGCTGACGGGGTGTCCTAGTTTTAAAACAAATCCAGACTTTAACATAACAGTACCAGTCTAAAGAAGAACCTAACTTGCTTACTGTTCCAAATCAGAGAGGCGTTGGGGTCAGTCTGTTGACGAAGGACGAAGAACTAGGCTGCCCCCCCCCCCCCCCCCCCCCCTCGCCCTACTAGCATAGAACAGGGACAGCCACGGAGAGCGTCAGCAAGCAATTACGGCCTTCTTGGTTCGCACGCACGTGTACAAACACGAGTGAGCGTCCATGCCGGAAGTGAACCGGGCCTCGCACGTGCGACACATCCTCTGACAGTCTCTGGACGTGGTCGAGCGGCTCCGGAAGGCCACCACGCTCGTAGGGGGAGGAGGGACTCCTCCTCCCGGTTTCCGGTTCCGGAACGAACGGTAACCCAGGTAGTTGTTGGTGTAGCCCCCGGCCAGGCGGTTCCGGTACCGCCCGGTGATGTCCTCGGAGTGGAGGTACTGTCTGGCGCCGCTCACCCTGCGCGAGGACCGGGTGAAGAAGGCGGTGCAGGTGCTGTCGATGCTTCG
>CM065688.1:14424189-14426689 GCA_017654935.2 Phymorhynchus buccinoides | reverse complement strand
CAAACTGATAGAACTTGCAAAATGTGACGTAAAAAAATATATAAATTACATCAGTTTTAGAATGACGCACGGTGTTCTAAGTGCTGTAAGTCAACTCAAGCACACGAGGCGAGAGCTGGGGATCTACCTGATGGTAGAGTAACTTCCCCTGTTTGACCGATTGAATTAATTAAGCAAGATCACTCCCACACACAACGAAATTACTCCCCTTAATTATTTCCAAACAATTCCTATTAAGCAATGCGCTACCCTCTTCTTTAGTGAGGAAAGCAGTAACATGTTTGAAAAGCCTTCTTTTTTTGTGGTATAGGTCAAGATGTGCCACCCCCCCTACATTTCTCGGTTAATTCCATTTTTCAGTTTTTGCCTTTCTTACCAAACATGAAGCTGTATTTTATGAACATTTTCAGCTAATTATCTTTCTTCAATAATTAATTGCAGTCATGATAAAGGCCATTATCTAATAGGACCCCCCCCCCCCCCCCCCCCCCCCTATGTACTGTAGTACACCGCTACATTTGTCACAGTCGTGGTTCATTGCGTTTTTTCCGTCTTATAGGGGGGGGGGGGGGGGTAGGGATAGGGTTAGGATTTGGGTTAGTATTCCAAAAAGATAATTAACTGAAAAGGTTCATAAAATACAGTTCTATGTTTGGTAAGAAAGGCAAAAACGGAAAAATTGAATTAACCGAGAAATACAGGGGGGGGGGCACATCTTTACCTTTACCTTTTTTATATTATTCTTTCCTGGAGGCAATGCCCGGAGGCAGTGCAACACCAGTAAAGTCCCGAATTTTTAATTAACAATAGATATTGAAATGAATGCAAGTTGTCTTCATATATATCGCATTTGAATGTTACAGAATAATATTACTAAAAGACCCACCACCAACCAGTTAATAGAATGCGGAAACTCATGCGTGTTTTAAGTAAACAAGGTTCAAGGTTCAAGGTTTTTTTTTATTTCCAAAAAAGCCCCTTGGGGGTACATGGAAAAACAAAAACAAAAAACAAAAACAAAAATATATAAACAATGAAAAAAGAAAAAGTAAAATAGAACAAACAATAAACGGACAAACGGAATCACACACTTACTAATATATCACTACAGTGGAACGTGCTGAGTGTGAGCGTGCTGGGGTGTGGGGGTGTGGGGGGGGGGGGGGGGGGGGGGGGGAGAAGGAGGAGGAAAGGGGGGTTGGGGGAAAAGGGGGTGGGTTAGGGGGGAGCGGAGCAGGGGGACGGGATAATGTTTTAATCATACAGTTTTCCTTTTAATTATCTGACACTGATGTATGCTTTTGCTTTATCAATTCCTTTGTGATGTTCGATTTATGCATACTGCTTTAATATCTTATCTTTTGTATGTGTGCTCTTAATATCTTAATGTAAATTTAATTAATATTTACATTTTATTCATTGGACGATGTTAATGTATTTACTGTTTTCCTCTGTCCTAATATTTTATATGTAAATTTAATCAATGTCTACATTTGATTCATTGGACGATGTTAAATGTTTTTGCTGTTTCCCTCTGTGATGTTTGAGTTATATATAATGTATGTTTTAGTATTGTTTGTTTATCGAGCCTGTGAATGTGCTTTGTAATTTCCCCAGGGATCATTAAAGTTATTGATTGATTGATTGATTGATTGATTGAACCTCTCTTATAAGACCTTCAAAAATCATCCAAAAGTAGGCGACGAAAATGGTGTTTTACGTCCTCTTCGTCTGAATCAGAAACATATGGGACATTTGTAAATACAAATATGGTGGGAACAATACTGGAGGCAATGCCCGGAGGCAGTACGAAACCAGTAAAGTCCCGATTTTTTAAATATTAACACAGATAGCTGTAGCGGTGACCACGCCTCGGTTAAACCTCATCGGCTACGGCACCGCCACAAATATAATTGTCTTGATAAATATGACAAAAGTAGGCCTTATAAGGGAGGGGTCTAATAAGAGAGGTAATTTTAATACTTACAAAGAAGGGCAATGTCTGAGAGAAGTAGGTCTCATGTGGGAGGGAGTCTTATAATAGGAGATCCCACTGTACCCTTGTTGTTATAGTCTAGTTGTTTCCTTGCGGAGGTTTGCTCAGTTTGGGTGGGTTTAAAAAAAACATTTTTTTAGAGCTTTTAACAAAATGTTTCGATAGTACTTTTCTATTGTAGCCATGTTGTCTCCCTTTGTGTTTTTACGTGGAACACTTTTTTTTCTCCTAATGGACGTCCCAGACGATTGGCGTTTCGATGTGAGCCTTTATTAGAAACAGCCATTGTGCGAGACTAAGATGGCGACTTCGACTTATCTCTTGTCTACTGCGCAATTGCAATGTATCTGCTAACGGTGTGATTATTGTTTTTAAGTTTTTAAGCTTTTATGGATTTTTTTTTTAGTACATTTTCATTTTACTTTTCTCTTTTTCCCCCTCTCTCTTAATCTTCCTTACTGTACTTTGTGCGTAAAACAAGTTTCTTCACTACATAATGCATGC
>CM065688.1:14401689-14406689 GCA_017654935.2 Phymorhynchus buccinoides | reverse complement strand
GACTTTTTTTATTTTATACCGAAGGTATTGCAATGTTACTCTTTTAATAAATACGGAAAATATGAAAGTATTTCGTGCAGCCATTTTCGAGTTATTCAAGATTAAAATGTTGCCAAATGTTGCCATTTGGGGCCATATTTACAGTTGGCAATGTAGCATAAGAATAGCGCCCTTCAATTTCCCTGCAAATGTCAGCGAAATCGGATGAACAATTTAAAAAAAAATCCATAAATGGAAATAAGTGTCACAACTCAATTTTAATAAATTTTAATAACTTCCAAACTATTTAACATATAATCACCAAACTCCTTTCCGACCTGGGCCAAAGTAAGGGCTACAATACCCAATAGTTAGTTTTGTGACGTCACTTCCTGTTTTGGCTATTCTGTGAGCAAAATGAAAGCTGGAGCACTTCCGGATGGTACTTCTGGTTTCATTTTATACTGGTCGTGTTGAAAGTCTATTTTAAAGTAAATAGGCTACTGAAGATATGAACGAATTCCATGAAGCCGTTTTTGAGATATCCACGATTGAAACGTCGCCGATTTCGCGGGTTTTTTCGGCCATATTTTGCTGACACATCGGCGAAATCATTTAATATTTTTAAAATTTATAATACCCACATCGTCCTGCAACTTTCCTGAAAATGTCACCAAAATCGCCCCAAAAAGGGGAGAAAAAAGAGGAAAAAAAGAAGAAGAAGAGGAATTCTTACAATAAAAATGGTGTTCTCCCTAAAGGGGAGAATCCTAATATATAATTAGGCGTCCTTCAAACTTGGCAAATTGGACACTGAATATGTAGACATTCAATTGATATTTGGTATTTAGTATATTCTAGTCATAGAGACTTATCTCTGTGAGAGAGAGAGAGAGAGAGAGAGAGAGAGAGAGAGAGAGAGAGAGAGAGAGAGAGAGAGAGAGAGAGAGAGAGAGAGAGAGAGAGAGGAGAGAGAGAGAGAGAGAGAGAGAGAGAGAGAGAGAGAGAGAGAGAGAGAGAGAGAGAGAGAGAGAGAGAGAGAGGGAGAGAGAGAGAGAGAGGGAGAGAGAGAGAGATTTGTCTCTGAGAGAGAGAGAGAGAGAGAGAGAGAGAGAGAGAGAGAGAGAGAGAGAGAGAGAGAGAGAGGGAGAGTGAGAGAGAGAGAGAGAGAGAGAGAGAGGAGAGAGAGAGAGAGAGAGAGAGAGAAAGAGAGCTAGAGAGAGAGAGAGTGAGTGGGAGAGAGAGAGAGAGAGAGAGAGAGAGAGAGAGAGAGAGAGAGAGAGATAGATTTGTCTCTGTGAGAGAGAGAGAGAGAGAGAGAGAGAGAGAGAGAGAGAGAGAGAGAGAGAGTGAGAGAGAGAGAGAGAGAGAGAGAGTTTGTGTGTGAGAGAGAGAGAGAGAGAGAGAGAGAGAGAGAGAGAGAGAGAGAGAGAGAGAGAGAGAGAGAGAGAGAGAGAGAGAGAGAGACTTATCTCGTTGAGAGAGAGAGAGACTTATCTCTGTGAGAATTGCAGTCGTCAGCAGAAAAACAGACCGCACTAATCGGATTAACAGGGACGACGAATGATTGGCGAGCGGTTCGTTGTGGCCAATGGGATTCTAATTAATCACGGAGGGTGAATGGAATTCTGCTTAACGTCCTCTGGTCTGGAACAGACACATATGGGACATTAGTAGATATAAAGATGGTGAGAACGATCCTGGAGTGGAGGCAATGCCCGGAGGCAGTGCAACACCAGGAAATGTCCCGATTTTTTAACAATACAGATGTATATAAACAATTATTATCACAGAGGGTGAAGTGAATATTATATTTATAATAGAGCGCTTTAGGCGGACTTGTGGTCCTTATGATGATTATCCGGTGGTGTTCCATTTGAAAACAGTATCTTACCAGAGCAGCATATTCTCTGTCTTCTTTCTCTCTCTGTCTGTCTCTGTCTGTCTTTATCTCTCTCCCCCTCTCTCTCTCTCTCTCTCTCTCTCTCTCTCTCTCTCTTACGTTAATATCGTTGTCTGTCTGTCTGTCTCTCCTCCCCCCTTCTCTCTCTCTCTCTTACTTTAATATCGCTGGATGTCTGTCTGTCTGTCTCTCTCTCTCTTACGTTAATATCGCTCTCTCTCTCAACGTCTGCTTCTCTCTCCCTCTCTCTCTCTCTCTTCTCTCTCCTCTCTCTCTCCTTCCTATCTCTCTCTCTCTCTCTCTCTCTCTCTCTCTCTCTCTCTCTCTCTTACTTAATATCGTTGTCTGTCTCTCTCTCCTCACCCCCACCCCCCCTCAGCTAAAATAGATGTTGCCTTCTATTTTGACCAAAGAAAGTAAAATAACCCTCAAGACGTATCTCCCGTCACTCCACCAGAAGCGATCATTTGTTGTCCCGGTAGGCCTACGGTATCCACGAGCGTGTCGTAAAGCGCTAACACGGGTAGCAACACGTCAAATCGCATAAACAGCCAATCTAAATTACACGCTACCATCCGTGTTAATTGTATTGGCTGTTTTAAAGGGGTACCCTGACGGATGAGTTTTTTTGCAAGAAACACGTCGATATCACCAGAAAGACAGCCTTTCGACACGCTCGTGGATACCGTAGGCCCTAACAACAATGGTCACTTTGGTGGAGCACTTGCTCTGGTTTCCTAGAAATCAAACCGTCAAAAACGGCGATTCCTCCTTGGCGGAGATGCCGGAGAGAAGAGTAGCCATTTTGGATGGGGTGGGTGAAGGTCACTCATTGTGGTTGAAGCGTTTTCTTTTTTTGTAGCGCAGTAAAAGAAAAAATGGAGCTGTTTCCTTTGTTGTGAGCGAAACTCCTTTAGATAATCTGTATAAAAAAAAGAAAAAAAAGCTTGTATTGCGAAATTTTCGTGCAAACGATTTGGTCTAAACGCAGGCGGCCATTAGAAAAGAGACGGCACACGCCTTCTCTTTGGGTGAAAGAATTTGACTTCCAGCACCTCCGCCAAGGAGGAATCGCCGATTTGACAGTTTTTATTTATAGGAAACCAGAGCAAAGTGAGTGTTGCAATCTCTGTAAAGGGTGTTTTCCTGGTGATCTGGACGTGTTTCTTACAAAAAAAACCTCATCCGTCAGCTAATCTACATGTTACTACTACTCGTATTGGCTGCGTTAAGACGCACTCGTGAAGGCCGTGCCACTGACGTCCTGAGCCACGTGTTGACTCCATCCACGGCTCCCGCAGAGTGACATGGGATTTCATGTTTGTCACGGGTTTACTGACTACTGAGGGAAGAATGAGAAGTCATTATTTTTCGTTTTCTGTTCTTGACCAGTGTGTGTGTGTGTGTGTGTGTGTTGTGTGTGTGTGTGTGTGTGTGTTGTGTGTGTGTGTGTGTTTGTTTGTGTGTGTGTGTGTGGTGGGGGGGGGGGGTCAGTGAGCGGTCAGTCAGCTGTGAGGGATCAATGTCCAGATCACTGTCACACAGACTCGTGTCGCAAATATCATTATACTGGTCTTGGTCTGTCAAGGGAAGGGCTGCCTACACAAAGGGAACTAGGGGAACGCATAGCAACATTGCGAACCCGACCAGAATTATATCCTCGTGATGCACCACCACACAAAATTTGAAGCGATTCTGTGGTTTTTTTTTCCTTTGATGTTTTATTCAACAATAAATAAATAAATAAATAATGGAGGAGAATATTTTCCAAATAGGTGACTACTGTGCACTTGCTGAACAATACGTATACTGTCCAATGAAAGAAACGCATACACATGTTGTTGTTGGCTTACCCTGGCTAAAAGACTCCAGGGATCATCCCAACAGCGGAAGCACTTGAACGGGAGCGTCCCAAAGAAGGAAATTTCGGTTTTCAAGGTCACACCTCAAGGTCAAGGTCTCCACAGTCATGAATATCCAAAGGAACCTTCCTTTTCAAGATGTCTATCCCTCTGCCAAATTTGATCACAATCTGTCATGTAGTTTTTGAGTAAATCGTAAGCACAGTCATGAACATACCACACACGGAACACAGACACGCACACATGCACGCACGCACGCAAATTTGCACGCATGCGCACACACGACGCACGCACAATCACACCACACAACACACACCACACACACAGACACACACATACGCGCGCGCGCGCGCGCGCGTCTCGGTCCTCTGGCCGGGTAATAAAGAAGACAGATAGACAGTTCTTGCAGGCACCCGTCATAATAAAAAATGGAAAGAAACATAACATGCCAGAAAATACCATCCTTATTTTTAGACCGGAAAAAAATATTTCTCAAAATAAAAATTGGAGAGAGGGGGAGGGGTGTGTTAGAAATTTCTAATAAGTGGTATTGATAGTATAATAATGTAAGACGTAATCCTGAGTAATAATAAGACATGACCGTTTAAAGATACGAACCGTCGAAAAAAAATTTTGGAACAAAATTCGATTAGACCAGGTTTACAGGTCTGACGATATCTCTCAGCTTCCTTCTATCATCGAACGAACTCAATCATGCATTTCTGACATCAAGGCTTGGATGACTGACAACAAACTCCGACTTAACAACGACAAGACTGAAATGACTTTCGTTGTGCCCAAGAGACGTTTGTCTACAAACTCGCTCCCTACTTCTATCCAAGTCATCTTCTCTCTAGAGAACTCTCTCTATCTTAACGGGGGCGGGGGGGATGGGGGGGGGGGGGGGGGGGGTGCGTGCGCGTGCGTGTGCGTGTGTGCGCGAGACTTCTGTAAGTGTGCGCAATCTTGGCGTCACTTTGGACCACACACTTTCTTTTCGTGTATGAACTCAAATTTCCTCTGTCTGTCGTGCTTGCTGTCTGGAACTCATTTGGTCGCATTGCTTCTGTTCGTTATCTTCTATTCTGAAGACGCAACCATTAACTCTTATCTCTGCCTTTGTTCTCTCTCGCTTAGACTTACTGCAATTCCCTTCTTGCTGGATGCACACAGAACATCCTCGGCAAATAGCAGAAACAAATCTTTGAAACTCTATGCTCTATGTTGAATTCTTTTTATGCAATATAAAATATACT
>CM065688.1:14386689-14396689 GCA_017654935.2 Phymorhynchus buccinoides | reverse complement strand
TTATGCGGCTAAGTAAGAAACAATTAGGCCCAGCATGTCCGACTTCGGTTGCTGTAGGAAATCGTTTTGAAAGTGTTTCCTAAAAAAAAAAAGGCAAGGTGAATGGACCAGTTAAAAACAGAAAGATAGTAAGATGACAGTAATCAAAGGGAAAAAGCGAGAGTCAAAGAGAGCGACAGATTAGAGGAAGCTACAAGCACATAACTTCCAGAAGGTGGTGGGGGGACTATTGATACAAAAGACACCCCCACCCACCCACCCCGGTATCCCAACGGTTTTTTTTTGAGAATTCTAAACCAGAATGTTCTATGCTTATAGGGATAGAGGAGGCTGGTAAGACTTTCTGACTCTCACCCGTCTAGTCGCCTATCCTTGAAATTCAAAATTGTTCTAATCGTGTTGGTTGATGTAATACATTTAAATCATTTCTTCTTTCCACAACACAAAATTTACCTTCTGCTGACGGTAATATTGGAAAGGGAGAACAACTGGAAAATGCGAAAAACTAAGTCACGTGTCGAAAAACATCCGACTGCAGTCAGCAGTCATGAACAGGGACGAGGGGGCCTTACTGTCTGGGATTTACGACCCACTTTTCGCCAATCTTCGTAAGACTGGCGGAAACACCCGATCATCTCAGCCGAGAGTGAGTTTGTCATCAGCCCAGTCACTCTGAAGAAGTCCACTGGAGTGGATGAAACCGTCAGTAGAAGGTACATTTTGTGTTGTGGAAAGAAGAAATGATTCAAATGCGTCTAATCGCCTGTCTGTTTTTAGTTAAAGACCCACCAGATGACGTGTCAAAATCACGGGTTTCATGAGTTTTCCCTCTTATAGCTGGAAAGAAATCTTGTTTTGACCAGATCTCACTCCCATACAAATGTCCCCAAATTGAAAAAAACCGAAACATCATTTTAAAGAGCAGCCTCAATTATAAGTTGGGGACATCTGTATGTGGGTCACAGCTACCCAGAAAACACACACCAAGGGACATAATCGTGGTGCGTCAGTGTGTCTTTAAAAGTGCATGTCATTCAATGTTGCGTGCTTGATCGGGGGGAAATAAAAAAAAGCAACAATATTAATTTTCTCTGTTAATTAACTCGGGATTATAAGTGCCCTCTTAGTTAGTGGGTGTAAAAAACAAAGCTTAACAATGATTTGTTATCGATTGAATGATTGATTACTGTAGAATGATAATTATTATTCTCTGTTTAATTAACTCGTTGGGGGACAATGCCATTCATCCCTTGCTAAGTGCGTCTGGATGTGGTGTGGGTGGAGTTATTGGGGGGGTGGGGTGGGGGGTGGGGGGTGAAACGAGTGGGTGGGTGAGAGATTAGCAACACGTGTGCGTTTTCACAAACACAACCGCGCGCGCGTGCAAACACACACACACACACGTATACGCGTGCATGCGCGCACGCTCACGCACACACACACATACGCACGCACACGCACACACACACACACACAACACACACACACACACACACACACACACACACACACACACACACACACACACACACACTCCTTTCTTGTCTAATATCACAGACATTAAATTAAAGAACAACAACACACACACATACACATGAATGTGCGCGCACGCACGCATACACATGCACACACGCACGCACACAGGTGTGCTCGAACACACACATACGCGCGCGCACACACACACGCACGCACACACGCACGCACACACACGCACGCACACGCACACACACACACACATTCACTCACAGTCACACACAGACACAGTCACACACACACACACACGCGCGCGCGCGCGTACACACACACACACGCGCGTACACACACACACGCGCGCACACACGCACACACACACACACACACACACACACACACACACACAGTGAGAGAGAGAGAGAGAGAGGGAGAGAGAGAGGGAGAGAGAGAGAGAGAGAGAGAGAGAGACAGAGAGAGAGAGAGAGAGAGAAGGTAATTTAAAACATGTACTTAAGAACTTTCTAAGAAAACATCAGAAGTAGAAGATGAAGAAGAAACTGTTTCTGCCAGACGGGTTCGCGAACTGGGGATGGATTGGGGTTAACGAACGCAATGAAATATAATTATTTGGAACAAAAACAATTCAGCAAATGTGAACACTCTGCACTGGTACGCATCTTCACATAGAAACAAAAATGTCCTATGGGACAGACAGACGAGGTTGGGGATGGACAGAGGTTGACAAACAAACAAATGCATCGAGACATGTTTCTAAGGGAAAAAAATATCAACAATTTAATCAACTTTGCACTCCTGCCCTTAGTTTTATGAAGTTCTACTAAAGCTTAAGTGGGAAACTAAACGTCGTTACTTTCTAAATTAAGTAAACCGATTGACTTAATTTAGAAAGTAACAACGTTTATTCTAAATTAAGTAAACCGATTTACTTAATTTAGAAAGTAGGGGAAGACGGGGTAAAAAGCGCATGGGCGGGTAAGAAGCCCACCCCAATTATCATGAAATAAACAAAATTTCAGTCAAATTTGCCCATGAGACGAAATGAGACTGAAATTTGCTTCATTTCATGAGATAATTGGGGTGGGCTTCTTACCCGCCCATGCGCTTTTTACCCCGTCTTCCCCTAACAACGTTTTCCCACTTAATCTTTAGTAGAACTTCATAGAATTAAGCACAGATTCTTGAAAAAGAAAAGGAAATGGTTCAACCCTCACATATAAAGAACAAAACTTTTGGGGATGAGCTGGGTCAAACAAAAAGGGTGCATTAAGACACGCGTAAGAATTTATATTTTTTAAAGGAAGATATCAGCCAATGTGACCACTTTGCACCCCGAAATTCGCTCCCCTTTTTTTTTCCAAATAAGGAAATACAAATCCGATCAACGTTTTGAATAATAATCGCATTTCTTATTTAGGGGAGATTGGGGGAATATGTGTTCCCCTTTTGGTCTTTCTAAAAAGAATGCGTCTCTTTCACGTTGTCAGGAGATTAAGATTATGTTGGGGTGTTGAAGACGTAATAATACTCACCTCTACGTTAGGTTCCGATCCGACCCCCCACCCACCCACCCCCTCTCCCTCTCGAGGGATGTTCTTATGGAATGTGTCTTAAGCCGGCGACAGACTATGTGACTGCCTCATGTGACTCGATCAGGTCGTGACGTTTCACCTCATTTGCATACCATCCTGCTCGATCAGTCGGGCCCAGTCAGGTGACAGGGCCGAATAGGGCGGGTTCTAAATGTCGCTGATCGAGTCTGATCGAGTCAGATGGCTTGTGTGACCTCTTCTGTGCGGGAAAGAAAATGTGGTCAACGTCACGACCTGACCGAGTCATATGAGGCAGTCGCATAGTCTGTCTCCAGCTTTAGTGGGGATCCTATCAATGTGATCCCATCTCTATGTTGTGCCCCTGTCTCTCTATTATGTCCACGTCGCGTCCCCTTTCTCTATGTGCCTCTGTCTCTATGTGTCCCCTTTCTCTATGTGCCTCTGTCTCTATGTGTCCCCTTTCTCTATGTGCCTCTGTCTCTATGTGTCCCCTTTCTCTATGTGTCCCCTTTCTCTATGTGCCCCTGTCTCTATGTGTCCCCTTTCTCTATGTGCCCCTGTCTCTATGTGTCCCCTTTCTCTATGTGCCCCTGTCTCTATGTGTCCCCTTTCTCTATGTGCCTCTGTCTCTATGTGTCCCCTTTCTCTATGTGCCCCTGTCTCTATGTGTCCCCTTTCTCTATGTGCCTCTGTCTCTATGTGTCCCCGTCTCTATGTGCCTCTGTCTCTATGTGTCCCCTTTCTCTATGTGCCTCTGTCTCTATGTGTCCCCTTTCTCTATGTGCCTCTGTCTCTATGTGTCCCCGTCTCTATGTGCCTCTGTCTCTATGTGTCCCCTTTCTCTATGTGCCTCTGTCTCTATGTGTCCCCTTTCTCTATGTGCCCCTGTCTGTATGTGTCCCCTTTCTCTATGTGCCTCTGTCTCTATGTGTCCCCTTTCTCTATGTGCCCCTGTCTCTATGTGTCCCCTTTCTCTATGTGCCTCTGTCTCTATGTGTCCCCTTTCTCTATGTGCCTCTGTCTCTATGTGTCCCCTTCTGTATGTGCCTCTGTCTCTATGCGTCCCCTTTCTCTATGTGCCTCTGTCTATGTGTCCCCTTTCTCTATGTGCCTCTGTCTCTATGTGTCCCCTTCTCACCCCTTGGGTGGCGCGCCGCTGGCTGCGACGCGCTCTCCAGGTGGGAGCAACCCGAATTTCACAGAGACGCCTCTGTGACTATGAAGTACCTAATACCTATAACATCTATGTGCCCCTGTCTCTATGTGCCTCTGTCTCTATGTGTCCCCGTCTGTATGTGCCCCTGTCTCTTATGTGTCCCCGTCTGTATGTGTCCCCGTCTCTATGTGTCCCCTGTCTCTATGTGTCCCCTTCTCTATGTGCCTCTGTCTCTATGTGTCCCCCGTCTCTATGTGTCCCCCTTCTCTATGTGCCCCTGTCTCTATGTGTCCCCCTTATCTATGTGCCTCTGTCTCTATGTGTCCCCTTATCTATGTGCCTCTGTCTCTATGTGTCCCCGTCTCTATATGTCCCCTTCTCTATGTGCCTCTGTCTCTATGTGTCCCCTTCTCTATGTGCCTTTGTCTCTATGTGTCCCCGTCTGTATGTGCCTCTGTCTCTTATGTGTCCCCGTCTCTATGTGTCCCCGTCTGTATGTGCCTCTGTCTCTATGTGTCCCCGTCTCTATGTGTCCCCCTTCTCTATGTGCCCTCTGTCTCTATGTGTCCCCGTCTGTATGTGCCTCTGTCTCTATGTGTCCCCGTCTCTATGTGTCCCCTTCTCTATGTGCCCCTGTCTCTATGTGACCCCGTCTGTATGTGCCTCTGTCTCTATGTGTCCCCTTCTCTATGTGCCTCTGTCTCTATGTGTCCCCTTCTCTATGTGCCTCTGTCTCTATGTGTCCCCGTCTCTATGTGTCTCCGGCTCTATGTGCCTCTGTCTCTATGTGTCCCCGTCTCTATGTGCCTCTGTCTCTATGTGTCTCCGGCTCTATGTGCCTCTGTCTCTATGTGTCCCCGTCTCTATGTGTCCCCTTCTCTATGTGCCTCTGTCTCTATGTGTCCCCTTCTCTATGTGCCTCTGTCTCTATGTGTCCCCTTCTCTATGTGCCCCTGTCTCTATGTGTCCCCTTCTCTATGTGTCCCCGGCTCTATGTGCCTCTGTCTCTATGTGTCCCCATATCTATGTGCCTCTGTCTCTATGTGTCCCCGTCTCTATGTGCCTCTGTCTCTATGTGTCCCCTTCTCTATGTGTCCCTGTCTCTATGTGTCCCCGTCTCTATGTGCCTCTGTCTCTATGTGTCCCCTTCTCTATGTGATATATTGATATTAAAAAATCGGGACTTTCCTGGTGTTGCACTGCCTCCGGGCATTGCCTCCATGATCCTTCTCATCATCTTTGTATCTACCAGTGTCCCATAATGTGTCTGTTCCAGACCGGAGGACGTTAAACAGATTTCCATCCTTCGTGGTGTTTCTTTTTCATTAGTTAGGCCCAGCATGTCTCAGTCTTCGGCTGGAGAGCAAAAATCAGCGTTAAAGTTTCTTGAACAAACGGGCAGGAGGATGGACCAGTCAGGCACAGTAGGAATGTCACTCGGACGAAATTGGGGACACAATCACAGAGAAGTGGCTACATCGCTAGTTAAACCTGTTAGTATTGAAAGTTGTCTCTCCTAGACTCCCCGTGGGGATACTACCGGGGAAAATAGTTCCCCCACCTTCTGGAAGTTCTGTGCTTGTAACTTCCTCTTGTCTTTCACTCTCTTCGACTCTGCCTTTTCCCTTTGCTTTTCTATTATCTACTATCTTTCTGACTTTATTGGCCCCATTCTCCTGCCATTTTTTTTTCTTTAAAAAACCCCACACCACCTCCCAATGCTTGAACTCCTCCGAAATCGGAATGTGTCGGCTGTACGCAGCGGGGAGACCAGTAAAAACTGAAAACCGGACACATACGTACCTTACCCATTATGGCCTTATAGCCTGGGAACGCGGAAGAAGAAGAAGAAGAAGAAGAAGAAGAAGAAGAAGTCTCTCCTAGAGGATTGTCCGCGCTTGTTTGGCTGGGCCTGTTTACTGACGATTTGATTGCATTTATTTTCGCGAGAGGTTCCTTTCTTGCTGAAAAAAACAAAACCTTGTCTCATCTGTCCTTTTTAGTTCTTTGTGAGATGGACTTAATAATTTTATTTGGTTGTGCAACGCTGGAGTAGTGTTAACGTATTTTCTTCTGTTTCTCTCTTCTTCTGTCTGTCTCTCTCTCTGTCTCTGTGTCTGTCTGTCTCTCTTTCTCTGTCTGTGTCTGTGTTTCTTTCTCTGTCTGTCTGTCTCTCTTTCTCTGTCTCTGTGTCTGTGTGTGTCTCTCTTTCCCTGTCTCTGTGTCTGTGTGTGTGTCTCTTTCTGTCGCTCTTTCTCTGTCTGTCTCTCTTTCTCTGTCTGTCTCTCTTTCTCTGTCTGTGTCTGTCTGTGTCTGTCTCTGCCTCTCTTTCTCCGTCTGTCTCTGTCTGTCTCTTTCTCTGTCTGTCTCTGTCTCTCTATGTCTGTCTTTCTCTCTCTCTCTCTGTCTCTCTGTATGTCTCTGTCTCTCTGTCATGACTCTCTCTTTCTCTCTCTGTCTCTGTGTCTGTGTCTTTCTCTGTCTCTCCTTCTCTGTCTCTTTCTCTGTCTCTGTCTCTCTCTGTCTCTCTTTCTCTCTCTGTGTCTGTGTCTGTCTTTGTCTCTCTCTGTCTCTTTCTCTGTCTGTCTCTGTGTCTGTCTCTTTATTTGTCTCTCTCTGTCTCTCTTTCTCTGTCTGTGTATATCTGTCTGTCCCTCTCTCTCTCTCTCTCTCTCTGTCTCTCTCTGTCTCTCTCTCTCTCTCTCTCTCTCTCTGTCTCTCTCTCTCTCTCTCTCTCTCTCTCTCTCTCTCTCTCCTCTCTCTCTCTCTCTCTCTCTCTGTGTGTGTGTGTGTGTGCCCTGGGTTAGACAAAAGCATGGTCATTACATTTGCTTATCTCATGTTTCCCTGGTTAAAGAAACTGGTGTTTTCGTTTTTCGTGTTTCGTTGCTCTCTCTCTCTCTCTCTCTCTCTCTCTCTCTCTCTCTCTCTCTCTCTCATCTCTCTCTCTCTCTCTCTCTCTCTCTCTCTCTCTCTCTCTCTCTCTCTCTCTCTCTCTCTCTCTCTCTCTCTCTCTCTCTCTCTCTCTCTCTCTCTCTCTCTCTCTCTCTCTCTCTCTCTCTCTTATCTTTCGATTGCAATTACTGCATAGCTCCAAGCGGTATAAAGATATGAAGAAATTGTCTTTGTTTTTGTCAAAAGCATTCAAATTGAGAGAGCAACTGTTATCATAGTTTTCATCTGTTATTTTCCATTTCTTTTCATTGTTCCATATATCTATTGCCCCCACCCCCACCCCCCTCTTTCACAGGAGGCCAAAGGCCTTTCTGAATAACATTTCCCGTGTTTTCCGTCTCTCTCTCTCTCTCTCTCTCTCTCTCTCTCTCTCTCTCTCTCTCTCTCTCTCTCTCTCTCTCTCTCTCTCTCTCTCGTCTCTCTCTCTCTCTCTCTCTCTAGAGATAAATTTAAAAGGAACTAAACCTATTCTTGTAGGTGTTTTATATAGAAATCCAAATGAAAAGGTTGAGTGGTACGACCGATTCGCACTTATGATAGAAGATGTATTAAACTACTCGTTAGAAGTTATTATATTAGGTGATTTTAATATCAATCTGTTAAAACCTAACGATCATTGGAGACAGATTTACGAACTCTGTAACTTACATCAAGTAATATCTGCCCCTACAAGAGTAACAGCACAAACGGAAACATTAATAGATCATATATATGTAACTAATGCTAATAATGTCGTTGAACATGCAGTACCAGTATTCGGTTTTAGCGACCATTTTCCGGTTTGCCTTACCTGGTCTAAGAAAGGCGTTAAAATCCCTCGTTGCTCTCATAAATGTATATCTGTTCGAAACTATAAAAACTTTAATCCCGATGACTTTTTATCTGATCTTTGCCATACAGATTTTTATGATGTTTATCAACATACTGACCCTGATACTGCTCTCCAAGCATGGTATGATATTTTCCTGCCTATGTTTAACAAACATGCTCCGATGATGATTAGACGAGTTAAATTAACCCCCAAACCCCCGTGGATAACTAAGGAAATTGATGTAGAGATTTTAGTTCGTGATAATTTGTTAGCAACAACTGGTAAAGATGATAAATTCAGGAAACAGCGTAATAAAGTAACAAGTATGAAACGTATTGCCCAAAAACAATATTTCAGTGAGCTTATTAAATCAAAGAGGGATTCTAAGTCTATTTGGAAAGCCATCAATGAACTCTCATGTAAAAAACCAAAGTCATCCGCTACTGTATGCAATGATTTAACTCCTCAGCAGCTAAATGAACATTTTACTTCAATTGTAAAAAGAACCGTTAAAATAGATAAAACACAATGCAACGATCTGCACATGTTAAAACAGTTTTGTAATGACAAGGATGTCCGATCTAAGCAGACTTTTCCCTTTATTAGTGTGCATGAGGTTTACAAGGAACTATTATCACTAAAACAGACTCGTTCTCATGGTCTTGATGGCCTTGACAGTAAAATATTGATGTTGTCTGCACCTGTCATAACTGAACATATTACCTATATATACAATCTTTGCATAGATAAAAATTGCTTTCCTCAAGCCTTTAAAAAAGCCAAAGTTCTTCCTATCTTCAAATCTGGAGATTCCTCTGATCCCTCAAATTACCGGCCCATATCAATTCTACCAATACTGTCAAAACCCCTGGAAAGGCATCTCAAACTTCACATGCAATCTCATTTTATTAAATATGACTTATTTTACAGCAATCAAAATGGATTCAGGGAAAAACATTCTTGCCACACAATGCTCACTAACATTATAGAAGAATGGCACCTTAATATTAACAATGACGTATTCACTGGTTCACTTTTTGTAGATTTTGCAAAAGCCTTTGACACTATAGATCACACACTTCTTTTAACAAAACTTTCTTTGTATGGCTTACATTCCAACTCTGTCAACCTGATAGCAAACTTCCTTAGCAATAGAACTCAGACAGTGACCCAAGATTTTGTAATGTCATCGCTTATGCCCATCAAATATGGAGTACCCCAAGGATCGGTATTAGGGCCTATCTTATTCTCAATTTATATAAATGATTTACCCCTCCACCTAAAATCCCAATGCGAACTCTTTGCTGATGATACAACCCTTCACGCAAAAGATGGAAATCCAAACAACGTATGCATCTTCCTCCAAAAGGACATAGATAACCTTACAACATGGACAGAAAAGAATAACATGGCAATTCATCCTAGTAAATCTAAATTCATGTTAATAACTACTCGACAAAAAAGACAAAACTTAAAAGATAATCTGCCTAAACTCAAAATTTATGACAGTCTTCTTGAAGAAGTAGATTCATGTAAATTACTGGGTGTAACTATTGATAACAATTTATCATGGTCTAAGCACATCTCTGTCATTTGTAAAAAAAATAGCTAAGAAAGTATTCCAACTTAATAGAATAAAGCATTTCCTAGATGATCATACACGAAAACTCTTTTTTAATGCATATATTCAGCCCGAAATAGATTATGCTTCTACGTGTTGGGATCTTGCTAGCGAAAACTGCTTAAAGCCGCTAAAAAGACTCTACAAGCGCGCTCTTAAAATTGTTCTTCTTAAGTCTTCTTCCCTACAAAATAATGATTATAAGGAACTAGGCATTCTTCCAATAGATTCTAAGTTGAACCTTAATAAAGCTGTTTTCATGTACAAAATTATGCATAAACTGACACCAACCTACTTATGCAACCGATTTCCTATTACTAACATTCGAAACAAAAGTAAAGTATATATTCCTCGCCCCAGAACAAACCTGTTTATGACCTCCCTTGCCTACTCTGGTAGCAAACTGTGGAATG
>CM065688.1:14371689-14376689 GCA_017654935.2 Phymorhynchus buccinoides | reverse complement strand
TAATAATAATAATCACGTGTACATGTTGTCCGTGTGTGTATATGAGTATGCAACATACGCAAGAAAATGTTTGTGCGTGTGAAACAACAATAATAATCTTTCATACACGAAGCATTTTATGCACCTAATCTCCCCTGCAGACCATGCCGGATTTACAATTCCTGCACTGTCTATATGTATCCATCAAATCTTATCCATTTTAATCGGATTGTCTTGTCCTTTTTTCCCCTTTTTTTGGGGGGTGGGGTGGGGGTGGGGGTGGGGGTGGGGTGTCTTTTCTTCTCTTCTTTTGTTGAAATTATCTGATCATTGAGCATAGGGGTAATCATAGTTAAGTGCTAAGCTGATCCATTTTCGGTTTAACAATTCTGGTTGCTACAGGTCTGTACTTTGCGAATCTTGCGGTGAAATATGGTCTAGGGTAAAGGCGCCGACCGACCAGGCCCGAGAAATACAGACAACATTCAGTGTTTGTCTGGATGGAAAGCGACACAGAGAGAGAGAGGGGTGACAGAGTGAGAGAGAGAGAGAGAGAGGGGGGGGAGGCACAGAGAGAGAGGAGGGGAGAGAGAGAGAGAGAGAGAGAGAGAGACAGAGACAGAGAGAGAGAGACAGAGAGAGGGTGGGGGGACAGTTGTACAATTGACCACTTATTGTTTAATGAGAGAGAGAGAGAGAGAGAGAGAGAGAGAGAGAGAGAGAGAGAGAGAGAGAGAGAGAGAGAGAGAGAGAGAGAGACAGAGAGAGAGACAGTGAGAGAGGGGGGGGGGGGGCAATTGTACAATTGAACACTTATTGTTTAATGAGAGAGAGAGAGAGACAGAGACAGAGACAGTGAGAGAGAATGAGAGAGAGAGACAGAGAGTGAGAGAGGGGGGGGATGAAACAATTACACTATTGAACAATTATTGTTTAATGAGAGAGAGAGAGAGAGAGAGAGAGAGAGAGAGAGAGAGAGAGAGAGAGAGAGAGAGAGAGAGAGAGAGAGAGCTAGAGAGGAGAGGAGATAGATAGAGAGAGAGAGACAGACAGACAGACAGATTGGGGAGAGAGGGAGGGGGGGGGGGGGATGTTACACAAAGAGTGTTTTTGTTTCAGCTTATCTTGCACTGTATTTATAACTCAACTCAAAACATTGACCCCAAACAGTTTACCATGCTAAATTAATGCGATCCTTTCTTTAAAAAAAAAAAAAAAACCCAAAGCGGGCACTAAAGCGGTAACAAAACTAAAAACAACATAGAACAGTATAGAAAAAATATGTTCTGTATTCTTAAGAGGTGATTTGGAGGCTGAAATAGAAGCAGATACTGTATGTGTGGGGGGGAAAGGGAGCCAACCGAGTTTTTTTTCTTCTCCAGTCTCAAGAGAGTATATTAAATCTCCATCAGGACCGACACACACACGCACACGCACACGCACACGCACACGCACACGCAAACACATAAACACACACACACACACACACACACACATATACACACATAAAACACACTTACACACGCACGCACGCACACGCACACACACGCACGCACGCACGCACACACACGCACACACACACACACACACACACACACACACACACACACACACACACACACACACACACACACAATAGGCTATGTTTAGCAATAAGTACCAGGCTGTATACAGGCTTGGTTCCAGACAAGACTAATCTACAGATTAAAAAAATAAACCTCCCGTTTACCCCTCCCCCTCTCTCCCCCCCTCCTCCCCCCCCCCCCCCCCCCCCCCCCCCCCCCCCCCCCCCCCCCCCCCCCCCCCCCCCCCCTTGTTTTTTGGCTCACGTCGTTTTTTAAAACAAAGTGAGTCTATAGTATCGTACATGTTCGGTTGTGGTCTGTGTGTATGTGTGTGTGTGTGTGTGTGTGTGTTGCGTCCGTGGTCCCCGACCTTTAACCTTAACTCAAACCTTAACGTTGTCATTTTCTCTAAACATAAAAGGCGTTAGAGGGTTAAAGTTAGCAGGATACTTGATTTTGACGTGAGTCTTCAAGTCACGACGATCAAAGCAGTCAGATACATTGATAAAGAACAAAATAAAGATAATCATTTGTTGCAGAGATTACTGTTGTGCAACCTTTAACCTTGACTCAGTGAGTCAGTCACACTCTTCAAACTAAAGAAGACTCTCACTCTCCACTGAAACTTTAACGTTGTCATTTTCTCAAAAAAACATAAGATGTTAGAGGGTTAAAGTTAGCAGGATACTTGATTTTGACGTGAGCCTTCAAGTCATGGCGATCAAAGCAGTCAGATACATCGGTAAGGAACAAAAGAAAGAAAATCATTTGTTGCAGAGATTACTGTAACTGTTGTGTTGTACCGAGTAGGAGATACATACTGGAAAGAAGACTCTCCATTAGATATACAAAAACGCTCTTTAAAAAGAAACACAAGACTTCAGGTGTGTACAAATAGGTACATTTTAACGTCGTCAACTTATATTTTCTGTAACAAATGGATGTACCGAGTGTGTGCGTTGACGGCCCGGTTGTTTAGCTTTTATTTGCGCCTTTGAGTAACGGTTGTTCGTGTTCATTTGCCCATCATCTCTGCGCATAACTTAGCCTACCGCACTTCCGGCAACAAGGCCTAGGCCTAGAGTCCATGCCTTACCTCATAATCAAGACGACGTACTTAACATTTAGCCCACATTCATTTCAGTCTTGAAAAAAAATATACGGAAAATCCAGGGTTCGTCGATTTCACTGCCTTCGACGTACGAATCCTTTGTTAGGCCTAGACGATTGATCACCATGAGCAAAGACTGTACAGGGGAAGATAAACATGGATGAGCTTGCTGGCTGTGACCTTGACCGGGGGGGGGGGGGGGGGGGGGGGATTAACGAAACGAAAATAAAATATTAGGACTAATATAAAATATCTTACAGAAATGTAGATGATGTGGAACAAGTTTTCATCGCATGAACAATCAGTTTAAAACAGTAACAGATCAGGAGTATGGCCTTACGAATCACGCAACTTCAATTATTAATTTTCTAAGAGTAAGAGGCTTAGACCCACAGGCAAAGACTAGGCCTACTACAGGTGTCCGTAGACCCCCCCTTACCCCGGCGGGGGGGGGGGGGGGGGGGGGGGGGGGGGATTGGTCACTATGTTTTTTCTGAAAGCTTGGTCAATATGCTTTTCAATTTTACTTGTTTGCCAAAAATAAAAATAGGGCTCCACTATGTTACATGCGCATACATATAATTAAATTTTAAAGAAAGGGGTAGGGGTGCATAGAAATAATTTTAATTTACACAGTAAAATCAAAATTAATTCTGTTTTCAGATACACAAGTGTCTACATAACAGTATTCTCTCTATACAGGCATGGAAATTGTCATGGGAATTCCCATGCCTGCTATAGTAATAAAAATCAGACGTGAGCCTTGCAGGCTTTGCCTCTTGTTTTACTTGCATTCCAAATTCTCGGTAAAACATTTTTGGTAATTAATTCTACTCATTAGGTTTATTAATCCTTTGAGTTCATCGCTACCATGCTCTTCGTTCGTGCGTTTTGCACGTTCGCATGCACACACGCGCATACACGCACTCATACACACACGCGCGTGCGGGCGCGCGCACGCACGCACGCACGCACACACACGCACACACGCACACACGCACACACACACACACACACACGCACGCACACACACACACACACACACTTATATGAAAACACACACATCTCTAACGCACACATGCTTGCACGCGGATTGAATCTTTAAATGGTTATACATTATCTTCATCTTGATCAGGACAACGGAGGCGATCTCTTGCCACAGTAGGCCTATTTCAAAGAACCCTTCCACCGCCAATGTCGCATTTTTGCACCGCAATGGTTTAACACGTACCCATGTTGGTCCCCCCAAAAAGAGCATCAAACCAGGACCTGTTATCCGAAGAGCCTATTTTCATAATGTTGGGAGGTAAGGATAGGCCTTAATGTTATACATGTCACAAAGAAATCCGCAATATTGCATTTTTTTGTTCTCTACCCAGGCAAGTTCAATGGTATTTTTTTGCCTGAAAAATGGCTGGCGGCGAAAGGGTTAATTTTAAGCATCATACTATCAACACCACCTGGGAAATTCCGGTCATCTACAAGAATTTTGTTGTAAAAAAAGAAAGAAAATTGTCGTTTTCTAGGCCATCTAGATGTTGTTGTCTTGGGGCTTTAGTTACTTACCATGCACTGCGCATCTAGTAGAGGTGGGGGGGGGGGGGGGGGGTTAAAAGAAAAGAAAAACCGGTTTTTACCGAAAATCCGCTGCTAAACTTTCGATACGGTTCGAAAAACCGGGAAAAGTTGCTGTTTACCGGTTTTTTTAACTGCAAACTGAAAGTAAGTTTTTCTTAGAATAACGCATTCTTTTCCAAGAACAACACTGATTCTCAGTGCATTATGGGTGTTTGTAAACCAAGAGTAGCTGTTTCTAGTTTGTGGTGGTATATGGCTTTGACTTTACTTGAGTGTTGAGTTGAAACGTTTTCATAAGGCGCACGTTTAAAAGTGTGTGATTTGTGTGTGTGTGTGTGTGTGTGTGTTGTGTTTGTGTGTATGTGTGCACTGAAAATGCGTGCGTGTGTGTGTGAATATTCTGACAAATAAATATTTGTTTGCAAAGGTGAAACTAGTGATGCGAGTACTGGTTAAAAAACCGGTTCGGTGAAACCGGTTCGAAGAGGGAAAACCAGAAACCGGTTCCATTTTGAACCGGTTCTCAACTCTAGCATCTAGGGACCAGCGGTAAAACATGTTACAACTTTTGTCATAAGAGTCAGTAAGGTGGGGGTATGATGGGGAAGGGGGAGAACAGTGATCTATAAAAATGCATTAATCTTTATCAAATCAGCTTTAAGATATAGATACATATGAATTGTTTTTAAAAAATCGGGACTTTACTGGTGTTGCACTGCCTCCGGGCATTGCCTCCAGGATCGTTCCCACCCATTATTACTAATGTC
>CM065688.1:14354189-14361689 GCA_017654935.2 Phymorhynchus buccinoides | reverse complement strand
TTAGACCACCATTTTGCCTCTGACTTTGCTTTTGTAGTGGTTTGTTGTGGGGGGAAACCATTTGATGCGGGGAGTTTTCTTTATATATATATATATATATAAGTCTGATCTACCACTTCCTTGTGTCTAAACCTGAAGTAAAAAAAACCAACCTTAATCTTCTTTCATTTCTCCTTTTGTTTATGTACGTTTTGTTTGTGTGTATGGCTGGAGTGATTTGTGATTCACGCAAAAATTATTTCAAAATCGTTGTTTTGCGAATGAGTTAAACGGCTTGTGTATAGTTATCATCGACCGTACTTGAAGCAATAATTGCTTGCAGAGAGGATCACGTTGGTTGGTCATTTCCCTTATTAACCCTTTCGCTGCCTGCCATTTTTCAGCCAAAAATACTATCAAACTTAACCCTTTCACCGCCAGCCATATTGCAGCCAAAAGTTTCCATAAAATGTACCTGGGTAGAGAACAAAATCCATCTGCAGTATTGGGGATTCTTCTGTGACATATATATAAAATAAGGTCTATCCTTACTTCCCAAAACTAAGACAATAGGGTCTTTGGATGATAGACCCCAATTTGATGCCTTTTAGTGACATAGGTGTTAAATTACTGTGGTGCTAAAATGCTACTTTGGCGGTGAAAGGGTTAACTGGGCGGAGAGGGGAAAATAATCTGCAATATTGCAAATTCCTCTGTGACGGGGTTTTAAACCATTGTGGTATGCGACATTGGCGGTGAAAGGTTAAACCATTGTGATGCAAAAATGCGACATTGGCGGTGAAAGGGTTAAAGGGGCAGAGCACCCAAAATCATAAGAAAATAGGGTCTTTGGATATTGCTAGGCCCTGATTTGATGCCTTTTAGTAACACGGGTTTTAAACCATTGTGGTGCAAAAATGCGACATTGGCGGCGAAAGGGTTAAAGGGGCAGAGACACACTGCATACGATTTGATCACCCCAATGCGATCCGATTGTGACGATGTCTGTGAGTCGTGATTCGCGGTGAAATACTTCCGTCTACAAATAATTATACTAATACCAAAGACACTGAAAAGAAAAGACTGACATCCGGTCCCTTTTCCCTATATGAGTAGTGAGGACAGAAACACTGGTTATGTCCCTTTTAAACGTCACACATTCAGGTTACATAGCTCTTTTTTCAAACCTGAGAGAGTTATCTTTTCATGAGTCAGATATACTTTGGATAGCCGCCATTGCGAATGGTGTAACTACCCCACTAACGATAACTCTATCAGCCCGGCTCGCCGTAACTCTTAAGTGACGACGAAAATGGTGTTTTACGTCCTCTTGGTCTGAATCAGACACATATGGGACATTTGTAAATACAAATATGGTGGGAACAATACTGGAGGCAATGCCCGGAGGCAGTACGAAACCAGTAAAGTCCCGATTTTTGAAATTAATACAGATAGGTGTAGCGGTAACCACGCCTCGGTTAAACCTCATCGGCTATGGCACCGCCACAAGTATGTGGTTAAACATATGAAGCGGACTGTTGGTATTGAGTAACTCTTAAGTAGTCCATCTTACCATTTGTATAGTCTTTGCTAATACTCAAGTAGACGCTCAATACACGAAATGAATACAATGTGCCCCAGCACCACGAAAGGGACATTATTACGTCGCTGGGGCTAGTTTCTAACAACAAGCTTGTAAAGTCAAAGATCTCAATTTGGGGGGGTCAATTTTGAGTCAATTTTTTGAGTTAGTATAGTATTTTCGTGTTCTCTTAACACATCTAAAATTTATTTTTCAAATCGGGACTTTCTTGGAGTTGCACTGCCTCCGGGCATTGCCTCCAGTATAGTATATCGTTCACCACCATTTATTTTTATATCTTTACTAATGTGCCTCCATATGTGTCTGTTCCCAGACTTTATATCTACTAACGTTACCCGTAGATTTTCATCACCTAGTATAGTATAGCATAGTATAGTATAGTATAGTATAGTATAGTATAGTATAGTATAGCATAGCATAGCATAGCATAGCATAGCATAGTATAGTATAGTATAGTATAGCATAGTATAGTATAGTATAGTAAAGTATAGTATAGTGTAGTATAGTATAGTATAACATAGTGTGGGACTGGCTTCATATTTATATTTATCTTTCATATTTATGAAGGAAACTCTTTAATATGGTCTCTAAATGGTCTTATAAGTGCTTTAAATAGAGTAGGTCAATGCATTTTCTTCAGCTGGGCTAGACTGTAGACTGTGTTTTCTCAAAATGGCCGACGCTCATCCCACCAAATTTAAATGCCCTTAACTCTGGAACGGGGAAAAGTGCAAAGAATGGTTCTTGTATCATTAGACAGAGAAATGTCTGAAGTTTCTAACTGTATCATTTTCTCAGAATGGTCAGTTTGACATTTAATGTCCCTGTGCGTCACAGCTACCCAGAAACAAACCAAGAGACTTAATCGTGGTGCGTCAGTGTGTCTTTAGCAACAAAGGGAAAACGATAAGAACAACAACAACAACAGCAACAACAAGTAACAACAAAAAATAATTCATGACTAGAGTACTTGCGTAAACTGACGCTTGCACCCCTAACCCTAACCCTAATCTTAACCTAAACCCTTAACCGCTCACCCGATTTTGCCCACATTCGAACTTGTCCACGCTTTTGACCCCTAGTATCCACCTGTAAAGTTTCATGTTGATATATCCAAGCGTTCTGGAGTTATCGCTGTCCCAAACAAACGGATAAACGGACAAACAGACAGACAAACAAACATTTGTTGTTGTTGTTGAAACACACTGATAACTCTATGTGCGGCCATTGTACACCGAAATATGCATTTTGAGCAAATTTGAACACGGACGGACGGACGGACCAAGTGAAAACAACACCAGCTTCGCTTCGCGACTGGTAACAACCACCACCAATGACAATAACAATAAGAACGAAGCAAACCAAAAGCATCAACAACTGAGTAACAAACAGACAAAACAAACATACCAACAAACCAGCAAACAAAACGAAAACAGCAAGTACGTAATTCCAATCATTCTTACAATAATATTGTATGTGTTACAGTAAATTTACAAAACCAGTAAATTTCCTAACATTTTTGCAAATTTCCTGTTTCACTCAGGGATTTTGCACATTTCCTTAAAAAAAAAAAGAGAAGGAAATTTGCAAATTTCCTGAATTTGGCATGCGTTTGTTTCTCAGTTTTACTGAAGATTGGAAGTCAGTAAATTTGCAAATTCCCTGACATTTTTAGGAAATGTGCAAAATTTTTTTGAGGAAATTTGCAAAACAGTGAAGCAGTACATGCATTTGTTTCTCAAATTTACTGAAGATTGGAAGATCAGTAAATTTGCCAAATTCTTCATACTGATTTAGAACAGAACACCCCGCTCTCTCTCTCTCTCTCTCTCTCTCTCTCTCTCTCTCCTCTCTCTCTCTCTCTCTCTCTCTCTCTCTCTCTCTCTCTCTCTCTCTCTCTCTCTCTCTCTCTCTCTCTCTCTCTCTCTCTCTCTCTCTCTCTCTCTCTCTCACTGCCTCTCTCTCTTATTGTGTTTTTAAAATTTCCTGGTTTTGTAAATGTACTGTAACATAATACATGTTGTGACACAACCATGCAATCACTACATATTGATCATTGCTTCATGTGTTGGTGTTTTTAAAAAAACTTTTTTTTAGCACAATCTGCAAACACTCTCCAGACGGAAATTAATTAATTAGCAAAGGTTTAGAATCAATCGATCAATCAATCGAAATTGAATTGACCAATCCACTTTATCAAGTGCTGCGAAAGATAATCTTCTTCGAGTCAAGTAACAACCCGTAGGGTCTAATTATTTTAGAAATATCATCTCCAGCTATTGCGCATTTACGGTCACGTAGATTTATGCCCACGCATCTATTGGACCCACCCCCTTCCCCCACCCCCGTCTTCATGTGTCACCAATGTCGTCTCTATGTGTCACAGTCTCTATGTGTCCCCAGTCTCTATGTGTCACAGCCTCTATGTGTCCCCGTCTCTATGTGTCCCCAGTCTCTATGTGTCCCCGTCTCTATGTATCCCCGTGTCTATGTGTCACAGTCTATGTGTCACAGCCTCTATGTGTCACAGTCTCTGTGTGTCCCCGTCTCTATGTGTCCCCAGTCTCTATGTGTCACAGTCTCTATGTGTCACAGTCTCTATGTGTCCCCGTCTCTATGTGTCCCCAGTCTCTATGTGTCACAGCCTCTATGTGTCCCCGTCTGTATGTATCCCCGTGTCTATGTGTCACAGTCTATGTGTCACAGCCTCTATGTGTCCCCGTCTGTATGTATCCCCGTGTCTATGTGTCACAGTCTATGTGTCACAGTCTCTATGTGTCACAGTTTCTATGTGTCCCCAGTCTCTATGTGTCACAGTCTCTATGTGTCACAGTTTTTATGTGTCACAGTCTATGTGTCACAGTCTCTATGTGTCACAGTTTCTATGTGTCCCAGTCTCTATGTGTCACAGTTTTTATGTGTCACAGTCTCTATGTGTCACAGTCTCTGTGTGTGTCCCCGTCTCTATGTGTCTCTTTTTCTATGTGTCCCCGTCTCTATGTGTCCCCGTCTATATCTGGAACAGTCTCTATGTGTCACAATATCTAGGTGTGTCCCCGTCTCAATGTGTCACAGTCTATATGTGTCACAATCTCTGTGTGTCCCCGTCTCTATGTGTCACAGTCTCTATGTGTCACAGTCTCTATGTGTCACAGTCTCTATGTGTCCCCGTCTCTGTGTGTCCCCGTCTCTATGTGTCCCAGTCTCTATGTGTCTCCGTCTCTATGTGTCACAGTCTCTATGTGTCACAGTCTCTGTGTGTACCCGTCTCTATGTGTCCCAGTCTCTATGTGTCTCCGTCTCTATGTGTCCCGTCTCTATGTGTCACAGTCTCTATATGTCCCGTCTCTATGTGTCCCCGTCTCTATGTGTCCCAGTCTCTATGTGTCTCCGTCTTTATATGTGTCCCCGTCTCTATGTGTCCCCGTCTCTATGTGTCCCCGTCTCTATAATTGTGTCCCCATGTCTATGTTTCCATGTGTCCCCGCCCCTATGGATTGTGTCCCCGTCTCTAAAATTATGTTCCCGTTTCTATAATTTGTCCCCGTCTGTATTTGTCCCCGTCTCTATGTGTCCCCGTCTCTAAATTACGTGTCCCCATCTCTATGTGTCCCCGTCTCTATGTGTCCCCGTCTCTATGTGTCCCGCCCGTCTCTATGTGTAACCCGTCTCTATGTGTCCCCGTCTCTATAAATATGTCCCCGTCTCTATGTGTCCCCGTCTCTATGTTTTCGCGTCTCTATGTGTCTGTCTGTCTATCTGTTTGTTTATCTGTATATTTGTAGGCCTACTTAGTACTGCTTGTGTGCCTATGTCTGTTTATGTGTGTATGTGCGCGCGCGCGCGCGTGTGTGCGTGCGTGCGTGCGTGCGTGCGTGTGTGTGTGTGTGTGTGTGTGTGTGTGTGTGTGTGTGTGTGTGTGTGTGTGTACCCGTAATGCCCTTGCTCATCCCAAAATTTCATAAAAGTCTGATTATAAAAAACATGCTGAACATGTGATGTCTTTTCAATCCATCAGCGACCGGATGCTTATTGTTGCTGGAACAATGCATCCGCAAACAAAAGGTGCCCTCTGTTTCCCTTGAATAGGAATTGTTCGGAAATAATTAAAGGGAATCATTTCATGGTGTGTGGGAGTGATCTTGCCCAATTCAATCGGTCAAACAGGGGGGCGTTACTCTACCTTCAGGTATAAATCCCCAGCTCTCGGCTCGCGTGTTTGATTAGACTTACATCACTTAGAACACCGTGTACGTAATTTTAAAATTGATGTCATTTATATTTTGACGTCACATTGTGCAAGTTCTCTCAGTTTGTGGATATAGGTCTACTGGACGCCCCTAATTTTTCCACACCAAAAAAAATGTTTGCAAGTCGCTGACTCGCATCCTGCGGTTTCAAGCTTCGACGCCATTGTTGCATTGTTGCTATGGAATTTGACCGAGTAATGGAGGTACACAATTCTAATTTTCACGATGTGCTCTCCCCTAGTTTTTCTCTCTCCGAAAATCGTCTATTGAATTCTGTTGA
Source organism: Phymorhynchus buccinoides (assembly GCA_017654935.2). NCBI lineage: Eukaryota > Metazoa > Mollusca > Gastropoda > Neogastropoda > Raphitomidae > Phymorhynchus > Phymorhynchus buccinoides. The sequence continues at coordinate 14,355,577 of CM065688.1, read as the reverse complement.
AGGGTTGCCCGAACTGAACAAGGCAAACATTAATGAACTCATTCTGTCATTGCATTTTTTTTTCAAACAAAAGAGACACACGTCTTTAGCAACAAATACAGGCAGATTCACTAATGCCGCTTTACGTTTGTCCGTCTGTCCGTCTGTCTGTCTGTCTGCCTGTCTGTCTGTGTTGAACTAAATGTATGTATGTATGCATGTATGCATATATGTATGTATGTATGTATGCATGTATGTACGCACACACAATCACGCGCGCACATATACACACATAAACGCGCGCGCAAACACACACACACGCGCGCGCGCACACACATATACGCACGCGCGCACACATATTCACACGCGCGCACACACACACACACACCCACGTACGCACCCACGCACACACACGCACACACACACACACATACACGCACACACGCACACACACGCGCATACGCACACGCGCGTGCGCACACACACAAATCCGCGCGCGCACACACACACCCACACACACGCACGCACCCACGCACACAAAAACAACAACAGCAACAAAAACACAAAAAACATAGCATAGCATAGACATTTTCATAAAAGTTCAGTTGTTTTTTTATTCGCTAGATATAACACACTATATTGTAGCGGCACCATAGCCGATGAGGTTTAACCGAGGCGTGGTTACCGCTACACCTACCTGTATTAATTTTTTAAAATCGGGACTTTACTGGTTTCGTACTGCCTCCGGGCATTGCCTCCAGTATTGTTCCCACCATATTTGTATTTACAAATGTCCCATATGTGTCTGATTCAGACCAAGAGGACGTAAAACACCATTTTCGCGCTATTCGCTAGATAGTTTTGTTACTTGATTGCGAAATGACCAAGACGTGTTTCTGAAAATTCGCAACTCGCTATTATTCTATTTTTCATGTAAGCTTGCTGTCCATTCTCTGATTTCTAAATGTGATTGAATGTTCACTATTTATTGCACAATACGCCATGCTGTTTTTAGCTAAGGACCTGCGGGGGGGGGGGGGGGGGGGGGGGGGGGGGGGGGGGGGGGGGGGGGGGGGGGGGGGGGGGGGGGGGGGGAGGGGGGGGGGGGGAAGTAGACATAACATGTCTGCGAACTTATCATTCTTCTTGGACAGTCAAATGCACCTTTTTTTTATGTATGGAGATATAAAATTATTAGAACATCGTCGGTGAAATTCAAAAGTCTTGTATCTCAATTTTGGTAGTTTAAAAAAAACTGAAAAAAAAAAACTTTTACATATTAACCGCGTTTGCCACAACTGATTAACTATGATGAATAATGTTGCTCAAGACATTGCGAGTTTAGTCCTGCATTTTGTTAACATTGCTTGTTTTTATGCACTTTAAAAGAACGAAGATACGAAGTTTTT
>CM065688.1:14341689-14349189 GCA_017654935.2 Phymorhynchus buccinoides | reverse complement strand
CCACTGATGTATTTAGTTTTACATTACCCGCTGTGCCCTAGGCCCTTTGTGTCACAGGCCCGCTATGTCCCACTTCTTTCCGGCCGTCCATCCGTCCGTGCGTGCGTCCTGTTTTCAGTTCTCAATGGTCTCCCCGCTGTGTGTACAGCCGACACATTCCGATTTCGGAGTAGCTCGGCGATGCTGCGAGGGGACTTTGCGGCGCTCGGCGATGCACTTGTTACCACTAAAATCGGATTGTTGTCCCCCATGGAACAAAAAACGAGTTGTCCTACCAATTAATGAAAGGTCACTCGCGAAAAACCGCGAAATTATGTCCCTTGGCTATTTGCGACCGTTCCCTCTTACCGTCACGGCTAAGAACAACATTGGCCTTTTACTCGAATTGCCTTTTCACCCCCCGTGGGGATACTGGGGGGGGGTCTTTGGTATAAATTGTTCCCCCGCCTTCTGGAAGTTCTGTGCTTGTAGCTTCCTCTAATCTGTCACTCTCTTTGACTCTGCCTTTTCCCTTTGCTTTCTCTCATCTTACTATCTTTCTGACTTACCCGGGTCCATTCTCCTGCCTTTTTTTCAAGAAAAACTTTCATAAAGATTTCCTCCTCCAGCCGAAGTTGGACTTGTTGGGCCTAACTGTTTGTTAGGCGCATAACAGCAGCAGGACGCATCTGCGCTCATAATTGACAGGAAACTGTCTGAGCGATCGAAGAAGAAGAAGAAGATAAGTTTGTTAGAAATAGAACCAGCATCAACTTTTAACTGAACTATTTTTCGGGAAGAACACTTTAGTTGTTGTTCAATGGACGATTTTCGGGGGTTGTGGGGTGGGGGAATAGAACGTGTCTTGTTACCACTACAATCGGATCGTTGTCCCCCCATGGAACAAAGCAAAAAGTAGGACAAACCACAGACGTTTGTCCTAACAAACCACAGACGTTTGTCCTACCAATTAATGAAAAGTCACTCGCGAAAAGCCGCGAAATTATGTCCCTTGGCTATTTGCGACCGTTCCCTATTACCGTCACGGCTAAGAACAACATTGGCCTTTTACTCGAATGTCCTTTTCACCCCCCGTGGGGATACCGGGGGGGGGGTCTTTGGTATAAATAGTTCTCCCGCCTTCTGGAAGTTCTGTGCTTGTAACTTCCTCTAAGCTGTCACTCTCTTTGACTCTGCCTTTTTTCCTTTTGCTCACTGTCATCTTACTATCTTTCTGACTAACCCGGGTCCATTCTCCTGCCTTTAGAAAAACAAAAACAAAAACTCTTTCAAAAAGATTTCCTCCTCCAGCCGAAGTCGGACATGCTGGGCCTAATACATTTGTTTTACTTAGGCGCATAACGGCAGCATGATGCAGCTGTGCTCATAATTGACAGGAAACTGAGTGATCGAAGAAGAAGAAGAAGAAGAAGAAGAAGAAGAAGAATGCCTTTTTTTTAAATCGCTGATTGACATTAGCATTAATTTAAAGAAAGGGCCAATAGTACATGAGATGTGTTACTTAAACCGACAAAAACAGGTCGCACCGTGGAGAGAAAACGCGAAGAACGCTGGAAGATTTCTTTGCTTTGAAAATTCTGACTGTTTTGAGCTTGTTTAATCATGCCTCTGTCAATACTTGTATTGCCTCTAGTTGTTGTTGTTGTTTGTTGTTGTTGTTGTTGTTGTTGTTGTTTACTATCTATTTCCTGAGAACCTGCAACCCCCCACGCGTATTAACATAGTTTTTTTCATAATTATTTGTATTGTTGAAAACATCGGGACTTTACTGGTGGTGGTGCACTACATCCGGGCATTGCCCCTCCAGGATCGTTCGTTCACCCTGTCTTTACATCTAATGGCTTGGAGTCAAAACGGACTATCTTTAAATAGTCCATTGACGTATTATTGGATTTATTACAAAAACTAATAACTTGTATCAAACAATGACTGCAGAAATATACAAAGGGGGTTTAGCTTTTTTTTATATTTCAGCAAGGGCTAACTGTGGCGGTACCATAGCCGATGAGGTTTAACTGAGGCGTGGTTACCGCTACACCTATCTATATTGTTAAAAACTCGGGACTTTACTGGTGTTGCACTGCCTCCGGGCATTGCACCCAGTATTGTTCCCACCATCTTTGTATTTACAAATGTCCCATATGTGTCTATGACCGAGAGGACGTAAAACATCATTTCCACTATATTTCAGCAGACTTTTTTTTTTATACAAGTTATTAGTTTTCGTAATAAGTTCAATAATATGTCAATGGACTATCTAATGATAGTCCGTTTTGATTCCAAGCCATCGTACCGACAAGGTCAAGATGTGCCACCCCCATGCATTTCTCGGTTAATTGTATTTTTCCGTTTTTGCCTTTCTTACCATACATAAAGCTGTATTTTAGGAACCTTTTTAGCTAATAACCTTTTTGGAATACTAACCCTAACCCTACTTCCCCCTCCCCCCCCCCCCCCCCCCCCCCCCCCCCACCCCCCCCCCACTCTTTAAGACGGAAAAACGCAACGAACCACAACTGTGACAAATCGCGGTGTACTGCAGTACATAGTGGGGGGTAGAGTTAGGTTTAGGGCTAGGGTTAGGGTTAGGGTTAGTATTCCAAAAAGAGAATTAGCTGAAAATGTTCCTAAAATACAGTTTTATGTATGGTAAGAAAGGCAAAAACGGAAAAATACAATTAACCGAGAAATGTAGGGGGGGGGGGTGGCACATCTTAACCTTTACCCATCCTACTAATGTCCCATATATATGTGTCTGTTCCAGACCGGAGGACGGTAAACAGATTTCCATTATCACCCCCCCCCCCCCCCCCACGCGCTAATTATCCCCTCACCTTCCCTCTTGTTTTCTCTCTCGGAGTCTTTTGGCCACTAACAACAGGCAGCCAAATACCCATGATAGCAACTGGCAGACGCGTATTATTTATTAGCCGACTCTGATGGTCCTGCCATACACATCCAACTTCAGTTGTAGTAGTAGAACCTCCCTTATAAGACCTCCCATTATAAGACTCCCTCCCACATAAGACCTACTTCTCTGAGACGTTGCCCTTCTTTGTAAGTATTAAAATGACCTCTCTTATAAGACCACTCCCTTATAAGACCTCATTTTGGATGATTTTTGAAGGTCTTATAAGGGAGGTTCCACTGTAGTAGTAGTAGTAGTAGTAGTAGTAGTAGTAGTAGTAGTAGTAGTAGTAGTAGTAGTAGTAGTAGTAGTAGTTGTAGGGCTATCCGACTGTGGTAAATGTCATCTGGGATATATGAATCTGATAAAAAACACCAAAAAAACCCTCAATGAATGTCATGAAATCCTTCCAAGTTTTGTTCGCTACGTTCGTGCAGACCCCAACACACGGTACGAATCTCAAAAATAAAATATCTGATATAATAAAATGTCTGATACAAAGATATACCTATTTCATCAGACTCGTGTATTGGGAAATAAAAGGGACAGAAACCTACCGTTTCGAACTTTGTTTTCTTTGGTTTCTTATATACACTACTCACAAAAAGTTAAGGATCACTATGAGAAAACAGGTGCGCAATAAACTCCGTTCGCTCCTGTTATTTTTTTCTCAGTCAAGCCAAATTGTTATGAATTCTTGTTCAGCTGTAAGTGGGCGATGTTGTGTTAGTGGAAACATTGCACGTGATTCTCTATTACTGAGCTTGGCAGCAAAAGAAAAAGCGGAAACTTGCGAAAAAGGACCTTGTTTTGGATCGTTCTGCATGAACACATTGCACAAGCCAGATGGAAAAACCATTATGCACGTGCAAGCACTGCTGTTTATGTGTGAGATGCTGTCTCTTGCTTGGCTTTATAAGAAGACATACCACCAGTATTAGGCCTGATTTGACAATGCCTCCACGACGAAAATTGAGCGAGTTGGATAGGGGACGAGCTGGTGTTGAGATGGGTTTCCAAGATGGTGTTCCCAAGCGAGAAGTGGCCAGGCGACTTCAGGTGTCCATCTCGGTCATTGTCAGACTGATTCAACGCTTCACAGCCACTGGGAGGGTCCATGAAAGACGCAGATCTGGTCGACCGAAGAAGACAACTCCACGTGAAGATCGTCTCATTGAACGACAAGCCCTGCAGACAAGAACAGCCTCTTCCAGCATCATTCGAAGGCAGCTGAGGGTGGCTACTAACATCAACATCAGCCAGCAGACCATACGGAACCGCCTTCATGGGTTTAACCTCCGTTCTCGTCGCCCAGCTGTACGGCCACGCTTAACTCCAGCCCATACGGCAGCACGCCGCGCCTTCTGCAGACGTCACGTGAGGTGGACACGTCAGCAATGGTCCCAGGTCCTGTTCAGTGATGAATCACGCTTCACCCTGAACCACAACGACGGCCGACTGAGGGTCTGGAGGCGCCCAGGGGAACGCTTTATTGACGCCACTGTCCAAGAAAAGGTGGCCTTTGGTGGAGGTTCTGTAATGGTCTGGGGGGCCTTCAGCCTTCACCACAGAACACCCTTGTATCATGTACAGGGTAACCTGACTGGCCTCCGATACCGGGATGAGATCCTTCGACCGCTGGCTGTGCCTACACTGCAGCAGATGGGACCGCCGGCTGTCTACCAGGATGACAACGCTCGCCCCCACAGGGCTAGGGTGGTCAACGACTTCCTGCAGCAGTCTGGAGTCAACAGAATGGAGTGGCCAGCATGCAGTCCCGATCTCAACCCGATTGAGAACCTCTGGGATGAGCTGGATCGCAAAGTGAGGAGCAACCACCCCCCTCCCAGGGATGCCCAGCACCTCTACCAGATGCTGCAGGCTGAGTGGCAGGCGCTTCCACAGAGGATCTTCACCACCCTGGTCAACTCCATGAGGACTCGCTGCGTCGAGTGCCAGAACAGCCATGGCGGATACACGCATTACTGAACTTTTGGGAGCATCAGAATGCCCTGTCTTGTGATTTCAATGACTTTGGGAAATCAAATTTCGATACGTACCCACTTTGATCAAATGTACAGACCAAACGATTGCTCTAAATTGAAGGCAATTGTGTATCGTTATTACTAAAGCATTGAATTAAATGTTGGCCAAAATTCAACGCATTGGCTTTCTTATTTGGAAAGTTATGAATTAGTTTGCAAGTGATCCTTAACTTTTTGTGGATAGCTTATATACAAACAAAAAACTTGTAGAATTCTCATCACATTCGTCTAGACGGTATCATTTATTAATCAGATTCGTATTAGTTTCGCTCACTAGATTAATTGTAGACCCCAATGCACGAATATGATCAAATGCCTGATATTGAAAAATACTTATTAGAATGTCGTCAAATTCGTGCATAATTGGGGTCTATGAAATAATATAGAGAACGAAAAACGTGTATAATTTCATCACACACACACAAAATAATTAAAAAAAGGTATAATTTCATCACCAAAAAAAAAACCATTGTAGATTCATATCCCCCCCACCCACCCACGCCCCCCACCCACACCACACCCACACACACACACACACACACACCACACACACACACACACACACACTTGTTGGTTGGTACTCGTGTAATGTCATCACATTCGTCTAGACATTATCATTTTTAATCGGATTCACGCCTTAACAGCTATCACAACGGGGTAGTCGTAGGACCGAAGTGGGACGTGTAGAGCAGCAGGAGGGGCGCGCGAACCAAATAATAAGCATAACGAGGATGTTGACCACAGGCAGGTAGCTTTCGGAGAGGGTCGAGTTCACGCTGTTCCTGCCGATTCTGTATCAGATTCCCCTCGTTATGAGGAGGCAAAGGGGCAGGTCACCTTCTCTCTCTTGTTTCCCTCCTCTGTGGAGATGACTTTTAGCCACTAATACACGCGGCAGATAGCCCTATCAACTTGGTTTCTTAAAGGTGGAACCTGACGGATGAGGTTTTTTTTACAAGACACGACGTCGAGATCACCAGAAAGACAACCTTTTCAAGGATCGGAACACTCACTTTGCTCTGGTTTTCTTAGAAATCAAACCGTCAAAACGGCGATTCCTCCTTGGCGGAGATGCCGGAGAGAGAAGCCATTTTGGATGGGGTGGGTGGGTGGAGGCCAATCCCATTGTGGTTGAAGCTTTTTCTTTTCTTTGTAGTGCAGTAAAAAAAAAAAAGCTATTTCTTTTGTTTTGAGCGAAACTCCTTTAGATAAACTGTATAACATTTAAAATAAAATAAAATAAAAAGGCTTGTAATGCGAAAATTTTGTGCAAACGATTTGGTCTAAACTAGGCGGCATTAGAAAAGAGACGGCAAACGACTTCTCTTTGGGTGAAATAATTTGACTTCCAGCACCCCCGCCAAAGGAGGAATCGCCGATTTGACGGTTTGGATTTATAGGAAACCAGAGCAAAGTGAGTGTTCGATCTCTGTAAAGGGTGTTTTCCTGGTGATCTGGACGTGTTTCTTACAAAAACTCATCCGTCAGGGTGCACCTTTAATTAAGCTGACACACGCACACGCACACACGAACCAATGAAGACTGTGCAGAGTTCATCAGCACAGCTGGCTGCATAGTTACTAGGTTCCAGTTCTGTTCTTGCCGATTCTTCTTCTTCTTCTTCTTCTTTTTCGATCGCTCAGATCAGACACGTTTCCTGTCAATTATGAGCGCAGATGCGTCATGCTGCCGTTGTGCGCCTAACTAAGAAATAGTTAAGACCCCAGCAAGTCTCACTTCGGCCGGAGGAAGAAATCTTTTTGAAACTGTGTTTCTTGAAAAAAAGAAAAAAAAAAAAGGTAGGAGAATTGATCGGTAAGGGCAGAAAGATGGTAGTTGACAGTAAGCACAAAGGGAAAAGGCAAGAGTCATACCAGAACCTGTTGGGAAGAATTAGAACATTATATTAATAAGTGTGTGCATTGTGATATTATCAATCACTGCTTGTCTCGTATTATTTGGATGTGATGAAAAAAACAGAGTCGATGAAGGTTTATCTTTTTTATGTTGTTACAAGCAAAATACTTTGTTTATATATGTCGTATCAATGAAATAAAACCTACATTGCCTGTGTTTTTACGACAGTTGATACACAGAAGGTTGATAGATATGTACACCAGCTGGACATGCTTCAGGATAAATTTAATGCAAAGTGGTTACCATATAACTCACTCTTAACATAACGCTGTCATTACTATTAGTGTTTGAGGTGTGGCTATTACAATAGAACTTCCAGAAGGTGGGTGAACTATTTATACAAAAGACCCCCTGGTATCCCCACGGGGGTGGGGGTTGGGTTGTTCTGCCGACTCATATCAGATTCCATCGTTATGAGAGGGGGGGAAAAAAACAGGCAGGTCATGGATTTTCGATAGTTCCTATTGTCTGGAACCGCTAGCGATCATGATGTATGTACACTGTGGGTTATAATACACGGTGGTGGTGAAAGAAAAATCTCTATTGGCTTTGATTGATACGACCGTGGGTGATGATAGCGTCATTATTAGTAGTAGGGGAGAAGGGGAAGGGGAGAGAGAGAGAGAGAGA
>CM065688.1:14334189-14336689 GCA_017654935.2 Phymorhynchus buccinoides | reverse complement strand
ATGGGAGAGAGAGAGAGAGAGAGAGAGAGAGAGAGATCAGAGGAGAGAGAGAGAGAGAGAGAGAGAGAGAGAAGTCGAAGTCGTCGAAGTCGAACATTTTAATGAATAGGCCTTTCTGCCCGTATCATGTGGAAGGGTGGGGAAGGGAAGCACAATATATCAAAACAACATTTCTGACATAATTATCCATCATGGAAAATTTAAGATACAAACAAAGAGAGAGAGAGAGAGAGAGAGAGAGAGAGAGAGAGAGAGAGAGAGAGAGAGAGAGAGAGAGAGAGAGAGAGAGAGAGAGAGAGAGTGAGGAGAGGAACAGAGAGAGAGAGAGAGAGAGAGAGAGATGGAGAGCACATACACTCCCCCCTCCCTTTCCAACAGATCAAATTAATGTCCGTTTCATTATGTCTCCTAATGGCGATAGCGCCACCTGTGTTTCTGTGATATATATTTTTTTTTTCTGCAGCTGAACCCAACTGCTTTTAAATGTGAATGTTTTTTGTTGGTTTTCGTTTTTAATTTTGAATATAGCTCAAGGACAGCTTTGTTACACATTCTACCGAGCACAAAAGATACAAAGTCTGCGCATTTAAAGGGACACCCTGACGGATGAGTTTTTGTTGTTGCCAGAAACACGTCGAGATCACCAGAAAGTTCAGATCACCAGAATAGTTTCTGCAAAATATTTGCAGATGATACTAAGCTTTACAATACTACTGCAAACTGCATGTTATTACAACAGGATGTAGATTCCTTAGTAAATTGGTCAGAAACCTGGGCCTGTATTCACGTTGAGATAGCATGAGACTTAGCATCATGCTAACTTAGAAGCTCTTCCAAAAAGTCCTATTAAATCCTATAGGACATTGGAAGAGCTTCTAAGTTAGCATCATACTAACAAGCAACATGAATACAGGCCCTGGAAGTTGAACTTCAACGCTTCAAAATGTAAGCTTATGTATTTAGGTAAAAACAATCCTTGTAACCAATATACTATGAAGAATGGCGATGCGGTAAATGAAATAACAAAATGTACAGAAGAGAAGGATTTAGGTGTAATAATGGACAAAACCTTACATTTGATTGTCATATTCACGAAGCTGTAAAGAAGGCAAGTAAAATGCTAGGAATTATTAAGCGAACCTTTTGCTACATAGATAAAGGTATCTTTTTACATTTGTTTAAAGGATTAGTTAGACCTTGTTTAGAATACGGAAATATTGTTTGAAAAGACAACCAGTGATGATAGAGAGAGTGCAAAGAAGGGCTACAAAATTAATAAGAGGATTCCATAATTATTCCTATAGGGAAAGACTAGAGCTCCTTAAATTACCTTCTTTAAAGGCCAGAAGAGTCAGGGGTGATTTAATTCAATGTTTCAAAATATTTAACAATATTAATTACCTAAGCATACAGGATTTCTTTAAAACCCTTTCAACGCTAGCCATTCCTCAGCTAAAATGTACCATTAAACTTACCCGGGTAAAGAAAAGATTTCGTCTGCAATATTGGGGACTTCTCTATAACATGCATAAAATAGGACCTATCCTTACCTCCCAAAATTAAGAACATAAGGTCTTTTGTCAGCAGACCCTCATTTGATGCCTTTCAGTGACATGGCATTGTGGTGCCAAGAGGCGACAGTGGCGATGAAAGGGTTAAATTATCAAATGTTGACAAAACTAGAAACAGTGTTGACAAAATATTTATTGAATATAGCAAGACTAATCTTAGAAAATACTGTTTTACTGACAGAACTGCACCCTTGAGGAACAAGTTACCAACTGATATTAAACAAGCACCTAATACTAACATTTACAAAAATCTATTAGACGACTGGGAATATTATAAAAACTAGCAATCGCCCCGTGGCAGTTACGTCCCGTGGCAGTTTTAACCCCATGGCGTGCAAATGTAAATCGGGTTATAGCGCGCGTTTATGAACGGATGCTGTTGACATTTTGCACGACGATAGTCACTATCCCTGGTCACGCATGTTCCAAATCTCCAGTCAATGTCGGGTCTGCTTACGCCGCGGTTTGTGAAAACGTTAAGCGGCCTGTCGGCGCCCGTATCTCCGGCATTTCTAAATCGATTCGCTTCCGGTTTGGTACACGGATAGTCACCATCCCCAGTCATCGTCCTGCCACATTCGAAGGCAATCGACCCAGAAACACCGGGGATACGGGCGCCGAGAGGCCGGCGGATGCGCGTTTCGCGCATTTGCCGAACCGCGCAAATGACACGGCTGCCTCGGTTGCCGTTGCCATCGCCCCGTTAGGGCTCACAGCAAATTTGAAGCGATTCGGTCGAAAAACGGCGGAGTTATAAGGCCCGTTTTGTGTTTCAGACAGACAGACACACACACACACACACACACACACACACACACACGGACGGACACTTGGCTTTTTTACTATATATGATGATTTGACATACGAATATGATGAATGATTATTCTAAAACCTGAGTGCACGATAAACCTTGTACATAATAAATGATA
>CM065688.1:14321689-14326689 GCA_017654935.2 Phymorhynchus buccinoides | reverse complement strand
TCTCTCCCTCTCTCCATCTCTCTCTCTCCCTCCATCTCTCTCTCTCTCTCTCTCTCTCTCTCTCTCTCTCTCTCTCTCTCTCTCTCTCGCTCCCTCCCTCTCTCTCCCTCCCTCTCTGTCTCTCTCTCTTCCTCCCTCCATCTCTCTCCCCCCCCTCTCTCTCTCTGTCTCTCTCGCTCCTCTCTCTCTTTCAAAACTAGCGTTTCACTGTGTTGCCATCACCTTGGCATGATACTGTCTCAGACCAGTTGACATAAAAAATAAGCTAGAACACCAAGGCTTCATCAAAATGTTATGTTCTGCATGGCTGTGCGGGGATTGTAACAGCCAATTTCGCATTTCTGCACCTCAATGGTTTAACACCCATGTCACTGGAAGGCATCAAATCAAAGCCTGTTATCCGAAGACCCTATTTCTTAATTTTGGGAGTTAAGGATAGACTTAGTGTTATACATGCTACAGGAAATCCCAATGTTGCAGATTTTTTTGGTCTCCACCCAGTTATGGTTAACCCCTTGACTGCCACCAACGTATTACGTACTGACATGATGACATCACTGATGATATCATCAGATGAAGAGGAATTACTCTGATATATGCTGGCTTTTGCTCTTGCACAGTGAAGAGAGTTATACCCCCAGACCATTTTGCAAGATTGGCTCTATCAGTTGTCCTTTTCATGGCATGATTTGTACTATCATTTTTTCTTTAATTTTCTCTGGCAGTCAAGGGGTTAATGGTTATTTTTTATGCTGAAAAATGGCTGGCGACGAAAGGGTTTAAGCCATGACAAGCTCGTAGCATAACATCATCAGTCTCTATAAAAATTCCTCCGAAGTCGGAGCGTGGCCGCTCACGTGGCGGGGTTATCAAGAACGGGGTCACACACGTAACGTTTTTCATCCCTGGCCCTGGTGCAATTTGTGCCATAGTGTTCAAGTGCTTCGGCTGTTGGGGTGATCCCTGGAGTCTTTAAGCCAGGGTAAGACAACAACAACAACTGTGTTACCATGGGGAAACAGTGAAAAATAGCAATGTTGTACCCCATAGCTCAAACACTGTCATAATACGTGTAGGCTTCCGACAACAACAAAAAGGTTACCTGGCAAATTGATTCCTTATTGTTCGTTGACGAAGATCGGCAAAGGAGTATAAGTTTGTAGCGGTCTGTTTAAAACAATTTTTAATACTTGTAGCGGTGCCATAGCCGATGAGGTTGAACCGAGGCGTGGTTACCGCTACACCTATCTGTATTAATTAAAACAAATCGGGACTTTACTGGTTTCGTACTGCCTCCGGGCATTGCCTCCAGTATTGTTCCCAACATATTTGTATTTACAAATGTCCCATGTGTGTCTGATTCAGACCAAGAGGACGTAAAACACCATTTTCGTCGTCGCCTACAAAAGTTTTACTGTGTGTTTTGTTCCAATGATATCTCTTCAGCAGCTGAACAAAACTCGCTTCAAATTGTGTGTGGGTTTGTGTTACCTGGAGTACAAGAAGACATCGGTATGCACATTAAAACCACGGTGACCTTGACTTTTCGTTGTTGAGTTACAGTCTCCAATCATGACCTGTAGGTAGTAGCCTACATTGGCTCAAGACATGTTAATTCCGACTATTGGGTACTGATCAAGATCAAGGTCAAGGTCAGGGCCGTGGACCTTGCACATATAAATTATCCTCTTAGTAATATCTTCCTATACATATGGTGTGCTTAGGGATCGAGATGACGTAAACCCTTATATTATTTGTTGTAATATCTTCCTTTTTTCTTTTACTGCTACAGATCCCAAATTTGGTGTGTTGGTAAATTGAGTCAAGTTCATTGTGGTGCAAATCAATGATGGTTTTAATCTAATGGCCTTAACCTTGACCTTTGACCGTTCTTTCTTTGACGTGCTAGCCGTAGTCTGGAAAAAACATTAGTCGCACACCCCAATAACTATGCATCTTCTATATCAGCATAACCCAAGGAATGCAGTGTGTGTGTGTGTGTGGGGGGGGGGGGTATGAATTTGAGCCCCTTGACCTTGATATTTGATCTTGAGGCTGTAGTATGGAAACCTGTTGGTTGTACACCCATATAACCATAATCTATTCTTGATCGCCATGACCTAAGGAATGCAGTGGGGGGAACGTTTTAAAGCCTGTTGACCTTGACCCCTATCTTTGTTGACCTTGACCTTGATCTTTGTTGACCTTGGACATGTCTAAAGTGAACGTGAGAGCAGATTGGGCGGTAGCCGTGGGCTGCAAACCTTTCACAGAACATCTCTATGACCATAATATATATATGAGAGAGAGAGAGAGAGAGAGAGAGAGAGAGAGAGAGAGAGAGAGAGAGAGAGAGAGAGAGAGAGAGAGAGAGAGAGAGAGAGAGAGAGAGAGAGGGAGAAATAGAGATGAATGAAATGAATTTTTCATTCACAAAAAGGCAAGAAAGGACACATACAATAATAAAAATTAATAAATAAATGGGGAGAGAGGAGAGAGAGAGAGAGAGAGAGAGAGAGAGAGAGAGAGAGAGAGAGAGAGAGAGAGAGAGAGAGAGAGAGAGAATACTGAACACTGAAAAACTTTATTTAACAAGGATAAAGATTTTAGGCGATGCCTATTCTTACAATCAGAGAGAGAGAGAGAGAGAGAGAGAGAGAGAGAGAGAGAGAGAGAGAGAGAGACAGACAGACAGACAGACAGACAGATATAAAAAGAGACAATGAGAGAGAGAGAGAGAGGGGGGGGGAGAAAAAGAGAGAGAGAGACAGAGAGAGAGAGAGGGAGAAAGAGAGAGAGAGAGAGAGAGAGAGAGAGACAGAGAGAGAGAGACAGAGACACAGAGAGAGAGAGAGAGAGAGAGAGAGAGAGAGAGAGAGAGAGAGAGAGAGAGAGCAATACCGATTTGATTTTTAAAAAAACCCACAACAAGTTAATTATTTGTCCCAATAGTTCGTGCTGGGTATATTTACTGCACTTTATCAAGGTCTCAAATGACAGAGGAATGAGCCACACACAAAAAACTCCTTGATTCTCATCACCCAAATGAAGCAAAGGGGGTGGTGGGAGGGAAATAATAATAATATGTGCGGAGATGGGAGGCAGCGGGGACAACGGGCAAAAAGACGCGTCTGCCGCTCGGCGACGCACTTGTTCCTTTTGGAAATTAATAGACGGTTTTCTTTTGGGGAGTAAGCGCATCTGGCTGTAACCCCAGATTTCACGCTCGCAGACACAAACAGGATGCAATTTCAAAAACTTGTCAATGCATGAAACCAAATCTCGAACTCCGGGCCCTGTAGTCGTGAGCGCGAATTTGAGACTTATCTCTGTCAAATTCGGGCTGCTCTTCCCCGGAAAGCGGGTCGCCGCAAATGCAGCGCCTACCCAATTTTTTTTTTTTTTAAATTTTGGGGGGGGTGTTTTTGGGAGGCACAGGATGAGGAGGGGGTGTGGACACACTTGGAAAACCTAGCTATCAATGTGGCCATACCAGGCAGCGGGATTTCTCCCTGCTCTTACCGACTTTAAGATGCCGTGGGGATTTTTACGTGCGCGTAAAGCGCAACGGGGTCAGACTAGCTTTAAGTCCCCCATCCCAAGGACTGGGACGTTACAGTTCGATTTTCCTGTCAAACTAGAAAGAAAGGGCGGAGGAGGCCGGGATTCGAACTCGGGTCACTTCACGCTAGCAGTCACGCATTGCATTTGGCAGGCGAACGTCTTAACCACTCTACCACCTTCCTCCCGAATTAGACAATCAACACGGAGAATAATATGTAAATTAGACTAAACTCCCCAAACGATTGGCTGCTTAGCCGAAGTTTCATACTTTCTTCTTCTTCTTAATTATGAGCGCAGATGCGTCATGCAGCCGTTATGCGCCTAACTAAGACAATAGTTAGGCCCAGCAAGTCCGACTTCGGCTGGAGGAGGAAATCTTTTTGAAAGCGTTTTGTGAGAAAGAAAAAAAAAGGCAGGGAGAATGGAACCGGGGTAAGGCAGAAAGATAGCAGATGACAGTAAAGCAAAGGGGAAAAAAGGCAGAGTCAAAGAGAGTGACAGATTAGAGGAAGTTACAAGCACTGAACTTCCAGAAGGTGGGGGAACTATTTATGCAAAAAAAGACCACCCCCCCCCCCCCCCCCCCCCCCGGGTATCCCAACGGGGGAGTTTCATACTAATCCCCCGTTTTGAGTGTCTAATTCACACCCATGACTTCAGGGCCAGTTCTTCTGTTCTCCCCTCTCTCTGCCTCTGTCTCTGCTCTGTCTCTGTCTGTCTTTCTCTCAAACCTCCTGTCTCTTTTCATTTGTTTATTATAATGTGCAAAACGGAAACAGACTACAACATTAAAAAAAGACATTTTTGTTGAAATATTACACGTTCAGGGATTGTTTCGTCAATAAACTGACGTCACTCTGCACTTATGTATTTGTTTGTTTGGTACTTTGCTTAATGTACGTCAACTGATCCTCTCTCTCTCTCTCTCTCTCATCTCTCTCTCTTCCGTCTCTCTCGTCTCTCTCTCTCGCAGTCCTTTCTCTCGTCTCTCTCGTCTCTCTCTCTCATCTCTCTCTCTCTCTCTCTCTCTCTCTCTCTCGTCTCTCTCTCTCGGCTCTCTCTCTCTCTCTTTCTCTCTCTCCCGATCTCTCTCTCTCTCTCATCCTCTCTCTCTCTCTCTCTCTCTCTCTTGCATTGAAATTGATCCTTCTGAAATCCTCTTCCCTTACACTTACTGATTATCAGCGTTTAGAAATTCTACCTCTAAAATGGAAGCTTGTATACAACAAAGCAATTTTTATGTTTAGATTAATGTCCGATAATGCTCCTCCAACATTAAAAAATAAATTTGAAATTAACCTTGTCCGTAATGTTTTTAAGATAAAAATACCTCTTCCAAGAGTTGACCTTTTTAAATCTAGTCTGGTATATTCAGGTGGCTGCTTATGGAACACTATTTCATCTTCCTTTAATGTGTACTCGGGCATTAATGTTTT
>CM065688.1:14301689-14316689 GCA_017654935.2 Phymorhynchus buccinoides | reverse complement strand
TTTCCCTTTTTTCGTACTCAATTTAAACTACCAATTCAAGTTCACCATTGTTAAGTATTATCCATGTTTGCTTTAAATCCCATTTTTGATTTCTTTTTCAATTATTTCATGTGCCAATTTTTGTTCCATTTTCTTGACTTGATTGTTTTATGTCAAATTTTCTTTGCTTGATGCATGGCGTGAATGTGTGAGTGAGAGGGCAAGGTGTAAAGAAGCTATTGTAGCTTATCCTTTTTACCCTCAATAAAACATTCGTAAACATTCGTATTTCTCTCTCTCTCTCTCTCCTATCTCTCTCTCTCTCTCTCTCTCTCTCTCTCTCTCTCTCTCTCTCTCTCTCTCTCTCTCTCTCTCTCTCTCTCTCTCTCTTCTCTTCTCTCTCTTCTCTCTCTCTCTCTCTCTCTCTCTCTCTCTCTCTCTCTCCTCTCTCTCTCTCTCTCTCTCTCTCTCTCTCTCTCTCTCTCCTCTCTCTCTCTCTCTCTCTCTCTCTCTTCTTCCTTCCTTCCTTTCCTTCCCTCTGCACGCGTGTACGGCATGCACATTTCGCTCGCATTTCCTTTTATGCCACCTACATTTTATTTCTTCATTAATACGAATTAGTAAGGCCATGGATGTTTGATAGGCTATTGTTGAACAGTTTCTACCTTCGCCAGGTATTATGTTATTATGTTATGCGTGCACACACACACGCACACGGGTGCGCACTCACACACACACACACACACACACACACACACACACACACACACACACACACACACACACACACACACACACACCACACACACACACACGCACGCACGCACGCACGCACGCACACGTGCACACACAGAGATACACACACACACAGAGACAACAACAAAGAGAGAGAGAGAGAGAGAGAGAGAGAGAGAGAGAGAGAGAGAGAGAGAGAGAGAGAGAGAGAGAGAGAGAGAGAGAGAGAGAGCGAGAGAGAGCGAGAGAGAGAAATTCTTGACCATCCGAACACACCATATTAATTAATCCTTAATCCCTCGTCCTCACTACTTTTCTCTTATTCGCACACACTAAGCAATCCTCACAGAACCATAGACAAATCAACTAGTACTGCTAATGCTTATCCCTTCATTGTGGGGCAGTGGGTGGATGCCTCGTGCCTCCATGCGGGGAGCTGGACGACCCCGCCCCCTCCACGAGTCTCCCCCCGTGGGGATACCGGGGGGGGGGGGGGGGGGGGGGGGCAGGGAGGACTTTCGTAAAAATAGTTCCCCCACCTTCTTGGAGTTATGTGCTTGTAACCTCCTCTAATCCGCCACTCTCTTTGACTCTGCCTTTTCTCTTTACTTTCTGTCATCTACTATCTTTCTGACTTATTGGACCCATTCTTCTGCCTTTGAAAAACACCATCTTCCACATAATTGTTTCTTCTTTGAGCTCCTCCGAAATCGGAAGGTGTCGCCTGTACGCTAGCGGGGAGACCAGCGAAAACTGACAATCCGGACACATAATTACGTACCTTACCCATTATGGCCATATGGCTTGGAAACGCAGAAGAAGAAGAAGAAGAAATCCCTTCGTTGCTCTGTTTGTCTAAATCCCTTTCTCTCAACCGGACACATACGTACCTTACCCATTATGGCCATATGGCTTGGAGACGAAGAAGAAGAAGAAAAAGAAATCCCATCGTTGCTCTGTTTGTCTAAATCCTTTTCTCTGTGTGTCTGTGTCTCTGGCTATGTGTTTGTTCTGTCTGCCTGCTTACAATCTTCTTAATATTCTTCCTCTCTCACTGATCCCCAGATCCTTTCTCGCTGTGTCTCTGTTTGTCTGTTTGTGTGTCTGTCACTTTTTCTCTGTGTTTATCTGTCCGTCTGTCTGTCTTCTTTGTCTTTCGGCCTCTGTCTCTCTCTATCTATCTGTCTGTCTGTCTCTCTCTCTCTCATTGTCTCTTTTTATATGTCTCTGTCTATCTATCTCTCTCTCTCTCCCTCTCTCCCTCTCTCTCTCTCTCTCCCTCTCTCTCTCTCTCCCTCTCTCTCTCATTGTCTCTTTTTATATGTGTCTGTCTATCTGTCTGTCTCTCTCTCTCACTCTCTCTCTCTCTCTCTCTCTCTCTCTCTCTCTCTCTCTCTCTCTCTCTCTCTCTCATTGTCTCTTTTTATATGTGTCTGTCTATCTGTCTGTCTCTCTCTCTCTCTCTCTCTCTCTCTCTCTCTCTCTCTCTCTCTCTCTCTCTCTCTCTCTCTCTCTCCCTCTCTCTCTCATTGTCTCTTTTTATCTCTCTCTCTCTCTCTCTCTCTCTCTCTCTCTCTCTCTCTCTCTCTCTCTCTCTCTCTCTCTCTCTCTCTCTCTCTCTAATGCATCCTGTTTAATTTACATACTATCAATTTCATTGTTTCCATTAATGTGTTTCCTTTCACCCTTATTGATTATTGTTTGTTGTGTCTCTGTCCATCTCTTTGTGTATGTGTTTGTCCTCTCACACATGTTTGTCTGGGAACGCCACGACTGCCCGAATCACGACTCTCCGAATCTTTGATCTTTGGCGTGCTCCTCCGAAATCGGAATGTGTCGGCTGAATGCAGCGAGGACACCAGTGAAAACTGGAAAACGGACACATACGTACCCATTGTGGCCTTATGGCCCAGAAACGCAGAAGAAGAAGAAGATCAGTATCAGTGACGTCATAATTACCAAACTATCACGTGTTAGAACGATAGCCTCACGGCTGTCCGAATGCGCTGAAGCGTTTTGCAGTGTGTAACTGCTGTAAAATGATGGCTCTGTGTGTGTGTGTGTGTGTGTGTGTGTGTGTGTGTGTGTGTGTGTGTGTGTGTGTGCGTGTGCGTGTGTGTGTGCGTGTGCGTGCGTGCGACTGTGTGCGTGTGTGTCTGTCTGTCTGTCTTCACGTATGCCTGTCTTCATGTCTACCTGTCTTTCTAAATTCGGACCGCCGTGCTCCGACAGTCGTGATTCGGACAGCCGTTCATCGGAGAGCCGTGATTTGGACAGTCGTGGTGCCCCGTTTTGTCTATCGCCCCCTCACCCCTACTCCCACCCCCAACCTCACTCTCTCTCTCTCTCTCTCTCTCTCTCTCTCTCTCTCTCTCTCTCTCTCTCTCTCTCTCTCTCTCTCTCTCTCTCTCTCTCTCTCTCTCTCTCTCTCTCTCTTATCGCATTATTAGGCAGGCAATAATTTATACTGACCACACTCGATGGCTTGGAGGTCGAAACGGACTATCATTAGATAGCCCATTGACGTATTATTGAAATGATTGCGAAAACTAATAACTTATATAAAACAAAAAATACCGCAAGACTATAAAAAACCTAATCCCCATTTTTTTTTTTTTTGCAGTCTTTTTTAATACAAGTTCTTAGTTTTGTTTTCAATGACATCAATAATAAGTCAATGGACTATGTAAAGATAGTCCGTTTTGACTCTAAGCCATCGCACTTCTCTGTAAAATTTTTGTAGAAACCACCTGATAATGTGGGGATGAGGGATGGACATGATTGATGATGATGGAGGCACCTTCATTAGAAATCATAGCAGCATGTGGCACCTGTCAGTGGGTCCCGGCCTTCACCCACACTTCCCCTAAATGGCTACGTGTGTGGAGAAAGCCAGACTTGTACTTGTAGACCTATGACTTTTCCCCCCCACCCGACTCCCACTAAATTCCTAAATGTGTCGAAAGCCAGACTTGTGGGTGGTTCTTTTTTTTCTTTTTCTTCTTCTTTTTCTTGTTGTTGTTGTTGTTGTTGTTGTTGTTGTTGTTGTTGTTCTTCTTCTTCTTCTTCTTCTTCTTCTTCTTCTTCTTCTTCTTCTTCTTCTTCTTCTTCTTCTTCTTCTTCTTCGTCTTCTTCTTCTTCTTCTGCGTTCTCAGACCATATGGCCATAATGGTTAAAGTACGTATGTGTCCGGTTTTCAGTTTTCACCCTTCTCAGTCCCCGCTAGCGAACAGCCGACACATTCCGATTTCGGAGGAGCTCAAAGGAGAGAAAAAATGATTTGGAAGATTTGTATTTTGTTGGAAAACCCCCAGAAGGGTGGAGAATGGGGCCAATAAGTCAGAAAGATAGTACTAGATGACAGAAAGCAAAGGGAAAAGGCAGAGTGAAAGAGGGTGGCATATTAGAGGAAGTTATCAGCACATAACTTCCAGAAGGTGGGGGAACCGACACATTCCGATTTCGGAGGAGCTCAAAGGAGACAAATTATTTGGAAGATTTTTGTGTGTGTGGAAAAACCCAAAAGGCATGAGAATTGGGTCAATAAGTCAGAAAGATAGTACTAGATGACAGAAAGCAAAAGGAAAAGGCAGAGTGAAAGAGAGTGGCAGATTAGAGGAAGTTACCAGCACAGAACTTCCAGAAGGTGGAGGGACAGTTTTACGAATCACCCACACACACACCCGGAATCTCCACGTGGTTGGTCTTTTTCAACCCGCTTCCCCTAAATGGCTGATTATGCCGTCCACAATTCGAGCCACGCTACTGTAATAGACCTTTTCCACCCTCCACCATCCACCATCCACCCCCTACCGATGGCTTATGTCAACAGCCAGACGGGTTCGGATGGTAGACTGTACAGTACAGCACTTTGGTGACCTTTTTCTACCACCCATCTGCACTTAAAAAAGCACTGACACAGCGCGACCATGTGTAGAGATAGACAACAACAAAAATGGTTTTAGAATTTATGAAAATCACGAGTTTCACGCGTTTCCCTCTCTCGCTGGTAAGAAATGAGATACCGATCTTCAAGTAGTGCTAAAGAGGCCTGCAACCGTGTGATATAAAACAATGTCTTGACATATCATTTGCGTAAATTAACCCATAGGCTTAGTGTAAACGCGTGTAAGAATACATCGTTGCTATTAGAAACTTGACGTCACAGTTATTTATCTTTACATAAATAACATTATCATCGTATTATATCGTCTTGTCGACGCGATCGAGATCTATGTCAAACATGGCTCAAAAGCGGTTTGCGTCTTTGTCCGAAAATGAATGGCAGTAACGGGACATAAACCCGTCTCTTCCCTGGCAGTTTACCAGCACACCTCATCTTCACAAAAGATGAAGATGGGCAACACACTTGCAAGACACGTCGCCGGACATCTAGGCCTAGGCCTATCGAACTCCATGACCCACAGCCAGGCGCGTCGACACCGGTAGCAGACGAACAATGGAAGGTCGTCTCAGGGAGTGTCACAGTTGAAACTGAGGACTCTATGCTGTCGCGAGAACAGATGGATTTGATCTTCAGTCCAGAAAACGAGCCGACTGACCCTTCAAGAAGAGCGAATGCACCTCTTTTTCAAAACTGCGTATTTTCAGCTTCTGTGACCATCAACATCGCAAACAATTGACAATGTTGTAGAAGCTGACACTCCTCTGTTTTCACGTTTTGGACTCGCTCTCATTAACTGTTAGGGGAAGACGGGGTAAAAAGCGCATGGGCGGGTAAGAAGCCCACCCCAATTATCTCATGAAATAAAGAAAATTTCAGTCAAATTTGCCCATGAGACGAATGCTAGACATTAACGCTCGTCTCATGGGCAAATTGAGACTGAAATTTGCTTCATTTCATGAGATAATTGGGGTGGGCTTCTTACCCGCCCATGTGCTTTTTACCCCGTCTTCCCCTACTGCTTATGCTTTATTGTTGGTTACACAAGTTTAATTAAGTGCAACTGTTGTTAGTGTTTCAGTTCATTCTTTGACTTTGTGTTAATTTTTACACTGTACGTGAAGTTTTGTCACCACATGTTTCGAAATACATTTCTGTTTAAATGTTCTACTTTGTTGAACCGTATTATTTGCGTAAGGATGTGTGTGACAGCGTGTGTGCTGCGACCATTGTCAAAATGGAAGCTTCTTCACTTCTCTGCTTTGTCTTTCTTTTTCTTTCTTTTCTGTTGATACATATCGGTATATATCCGTTATTAGTATTTGTGAGTGTGATATTGCTTTTATCCTATCTCGAGTGGCTTGCTGTTTATCGCACTCCGACCTCGTGTGATAAACAGCAAGCCACTCGAAATAGAATAAAAGCAATATCACACTCACAAATACTAATAACTGATATTATTTTGACCAGGTTTTACACCCATACAAATGCCCCCAAATTGAAAACGAAACAGAGACTTTGAAGAGCAGCCTGAATTTGAAGTTGGGGGCATTTGTATATGGGTCACACCTACCCAGGAAAAAAACCAAGGGACTTAATCGTGGTGGGCCAGTGTGTCTTTAAAGACCCACCAGATCACGTGTAAAAAAAATCACGGGTTTCACGTGTTTTCCCTCTTATAGATGGTAGGAAATCTTGTTTTGACCAGGATTGACTCCCATGCAAATGCCCCCAAATTCAAAACGAAACATCATTTTAAAGAGCAGCCTCAATTTGAAGTTGGGGGAATTTGTATGTGGGTCGCAGCTACCCATAAAAAAAACCAAGGGACTTAATCGTGGTGGATCACAGACTTTAAGAGAGAGAGAGAGAGAGAGAGAGAGAGAGAGAGAGAGAGAGAGAGAGAGAGGGGGGGGGGAGTGTGGGGTGTATTTAAAGTACAACTTTGTCATTTCTTCTTCTTTTCCTTTTTTATATCCGCTTTTTCTTCTGTTTGTTCAGGAACTTTAAAACAAATATAAGAAAAAATATTAATGACATTCCGTCAAAGGTTCAGTTATACTCGAAAAAATAAAGAAATGACCACTGAAGGACAAGGTACACAAAAGAAGAAAAACCGCTGAACAGGTTGTTTCGTCCTTTTTTTTTTTTTTCTTTTTTTAATGAGAGAAAAAACACAACGTTTCAAGGAATATCCTCGTTGTCAAGTGAAAGTAAAGTAAAGATCATAGATTGAAATAGAAGGGAAAAAAGGAAAAAAAAAAGAAAGAAAGAAAAGTTCAGAGTTATGTTTGAACCTCCCCTCTACATATCTGGAGTTATTCTGACGCATGACTGTGTAATCGTTTGGGTGCAACAGGTTTTGGTTTGGTTTTGTTGTTCTGTTCTGTTCTGTTCTGTTTTGTTTAGTTTTTTCTTGATCTATGTTTGCATAGATGTACCTCACGGCTGTACCGTCGCACACAAAGTCGAACTGTTTGGTTAAAAGACTGAATCGAGAAATCTTAGATAAATACTGCACCAAGTGTAATCTCAACTCAAACACAACTTTATTATCTTTTCCTTCATTTAAGTCTTCCCTCAAAACCACTCTCTTCAAATCGTAGCCTGCTCTGTTCTTTTGGAAAGTAATTTTTGTCCCTTCTCTGCGCGTGTGTTTGTGTGCAGTGTGTGGTTCGTGCGGGCGTGTGTTGTGTGGTGTGGTGTGGTGTGGTGTGGTGTGTGTGTTTTGTTTGTGTGTGCGCGTTTGTGTGCGCGCGTGCGTGTGTGTGTGTATGCGAGGAAATGTTTGACATTCTCATATTTTCTACTGCTTTTTTGTTGTTGTTTGTTGTTGTTGTTGTTTGTTGTTGTTGTTGTTGTTGTTGTTTGTCTTTGTTTTTTTGTTTGGTGGTGGTGGGGGGGGGGGGGGGATTCATTTATTTGTTTATTATTGTAAGCGCTTAGGGCTTGTTTAAGATTAAGCGCATATAAATGCTCATTATTATTATTATTATTATTATTATTATTATTATTATTATTATAAGAGAAATTGCAAATGGCAACGACTGCGATTTTTACATGAAAAACAAGACATATCATTATAAAGCATATAAAAAAAATGATACACTGTAGATACAAAGATATAGGCCTACCCGCCTGCACACGAAAACACCCAATAATATAAAGTCAAAAAACATGCTAAAATATAAAACATTGCATAATAATATAATCACGTCAACACACAAGATCACACAGAATAATATAGTTTCGGAAGCACGCTAAAAAAAATGAAACAGTAATAAGTCACATCTTTAACCCTTTCACCGCCAATGTCACAGTTTAGCACCACACTGATTATGACCCAAGTCACTAAAAGGCGTGAAAGTAACATCTGTTGTCCAATGACCTTAACCCTTTCGCCGCCAACCATTTTTCAGCCCAAAAATACCATTAAGCTTAATTAACTGGGAAGAGAAAAAAAAGTATTGACAATATATTGGGAATTCCTCTGTGACATGCATAACATTAGGCCTATCCTTACCTCCCAAAATTAAGAAAATAGGGTCTTCGAGTAACAGGCCCTGATTTGATGCGTTTCAGTGACATGGGTGTTAAACCATTGTGGTGCAAAAATACGACATTGGCGGTGAAAGGGTTAATATATTGTTAATTTTGGGAGATAAGGAAATGCCTTATTTGATACATGTCACAGGGGGATTCGCAGAATTGCAGACGCTGACTTTTCTTTACCCGGGTAAGTTTGACAGAAGTGTGTGGCTAAAAATGGCTGGCGGTGAAAGGGTTAAAATGCGAAGCAGTTCATCAAGATAATACACGTTACAGTTTAACCCTTTCATCGCCACTGTCGCCTCTTGGCACCACAATGATTTAACACCCATGTCAGTAAAAGGCATCAAATGAGGGTCAGTTAACCAATGCATGTCAGAGAGATCCCCAATATTGCAGACTGAATCGTTTCTCTACCCAGGTGTTTTATGGAAGGTTTTGGATGAAACATGGCTGGCGTTGAAAGGGTTAAGATGAAATCTTGCTAGAACAACTATAAACCCATATGATACACACAAAGACATACCCCATAGCCCAGTAATCTGGTGCTACATTATCATTCAGGGTATGTGTATGATAGGTTACACGAGCATTTCTTCATAAAAAAATATTCTGGCTATAATGTTCTTCGTCGTATTTTTAGTCCCCGAGCCGAAGGTTCGGGGAGCTATTGTTTTTGTCTGGTCCGTCCGTCCGTCCGCGTGCCTCCGTCCGTCCGGCTATTCGTCCGTTTTTCTCAAAAACTATTCAGTCTATCATCATCAAATTTGGTATACTAGTTTGCCAAGATGCAAGCTATCCACTGATGTATTTAGTTTTACATTAAGGTCAAGGTCGCGCCAGTTACGGGGTTCAAACCCCGAAACACATAATCGCTAATATCTCGCGAAGTTTTGCATGTATTTTAATGCAGTTTTTTTCACAACATTTCTTGATGAATGGTCTATAACACAGTTGTCATGACTTTTTCTGTGCGCGCGTGTGCGCATGATCGCGCGCGCTCAACTCACGGGTCCGAACCCCAAGGCTATATATAAAAAAAACTATTCAGTTACGTGCTGTTTTGATGCGTTCTTATGTATGTGTACAGCCGACACATTCCGATTTCGGAGTAGCTCGGCGATGCTGCGAGGGGACTTTGCAGCCGCTCGGCGTTGCACTTGTTAATATATTTCTTCCATCAGATTTATGTTTCTTAAAAACGTTTTTGTGGAGCAGTACCATGTAACTTATTTAGTAGAACATTTTCTGAAATAATACACTGATTATCGCAAACATGCATAACATTGCTCATGCGTGTAAAATCTATCAAAATCCGTCCACATAACTAATTTTCTGACAATTACTACAACATATTCTTGACTGTCATTTACGAAAAGGTAGTTATGGGAAACTAAAGTTTTGGCTTTGAAAAAAACCAAAAACTTCTCAAAATATAGATGAACTAAAAGTACCTCCCAGAACAGCTGTGATATGTTTGTAGGGATGCATGTTTCTTCTTCTTCTTCTTCTTCGATAGCTCAGACAGTTTCATGTCAGTTATGAGCGCAGATGCGTCATGCTGCCGTTATGCGCCTAAGTAAGAAATAATTAGGCCCAGCATCTCCGACTTTTGGCTGGAGGAAATCTTTTTGAAAGTGTTTTGTGAAAAAAAGGGCAGGAGAATGGACCCCGGTAAGGCAGAAAGATAGTAGATGACAGTAAGCAAAGGGAAAAGGCAGAGTCAAAGAGAGTGACAGATTAGAGGAAGTTACAAGCACAGAACTTCCAGAAGGTGGGGGAACTATTTATACGAAAGACCCCCCGGTATCCCCACGGGGGAGACGCATGTTTCAATGAGAGACTTAGTGCGATTTTTTTCACGCCAGAGGGCATGACGCTCGTGTGGGGCTAATCCTCTCTATATTCTTAGTTGGGGATAAAGAAAATGAGAGAGAGAGTGAGTAGTCCTACCATCTCTCTCTCTCTCACTACGCCCAAGTAAGAAAATCGCGTGATAAGCCCCTAGTGCATTGACTGCCCTCTGGCGTGACAAATATCGCCATAGGTCGACCATTCTGCTCGTTGTTTTCAATCTTCGGTAAATGTCTCTCCCCGCAATTTCACACTTGCCTTTCCTACCAAACATTAAGCTGTATTTTATGAACCTTTTCAGCTAATCCTCTTTGTTGAATAATTAATTGCAGTCATGATAAAGGCCATTATGTAATAGGACCCCCTCTATGTAGGGCTGCACCTCCTTTCAGCGCCCTTCATTGTAACCTCGTTTCAGCGCTATTTCAGTTTCGGCCAAGATTTCAATGTTTAATTTCAAAGTATAGCAGGACGCTGGTGTCAAACGTAAAAGACATCATTCCATTTTGATCAATGAACCCTAACCCTAACCCCCTAACCCTAACCCTAACAACTTACTTTACTTCGATATTAATGCTCCCGGGGACTTGTCGGCGAGTGGCGCTGAAACGAGGTGAAATCGTGCAGCCAAGCGTGACTGGCGCTGAAACGAGGTGCTCCCCCCTATGTAGTGCAGTACACACAACAGCCACGGAGCATTTGTCACAGTCCTGGTTCATTGCGTTTTTCCGTCTTGCTCTTCTACTATTATTGAATGCATGTGTTTAATTATGTAAATGGATGAAAATTAGTGTTAAATATAGCGAACGATAGAGGATGAAGTACTCAATCTGCAGTAAGAAAGGCAAGACTGAAAAAGTGGACACAACCGAGAAATTGAGGAGAGGGGGGGGGGGGGGGCGTTTTTTTCCTAAGCAAAAAAGGCTTATAATTATGTTGTCCGACCAAAAAATTGTATTAATAATTCTAAGTAATCGGCCGTTAGCGTTGTTGCCCCCGCGCCACCCGCTCTTTATCACCCGCGTCGCCAGCTTCATGCATTAATAATGACAATGACACTGGCCTTGTAACATCACCCCCACCCCCCCCCCCCACCCCCACCCCACCCCCCCACCCCCCCCCGCTTGATTTTACCTGTTTCGCTAACTGTACCCTTGGGACAGTGAGAGAGAGAGAGAGAGGAAGAGAGAGAGAGAGGGTGGATATATAGAGAGAGAGAGAGAGAGAGAGAGAGAGAGAGAGAGAGAGAGAGAGCGAGAGAGAGGGTGGGAAGAGAGAGAGAGAGAGAGAGAGAGAGAGAGAGAGAGAGAGAGAGAGAGAGACAAAGAGAGAGAGGAAGAGAGAGAGAGAGAGAGACAGAGAAAGAGAGGAGAGAGAGAGAGAGAGAAGAGAAAAGAGAGAGAGAGAGAGAAGAGAGAGAGAGAGAAGAGAGACAGAGAGAGAGAGAAGAGAGAAGAGAGAGAGAGAGAAAGATACAGAGACAGAGAGAGAGCGAAAAAAGACAGAGAGATAGAAGAGAAAGAGAACATGAAACATATTTGAATGACAATATCCAAATTCGGCCTTCATGTCAGGAACGTAGGCCTTTACAATAATGTTCGAAACTGTGATTAAAAGAGAGAGAGAGAGAGAGAGAGAGAGAGAGAGAGAGAGAGAGAGAGAGAGAGAGAGAGAGAGAGAGAGAGAGACGAGAGAGAGAGAGAGAGGAAGAGAGAAGAGAGAGAGATAGAGAGAAAGAGAACATGAAACATATTTGAATGACAATATCCAAATTCGGCCTTCATGTCAGGAACGTAGGCCTTTACAATAATGTTCGAAACTGTGATTAAAAGAGAGAGAGAGAGAGAGAGAGAGAGAGAGAGAGAGAGAGAGAGAGAGAGAGAGAGAGAGAGAGAGAGAGAGAGACAGACAGAGACAGAGACAGAGACAGACGGAGAGAGATGGAGAGGAGAGGCGTTCTAAGTCGCTGTTTTACGCATTGCATGTTTTGTACTATCCCACCTTGATTACTGTAATGCACTTTTGTCTCACACCTCATCAACAAATTTCAAAAAGTTCAAAGTCATGCTACCCGCCTCATCTTCCGCTCTTCTAAATATGACCATGTAACTCCATTGCTGCGCTCTCTCCACTGGCTCCCTGTTCAGCAAAGAATATCCTACAAGATTGCTTCTCTCTGTTTCAAATCTGTCGAGTCCTCCTGCCCTGAATATAATAATCACTGATCTGTTGCACCTCTATACGCCATCTCGATCTCTGCGCTCCTCATCTGACACCCGCCCTCTATCGCATCCCTACTGTCCGCACTAAAACCTTTGGCCAACGCTCTTTCGCCTATCAAGCCCCTGTCACTTGGAATCCCACTCTCTCAGACACTCGCCTTCTCTGACCACATTCAAACACCATCTGAAAACTCATCTCTTTCCACTGTAGCAACTGATCTCTCCCGTCATGACCTGGCTTGTGTGTGTGTGCGCGCGCTCGCGCGCGTGTGTGCGCGCGCGCGCGCGCGCGCGCGCGCGCGTGTGTGTGTGTGTGTGTGTGTGTGTGGGGGGTGGGGGTGTATTGTGTGCTCATGTATGCTTGTTTGTTTATTATTGCGGTTGTTATTTATTATTATATTTTTCTTTCTTTTCAATTATTCATTGTAAACGCCTAGGCATTCATTTGATTCGGACGTATAAATGCTCATAATAATAATAATAATAATAATAATAATAATAATAATAATAATAACTAGATGGCTTATGTTTGTCTTTAAGGCAAACATGACAGGATTCTCCCCTCCATCTTTACATCATCTTAATTTCCCCAGTGTCTACTTTTCGTTTTTGATATATTCTAGATATTTTTCGTTTTGGATATATTCTAGATTTCGGTTTTTGGGGGGCAAAAATTTGCCGACAATTCGGCGAAATCATTTCATATTTCAAATTTCAAATACCCATAAGGTCCTGCAACTATTCTGAAAATGTCAGCCAAATCGGACAAACAAAGGGGAAGAATTAAGAAAAAAGAAGAATTTTGACGAATGCAATAGTATTCTCCTTTAAGGAGAATCCTATAATGTAAAGATTATAATACTAGCAAAACTGGATTTTGAGTTCGTGTGTCTCTCATCTGTTTATCAAAATAATGATGCATCGACCTAACTTTCTGGTCGAGTTGTTAACCGTGAACCGCTTTTCCTCGAACTTCCGGACCCTTTACCGGAAGTTGTTTTCTTTTGAAATTTCCGCGCATGCGCAATATGCTGTAGTCCTGTTCTGTTGTTTAGTTGCGTATATTATGTTCATTCGTATAAACTCAGCATTAATTTGCAACCACCCCCGGACGACTTTATTATCTTTGAACAGATGATGATTCATCTTGATTGTTTTAAGACATCTGGACTTTCCTGGTATTGCAGTATGCCTCCAGGATCGCCCCGCTATCTTTTTTTACAGTTATAAATGTCCCACATGTACCTGTTCTAAGATGGGTGGTGGGGGTGAGTGTGTGTGTGTGGGTGGTGGTGGTGGTGGTGGTGGTATAAATGGACTTCGTCATATTGTAGGAACACACAGTTTATTTTACATTATAGATTAGTACTACCACCAGAACAGTTTAACATATCACTTTTTAGTGTTTAAAAAAAAGAAGCAATACTCTGTGTTCCTTAATTACAATTTCTCTTTTGATGTGTTTACAACTTCGTTCAGAACATATAGATCTTAAGAGGTGTTAAAAGGAGTAAAGAGGAGAGAGAGAGAGAGAGAGAGAGAGAGAGAGAGAGAGAGAGAGAGAGAGGAGAGATCTAGAGAGAGAGAGAGAGAGAGAGAGAGAGAGAGAGAGAACTTGAAAACTTGAAAACTTTAACTTTATTTTTCAAGGATAAATATTTTTAGGCAACGCATAGTCGCCAAAGAGAGAGACCAGAGATAGAGAGAGAGATGAGAGAGAGAGAGGAGAGAGAGAGAGAGAGAGAGAGACGGGAGGAGAGAGTAGAGAGAGAGAAGAGAGAGAGAGAGAGAGAGAGAGAGAAAGAGAGGAGAGAGCAGAGAGAGGAATAACAAAAATTAAAATTAATTCATAGCACAGTGTACAAAATAACAAGAACAAAGAATGTAACTTGTAAGGGTGTACATTTCAATACAGAAATATGTCGAATGAAAATTCTATCTTGCGGAATGAAAGTTTTTTTTCCATACTGTTGCAAAACAGAAGCTTCTATTCTCTTATAAGATTGTTGTTCAAAAGATCCACCAGATCACGTGTCAAAATCACGGGTTTCACGTGTTTTTTTTTTTTTTTTCCTCTTATAGCTGGAAATAAATCTTGTTTTGACCAGGTCTCACTCCCATACAAATGCCCCCAAATTCAAACCGAAACATCATTTTAAAGAGCAGCCTCAATTTTGAAGTTGGGGGCATTTGTATGTGGGTCACAGCTACCCAGAAGGAAAAAAAACAAGGGACTTAATCGCGGTGCGTCAGTGTATCTTTAAGAATCTCGGCAGCAATTCAATGCGTGATGATAACTGAGGATTCATTTGATATGCTTTGTTTTTTTGGTTTCCTTATGTTCAGTTTGTTCCAAAAGGATTTGCTTTTGATTGCCCGACAAGGGTGAGAATCGATTGTTATTGTTTTGCTAACGATATGAGAGAGAGAGAGGAGAGAGAGAGAGAGAGAGAGAGAGAGAGAGAGGAGAGAGAGAGAGAGAGAGAGGGGAGAGAGAGAGAGAGAGGGAGGGAGGGAGAGAGAGGGGAAGGGAGGGAGGGAGAGAGAGATGGAGAGATAGAGAGGGGAAGAGAGAGGGAGAGGAGAGGGGAGAGAGAGAGGGAGGGAGGGATGAGAGAGGGGAGAGAGAGAGAGGGAGAGAGAGAGAGAGGGAGGGAGGGGAGAGAGAGAGAGAGATGGAGGGAGAGGAGAGAGAGAGAGAGAGAGAGAGGGGGGAGGGAGAGAGAGAGAGAGAGAGAGAGAGAGAGGAGAGAGAG
>CM065688.1:14281689-14286689 GCA_017654935.2 Phymorhynchus buccinoides | reverse complement strand
CACCGACTTTAAACTCCCCCCATCAGTCATAACCAGGCTGAAACAGCGGTTCGTTCCAGACCACCAGCCAAGCCCAGGAAAGGCGACAGTCAGGGAGACCCAGAAAGACCACGACACGGGTGAACCAGTACCTTGCCAGGCACGCCCTGCCTGACCAGATGACCCCGACCAGCCACACCAGGCGACGTCTAAGAACAGCAGTAGACCTCAACAACTCCACTCGGACAGGGTTAAGCCTCCTGCACCAAGTCCAGCAGCTCTACGCTCGTCACCCAACAGAACGCCTCAGGGTAACTCCGCCTCACAAAGCTGCTCGCCAGGGCCGGTGTCGCCATTACGGAGGATGGACACGTCAACAGGGTCATTGGTTCTGGTCACTGACGAGTTTCAGATCACCCTGGATCATCCTCATGGACTCGTGGAGTCTGGAAGAAGCCAGGCGAACGGTTCCTTGAAGACTGCATCCAGCACGTGACAGCCCATGGTAGGGGTTCCATCATGGCATGGGCAGTCTTCTCGACTCATCACAGAACCCCACTGTACCATGACGCATCTGCGCTCATAAGCCAGGAGACTGAGCGATCGACGACGACGACGACGAAGAAGAAGAAGAAAAAGAAGAAGAAGAAAATGAAACGGAAGAAGAAGAAGAAGAAAAAAAAAAAAAAAAAGGAAAAAAAAGAAGAAGATGAAAAAGAAGGAAAAAGAAAGAAAAGAAAAAGACAAAAACAAGAAGACGAAGACGTCTCCCAGATACCACAGGTTGCAGGTATTCATACTATTCCGAAGGGCTGGTCTGAATGGTCCATCGCCCGTCGTGCACGTCAGATTAATCATGGCCACAGAGAGAAGATATCGAGTTAGAGGAGGCAGCTGAGCCGGTTGCTATCCTGGAAGGCATGGCTGGAATGTGTTCGTTGTGGAGAAGGAAGGGTTTTTTTCCCTCCGGGTTGGGGAGGAGTGGGTGGGGAGGGAGGGACTTCTTCTTCTTTTTCCTTTTTCTGCGTTCCCAGTCCATATGTCCATAATGGGTAAGGTACGTATGTGTCAGGGTTTTTTTCAGATTTCACTGGTCTCCCCGCGCGCTGCGTACAGCCGACACATTCCAATTTCGGAGGAGCTCAAAGTGAGAAACAATTATTTGGAAGATTTTTTTAATGATTTTTTTTTATAGAAAAGGCAGGAGAATGAGAGGGAGAGAGAGAGAGAGAGAGAGAGAGAGAGAGAGAGAGAGAGAGAGAGAGAGAGAGAGAGAGAGAGAGAGAGAGAGAGAGAGACAGAGAGAGAGAGACAGAGAGAGAGAGAGAGAGAGAGAGAGAGAGAGAGAGAGAGAGAGAGAGAGAGAGAGAGAGAGAGAGAGAGACAGAGAGAGAGAGAGAGAGAGAGAGAGAGAGAGAGAGAGAGACAGAGAGAGAGAGAGAGAGAGAGAGAGAGAGAGAGAGAGAGAGAGAGAGAGAGAGAGAGAGAGAGAGAGAGAGAGAGAGAGAGAGAGAGAGAGAGAGAGAGAGAGAGACTAACACTAAAATGGGCACAGACGTTCTTTTACTAACCGGATAAGTAAAGCATGGAATGATCTCTAACTTACGAGGCAGTAAAATGCAAAATCATTAAATGCGTTCACAATTCGATAAATAATCATTTCCAAAGCATCACTTGTGCAGTGAATCCTACAAAGTTAGATCAATAACACAACTGCTAAAGGTTTCTGTACACGTTAACACTATTCACAAAATATCACTATTTCCCCATGGCAACACAGTGAGTTGTAAGTCATAGCATGAGTGGCCTAACATGGCGTTGCCACGGGGAAATAGAGATATTTTGTGAATAATGTTAACGCGTACAGTAACCTTTAGCAGCGATCAAAACAGCAACAACAAAAATGTTTTTAGAGAGAATTGGACAATAGAAAGATTTTCTAAAATAAAATAAACATAACAGTAAAAAACGACTTGTCAACTAAGTTTCATTTTCCAATAAAAAAATCAACTGAAATATAAAAGTAATGAATAATAATAATAAAAACAAAAACTTGTTAACTAAGTTTCAGTTTACAATGGTATACCCTATAACCCTACGGTGCGAACTTTTTTTTTTCTCTTCAAAAAAGAAAAGCAAGTTACAATTTCAGCACTGTCATTTTTTTCCTTGCATGCAGAAACGTAAAAGACAGAACTTTTTAGGAAAGAAGAAAACTATGAAAGTAAAAAAAAAAGGAAGAATAGGAAGGGAAATAGGGGATGGAAAACGTGTGGGAAGTGAAGCAACTGTAACTATGCATCTTCAGTGGTAGACTGGGTCATTTGTTTGCGTTTTTCGCTTCACCCTCATCTCCCGAGTTTCGAATTTCAAAGTTGGAAGAAACTAGTTGATTGCTTTGGAAATGCCTGAAGCATAGTGAATAACGGAAACTTCTGATTCAAGTGGCGTCTTCTAATCAAAAAGAAAGGGAGAGAGAGAGAAAGAAGGAAAGAAAAAAAAGGATGGGTGGAAGAAACTAGCGTTACATTTGGAGAAGAAAACGAAGGGAGAGAACAGGGGGGGGGGGGAGAGAAAGAGAAGGGGGAGGGGGGTGGAAATAAGAACGCAGAATGAGTGAAACGATGGTGTGTGTGTGGGGGTGTTGATTTGTATTTCTCCTGTGTAGAACATGGGAAAACGAAATCGGGAGTTTTAACATGAGAAGTAGTAGTAGTAGAAGAAGAAGAAGGTGATGGTGATGATGATGACAATGGTGATGATGAGGATGAGGATGATGATGATTGTGATGATGATGATTGTGACGATGATGATGATTGTGATGACGATGATGATAATGATGATGATGATGATGATGATGATGGTGATTGTGATGGCAGAGGAGAAATGAAGAAAGAGTGAGAGGGGTGGATAAAAGAGAATAATAATAATAATAATAATAATAATAATATGATGATGATGATGATGATGATTGTGATGATGGTGATGATGATGATGATGATGATGATTGTGATGGCAGAGAATAAATGAAGAAAGAGTGAGAGGGATGGATGAAAGAGAAGAAGAAGAAGAATATGATGATGCTGCTGCTGCTGCTGCTGATGATGATGATTGTGATGGCAGAGGACAAATGAAGAAAGAGTAACATGGGTGGACGAAAGAGAAGAAGAAGAAGAAGATGATGATGATGATATTGCTGCTGCTGCTGCTGCTGATGATGATGGTGGTGATTGTGATGGCAGAGGAGAAATTAAGAAAGAGTAACAAGGGTGGGTGGAAGAGAAAAAGAAGAAGAAAGAGGGAAGAAGAAAGAAAAAGAAAGAGAGTCAGAGGGATGTTGCAGCACATTGTGGATTACAAGTAGTGTCATTTGCATGCATAGAACTTTCTTCTTCTTCTTCTTCTTCTTGTACTCCTCCTCCTCCTCCTCCTCCTCCTCCACCCCCTATTCATCAGTGTCAACACCATCATCATCATCATCGTCATCATTATCATCATCATCATCATCATCATCAACAACACCATCATCATCATCATCATCGTCATCATTATCATCATCATCATGATCATCATCAACAACACCATCATCATCATCATCGTCATCATCATCATGATCATCATCAACAACACCATCATCATCATCATCGTCATCATTATCATCATCATCATGATCATCATCAACAACACCATCATCATCATCATCGTCATCATTATCATCATCATCATGATCATCATCAACAACACCATCATCATCATCATCACCATCATCATCAACAACGCCATCATCATCATCATCATCATCTTCACCATCATCTTCGCCATCATCATCATCATCACCATCTTCACCATCATCATCATCTTCATGATCATCTTCATCATCATCATCATCATCATCATCATCATCCTTCGTCCTCTCCTCCTGGTAGGGCAGGTGGGGGGCCAGTGGGTCTCCGGGGTCCCATCAGCACCTTCGGGTGTTTCTTGTTCATTGTTGTTTCCCCTCTTGGGATGACTAGGGAAAGACATAGGAAATAAGATCATTGGGCATTCTGAGACTCTCTTGAACCGAGGCATAATAATAATAAGCCCGTATGGAGAGAGCCTGTGGCTTTGTCTGAAGACGCACTGGCCTCGCCTGTCCTTGGTGGGGGTCTGTTGGATGCGTGCTGGGTTTCTGAATGGTGGTGGTGGGTTTTTTTGCCGGTGGGCTCTGCGGTCATGAAAAACGGGCTGTACCCCCCCCCCCCCCCCCCCAACCCCACCCCCCCCACCACCCCATGGGACACTTTCACAAGGACTCCTTCGCGTCGTATCTAAATTAATGGTCACCAAGTCGAGAGCAGGTATGTGCCTAATGTTCTGTGCAGTCCTACACCTACCTAACATTAGCTTGCAAGGCTGGTGTAGGGCTGCTCTTGTGTTGGTAGAGCAGGTGGGGGGCCAGTACGTCTCTGGGTCCCATCAGCACTTTCGGGTGTTTCTTTTTTTCACTTTGTATTCATCTCCTCCTCCTTCTTTTTCCTCCTTCTTCCTCCCCATCCCCTCCTCTCTCTCCGTCACCCCCTTCTCACCGGCACCTACTCTCCATCCACTCTCTCTATCCACTCTATAACCACCCTCCTAATACATTTCTCTCCGGTATTCCAGACGGAATTCCAGTGCTCGGAAATTGACGGGCAAAGAATACTATAACAAAAATATTCGCTTACAATGATTACAGTGATGCATGCTGTTGGGGGGGGGGGGGGGGGAAATGTTGTCGTGCCTTTCTTGTCATGGAAATGCTTTTCCTTTTCATAATTCTGATTCAGAATTGCCATGTTCGGGACAGTACGTGGAAATGTATGTCTTTTAACGTGACGGTTGTTGGTGTGCGGGTTTTTTTCTGAGCTGCTGGCATTGTGTCACTAGGGAGTTTTTTCTTCTATTTTCTTGCTCTTTCTTTCTTTCTTTCTTTTTTTTATCTTTCTTTCTTTTATACTTTCGTTTTGTTATTAAAGGGAGGTCAGTCACCTCTGAAG
>CM065688.1:14261689-14271689 GCA_017654935.2 Phymorhynchus buccinoides | reverse complement strand
CATATTTGGCAATTTTCGTCCCCACTTCCGGTTGGAATTTATTACCAAAGTGTGTAATTGCGTATGTGTGTACGTATGTATGTACGTGCGCGCGCACGAGTGTGTGTGTGTGTGTGTGTGTGTGTGTGTGTGTGTGTGTGTGTGTGTGTGTTGTTGTTGTTCTTCAGTTTAATGTCCTTCCACTAAAAGTGATTCAGACAAATTATGAATAACATGAGTGTGCGCGCGTGTGTGTGTGTGTGTGTGTGTGTGTGTGTGTGTGTGTGTGTGTGTGTGTGTGTGTGTGTGTGTGTGTGTGTTGTGTGTGTGTATGCGTATGTATGTAGGTGCGCGCGAGTTTGTGTGTGTGTGTGTATGTATGTATGTGTGTATGTGTGTGTGTGTGTGTGTGTGTGTTGTGTGTGTGTGTGTGTGTGTGTTGTATGTGTGTGTGTGTGTGTGTGTATGTGTGTGTGTGTGTGTGTGTGTGTGTGTGTGTGTGTGTGTGTGTGTGTGTGTGTGTGTGTGTGTGTAAGGGACGGAGTAATACATATGATGAGAAGGAGAAGAGACAGACGTATTGGCAGAGAAACAGAAACAGCAGAGGGGAGGGCGAGAAGAGAGAGAGAGAGAGAGAGAGAGAGAGAGAGAGAGAGAGAGAGAGAGAGAGAGAGAGAGAGAGAGAGAGAGAGGGGCAGAGAGAGAGAGAGAGATATATATATACACAGAGAGAGAGACACAGAGAGAGAGAGAGAGACAGACAGACAGACACAGAGAGAGAGAATACGAATACGAACTTTTTTTTTTATTGAGGGAAACTGGATAAGCTGAATCTGCTTTTCTTTTCTTTTTTACACCATCTCCTCAGGCAAAAAAACACCAAATGAATTTCAATAAAAGGGAAAGAAAACAATCGAATAATGGACAAGAGAGAGAGAGAGAGAGAGAGAGAGAGAGAGAGAGAGAGAGAGAGAGAGAGGAGAGAGAGAGAGAGAGAGAGAGAAAATAAGAGAGAGAAGAGAGAGAGAGAGAGAGAGAGAGAGAGAGAGAGAGAGAGAGAAAATAAGAGAGAAAAGAGAGAGAAGAGAAAGAGAGAGAGAGGAGAGAGAGAGAGAGAGAGAGAGAGAGAGAGAGAGAGAAAGAAAGAGAGAGAGATATATAGAGAGAGACTGAGAGAGAGAAGGAGAGAGAGAGAGAGAAAATAAGAGAGAAAAGAGAGAGAGAGAAGAGAAAGAGAGAGAGGGAGAGAGAGAGAGAGAGAGAGAGAAAGAAAGAGAGAGAGAGAGATATAGAGAGAGAGAGAGAGAGAGAGAGAGAGAGAGAGAAGAAAGAGAGAGAGAGAGAAAGAGAGAGAGAGGAGAAGAGAGAGAGAAAAGAGAGAAAAGAGACACACAGAGAGAAGAGGGAAGAGAAGAGCGAGAGAAGAGAGAAGAGAAAGAGAGAAAGAAAAGAGATAGAGCGAGAGAAGAGAGAGAGAGAGAGAAGAAAGAGATAAGAGAGAGAGAGATTCAGAGACAGACTGAGATAGACAGACAAACAGACACACTCACAGACAAACAGACACACTCACAGACACAGAGACAGAGACAAACAACAAGCAGAGAAAGAGAGTTGAAAAGAAAACCAAGCAAATCCAGGAGAAGCTTAACAACAAGAGCACTTAACCAGTTAAGTATAAAACATATTACCCTTACAAAGTTTGTAACCTTCAGCATACGCACTAAACAGTTTTTGTTTTTTTAAGATCTACTTAACCCCTTGACTGCCAGAGAAAATTAAAGAAAAAATCTTTGTACAAATCATGCCATGAAAAAGACAACTGATAGGGGGGGGGGGAGGTTTGTTTAGTATCAGATTCAGGGCTTATGAAAAGGCACAGATTGTGCGTATCTACGCACTAGAGCTCTCAAATCACTCTCTAGAATCTGAAACTGTGCGTGAGATTAACCCTTTAAAATCTCATTTAGGGGGTGAGATGACGCATTAAAATGATGACGCGTGCGTGAACACAACCGTTACTTATCAGTAAGTTAATGACGTTCTTCGTATTTCAATCTGTCTGCTAGGCCTTTCTGCCACAAAGCTGTCTACACTAGCTCTAACATTCTACTGGATTACGCAGAGAGCCTAAAACGGTGAAAGCTAATAGACGATTTTCGAAAACAAAAATAGAGGAAAGCATTTCCTGAAAATTAGAGTTATTTACCTCCATTACTCGGTCAAATACCATTGCAACAATGGCGTCGAAGCTTAAAACCACAGGATGCGAGTCAGCGACTTGCAAACATTTTTTGGGGGAAAATGAGGGGTGGCCAGTGGCCACAAACTGATAAAATTTGCAAAATGCGTCGTCAAAATATAAATGACATCAATTTTAGAATGACGCACGGTGTTCTAAGTGCTGTATATGCTGCTCAATCAAACGCACGAGGCGAGAGCTGGGGATCTACCTGATGGTAGAGTAACTTCCCCTGTTTGACCGATTGCGAGATCACTCCCACACACACCATGAAATTACTCCCCTTCGTTATTTCCGAACAATTTCTCATTGCGGCATGGGGTGAAGGTGGGGGTGGATGGAGGTGAGCAGGGGATGGAGCTTCTCACATGTTTTTCGCTTTTACTCCTTTTAAAAAAACTGCAACTGGGGGTGAAAATACCCGTTAAAAAACACCCACCTTACATCGCTACTGTCGTCTCTTGGCACCTCAATGATTTAACACCCATGTCACTAAAAAGCATCAAATGAGTGACCTTAAATTAATTTTTAAATTTAAAAAAAAAAAAAAATGGCTTGGAGTCAAAGCGGACTATCTTTAGATAGTCCATAGACATCTTATTGAACTTATTACGAAAACTATTAACTTGTTTGAAAAAAGACTGCTGAAATATAAAAAGCAAAAACCCCATTTGTATATTTCTGCAGTCATTGTTTGATACAAGTTATTAGTTTTTGTAATAAATCCAATACTACGTCAATGGACTATCCAAAGATAGTCCGTTTTGACTCCAAGCCATCAATATGTTCTTAATTTTTTGGGGCAAGGATAGGCCCTATTTCATGCATGTCACAGAGGAATCCCCGATAATGCAGACAGAATATTTGGGAGTGAGTGCACCCCTTAAGAGCGGCGACAGACTATGTGGCTGCCTCATGTGACTCGATCAGGTCGTGACGTTTCACCTCATTTGCATACCATCTAACTCGATCAATCTGACTCAGTCGGGCCCAGTCAGGTGACAGGGCCGAATAGGGCGGGTTCTAAATTTCACTGATCGAGTCTGATCGAGTCAGGTGACTTGTGACCTCTTCTGTGCGGGAAACAAAATTTGGTCTACGTCACGACCTGATCGAGTCATATGAGGCAGCCACATAGTCTGTCGCCGCCTTAAGAGGGGGAAAGATCAGAAGCCCTGTTGATTACATTTTAAAAAACCTTTTTTTTTTATCATCTTTACCTTTTCTCGCTCCTTTGCTTTCTTTATGTTTTCTACTGTGACCTTGCCCTGTACTCACGAGTGCGGATTAGACTGTCAAGGCAGGGAGTAGCGGGGCCGGACCAAGTGATTCGTAAGGGGGGTGGGTGGGGGGGGGGGGTTCCGCCGGGGGTCCATGGAGCTGCATAGGTTCCAGGTTAAAAAGGGCAATGCTGTTTTCGGAGCCCAGGGGGGTTCGCCCCCGGAAACGTTCTGCAAGTTAGTGATTATTAAGACAAAACTCGAGCCATTTTCTTACTTTTCACCCTTGTCTAAGGTACATGCTTGGGGCAGAGGGGGGGGGGGGGGGGGAGGGTCCGGAAAACCAGGAAACCCACCCACCCCCCACCCAAGATCCGGCCCTGAGTCGTATATGCAAATGAGACTAAACTCACACACACACAAAGACGGGCTGTTTTACGGCCTAATTATTATTCACTTACTAATCCCCGTTTTTGAATGTCGTATAAGCCACTCTCATGACTACATACACACAGGGCCTGGCGAAATAACTGGAAAAAAGAAACAACAAAAAGAAACGAACAGTTTGGACCGGAAACGGGAAATAATGAACTCTGGGAAATACAGATGTAAGCAGTGACAAACAATTACATTTGGGGAACAGCTGTTTGTAGTTTGGCGGACTCCTCCCCAAAAAAGATTCAACTAATAAACAAAATAGCTACGCAGGAAGAGCACATTTCCGCCCAAGCTATTGTTCCTCTTTTTTTATCTTTATTTTTTTTACCCATCCTGTTCAATTATTAAGTGTTCACAATTTTCTTTATCGTCTTTAGCCCAAGAAAAAGACCATTTCTGTTCTATTCAGCGTTGCGCATAAAATCGCAACATTGAAAACAAAACAACGACAAAAAGGAATGAAAGACCAAAATGAAAACGCACGCAACAAAAGTTTTAAGTGAATGTTTAAAAAAATCATTTAAATTATTTCTACGTTGTCGATCGTGTGTGTGAGGGAGGGGGCGGGTGCGTACAGGTGTGCGTGCAGGCGCTCGCTCGCGTGTGTGTGTGTGTGTGTGTGTGTGTGTGTGTGTGTGCGTGCGTGCGTGTGCGTGCGTGCGTGTGTGTGTGTGTGTGTGTGTGTGTTCATATTATCTCTATGGTTTACAGTCGAACCCCGCCTTAACGGGCATTTCAGTAACCCGGACAGTTTTACTTTCTTCCCTTCTTAAAATTCATGACTAAAAAAGAGTCTTCAGTATAGCGGCCACCTCGCCACGCGGCCAGTCTGTAGGGTGGTCGCAATACTGAGGTTCAACGGTACTTGGAAAGAAACAATCGGGTGACGGATTGACAGGCATTGTTACTCGGGTGACTTGTCTTTGTCTCTGTCACGCAAAGATATACCTAATAATTGTGCTTGGTTATACGTGTATTAACCCTTTCACCGCCAGCCATTTTTCGGCCAAAAAATACCCTTAAACCTAACTGGGTAGAGAAAAACAATTCTCTGCAATATTGAGAATTCCTCTGTGACATATGTAACATCAGGCCCATCCCCACCTCCCCAAATCAAGAAAACAGGGTCTCCAGACAACAGGCTCTGACCTGATGCCCTCTAGTGACATGGGTGTAAAACCAATGTGGTGACAAAAGTCGACGTTGGCGCTGAAGGGGCACCCGGATGGATACAAGAAACACGCTGAGATCACACCAGGAAAACGCCCTTTACAGAGATCGCAACGCTCACTTTGCTCTGGTTTCCTATAGAAATCGAACCGTCAAATCGGCGATTCCTCCTTGGCGGCGGTACTGGAAGTCAGATTTTGGTTTTCAGTGAAAGTGATGAAAGTGTCTTGTCTTTTCTAATGGCCGCCTGAGTCGCTTAGTCCAAATCGTTTGCACGAAATGTCCACAATACAAGCCTTTAAAAAACAATTTTTTATACAGTTTACCGAAAGGAGTTTCTCTCACAACAAAGGAAATGATTTCCTCCAGCCGAAGTCGGACACGCTGGGCCTAATTATTTCTTACTTAGGCGCATAGCGGCAGCATGACACATATGTGCTCATAATTGACAGGAAACTTCAAATACATAACAGCTATTGTATCAGACGAAGGATCCAAGCCCGAAGTACTCTGCAGGATAGCCCGGACCTCTGCTGCAATGACCAAGCTCGAAACCATCTGGAAAGACAAGAACATCGCTGTCGGCTCAAAGATCAGACTGATGCGCTCTCTGGTCATGTCAATGCGTCTATATATCATGCGAATCCTGGACCGTGACAGCAGACATTGAAAGAAGAATGAGAGCAGTGGAGATGAGATGCTTTCGAACAACCCTCGGCATCTCCTACAGAGATCACTTCACCAACGAAGTCAAAAGGCGAATTGAAAATGCAATTGGGCCATAATAATGTTGACCTACTGACCCTAGTCAAAAGACGCAAGTTGAAATGGTGTGGACATGTTAAACCCGTTCCTCAGGCCTTGACAAGACAATCCTACAGGGCACGGTCCAAGGAGGAAGGAGAGGAGAAGACAGAAGAAGAGATGAGGAGACAACATCCACGAGTGCGGGACGGGCCTGGAGCTGAAAGACACACTAAGAAAAGCCGAGAACCGGGAAGAGTGGAAGAGGCTGGTTGTGAAACCTTCAGAGGCGCCCCTACGGTCATCCAGACAACGGGATTCGGGATTTTTCACTCTTTCCCCATAGCAACACAGTATTATGCTAGACTTTGAGTCGATTCGCATACAGAGATTAAGGTCTGTGTACACGTTAACATTATTCACGGGATATTTCTATTTCCCCATGGCAACACGGTGAGTTGTAAGTCATATTAAGGTCTGTGTACATGTTAACATTATTCACGAGATATCTCTATTTTCCCACGGCAACACAGTGATAGCCCACTCTTAATATGACTTACAGCTCATTGTGTTGCCATGGGGAAATTGAAATAGCTCGTGAATAATGTTAACGTGTACCGAGACCTTTATGAGAGGGCTATCACTGTGTTGCCAAGGGGAAATAGAAATATCTCGTGAATAATGTTAACGTGTACACAGACCTTTATGAGTGGCCCAACACTGTGTTGCCATGGGGAAATAGAAATATCTCGTGAATAATGTTAACGTGTACACAGACCTTTATGAGAGGCCTAACACTGTGTTGCCATGGGGAAATAGAAATATCTCGTGAATAATGCTAACATGTACACAGACCTTTATGAGAGGCCCAACACTGTGTTGCCATGGGGAAATAGAAATATCTCGTGAATAATGTTAACGTGTACACAGACCTTTATGAGTGGCCTAACACTGTGTTGCCATGGGGAAATAGAAATATATCGTGAATAATGTTAACGTGTACACAGACCTTTATGAGAGGCCTAACACTGTGTTGCCATGGGGAAATAGAAATATCCCGTGAATAATGTTAACGTGTACACAGACCTTTATATGACTGGCAACTCACTGTGTTGCCATGGGGAAATAGAAATATCCCGTGAATAATGTTAACGTGTACACAGACCTTTATGAGTGGCCTAACACTGTGTTGCCATGGGGAAATAGAAATATCCCGTGAATAATGTTAACGTGTACACAGACCTTTATGAGAGGCCTAACACTGTGTTGCCATGGGGAAATAGAAATATCCCGTGAATAATGCTAAC
The DNA here is from genome assembly GCA_017654935.2 of Phymorhynchus buccinoides. NCBI lineage: Eukaryota > Metazoa > Mollusca > Gastropoda > Neogastropoda > Raphitomidae > Phymorhynchus > Phymorhynchus buccinoides. Next base: position 14,264,592 of record CM065688.1, on the reverse strand, counting down.
GTGTACACAGACCTTTATGAGTGGCCTAACACTGTGTTGCCATGGGGAAATAGAAATATCTTGTGAATAATGTTAACGTGTACACAGACCTTTATGAGAGGCCCTAACACTGTGTTGCCATGGGGAAATAGAAATATCTCGTGAATAATGTTAACGTGTACACAGACCTTTATGAGTGGCCTAACACTGTGTTGCCATGGGGAAATAGAAATATCCCGTGAATAATGTTAACGTGTACACAGACCTTTATGAGAGGCCCAACACTGTGTTGCCATGGGGAAATAGAAATATCTCGTGAATAATGTTAACGTGTACACAGACCTTTACGTTGCTGCTTGCTTGCTATATTATATAATATGGTGGCATAAATCTAAATGTCCTCTACTCGCCAGGTTTGGAGTAGGCCTAGTTTGCGTCTGAGGTAAAGATGACATTCTGGGGGTCGTTAATTGTGTGCAGGAGAGGTTGTAGAATTGGCGTCGTTCCTAACAGTGAGCATACCACCACCACCACCACCACCACCACCGTCGTCGTCGTTGTCGTCGTAGCGCAAACACGTTTTCTCGACCACTTTGTAACTGACCAGTAGAAGAAACTGCGACAGAGAAGGCAAACCAAAACAAATGACATTACATTAATAACGTGCTAACAGGAAGAAAAAACAAAGCGATGAAAAGTAACCGAACAAAATAAGAGAGAGGGGAGGGAGAGAGAGAGAGAGAGAGAGAGAGAGAGAGAGAGAGAGAGAGAGAGAGAGAGAGAGAGAGAGAGACTTCAAAACTTCAAAATACTACTATTTTACAAGGATAAGAATTTAGGCTGAGCCTAGTCTTCCATTCTGTCCTTGGTTCTAAGCATGCAACATATAACTAATACTATAAATGAACATTGAGACACAGAAGACGAGAGAGAGAGAGAGAGAGAGAGAGAGAGAGAGAGAGAGAGAGAGAGAGAGAGAGAGAGAGAGAGAGAGAGAGAGAGAGAGACTTCAAAACTTCAAAATACTATTTTACAAGGATAAGAATTTAGGCTGGGCCTAGTCTTCCATTCTGTCCTTGGTTCTAAGCATGCAACATATAACTAATACTATAAATGAACATTGAGACACAGAAGACTCGAGAGAGAGAGAGAGAGAGAGAGAGAGAGAGAGAGAGAGAGAGAGAGAGAGAGAGAGAGAGAGAGAGAGAGAGAGAGAGAGAGAACGAACGTGTTTTTTTAATTGAGGGAAAGCATAATAAGCAGAAAACCGGAGAGAGAGAGAGAGAGAGAGAGAGAGAGAGAGAGAGAGAGAGAGAGAGAGAGAGAGAGAATACGAATACAAACTTTTTTTTATTGAGGGAAACTCGATAAGCTGAATCTGCTTTTTTACACCATGCCCTCAGGCAAAAAGAAAAGCAAAACAGAAAACAAATGCATTTCAAAAAAGGGAAAGAAAATCGATAATGGATACGAGAGAGAGAGAGAGAGAGAGAGAGAGAGAGAGAGAGAGAGAGAGAGAGAGAGAGAGAGAGAGAGAGAGAGAGAGAGAGAGAGAGAGAGAGAGAGAGAGAGAGAGAGAGAGACAGAGACAGAGACAGAGACAGAGAGAGAGAGAGACAGAGAGAGAGACACAGAGAGAGAGAGAGACACACACAGAGAACACAGAGAGAGAGAGAGAGAGAGAGAGAGAGAGACACACAGAGAACAGAGAGAGAGAGAGAGAGACACACACACAGAGAACAGAGAGAGAGAGAGAGAGACAGAGACAGAGAGACACACACAAGAGAACAGAGAGAGAGAGGAAGAGAGAGAGAGACAGAGAGAGAGAGAGGGAGACACACACAGAGAACAGAGAGAGAGAGAGAGAGAGAGAGAGAGAGAGAGAGAGAGAGAGAGAGAGAGAGAGAGAGAGAGAGACACAGAGAACAGAGAGAGAGAGAGAGAGAGAGAGAGAGAGAGAGAGAGAGAGAGAGAGTTCTAAGTCGTTTTTTTCGTGTTTGTCAATATTAATGTCTGGAAGAATAGTACAAGTTGTAAAAGTTAGTTGAAATTGTTACGGTGTGTACGATATTTTGGATTTTGGTTTTGTGGTGTGCATGTGGTCGGTCGTTGTTGTTTTTTCGCTGCTCCTCCTCTATGTCCCCTATGTCTCTATGTCACTCCTCTATGTCCCCTATGTGTCTATGTCCCTCCTCTATGTCCCCTATGTCTCTATGTCCCTCCTCTATGTCCCCTATGTCTCTATGTCCCTCCTCTATGTCCCCTATGTCTCTATGTCCCTCCTCTATGTCCCCTATGTCTCTATGTTCCTCCTCTATGTCCCCTATGTCTCTATGTCCCTCCTCTATGTCCCCTATGTCTCTATGTTCCTCCTCTATGTCCCCTATGTCTCTATGTCCCTCCTCTATGTCCCCTATGTCTCTATGTTCCTCCTCTATGTCCCCTATGTCTCTATGTCCCTCCTCTATGTCCCCTATGTCTCTATGTCCCTCCTCTATGTCCCCTATGTCTCTATGTCACTCCTCTATGTCCCCTATGTCTCTATGTCCCTCCTCTATGTCCCCTATGTCTCTATGTCCTCTCCTCTATGTCCCCTATGTCCCTCCTCTATGTCCCCTATGTCTCTATGTCCCTCCTCTATGTCCCCTATGTCTCTATGTCTATGTCCCTCCTCTATGTCCCCTATGTCTCTATGTTCCTCCTCTATGTCCCCTATGTCTCTATGTCCCTCCTCTATGTCCCCTATGTCTCTATGTCCCTCCTCTATGTCCCCTATGTCTCTATGTCCCTCCTCTATGTCCCCTATGTCCCTCCTCTATGTCCCCTATGTCCCTCCTCTATGTCCCTCCTCTATGTCCCTCCTCTATGTCCCTCCTCTATGTCCCTCCTCTATGTCCCCAATGTCCCCTATGTCTCTATATCCC
>CM065688.1:14251689-14256689 GCA_017654935.2 Phymorhynchus buccinoides | reverse complement strand
ACATTGAGGTAAAATTGGAGGGGTGCGCCTTATACAAAGGTGCGCCTTACATAGTCCGACAAAACCCACCGTTCTGACAAAACTGGGAGTATTCTACAGCAAAAAAACAAACTTGGTTCGTTTATTCCGTTGGGCTCACGTGGGGATGAAGGGTAGTAGAGGGGAAGGGCCGATCAACATCAGGGCTGCCCAGTTGACCACGCTGCCCATAACCATCACACTGAAGCCCCGGTTCTGTGAACATCCAGAAGAAAAAAAGCGCGAAATCGCAATAGTTTGTGGCACGCGGTCTATTTTTACCACTCCAATCATGAGTCACCCTCCCCTGGCTTTTCAATAATTTTAATCTGTAAACCAGAATGTTATCTCTGCACCATTTCGTAACTTTTTATATCTTGGAAAACATTTAAAACTATGTATCCTACTTATGCTCATTGAAAGAAGCACCGCATACTCGTCGTGTCTGTTGTAGTGTCTGTATTACGTATGTTTATTATTTTGTACGCTTTTAAAATGCATCATTTTAAAGAGCGGCCTCAATTTGAAGTGTAGCCTCGATTTGAAGTGCGACAATTTTGGACCGACCGACAGACCGACCGACAAAGTGAGTTATAGGTTTGTGGCTTGAGCCACAAACAAATACAAGAGAGACACTCGACACTTGACAATGTTTTAACTGCCATTGACCATACAATCTTCGTGGCAAGGGGACACGTGATTTGAAATGAACTAACAATCAAAGCAAGCAGGGAAAAAGTATAATACTTATAAGAATATGACAAACATAAGGGGTCATCATAATTATTGACTGCATCCGCCAGTCATTCAGTTATAATAAACAAAGTCAAAGCAACTGTTTATGCGAAACAAGACTACATTGTAAATTGAAACTTCCACACACTTCTCACTCACATAAATGCACCCACTCATGCAGGCTCAAGAGAGAAAATGAGAGAGACGAGGGGAACGATTGTGCGATAGAGAGAGAGAGAGAGAGAGAGAGAGAGAGAGAGAGAGAGAGAGAGAGAGAGAGAGAGAGAGAGAGAACTTGAAAACTTGAACTTTATTTTTCAAGGATAAAGATTGTAGGCAACGCCTGGTCTTCCAATCTGTCCTTGGTACATATACGAACATAGAATACAAACATGGCAAGGCAATTACTATTACACATACATTTTTTAACATAAAGGTAGCAAAGCAGGTGCTATTATGATTTTTTTTTAAATAAAGAGAGCGCGGAGAGAGAGAGAGAGAGAGAGAGAGAGAGAGGCGAGAGAGAGATAGAGAGAGAGAGAGAGAGAGAGAGAGAGAGAGAGAGAGAGAGAGAGAGAGATTGAAAACTTCAAAACTTCAAAACTTAAACTTTATTTTCCAAGGATATAGATTTTAGGCAACGCCTATTCTTGCAAGAGAGAGAGAGAGAGAGGGAGGAGAGGGAGAGAGAGACAGGGGAGAGCTAGATAAGAAGAGAGAAAGATAATTAAAGTGTCTAGGCTTACGTATACATGCATTTTGTGAATTAACTCATTTCTGACCAATACTTTTTATATAGTTTCTTTGAATGTTTTGTTTTGTTGCTGTTTTCTACTCTTGATATTATACTCATAAGCACGAAAGTAAAATCGTTGAGAAAGAAAAGATTCCTGAATGTTGCATAGATTCAAGCTTTCACCACAAAATATAAGCAGGAAGAGAGCTAGAGAGAGAGGGAGAGAGAGAGAGAGAGAGAGAGAGAGAGACAGACAGACAGACAGACAGACAGACAAACAGACACAGAGAGAGAAAACAAGTGCAACGCCGAGCGGCTGCAAAGTCCCCTCGCAGCATCGCCGAGCTACTCCGAGATCGGAATGGCGTAAATTTGATCTTAATGTAAAACTAAGTACATCAGTGCATAGCTTGCATCTTGTGCAACAAGTATACCAAATTTGACGATAATAGACTGAATAGTTTTTGATATATAGCCTTGGGGTTCGGACCCGTGATTTGAGCGCGCGCGATCATGCGCACACGCGCGCACAGAAAAATTCATGACAACTGTGTTATAGACCATTCATCAAGAAATGTTGTGAAAAAAACTGCATTAAAATAGATGCCAAACTTCGCGATATATTAGCGATTATGTGTTTCGGGGTTTGAACCCCGTAACTGGCGCGACCTTGACCTTAATGTAAAACTAAATACATCAGTGGATAGCTTGCATCTTGGCAAACTAGTATACCAAATTTGATGATGATAGACTGAATAGTTGTTGAGAAAGCCGGACGGACGGACGGACGGACACCGGACGGACGGACCAGACAAAAACAATAGCTCCCCGAACCTTCGGCTCGGGGACTAAAAATACACAAACAGACAGACTAACAGAGAGAGAGAGAGAGGAGAGAGAGAGAGAGAGAGAGAGAGAGAGAGAGAGAGAGAGAGAGAGAGAGAGAGAGAGTAGTAGTAGTATAGCCAAAAGTATGTAAACAAAAAAATCAGAGACAGAGTTTACATTCGCTTAACGTTGCATAGGGACCATGCTGTAGAGCGCTTTTTTTTTAATAACTCGCTCAGAGCGTTTGCTTTTTTTCTTTGTCTTTGCGCAACTTGCCCCAGAATATGTAATATAATATTGTGTAGGTTATTACCTTACATGGTCCCTTGTGTCGTTACCTATGATGTACACAAACGATATGGGTGAAGTAGAAACCAATTAATGTACTATTTCCCTCTCTTTCTTTTTCTGTCTATCCCTCATCTTTCCTATAATTGTATTTGTTGTAGTTGCTAGGTTTATGTGTTATGCTTATTTCCTTAGATATCTGTGTACAAGACAGTACATGTTTGATTATAAATGATTGATGATACATTTCGATTTATTTTCATTCTTTTATATTTTATTTTTTTATTTTGTTTACATGTTATTATGTCTTCGAAAAAAAAAATCAAAAAGTATCAATAAAAATATTTATTAAAAAAAAATAAAATAACGTGTAGGTTTAGCGTATTCACCTTTTTGTCAGTGATCCAACCGTAGCAGAGAGATAGCAGAGAGCAGACTGCAGCCAAGGAGAAAAAGCACAGACCAATCTCCGTCTTGGACAGGCCAAACTGTAAAACACACACAAACACACACACACACACACACACACACTTCATGATTTGTCTAACTTTAATCCTTTTACCCCTTTTGGGGGGGGGGGGGGGGGGGTGAAGGAGAGAAGAAAAGAATTACTGGGTCACACACACACATTACCCCGAAATCAACCAACGAAATAAAAGAATAGACCTACCATTATCTTTACTAGAGAAATAACAAAATAGTGACGACATCAAAAGAATAGTTTCCTTTGAGACCATCAGTATACATATACGTATCATTATAAATAAACGCATCACATGTTTATGTCATAATGAAGAACATTTAAACTTATTCTCTCTATCCATACAGTTCTACTCACTCGTACACACACAGTCACACGCACGCGCACACACGCACGTACGCACGCGCGCGCACACACATACACACACACAAGCGCGCCATACACACACACACACACACACACACACACACACACACACACACACACACACACACACACACAAGCGCGCGCGCGCACGCACACACACACGCACGCACGCACCGCAAGTTTCAACTGTCTCATACTCCTAGCTAGCTCACAGTAGCTTTTCTCAGCTCATTTCAGTTCATGCCCTTTGGTTAACACTCGTCACCAGCATAAAACCAATTGAAAGTGTTTTATCCATTAGGCTTACAATTACATTGTTTTATGGTGGCATACCACTTGTAAGGTCTTTTCCTATCCCTAACCAAAATCAATGATAAGAATATTTGCCTCTGTTAAAGATCACCAGAAAGACAGCCTTTTCAAGGATCGGAACACTCACTTTGCTCTGGTTTCGTAGAAATTAAACCGTCAAAACGGCGATTTTTCCTTGACGGAGATGCCGGAGAGAGTAGCCATTTTGGATAGTAGGGTGGGTGGAGGCCGTGGGTGGAGTAACTCATTGTGGATGAAGCGTTTTTTTCTTTTTTTGTAGTGCAGTAAACAAAAAAAAAAAAGGAGCTATTTCCTTTGTTGTGAGCGAAACTCCTTTAAGATAAACTATATAAATCTTATTAAAAAAAAAGGCTTGTATTGCGAAAAGTTCGTGCAAAAACGATTTGGTGTAAACACAGGCGGCCATTCAAAAAGAGACGGCAAACGCCTTCTCTTTGGGTGAAATAATTTGACTTCCAGCACCTCCGCCAAGAGAGGAATCGACTTTTTGACGGCTTGATTTATGGGAAACCAGAGCAAAGTGAGTGTTGCAATCTCTGTAAAGGGTGTTTTCCTGCTGATCTGGACGTGTTTCTTGCAACAAAAACTCATCCGTCAGGGTGCCCCTTTAAAAAGAAATCACTTGAAACAAATAGCTCTCTGTGTGGAAAACCGAAAGGAGGACAGAAAACATTAAACAAACAATAAAGCCCCCAAAAGACAACCATACAGTACACGCATTCAACATAAGTTCAAATTACAATAAAGGCCCTTCCCCAAACACAAAAAAACAACAACAAACACACGTTTTGTTTTTTAACAGTTAAGAACCCGACCTATACATCCCAACCATAATAGACAAGGGGCAAAACATGTATACCAATTCCTGGCAACAGTTACAACCCCACCATAACACCAAACACACCCACATATGGTGGCCAATGCACAACACAGTATGTTGGCTGGGGAATTTTCCCAACAAAGTATGAAAAATCCTTTTCTTTTTTTTAAACCGCTAATTAACTATCTCCCATTAACAAAAAAAAAACAAAACTATTGGACATATGAAAAAAGACAGAACAATAGTGACATAAACTCAGACATGGTGACCAAGATGTTGGGGATAATAGAAGGGAAAAAAATAAATAAAAAATAAAAAATGTGAAGGTGGTATGAGGTACGTGGTATCAATAAGGTTCAGAACTCTTTAAGATAACCGTAGAAAACAAACTAAAC
>CM065688.1:14244519-14251189 GCA_017654935.2 Phymorhynchus buccinoides | reverse complement strand
CCCCCAGTAGTCTACTCTAATACCACCCAAATTACATTAAATAACAAACACACCCAAAATTATAAAACAACCTATTTCCCCAAGGTTACAAACAAAAATGGCCCTCTGAAGAGGATTAGCCTCCCTCCCCCCCCAACTGAAGCATGGCGTCGTGGTCGGTGACTTTAATGCACACCACCCAGCATGGGAAAAAGACACGACCCCCACTCCCAAGGAGGACAGACCCTTCTTTTCTAATACATTTTAAATTCAAACCTAAACTCTGTAAATGACGCGCTCCACTACTCGATACCCTGACAACCCAACAAACAATCCTCAGCATTGAACTTACACACTAGCTAGCCCCCCAACTTCTAACCGAATTTCATGGACCCCCGCCCCCAAGTAGACCCCTTTCAGGATCGATCACAAACCTATTACTATTTCCCTTACCAGTTGAAAAATTGAGATTCCGATGACCCCACCGCCCCCCCATCACTACAACTTGAGAAAGCCAACTTGGCAACAATTTAAAACACTACTCAATACAATAATCAGGAAGAACATACAAAACACTAATTAGAAAACACATTAGATATATAAAAAAAGCCATCACCCACAGCAGCAGACACTCCATCCCCAAATCATCCCCGAACCACTTAATTATCAAATAAAAAACAAACCCTGGTGGAATAACGAATGTGCGGGAGGCCCGTTCCAACAAAAACACTCTGCAATTAACACCTTCAACCACCCAACCTTCTCATCCCAACCACCAAAAATAAACGCCAAAGCAGAAAAACATCAGCAAAATAGATTGCGCAAGGCAAAACTGAATATTTTACAAATGAACAAATTTGTCCTTGAAAGCATTTAACACAACGCATGGAAAACGTCTAAGCAGAATCAAAGCGCGGAGGCAAAAACCAAAAAACACCAATGAATTCTCTGTCCTATTTCCAACTCACTTACTAAAACAAATCTACAAACAGCCAAAAACGTCCTGCCGAGACATTCGCCAAAGCCAGCCAAACAAAACACCTTCCCCCGCCGAACAACAAAAAACGAAAATCAATCCCCCTCCCCCAAATCTACAAATAACCCTTCTAACTGTATTAATGCCACCTTAAAACTAGCCGAGCTTGCTTACGCGCCTTCGTAATATAAAAAATCTCAACAAAGGCAACAGGAGATGACCCTATCTCCTATAGAATGCTCAAACAACTACCCCCTTCATTTCTATCTATCCTTAACCAATTTTACTCTAGTTTGGAGAGAGTGGGAAGTGCCCAGCATGGAAATGTGCACAGGTAGCGGGATTCATGAAGAATGGGAAAACCAAGGCAGGATCCCAATCAGCTACCGCCATATCTCCCTCACCCTCACCTGGGTAAAGTGTACGAAAGAATCGTTACTTCACGACTAGAATATCACTTACAACAAGAAACCTACTTCCCAAGTACAGCCGGAATTTAGAAAGTACAGAAGCGCCACCGAACCCCAAATGTGTTTAAACTCACCTCCCAGCCAGAAAAGCCTTTCGCCCGCCAGAAGAGAATAATTGTCACTCTTTGACATAAAAGGCGCTATGACACTGTGGGCATGGGAGGTTGCTTCAAAAAAAATTAGCAAGCTCTGCATCGAAAGGACACCTCTTCAAGTTCATAAAAGCTTTCTAAATTAACGAATCAATTAAAGGAAGGGGGGGCCAGTCCCTCTCAGACAGTCACTCGCTGGGAATGGGGTGCCCCCAGGGTAGCATAGTGCCCCACCCTCTTCAATATTATGCTAGCAGACATAAATAAACAACATCAACAACAATAAACTTAGTATGTACGCAGACGATATAGCCAACATGACACACACAGAAAACACTCAACCAAAAAAAAACTCAGAGGAAGCCTTAAACAAACACCAAAAACAAACAGACTCGATAGCCAACTACTACAAGATAACGGATTTTTCATTAGCCCCAAATAAAGCATCTTCATTATATTAACTAACATAGGAAAACCTCAATTACTACAACCTCTCAATCAATATCAAGGACAACCAGGTATTTGCATTTCCGACACCGCCAAATTCTTAGGAGGGGGTCATTAAAATACAATCTTCCTGGACTCTGGAACACATTACACATAAACTAGGAAAGCCTACAAACCTTAAAACTTCATTAAAATGATCTCCTTAGAAAAATGGGCACAAAATACCCCAACATATTAGCAAAACCTAGGTAGATTTACTCGTTCCGCCAGTCAATAGTATATGGTAAGAAGCAATGCACCCTAACATCACAACGACTAAAATTATTACCAAAGAATAGAAATCCGCGGTCTAAAAAGCTCTGGGGGGCTTCGTTAGCGGTGACTGATCAATCTATCGAGACGGGGCTGGCTCCCACTACGCAAACTAGTAAAACTTAACTGACTTCACATTCCTTGTTCTACCCCGCATATTACGCTACCCAAAGTACACAGACTGTGAATTTTACGACAATTTCAGACCCTTATTACCACCTCCCATCCTGACCATATAACTAACATCCTTTCTTATACCAATTTAAAAACTATCCCTATAACTAAATACACTGAAGACGTTCACGACGGCAGGAGTGTTGTGAACATAGAGGAGTCTCACTCACCCTACATATGACTACCACAAGTGGGAGGTGGACCCCCATAACATGACACCTCTCTACATGAACAATACTCCAAACAAGAAGACCCCAAACAGACTAAAAACAGCAGCATTAGAAAAAATTCACAGTCTCAAACACAATCTCCTTATATACACAGATGGATCAAAAATCAACCAACATACAGGCTGTGCATTCACTATCCCAGATCTAAAAGTAACAAAATCATTTCAACTTAATAACAATATATCAATTTTCAGCGCTGAACTCTGGGCCATACTAGAAGCATGCTCCTACACTAATAACTTTCCAAACCCCCCACGGAGTGTCGTCATACTAACAGACTCTCTTTCATCTATACAAGCTCTAGTGGGGGACACCAACAATAGACGCTCTATCATACAAGAAATTAAATTCCTCATACATCAAATCACAATTAAAGGAACCGACATCTCGCTAGGCTGGATCCCTTCCCACTGTGGTCTATACGGCAACGACCAGGCCGACGGGGCCGCCAAAGAGGCGGCCCTAGGTCGGTCCGGAACCAAAACTAATATCAAACTTTCAACCTCTGAAATTAAATCAGCACTAAAGAAAACTTCGTTCCAGGTGTGGGCTCGGGAACTAGAGACCCGTTGTGCGGCCCACTCCTGGGACCACCAAATTGTGACGGGGGGACTTTTCCCCCCCGTCCCTCGCTCTGTTTTATCCTTGATTTACAGACTCAGAACCGAGGCCACATATTGCAAATTTAAAGAACTAGAATGTGAATGTGGAGACTTCCTCACAGTAGAACACCTATTTACACAATGTAACACTATAACCCCCGAATTAGATAAATTAGTAACAAAACTTAAAATAAACAAGATCCCCTTCACAAAACAAATAATCATACAAAGCAAAACAGATGACTGGCATGCATTAATATGGCTGGCCGAGGCCCTCGGCCAGGCTTCCTTTGGACATCACTTCTGAATACATCTCTCACTTCTTCAAATGTGGCCCCTCCCCGTGACCCCTGGTCAGGTGTATGCTGCCTCTCCAATGGGTCTCTTTCCCACTTCCTAGTGACTCGGGTGGCTCCCCCCCGTCGGCCGGGGGCCGGGCGGGGGTGTAGGAGGACACGGAACCCTTTCGGCCCCGATTACTGTCACCGCTCCTTCTGGCCGGTGTCCCGGCCGGCGGGGGGTGTCACCTCGGCCCCTCTCACCCCCAACTTCCAACTGGTCCTTGTCTCCGGGGCGTGAGTCGCCGGGGGTGCCGTCTCGGGTCAGTACTCCCGATTGCCTCTTCCAGGGGCGTGCGGGCCCGGGCGGCGCCCCCCGGAGGCTCCCCCCCCGGAACGAGCGGCATCTCCCTGGACCGGTCCCCAGGTCTAGCCAACCACTACCCACTCCCCCTTCCCCTAGAGACCCGGACGGAGAGGTCTTGTCACATCGCAGGGGTTCACAAATCCCCAACTTTTGTTGGGGATCCCCCCCTCCCCCCCTTTTCCTTCTATTGTCCCTTCATAGGGGGCCAGTCCAAGCTCCCTCCCCCCTCTCTATGGGCTACAAACCTTTCTAAACAACAATTCACACTAACTTACACATAACTTAATATGCCTCCCGCGGAAGGTCCTCGCCTCGGGACTTGGCAAACAAGTCTTATCTTTCCGCTGACTGGCAGTCGATCCTTTTTTAAAAAAACATAATTTTAATATAAACCCCTTTTTACCAATTCATAAAACATCTCATTTTACAAACAATAGATTTTATCGGAGTTTTAACCCCCGGACTGCCCACGGGTCTCCAAGGGTGAGCTCTACGCTCAAAACAAACACCAAATACCCGGTTCGCAGGTCACCCCCTACCCCCCTCTCTATTATTATCTAAAACCAAAAGTTAAATATCAAAGTTGTACTCATAAAATTCACCCCCACCAAACACTAAATGCACGAAATATTTCGTCTCCTCAGCCACACAAGCCACCATTTTAACCCACCTCTTTTTTAGATACTACTCACCTGATTATTTTATACAAAGTTCGCCGTTAATGCATGCCTTTTTATTCTTCGAACTCGGTTTTAACATGTATATATTTTACCGTCGAGGAAATGGCTGTATAAAGGCATGTCGGATGTACATACTTGTATATATTTTAAATTTAATATGTCAATTTTTCTCTTTTTTAAAATCCGCAGTATTTTAGGGCATAGGGAACCCCACGTTTTAGATGGGAGACCGCCCTCTGCGGGATTAGTTAGTTAGAAAAAAGAGTTATTTTAACCTATATATAATAGATAGAGCAACAGCCAAAAGAATAAGTCATTACACACTCACACTACAGGTCAGAGGTTCGAACCCGGCCCAACATTTCTTTTCCTTATTTCCGATTTAATCGTTCTCTACAGCCTCCCATAAACAAGCACACAAATATCATCTTCTATAATATCTTATTGAATTATATAAATCGTAATAAATAAATATGTATTGTATATAGTTTGTTCGTTTTCTGATTTTAACAGACCTTCCGCGATATTTTAAAAGATTTTATTAATAAAAAGACAAATTTTAACCAGTGGTCCTGGAAATTTTAATGATAAATCTTAGAAGATGCGATGCTCAGCAGTGGAATTTTTATAAACAATAACGTTTTAGGTGGATTTTATAGGTCAGTCTGTAGAATGCGAGCCCGGTTACAAACAAAAGCCAAGTAATAAGTTAACTTTTGTTCACCCCCCCTCCTCCCCCCTCCCCTCCCCTCCCCCCCCTTCCCCCCCACCTCCCCCCCATCCCTTCCCCCATAGTATCCTGAGCGCGGGTCTCCCTTTTCAAGGTTGAGTACCTCCGGGTGTCTACTCCCCCTTCCCCTCCCCTCCCAAGTGGTCCGTGAGCCGATCTCCCTCCGGGAGGGGGCGGCCCCATAGTCGAGGGTGACGCGAGGATGTCTCGCGTATCCCCCCGTCTGTGGGTCTGCCTTCACTTGGTGTGCTGAGATCCTCCGAATCACTCCCCTCCCCCCTCCCCTCCCGTCCCCACCCCCCCCCCCCCTCTTTTCTCTTGATTATATCCCCAAGTAAAACGTTACTGCCCCACATGGCCGAAAGGCTAAAGAGGGCGTTAAGCATTATTTCATAATCTGGGTTCACACTTTTTCAATCAGCAAATTAATAATTTAGCACTAGGTTTATAGATTTTCGTCTGCTCGATCTCGGCCTGCCTTCTCATTCATGCTGTTGATGTGAATCTACAGTGACTACAGTAAGTACTGATGGTTGAACTATGCTTTGATGTATTTTTATGTTTGTTAACAGCAGGAAGTCCAACTTTGTTTACTTTTTGCCGAACTTATGACGTTCGAGTTTGCCGTGAATCTATGTGATGATCTAGATCAACACACAAAAGACACTGCCGTTTTGACACTGCTGTTAACGGTTGCTTAGACACTGCCGTTTCAACACTGCTGTTAACGGTTGTTTAGGCATTGCCGTTGTACACTGCTATTCCCGTCACCGAACCATCGTGACGTCAGTTCATTCATAAATATAACGGCACTAGGCCAAAGTGTATGTTGAGAGACTGAAAATTAGGACATTCCGTATCGTTCTGGTCTATCCTCACACCCACTCCGTGTGTGACGTCAGTTTACTATGTGTAAGCAATGAAGGGGCACTTCGCCTACATTATATTGTTTAAAGGCTCAACTTGCTCATTTTTATGCTATTAATACTATTGCAGACATTATATTGTTTAAAAGCCTAACTTGCTCTTTTCCATGTTACATTGTATTAATATTATTGATCTAGGCTTATACCATGCTATGGTGTAGGCCTACTTGGCAATAGTTTCATTCATAGGCCTAGGTGTGTGTGCTAGGCCTAGTATGGTGTTGTGTTAATACTGATACTATAGTATTAACAAGGCATTCCTTTTTGGTTGAGTTTCTTGCTACTTCAATGCTAAACTCTCAATAGGCCTACATTTGCCTTTAGTCAGTTTCCCACTACAAACTGCTCTCATTCAGTTTACTGTGATGTGTAGTCTATTTTTAGTAACACAGCAGATGATGATGTCA
>CM065688.1:14239519-14242019 GCA_017654935.2 Phymorhynchus buccinoides | reverse complement strand
TGTGTGTATGCGTGTGTGTAGGTATGTATATGTGTGTATTATTGTATGTGTGTGTGTGTGTGCGCGTATGTGTGTGTCTCTGTCTGTCTGTCTGTCTGTCTGTCTGTCTCTCTCTCTCTCTCTCTCTCTCTCTCTCTCTCCTTCTCTCTCTCTCTCTCTCTCTCTCTCTCTCTCTCAGTGTGTGTGTGTGTGTGTGCATGTGCGTGTGTGCGTGCGCGCGCATTCGTGCGTGCGTGCGCGTGTAGATGACCAGCGATAATGTGTGTATCCATTTCGATATTTCTGTCTCTCCCTGAGTATGTCTAGCTCTGTCTGTTTCTGCTCTGCCTCACAACTCACCCCCCCCCCCCCCCCCTCCTTTCTCTTTTCCTTTCCACACCTTCTCTATCTCTATCTCTGGCTTACATTTGTTTTGTAAGGTAACTTTCTAATTAGCAAATATCCATGCTATCAAAATAACAAGCGCGAAATCGCAATAGTTTGTGGCCCGCGGTCTATTTTTACCACTCCAATCATGAGTTACCTCCCCTGGATTTTCAATAATTTTAATCTGTAAACCAGAATGTTATCTCTGCACCATTTCGTAACTTTTTATATCTTTTGGAAAACATTTAAAACTATGTATCCTACTTATACTCATCAAAAGAAGCACCGCATACTCGTCGTGTCTGTTGTAGTGTCTGTATTACGTATGTTTATTATTTTGTACGCTTTTAAAATACATCATTTTAAAGAGCGGCCTCAATTAATTTAGAAGTGTAGCCTCGATTTGAAGTGCGACAATTTTGTCAAAATGTGCGACAATTTTGGAACGACAGACCGACCGACCGACCGACAAAGTGAGTTATAGGTTTGTGGCTTGAGCCACAAACGAAAACAACAACGTTTGATTGGAAACTATGACTTGAAAAAACAACCACACCAAAAACTGTATTCACTATTTTAAGATAACGACGTGAGAACAAACATCTGTAGAATAACCAACTTGCATAAACAGGAAGGAATGAAATTCTGCTTAACGTCCTCCGGTCTGGAACAGACACATAATTAGGGACATTAGTAGATGCAAAGATGGTGGGAGCGATCCTGGAGGCAGTGCAACACCAGGAAAGTCCCGATGTTTTTTAGCGATACAAATGTGTATATAATTTAGTATAAAAAAAGGAAGGAAAGTGGTTGATACAAATTATCAAATTGTGCCCCAAAAAAACAAAAGCAGCCCAAGACGGGGTAAAAAATGAAGCAAATTTCAGTCAAATTTTGCCCATGGGACGAAGGCTAAACCTTAACACTCGTCTCATGGGCAAAATTTGACTGAAATTTTCTTCATTCCATCAGATAATTGGCATGGGCTTCTTACCCGCCCATGGGCTTTTTACCCCGTCTTACCCCATTAATTATATGCTGCTTTTGTTTGTGTTAAAGTTCACAATGTAAGCGGTACGGTAAGACGTTTTAAAGACCCCCCAGATCACGTGTCAAAATCACGGGTTTCACGTGTTTTCCCTCTTCTATAGCTGGTAAGAAATCTTGTTTTGACCAGGTTTGACTCCCATACAAATGCCCCCAATTGAAAGCGAAACATCGTTTTAAAGAGCAGCCTCAATTTGAAGTTGTGGGCATTTGTATGTGGGTCACAGCCACCCAGAAAAGAACAAGGGACTTAATCGTGGTGGGTCAGTGGGTCTTTAAGTTGATCTGCAAGGTGTGTGTGTGTGTGTGTGTGTGTGTGTGTGTGTGTGTGTGTCTGTCTGTCTGTGTGTGTGTGTGTGTCTGTCTGTGTGTGTGTGTGTGTGTCTGTGTGTGTCTGTGCGTGTGTGTGTATGTGTGTGTGTGTGTGTCTGTGTCTGTGCGTGTGTCTGTACGTGTTCCTGCGCCTGCATTTGTCTCTCTATGTGTGTCTTTGTGTATGTGTGACTGTGTCCGTGTGTGTGTGTATAATGAGGGAACGAGGAAAAAACAAGTCAGAAGTGAAAGTCAAAACTTCAAGGTAACTAGAGTACTAAAGGAGGTTGCGTACCCCTGGGGGAAAAATGACGCAAGCATGGCGTAATTTCTATATGATCTCTATGATTTCGAGGGAGGGGTACGCACGGACTCACCAAACTCGCATACCTGTTAATACTCTAATCCCTTTAGTGTTCTCCTGTACGTCACACACACACACACACACACACACACACACACACACGGCGCATGGTGTTTCCGCGTGCCGCGTGCAATGTGCGCAAAGCCTAAGTGTGGATGATTTTGTAATTAATATCCCTTTTTCGAATCCGAATCTAGCGCGTAGGTTGTGTGTTTTGATGAACAGAAAGTATGGGTTAAAGCCAGTTATTGGCCGTTGCAGCTAGGGTTATTAACGCCCTTGACGGCAAGAGTTGATCCATTGTTGGTCAGTATCCAAAAGGGCATTCACTCTTGCAAAAGGCAGCCATTCAGTGGCCTCAAATAGGGTTATTGGCGAGAGTTATTCCCTTGTTTGGTCAGTACTCAAGCA
>CM065688.1:14229519-14232019 GCA_017654935.2 Phymorhynchus buccinoides | reverse complement strand
TCTCTCTCTCTCTCTCTCCTCTCTCTCTCTCTCTCTCTCTCTCTCTCTCTTTACCGCTCTCTCTTCCTCTCTCGCTCTCTCTCTCTCTCTACAAACTACTCTCTCTAACCCTCTCCCCTCTCTCTCTCTCAAATACTGGAGAAACACTGACAAGTTACTTTGATAATATGATTCCTGTAACCGATCCTCTTCCCCTTCCCCTAACATGTATTGTGGTTACATGGCTCAATAATTATGCATTAAGCATTTGAGTGTTCTCTCTCTCTCTCTCTCTCTCTCTCCTCTCTCTCTCTCTCTCTCTCTCTCTCTCTTCTCTCTCTCCTCTCTCTCTCTCGTTATGCAAATTAGGCTAAACAGCCAATAATCGTTTTTGGGGAGTTTAGTCAAGAACCTTATAAATTATTTATATATATATTTAGTTATATATAGTCATTGGTTTAATCTAGTTTGCATACTACTATCCGTGTTGACTGTGTTCTAAGTCCAGTTCATGACTACGGGGCCAGAAGGCTGTCACC
Source organism: Phymorhynchus buccinoides (assembly GCA_017654935.2). Classification (NCBI taxonomy): domain Eukaryota; kingdom Metazoa; phylum Mollusca; class Gastropoda; order Neogastropoda; family Raphitomidae; genus Phymorhynchus; species Phymorhynchus buccinoides. Next base: position 14,231,501 of record CM065688.1, on the reverse strand, counting down.
TGCTGCTACCCATGCTTCCAAACGCTGGCCCTTGGGAATTGGGATGCTCGTGAATTAAACATTATTCACGATGTTTTCTCTTTTCTGTCTGTGTTATGGGTCTTACTCATATACACATCTGTATTGTTGAAAATGCGGGACTTTCCTGGTGTTGCACTGCCTCCGGGCATTGCCTCCAGGATCGTTCCCACCATCTTTATATATACTAATGTCCCAGACTGTTCCAGACCGAAGGACGTTAAGCAGAATTTTCATAATATACTGTGTGTGTGTGTGTGGTGTGTGTGTGTGTGTGTGTGTGTGTGTGTGTGTGTGTGTGCGTGGTGCGTGCGTGCGCGGTGTGCGTGCATGCTCGTGTGTGCGTGCGTGCGTGTGTATGTGTGTGTGTGTGTGTCTGTTTATGAATCTCTCTCTCTCTCTCGCTGTGTCTCTGGGTTGGGTTTTTTCTCTCTCTCTCTCTCTGTTATCTCTCTCTATCTCTCTCTCTCTCTCTCTCTCTCTCTCTCTCTCTCTCTCTCTCTGTCTCTCTCTCTCTCTCTCTCATCTCTCTCTCACTCTCTCGTTTCTAATGTCTTTCTCTCTTCCCCTCTCTCTCTATCTCTCTTTATTGCCCACCCCCTCTCTCTCTTCCTCTCTCACACCACACACACACTCTCTCTCTCTCTCTCTCTCTCTTTTATCTCTCTTCTCTCCATGTCTTTCTTTCTTCTGTCCTCTCTCTCTCTCTCTTTCTCTTCTTGCCTCCCCTCTCTCTCTTTCTCTCTCTTCCCCTCTCTTTTTTTTTCTTACGCCCCTCTCTCTGTCTCCCTCTTTTTTTTGCCATACCTCTCTCTCTCACCCAGGGCTGGGTGGAAAAAAAGCATTGTATTGCTTATCTCATGTTTCCTTGGTTAAATAAGTTTCCTTCTCTCTCTCTCTCTCTCTCTCTCTCTCTCTCTCTCTCTCTCTCTTATCTCCCCTATCCTCTAAACCCCCCCTGTTGCGGTACAAATTGTCACCCCGGTACAAATTGTCACCAGGGTGACAATTTGTACCGACAATTTGTACCGACCTTGCGGTACAAATTGTCGCCCCGGTACAAATTGTACAAATTTGTTCCGGAACATCACATATTAGTGTCCTGTGCGGAACAAATTGTCACCCCTTGTACGTCACTCGTTCTTCATATTATTTTGTTGTTGTTTTTGCTTTTGGGCTGTCATTCATTGGAGAGGGACAAGCAAGGAGAAAATACTGAGACTTGAATCTCTCTCTCTCTGGGTGTCTCGGGGTAGTTTTTTTCTTTCTCTCTGTTTCTCTCTCTCTCTCTCTCTCCTCTCCTCTCTCTCTCTCTCTACTCTCTCTCTCTCTCTCTGCTCTCTCTCTCTCTCTCTGTTTCTCTCTCTCTCTCTCTCTCTCTCCTCTCATCTCTCTCTCACTCTTCGTTTTCTAATGTCTTTATCTCTCTTCCCCTCTCTCTTTTTTATTGCCACCCCCTCTCTCTCTTTACTCTCTTCTCTCTCTTTCTCTCATACATACACACACTCTCTCTCTCTCTCTCCCTCTCTCTCTCCCTCTCTCTCTCCCTCTCTCTCTGCTCTCTCTCTCTCTCTCTCTCTCTCTCTCTGTCTTTGCTCTCTTTGTCACCCCAGGTGACAACTTGTACCCGGTTGACAATTTGTACCGGGGCGACAATTTGTACTGCAAGGTCGGTACAAATTGTCACCCTGTTGACAATTTGTACCGGGGTGACAATTTGTACCGCAACACCCCCCTTATTCCTCGCCAGTCAGTTGCAGCAGCAAACAATCGTTATTCAGCCGACCATAACATACAGTGTGCGCTGAAGCATGTAGGTAGACTCGCACACGCACACGCACACGCACACGCACGCACGCACACGCACACGCACGCACGCACACACACACACACACACACAAACACACACACACACACACGCACACAGAGAGAGAGAGAGAGAGCACGTGCAAATGGGTTTAATA
>CM065688.1:14214519-14217019 GCA_017654935.2 Phymorhynchus buccinoides | reverse complement strand
CTCGTAACTTCCTGTATCTGCCACTCTCTTTGACTCTTCCTTTTCCCTTTGCTTTCTATCATCTACTATCTTTCTGACTTATTGGCCCCATTCTCGATCCTGCCTTTTTTTTCACAAAAAATTCTTCCAATAATTTTTCTCCTTTGAGCTCCTCCGAAATCGGAATGTGTCGGCTGTACGCTAGCGGGGAGACCAGTGAAAACTGAAAACCGGACACATATGTACCTTACCCATTGTGGCCATATGGCCTGGGAACGCAGAAGAAAAAGAAGAAGAAGACGTTCGTGAGGCGTGATTGACGTGAAATTCTACTGTCTAAAATAAATATCGGTTGAAAGCCTACTATTATAGTTATGTTCACTATGTTTGTAGTCTCCCGTACACGAATCTCATAAAATATCTTTTTGTTTAGTTTTTTTGTATCGGACATTTTAATTGATTCGTGTATTAGGTGAAGACGAGGTAAAAAGCCCATGGGCTGGGTAAGAAGCCCATGCCAATTATCTCATGAAATAAAGAAAATTTCTGTCAAATTTGCCCATGAGACGAATGCTAACCATTAACACTCGTCTCATGGGCAAAATGTGACTGAAATGTGCTTCATTTCATGAGATAATTGACGTGGGTTTCTTACCCGCCCATGGGCTTTTTACCCCGTCTTCCCCTACTGCGGTGAAGGGGAAATAGTAGCGTTATTTTTTTTTTTTAGACGGTAAGTATTTCACGCGATTCACGCATGACCTACAGGCATCGTCACCAATCGCATCGTGTTGGGGTCAAATCGTATGCAGGTGTGGGTCTAGGCCTTTACTTGGACCATTTTACTGAAGGCGAGATGTTGAGGAGGGTGGTTGGTGGAGGGACAATGCGAAGACAGAACGTGACATCTTGTTAACGCCAACGCCCTATTCTCGTTACCACCACCCACCCACACGTAACCCCCACCCTTCCCCCCTCCTTTCCCCTTGGAACGTTTTCTGGACAATAATGTCCGCATTCGTGTTAGATTTCATGGTGAAATTCGGGGTGGTTTTTTTTAGTCCCACTTCAGGTTTTTTGGCTAGGTTGGATTCTGTTGAAATTGGGTCAAGATTTGCGGTTCGGTTTGGCCAGTTCAGATGACAAGAAACTCACAGAACGTTAACTTTTGTTGTTGATCATTGTCTTTGGAAGCACAGTGGAATGATTACATTTGAGACATTCAGTATCAGCACACAGACATACATGTCAAAGCACATAGGAAAAGCCATCATCATATATCAAAGATGTACGGGGAAGTCAACATGACAAGTATAATAATTAACTTTCAATTAAGTTTGTATACGGAAACCATTTTTTTGGGAAAACCCCCCAAAGTATCTCATGTCCATAGAGTAAGCATATTTTTCAGTTTGATGCATAGTCATCAGATCTCTTATAAAACATGGTATCTTCGGTGTTACTTCATTTATTCTACATTTATAAATAAAGTATTTTGCATGCAGTACGTTAACTTAATAAGGACAAGAGCCACCAGAAGTAGGACTGGAATAAAACTCAAATAAGGTCAGCTGACAGAGGGAGAGAGAGAGAGTAGAGAGAGAGAGAGAGAGAGAGAGAGAGAGAGAGAGAGAGAGAGAGAGAGAGAGAGAGAGGGTGGCATGGTGCAAAGAAGCTTGTAGGTTATCCTTTTTACCCTCAATAAAACATTCGTATTCGCATTCTCTCTCTCTCTCTCTCCTCTCTCTCCCTCTCTCTCTCTCTCTCTCTCTCTCTCTCTCTCTCTCTCTCTCTCCATCTCTCTCTCTCTCTCTCTCTCTCTCTCTGACTGAGAGAGACAGAGACAGACAGACAGACAGACAAATATATGGGCAATTTTATTTATGTTTGCGATACTAAATAGGTCTGAATGGTGCACTCAAATAAAACGAAAATGGTAATGGCAATAGGTCCGCTGACAGAGGGAGAGAGAGAGAGAGTAGAGGGAGATATATATATATATATATATATATATATATAGAGAGAGAGAGAGAGAGAGAGAGAGAGAGAGAGAGAGAGAGAGACGGAGAGAGAGAGAGAGAGAGAGAGAGAGAGAGAGAGAGAGAGACAGAGAGAGAGAGAGATAGAGAGAGAGGGAGAGAGAGAGAGGGGGGGGGGAGAGAGAGAGAGAGCGAGAGAGAGGGAGTAGAGAGAGAGAGAGAGAGAGAGTAGAGAGAGAAAGAGAGATAAATTATTCCCAGGCAAAACAGGGTACAAAATTGCTCGTAATGGAATAAAAACAACAGTGCAGACATGCCCTGTACTCTTAATATGTGAGTTCATGGTCGGGATAACCCCGTTGGCTGTTCGTTCATTGTGACATTTCGCATTGACAAGAGAAATTCTCCCTGGAATTAGGGACAGGGACTAGTTTAACTTTTATTATCTTCTTCTTCTTCTTCTTCGATCGCTCAGACAGTTTCCTGTCAATAGGAATTGTTCAGAAAAATAATCAAGGGGAGTAATTTCACGGTGTGTGGGG
>CM065688.1:14204519-14209519 GCA_017654935.2 Phymorhynchus buccinoides | reverse complement strand
GTTTTTCGCTTTTACTCCTTTTAAAAAAACTGCAACTGGGGGTGAAAATACCCGTTAAAAAACACCCACCTTACATCGCTACTGTCGTCTCTTGGCACCACAATGATTTAACACCCATGTCACTAAAAAACGCATCAAATCAGTGTGACTTAAATTAATTTTTTTAATTTAAAAAAAAAAAAAAAATGGCTTGGAGTCAAAAGCGGACTATCTTTAGATAGTCCATAGACATCTTATTGAACTTATTACGAAAAGTATTAACTTGTGTGAAAAAAGACTGCTGAAATATAAAAAGCAAAAACCCCATTTGTATATTTCTGCAGTCATTGTTTGATACAAGTTATTAGTTTTTGTAATAAATCCAATACTACGTCAATGGACTATCCAAAGATAGTCCGTTTTGACTCCAAGCCATCAATATGTTCTTAATTTTTTGGGGCAAGGATAGGCCCTATTTCATGCATGTCACAGAGGAATCCCCAAAACTGCAGACAAAATAATTTGGGAGTGAGTGCACCCCTTACGCAGCCGGCGACAGACTCTGTGACTGCCTCATGTGACTCGATCAGGTCGTGACGTTTCACCTCATTTGCATACCATCTAACTCGATCAATCTGACTCAGTCGGGCCCAGTCAGGTGACAGGGCCGAATAGGGCGGGTTCTAAATTTCACTGATCGAGTCTGATCGAGTCAGGTGACTTGTGACCTCTTCTGTGCGGGAAACAAAAAATTTGGTCTACGTCACGACCTGATCGAGTCATATGAGGCAGTCGCATAGTCTGTCGCCGCCTTAAGAGGGGGAAGATCAGAAGCCCTGTTGATTACATTTTTTAAAAAACCTTTTTTTTTTTTTTTTATTATATCTTTACCTTTTCTCGCTCCTTTGCTTTCTTTATGTTTTCTACTGTGACCTTGCCCTGTACTCACGAGTGCGGGATTAGACTGTCAAGGCAGGGAGTAGCGGGGCCGGACCAAGTGATTCGTAAGGGGGGTGGGGTTGGGGGGGGGGGGGGGGGGGTTCCGCCGGGGGTCCATGGAGCTGCATAGGTTCCAGGTTAAAAAGGGCAATGCTGTTTTCGGAGCCCAGGGGGGTTCGCCCCCGGAAACGTTCTGCAAGTTAGTGATTATTAAGACAAAACTCGAGCCATTTTCTTACTTTTCACCCTTGTCTAAGGTACATGCTTGGGGCAGAGGGGGGGGGGGGATGGGGAGGGTCCGGAAACCAGGAAACCCACCCACCCCCCACCCAAGATCCGGCCCTGAGTCGTATATGCAAATGAGACTAAACTCACACACACACAAAGACGGGCTGTTTTACGGCCTAATTATTATTCACTTACTAATCCCCGTTTTTGAATGTCGTATAAGCCACTCTCATGACTACATACACACAGGGCCTGGCGAAATAACTGGAAAAAAGAAACAACAAAAAGAAACGAACAGTTTGGACCGGAAACGGGAAATAATGAACTCTGGGAAATACAGATGTAAGCAGTCACAAACAATTACATTTGGGGAACAGCTGTTTGTAGTTTGGCGGACTCCTCCCAAAAAAAGATTCAACTAATAAACAAAACAGCTACGTAGGAAGAGCACATTTCCGCCCAAGCTATTGTTCCTCTTTTTTTTATCTTTTATTTTTTTACCCATCCTGTTCAATTATTAACTGTTCACAATGTTCTTTATCGTCTTTAGCCAAAGGAAAAGACCATTTCTGTTCTATTCAGCGTTGCGCATAAAACCGCAACATTGAAAACAAAACAACGACGAAAAGGATTGAAAGACCAAAATTAAAACGCACGCAACAAAAGTTTTAAGTGAATGTTTAAAAAAATCATTTAAATTATTTCTACGTTGTCGATCGTGTGTGTGAGGGAGGGGGCGGGTGCGTACAGGTGTGCGTGCAGGCGCTCGCTCGCCTGTGTGTGTGTGTGTGTATGTGTGTGTGTGTGCGTGTGTGCGTGTGTGTGTGTGCGTGTGCGTGCGCGCGTAGTTCTTCATATTATCTCTATGGTTTACCGTCGAACCCCGCTTAACGGGCATTTCAGTAACCCGGACAGTTTTACTGTCTCTTCCCTTCTTAAAATTCATGACTAAAAAAGAGTCTTCAGTACAGCGACCACCTCGCCATAGCGGCCAGTCTGTAGGGTGGTCGCATTACTGAGGTTCAACGGTACTTGGAAAGAAACAATAGGGTGACGGATTGACAGGCATTGTTACTCGGGTGATTTGTCTTTGTCTCTGTCACGCAAAGATATACCTAATAATTGTGCTTGGTTATACGTGTGGTATTAACCCTTTCACCGCCAGCCATTTTTTGGCCAAAAAATACCCATTAAAACTAACTGGGTAGAGAAAAACAATTCTCTGCAATATTGAGAATTCCCTCTGTGACATTCTGTAACATCAGGCCCATCCCCACCTCCCCAAATCAAGAAAACAGGGTCTCCAGACAACAGGCTCTGACCTGATGCCCTCTAGTGACGTGGGTGTAAAACCGACAGCCACATTGTAAAAAACCAACTGTGGTGACAAAAGTCGACATTGGCCCTGATGAAGGTGGTTTAGTTTAATAAAGGGGCACCCGGATGGATGCAAGAGACACGCTGAGATCACACCAGGAAAACACCCTTTACAGAGATCGCAACGCTCACTTTGCTCTGGTTTCCTATAGAAATCGAAACCGTCAAATCGGCGATTCCTCCTTGGCGGCGGTGCTGGAAGTCAGATTTTGGTTTTCAGTGAAAGTGAATGAAAGTGTCTTCTCTTTTCTAAATGGCCGCCTGAGTCGCTTAGACCAAATCGTTTACACGAAATGTCCACAATACAAGCCTTTAAAAAAAATATAAATGTTATACAGTTTACCTAAAGGAGTTTCACCTCACAACAAAGGAAAAATGTAGATTTCCTCCAGCCGAAGTCGGACATGCTGGGCCTAATTATTTCTTACTTAGGCGCATAACGGCAACATGAACGTATCTGCTCTGATAATTGGCATGAAGCTGTCTGAGCTATAAAGCGAAAGAAGAAGAAGAAGATAGAAGATAGAAGAAGGAAGAAAAAGAAAAGAAGGAGAAGAAGAAGAAGAAGGAGAAAAAGAAGAAGAAGGAGAAGAAGAAGAAGAAGGAAAAAAAATGTGTGTTATGTTTACTGGAAGATCACGAAGGATCAGTCAGTATCGGACAGCAGGACAATCACAAACTTACGTTTTGCCGATATATGACATTGACGGACTAGCCCAGACAGGAGCAGGAGCTAGTCGACTTGATAGACCACCTCGAGAAGACCTCTTCAGCATACAGTATGGAGATCAGTGCAGAGAAAACCAAACTGATGACCCAACAGCTCCAACGGCATCAATACCGACATAAGGGTCAATAATCAGAAGCTTGAGACCGTACGCAGCTTCAAATACCTAGGAGCAATTGTATCAGACGAAGGATCCAAACCCGAAGTACTCTCCAGGATAGCCCGGACCTCTGCTGCAATGACCAAGCTCAAAACCATCTGGAAAGACAAGCCCATCGCTGTCGGCTCAAAGATCAGACTGATGCGCTCACTGGTCATGTCAATGCGTCTATATATCATGCGAATCCTGGACCGTGACAGCAGACATTGAAAGAAGAATCAGAGCAGTGGAGACGAGATGCTTTCGAACAACCCTCCGCATCTCCTACAAAGATCACATCACCAACGAAGAAGTTAAAAGGCGAATTGAAAATGCTAATCAAACGACGCAAGTTGAAATGGTATGGACATGTTAAGACCACCCACCAGATGACGTGTCAAAATCACGGGTTTTCTCTCTTGTAGCTGGAAAGAAATCTTGTTTTGACCATGTCTCACTACCATACAAATGCCCCCCAAATTCAAAGCGATACATCGTTTTAAAGAGCAGCCTCAATTTGAACATGGGGACATTTCTATATGGGTCACAGCTACCCAGAAAAAACACCCCAAGCGACTTAATCGTGGCGCGTCTGTGTATCTTTAAACCCGTTCCTCAGGCCTTGCCAAGACAATCCTATAGGGCACGAGGGCAGGGAGGGAGGAGAAGAGGAAGACAGAAGAAGAGATGAGGAGACAACATCCACGAGTGCGGGACGGGCCTGGAGCTGAAAGACACACTAAGGAAAGCCGAGAACCGGGAAGAGTGGAAGAGGCTGGTTGTGAAACCTTCAGAGGCGCCCCTACGGTCATCCAGACTACAGGATTCGGGATTCGGGATTTGTTGCTCTTTCCCCATAGCAACACAGTATTATGCTAGACTTTGAGTCGATTCACATACAGAGATTAAGGTCTGTGTATACACGTTAACATTATTTACGGGATATTTCTATTTCCCCATGGCAACACGGTGAGTTGTAAGTCATATTAAGGTATGTGTACACGTTAACATTATTCACGGGATATTTCTATTTCCCCATGGCAACACGGTGAGTTGTAAGTCATATTAAGGTCTGTGTACATGTTAACATTATTCACGAGATATCTCTATTTTCCCACGGCAACACAGTGATAGCCCACTCTTAATATGACTTACAGCTCATTGTGTTGCCATGGGGAAATAGAAATAGCTCGTGAATAATGTTAACGTGTACACAGACCTTTATGAGAGGCCCAACACTGTGTTGCCATGGGGAAATAGAAATATCCCGTGAACAATGTTAACGTGTACACAGATCTTTACGCTGCTGCTTGCTTGCTTGCATATGGTGGCATAAATCTAAATGTCCTCTACTCGCCAGGTTTGGAGTAGGCCTAGTTTGCGTCTGAGGTAAAGATGACATTCTGGGGGTCGTTAATTGTGTGCAGAAGAGGTTGTAGAATTGGCGTCATTCTTAACAGTGAGCATTCCACCACCATCACCACCATCGTCGTCGTCGTCGTTGTCGTCGTATCTCGAACACGTTTTCTCGACCACTTTGTAACCGACCAGTAGAAGAAACTGCGTCAGAGAAGGCAAACCAAAACAAATGACATTAAATTAATGACGTGC
>CM065688.1:14182019-14194519 GCA_017654935.2 Phymorhynchus buccinoides | reverse complement strand
TGCATTTTGTATTACACATACAATATTTTTAACATAAACTCTTGATATTATAGCAAAGCAGGTGCTATTATGATTTTTTTTGTTGCAAATAAGGAGAGAGAGAGAGAGAGAGAGAGAGAGAGAGAGAGAGAGAGAGAGAGAGAGAGAGAGACAGACAGAACAGACAGACAGACAGACACAGAGAGAGAAAAAAAGTGCAACGCCGAGCGGCTGCAAAGTCCCCTCGCAGCATCGCCGAGCTACTCCGAGATCGGAATGGCGTAAATTTGATCTTAATGTAAAACTAAGTACATCAGTGCATAGCTTGCATCTTGTGCAACAAGTATACCAAATTTGACGATAATAGACTGAATAGTTTTTGATATATAGCCTTGGGGTTCGGACCCGTGATTTGAGCGCGCGCGATCATGCGCACACGCGCGCACAGAAAAATTCATGACAACTGTGTTATAGACCATTCATCAAGAAATGTTGTGAAAAAAACTGCATTAAAATACATGCCAAACTTCGCGATATATTAGCGATTATGTGTTTCGGGGTTTGAACCCCGTAACTGGCGCGACCTTGACCTTAATGTAAAACTAAATACATCAGTGGATAGCTTGCATCTTGGCAAACTAGTATACCAAATTTGATGATGATAGACTGAATAGTTTTTGAGAAAAACGGACGGACGGACGGACGGACGGACACCGGACGGACGGACCAGACAAAAACAATAGCTCCCCGAACCTTCGGCTCGGGGACTAAAAATACACAAACAGACAGACTAACAGAGAGAGAGAGAGAGAGAGAGAGAGAGAGAGAGAGAGAGAGAGAGAGAGAGAGAGAGTAGTAGTAGTATAGCCAAAAGTATGTAAACAAAAAAATCAGAGACAGAGTTTACATTCGCTTAGCGTTGCATATGACTATGCTGTAGAGCGCTTTTTTTTTAAGAACTCGCTCAGAGCGTTTGCTTTTTTCTTTGTCTTTGCGCAACTTGCCCCAGAATATGTAATATAATATTGTGTAGGTTATTACCTTACATGGTCCCTTGTGTCGTTACCTATGATGTACACAAACGATATGGGTGAAGTAGAAACCAATAATGTACTATTTCCCTCTCTTTCTTTTTCTGTCTATCCCTCATCTTTCCTATAATTGTATTTGTTGTAGTTGCTAGGTTTATGTGTTATGCTTATTTCCTTAGATATCTGTGTACAAGACAGTACATGTTTGATTATAAATGATTGATGATACATTTCGATTTATTTTCATTCTTTTATATTTTATTTTTTTATTTTGTTTACATGTTATTATGTCTTCGAAAAAAAAAATCAAAAAGTATCAATAAAAATATTTATTAAAAAAAAAAAAAATAACGTGTAGGTTTAGCGTATTCACCTTTTTGTCAGTGATCCAACCGTAGCAGAGAGATAGCAGAGAGCAGACTGCAGCCAAGGAGAAAAAGCACAGACCAATCTCCGTCTTGGACAGGCCAAACTGTAAAACACACACAAACACACACACACACACACACACACACACTTCATGATTTGTCTAACTTTAATCCTTTACCCCTTTTGGGGGGGGGGGGGGTGTGAAGGAGAGAAGAAAAGAATTACTGGGTCACACACACACATTACCACGAAATCAACCAACGAAATAAAAGAATAGACCTACCATTATCTTTACTAGAGAAATAACAAAATAGTGACGACATCAAAAGAATAGTTTCCTTTGAGACCATCAGTATACATATACGTATCATTATAAATAAACGCATCACATGTTTATGTCATAATGAAGAACATTTAAACTTATTCTCTCTATCCATACAGTTTCTACTCACTCGTACACACACAGTCACACGCACGCGCACACACGCACGTACGCACGCGCGCGCACACACACACACACACATACACACACAAGCGCGCATACACACACACACACACACACACACGCGCGCGCGCACGCACGCACACACACGCACACGCACACGCACACGCACACACACACACACACACGCGCAAGTTTTAACTGTCTCATACTCCTAGCTAGCTCACAGTAGCTTTTCTCAGCTCCTTTCAGTTCATGCCCTTTGTTAACACTCGTCACCAGCATAAACCAATTTAAAGTGTTTTATCCATTAGGCTTACATTGTTTTATGGTGGCATACCACTTGTAAGGTCTTTTCCTATCCCTAAACCAAAATCAATGATAAGAATATTTGCCTCTGTTAAAGATCACCAGAAAGACAGCCTTTTCAAGGATCAGAACACTCACTTTGCTCTGGTTTCTTAGAAATTAAACCGTCAAAACGGCGATTTTTCCTTGACGGAGATGCCGGAGAGAGTAGCCATTTTGGATGGGGTGGGTGGAGGTCACTCATTGTGGTTGAAGCGTTTTCTTTTTTTGTAGTGCAGTAAACAAAACAAAAAAGGAGCTATTTCCTTTGTTGTGAGCGAAACTCCTTTAGATAAACTATATAAATTTATATTAAAAAAAAGGCTTGTATTGCGAAAAGTTCGTGCAAACGATTTGGCTTATACCACAGGCGGCCATTCAAAAAGAGACGGCAAACGCCTTCTCTTTGGGTGAAATAATTTGACTTCCAGCACCTCCGCCAAGGAGGAATCGACTTTTTGACGGCTTGATTTATGGGAAACCAGAGCAAAGTGAGTGTTGCAATCTCTGTAAAGGGTGTTTTCCTGCTGATCTGGACGTGTTTCTTGCAAAAACTCATCCGTCAGGGTGCCCCTTTAAAAGAAATCACTTGAAAAAATAGCTCTCTGTGTGGAAAACCGAAAGGAGACAGAATGAGGGGAATTAGTGTACTGTGTCAAATCAAATCAAATCAAATCAACTTTTATTTCAAAAACCCCTGGGGGCACAAGAAAATGCATACACGTACCATTCACACCTGCGGCATCAAACATTACAAACAACAGCCCAAAAGACCCCATAACAGTACACATCAGCATAGTATTACATAGGCTCCAAACAAAACCAACAACAAAAACCAACAAAAACACTTTTTTTTTAAACAGTACTCATCACCATATAGACAGGCACATTATACCATCATGCACAGATACAGCTTCATACACCCACACACACACACACACACACACACACACACACACACACACACACACACACACACACACACACACACACACACATATATACATGCACAACACAGTTGCTGGAATTGCACATATGAATCCTTTTTTTTTAAACCGCTAATTAACTTATCTCCATTAACAAATATTGACATATGAAACAAGACAAGAAACAATTAGGACATAAACTCAGACATGGTGACCAAGATGTGTGAATAATAGAAGAAAAAAATAAATAAAAAAAAACAAAAAATGTGAATGTGGTATGAGGTACGTGGTATCAACTAAGGTTCAGAACTCTTTTAAGATAACCTTTATGAAACAAACTAAACGACTGAGAGTTCTTTTATTTTTTGACTGAAATAAGGAATTAAACTTTATTACGTTTGGGTTTTTTTTGTAAACAATAATTTGGCAAATAACGTTTTCTAGCATCCTGAAACGTTTGACATTCAAAAACATAATGAAATTCATCTCCTAGAGCTTGGTGGTCGCACTTCGAGCAAAACCTTTCACTATGTGGGATATTTTGGATTCTCCCCGTTTGAATGGGTAATCTATGATTTAATGTTCTAAATTTTACAAAAAACAATAATAAGTTTTCGGGTAACATTTTGAAGTAATCCTCACAAGAAAACATATCTTTATACAATTTATAGTTACTGAATATTTGTTTTTCTTCCAGCTGCGAGAACCACTGTTGGATAAATTGATCTTTTAGGGTGAGTAAAACTTTAGATTTAAACCAGTTTTGTGAAATATTGGTGTGTGGTTGCTGTAGCCACAAACCACTCAATCCAAGGTTATCTAATAAAGTTTTGACAGATAAAATGAAAGGTGACACATGTTTGTTTTCTTTATACAAATGTAACATAAAACGATACATGGTACATGATAATTTGGACTGGTTAGCATCATTGACAAGCTTAAACCAAAAATGCAACATTCTGCTCTTCGCTTGAATCTCTAAAGGGTACTGCCCCAATTCCCCATAAACCATACAGCTTGGTGTACTTTTATTTAATTTGAGAACAATTTTATAGTAACGAAGTTGTAGTTTTGAAGCTAAATCTGTTATGTTATGGCACCATACCTCACTTCCGTAAAGAAGAATGGGAGTAATCATTTTGTCGAATAACTCTATTTTTATATCTATAGGTAACATCATCTTTTTACACTTTTTTAAGAGGCAAAACATAGCTCGTGATGCTTTGTCATAGAGTTGTTTTTGGGCGACACTAAATTTATTGTTATAGTTAAAATAGATGCCCAAATAGTTATAGCCAAATACCGTTTTGATACTTTTCCCCTCGTATTGGAATTGAGGAATATTTCGTATTTTACCTCTAGAAAACACAACAACTTCTGTTTTTTTAATATTAACTCGTAAATTCCATTTATTGCAATATTCATGCATTGCGTCTAATGCTTTTTGTAAGTCCTCTACTGATTCTGCACATAAAATTGTGTCATCAGCATATAATAATAGAAACATTTTTAGCATTATATTCTGTTCTTCTTCACTCCAACCTAGCCCCCCAGCCTCCCTCTTTAAAGTATGTAGCCCGTTCATGTCCTCTGATATCAAGGACTGAAAATCGTTAAGATAAACAGCAAACAATATTGGCGAAAGATTTTCTCCTTGGCGGACCCCTGCTGAGCACTGAAAAGACTTTGAACAGTTTCCTTCCACCCTAACTACTGATTTTGCTATGCTATACATGTCTTTAATAACGCTTAAGATCAAACCGTCCACTCCAGAGTTAATTAGTTTCTGCCACAAAAAAGTTCTATTTACATAATCAAAGGCTTTTTCATAGTCAACAAATGCACAGTATAACTTTTTTCTTTTTGATAAAAAGTAATCAATTATGCAATGTAGGGTGAAAATATGATCAGTGGTTGAATGTCCTGCACGGAAGCCTGCTTGTTCATGCCCTATTGTTGAATTGAGTTCGAAATAGTTGTTTAATCTATTATTAAGTAGACTAGTGAACAATTTGCCAAAGCAACTGAGCAATGTAATTCCTCTGTAGTTATTTGGGTCTTTATTACAACCTTTCTTTTTGTATATAGGTATTATTTCCCCAATGGCCCACTCTTCTGGAATTTTGCTGCAAGTTAGAACTAAATTGAAAACTTTTGTATATAATACTAACATTTTACTGCTTGAAGCTTTTAGAAATTCATTCAGTATTTTATCATGTCCATGGGCTTTGCTAGCCTTCAACTTCTGGATAGCTTTCTGAACTTCCTCTTCAGTGAAAAGGCTGTTTAGAATGCTGCTGCTGTTAACATCTACATCAGGGCTAGCCTCAGTGACCGTTTCACCAGAGGCGGTATCAGCTTGGTTCATGTTTTTAAAATGTTCATAAAAAGCGTCACATGATATTTTTGACAGTAGTTCGCTGCTTTCAGACTTAGTTCCATTAATTATTTTCCAGTAGGCTTTTGGGTCTGCACTTTTAAGCAATCGAATATTATGTTCTATTTTTGTTCTAAAAAGTCTAAATTGTTTATTCATTTCTTTTTTATATGCCTTACTTGCTTTTTTCTTACTGGCAAGATTTGGAGCAGATTTTGCCCTTTGATACCTGTTCTTAGTATTGAAGAATTGTTTGCGCTTGTTCTCACAAGCCTGATTATACCACTCTTGATTCTCGTGTTTTCTTTTATAACTTTTCCTTTTCTTACTAATTTTAAACATATTATTATCATCTACACTTTTAAAAATTATGTTACTGATATTCCCTACTACGTTGTTAACATCATCACGATTAGTAGATTCTGGAGAAGATAGTAAACGATTCAGAGCCTTGTTTACCTCCTGTATTTTGTCATCTTCTAAACTAGCTATAAATTGTTCCTCCGATCCTACCACTGAGCCCTGTCCTATACTCACTTGCGCTAGATGGATGGCCAGAGACGTGTTGAGAAAGCCCAGGGCATAGGTGCCGGACATGATGGTGACGCAGGACACCAGCACCAGAGGGCTGGACAGCAGCTTCACCATGGACCCTTGACCAGTCTTGGACTTGTCCACCGCCGTGTCTGGGAGAGCAAAGTCAGGGTTGGAAAATGTAGTCAGTCGGAGGCAACGGAGAAAGCTTGAGAGAGAGAGGGGGGGGGGGGAGGAGGAGGGGGAGAGACAGAGAGAGGGGGGGGGTGGAAGGAGAGAGAGACAGAGAGAGGGGGGTGAGAGAGGGGGAGGGAGAGAGAGAGAGAGAAAGTAGAAGGGAGAGAGAGAGTGAAGTCTGAAATGATTTAATTTGTTAGGTCACAGGCCCATACAAATAGAGTTCACATAGACGTAGCATTTAAGATCACATAACGTCATTATCAAAGCACATTGTTATCGTTCTTGGAGCGCATCTTTTCTTACTAAATAAGCTTTGTACACATATTTACAAAGCCCAAGAATTAAGCTATGAGTTTCATTAGACAGAAGCAGTGTCATTGTATGCAATGAAGGACAACGACAATATTTGCGGGGTATGAAATGAGCGCGCATATCAGCATCAGATTTGGGACAAACCAACAGAAAATGAAGCTCAGTTTCAGCAGTATCAAAACAAAATGGACAAACGATATTTGTATTATTGCTAAGATTACATAATGCTAAAGGTAGTGAGAGTGAGTGAAAGGGAGAGGGACACAGAGACAGAGAGAGAGAGAGAGAAGGAGAAAGAGGGGTGGAGAGAAGGGGAGATAGACCAAGACATACAGAAAAAAACAAGATGGGGAGGAGACAGATGGATTCGGAGAGAAGGAAAAGAAAGAGAGGGGGGGGGGTGAGAGAGATGGCAGAGACAGCAGACAGACAAACAAAGACATGCAGGAGAGAAGGGAGAAAAAACAAAGAAGGGGGGGGGGGGGGGGGGGGTGCATGCAAAGACAGACAAAGAAAGAAAGAGCATAGAGAGAGGGGGGTTGGGATGGGGTAGGGGGTGGGAGTGAGAGAGAGAGAGGAGACAGTGTATGTGTGAGGGGAAAATAAATTGAGAAACGGAAAGTCAAACACATAGAGAAAAAGACACACACACACAGAGATTGAGAGGGGGGGGGGAGAACAGAGAGACACAGGGAGAGAGAGGAATTTGTGTGTGAGAGAGAGAAACATTTACAACACTGTCGACCCCAGTACACATATTCCAGCTGGAGACGGTGTTTGTCATCAGCAGGATATTCAAAAGTTGTATCCGCAGTTGCTGGTAGACCAGTAACTGGCATTTTCAAACTGATCATTTATCGGGGCTGAAGAAAAAAAGATACATAGTAACTAATTGTCTGTGCACTCAGAGATTATCAATTGATTATCGGTAAATGTCAAGATGTGCCACCCCCCCCCCCCCCCCTACATTTCTCGGTTAATTGTATTTTTCCGTCATTGCCTTTCTTACCATACATAAAGCTGTATTTTAGGAACATTTTCACCAAATTATCTTTTTGGAATACTAGCCCTAACCCTAACCCTACCCCCCACCCTATAAGACGGAAAAACGCAACGAACCACAACTGTGACAAATCGCGGTGTACTGCAGTACATATTAGGGGTAGGGTTTAAGGCTAGGGTTAGGGATAGGGTTAGCATTCCAAAAAGGTTATTAGCAAAAAATGTTCCTAAAATACAGCTTTATGTGTGGTAAGAAAGGCAAAAACGGAAAAATAGAATTAACCGAGAAATGCAGGGGGGGGGGGGGGGGGGGGCGTGGCACATCTTTACCCTTTACTAAATACCGAATGTTCAATACGGACTTTTTTCATAAGTATAATAATACCAAGGATATCTTAAGTGACGCAGAAATTGACAATATTGCTTCAATTGCGAAATGAATGCTGTCCACGCCTATTGGAAGCTTACTGTAGATGTTTTGCTTTGTGTGTTGTAATAATTGTTTCTTAAACGTGCATGTATTTTTTTAATTGGTTCAATTTTTGCATGTTGTCTAAAATCACTTTTCGTGTGAAAAGACATTAAATTAAAGATTCAAGAAAGAAAAAAAAGGTTGACTTGTGCATTCGAGTGAGAGAAAGACAGAGAGAGAGAGAGAGACAGAAAATAGAGACGGGGATAGGAACAAGGTGAGACAGAGACAGAGCGAGTCAGGGTGATGACAATGAGGAGGAGGAGGAGGAGGAGGAAGAGGAGGAGGAGGAAGGGGAGGAGGATCTCACGCTCGACATCATTAGCACCATCGGTTTGCCAAGAAAGGCCATTTAATTAGCTTAATCCACGTGCTTAATTAGCTCTCACGTTGCACACAGGTGTCCATGATTACGTTTATTGATGTGAACGGTTTTATGACTGCTCGTGATGGCCTATATATGGCATGTAGTCTGTACATTAATGAGAAAGACTATGTGAATTTTAATTAAAAAACATGTAAATGAGAACTACAGTGGCACCTCCCTTACAAGACCTTAAAAAATCATCCAAAATGAGGTCTTTTAGAGGAGGGGTCTTATAGGGAGGTAATTTTAATACTTACAAAGAAGGGCAATGTCTCAGAGAAGTAGGTCTTATATGGGAGGGAGTCTTATAATGGGAGGTCTTATAAGGGAGGTTCCACTGTATGCTCAATCCAAATAATGACAATACCTTTATTAACACATGTTGAAGGTGATGATGATGGTACATAAAGGGCTCAATTCGCCCAAAGAGCAAACATGGAAGGATTCCCCTCTCCCCTAGCTCTGCTGTTCTGAATCTCAGTAATTTAATCAATTGAAAGTCTTACAAAATTACTGTTTGGTTTTAAATATCAGTGCATTCTGTTAGTCAATTTTATAGTATGCAATTCAATTTTAAGAGTTTTCACCATTGTGGCCATTTTCCCCTACATTGATTTTAAGAAGTGGCCAATTTTGTAAATCTAGCACACTGCATGTACCAGTTATTTTATGCAAATTTCATTGAAATCAGGTTGAAAAACAAACAAAATACCTTGTACTTTATTTCAATGAATTAGACACAACCTAATTTACATAAATTTGAGTAACTGCTAAACTGTTTAAGATGTAATCGCTAAACTCCTGTCAGACCTAGCCCAGGCGAGAGCAACGTTACCCATAGGCTAGTTTTGTGACCTAATTTCCGGTTTCAGCTGTTCTGTGAAACAAATGAAAACAGCATGAATTAACATTGGACACTTCCGGTGAATTTGTGTGTGTACGTGTGTGTGTGTGTGTGTGTGTGTGTGTGCGTGCACATGCACGTGTGTGTGTGTGCGCACATGCACGTGTGTGTGCCTATGTGTATGTGTATGTACACGTGTGTGTGTCCCCCCCTCTCTCTCTTCCTCTCTCTTTTGTCTGTTTTTTATTTTATTAATTTTATGTGAGTGTGTTATGTGAGTGAGAGAGAGAGAGAGAGAGAGAGACAGAGAGAGACACACAGACAAAAAGACAGACATATAGACAGAAATATGCATTTCAAAAGCATGAAGGAATGATTGTTGGCACCACTTTCCACTGAGAGACAGAAGTGCACCACGACAGACCAGACAGCCAGAGCAGAGCCTGTGCCATAGAACGGTGGACCAAACCCCCCTGCCTGGAAAAATAATAAACAATATTACTAGTATTTACACGCATGCTCGCATGAACAAATACGCGCATGTGCCCACGCACATGTATGTATAGGCCTATGCACAGACACACACACATATGCGCACACGCACGCACAAGCGTAAACACACACACGCGCACACACACACACCACACACACACACACACACACACACACACACACACACACACACACACATGAAAACGTACCATTCCATATTTTGGACAGTAATTTTGTACCTCGTAGATGCTTTACATAATAGGAGTGCATGTGACTAGTCTATAAAACACACACAGAGAAAGGGAGGTTTGGGGAGAAAGGAGGAGGAGAAAAAAAAAGAGAATAGGCAGTCAGACAGAGAGAGAGAGAGACAGAGGCAGAAGCAGAGACAGACAGTCAGAGACAGACAAGGACAGGGACAGACAGACAGGGGGAAAGAGACATAGACAGGCAGACAGTCTAACGGACAGAGAGAAGCAGACAGAGGCAAATATAATACTCACATCGTACAGTACGCCCCCTAAGAGTGGTCCTATGATGTAGCCCAAGCTACTGAACGTCTCCAGAGATGCCTGTTGTATAGCACAAACTTTTGAGAACCCACAGTTAAAAGTACAAAGTACAAAGTACAGAAATAGGCTGAACCCCTCTCGTGGTTACTTCTTTTGCTTCCACAGGGTCATTGCCAGGTATCACTCTCTCTTTTTCTCTTTCTTCCTCCCTCGCGTGAGTGCGCATGCGTGCACACACACTCTCACAGAGAAAAACACTCAGACACATTCACATTACACACATTGATATTACACACAGACACACAGACAAACACACACACACACACACACACACACACACACACACACACACACACACACACACACACACACACACACACACACACAAAGAAAAACACTTGGACACACACTCGGACACATTCACATTACACACATTCACATCACACACATAGGCACACACACACACACACATGCATGCACACATACACTGACCCCCCACCCCCACCCTGACACGCACACACACACTGTCTAAAAATCAAGAGCTTTTCTTATTAACAAACTTACAAAGACCATGGAGACATGTGAGCGGAACTCGTTAGCAGCCAGAGTGTAGCTAGCAGTAGTGAAGAGAGCAGCGCCCAGTGCCAGAACAGAGCGTAGCAGAAACGTCAGCACCACGAAAGGTGCTCCGCTAGGAACCAGGTACAGAGCTCTGTGGAAAACAAACGTTAAAGATGCCAACTCTGTTAACTGGTTAACAGCCAAAGTGTAGCTAGCAGTGGTAAAGAAAGCAGCGGCACCCAATGCCATAACAGAACGTGACAGAAACGTTTAGGACCACGAAAGGTGCTCCGCTAGGAACCAGGGTCGAGTTTCTCTAGATAACGGTCGCTGCGCGAATAACGCTTACACCAAACGGGGCCTAAGAAACACTTTAGAAAAAGTTTGTGGAAGAATATTACAAGCTCTTGTCTGATTTGTCAAAAACATGTATTATTTTAACCAAACTTTAATGGACCAATCAACAACAAGAAATGTATTCACCCCATGCTAGTCACGTGATAGTTCTCCAAGAGATACTTTGTGAGTAGCCATAAAACGTTTTTGGCAAACGTCGGTGATAGAGGTGTTTCTTAGTACCGTTTTTGCCGATTTGCGCTCACGCTACGTAACGTTAGCCCTTGTGAAACGACCCCCAAATATAGAGTGCGGAAGAAAAAAAATACATTAGAGAATGTGTATCATCAAATAAAAGATTCGTTAACCTTTTTTCGAACGGTCAATTAAGATCATTTTGACTTGACAAACGTGAAGGGAACATTTACAAAAAGAAACAAAGTGCTGGCTGCTGGATCCTATTGACAAGAGGTACACTGTAGAGTGCAACGTTTGGCTTAAACATGGCCCGAAATGGCTCAATTTGTCCAAATTATTCATCTTGAATAACTCATCAACAGCTACACAAAAAGCGTTAATTTTTTCAGTATTTATTAAAGATACATTTGCAATATTTCCAGTATAAAATGTAACCGGATGTACCTACGCAGTACCCCATCTAGGGTCAGGCAGCTTTCCTTTGAATCACTGAATAGCCAAAACCGGAGGTGATTTAATGAAACTAACTTATGGCTATTGTAGCCTTTACTCTGGCCAAGGTATGAAAGAAGTTTGGTGATGATATGTTGAACAGTTTGAACATTATTCAAATTTATGTAAATCAGATCACATCACGTTCATAGATTTCAGATTTCAGGATTTTTAAAATCTGATTTTGATGAAAATTGAATATGGGTTATCTGCCATTTCAAAGTGATTGGTTGAATTTTGGAGGGGGGGGGGGGAGGCCGGTTTTTGCTGAAAATCAATCTCGACTAGCTCATATAAACGGCTGGACAGAATGCGATCAGATTTTGACTGTTTACAACAATCAATTGCAATAATCCCAGTGTAAATTCGAACCAGAAGTAGGGAGGGGAGAATCCTCCCATGTTTGCTCTAAAAGGCAAACATAACCCCTCTGAAGTTTTCAACCTGATTTGCGGGCAGAGGCAAAAACAACAACTACATGTACACTTACTCTGCCTCTTCATCAGCGCTGACCAGATCACGATCTGAGCCTGCAACTACTGACCACTAGCCTACTAGGACTTTTTTGTGTTTGTTTTTTGCTTGCTTCTGGAAGTGGGGCCTGGGCCTTTCCGGCTGAACTGGGGGGTTTAATGGTCTTAACCCAGGGTAAGCAATAGGTCTTTCTCCTTCTATGCTTTCTAGTAGGTTCATGCGCCCTCCAAGTTCCGTCGCGATTTATCGTCA
>CM065688.1:14152019-14179519 GCA_017654935.2 Phymorhynchus buccinoides | reverse complement strand
GAGAGACAGGGGTAAGTTGTTCCACACAGATGGAGCCTGGAACGAAAAGGACCTTTCACCATAGGTTTTGGTTTTGACAGTGGCTTTGACATACTCACGTATTGGCATTGATTGATTGTTTGCTTGATTCGTTGATTGACATACTCACATATCGGCATTGATTGATTGTTTGCTTGATTGATTTGTTGATTGACACACTCACACATATCGGCATTGATTGATTGGTTGCTTGATTTGTTGATTGACATACATATCGGCATTGATTGTTTGCTTGATTGACACACTCACATATATCGGCATTGATTGATTGGTTGATTGTTTGCTTGATTTGTTGATCGACATACTCACATATCGGCATTGATTGTTTGCTTGATTGACACACTCACATATATCGGCATTGATTGATTGGTTGATTGTTTGCTTGACTGCTTGCTTGATGTGCTGATTGACATACTCACATATCGGCCACATATCGGGGACGCCAGAAAGACCCACAACTCATAAACGCTGAACACCAGTCCAACGACACTCTCTGACATTCCTTTGGATAGAGCCTGCAACGTTTACATTTCGTATGATGTAAAAATGGTGGGTGCAGAAAACAAGGTACCTGTGAAAGGGAAAACTCCAACGTTTCGTGCCTTAGGTACTTTTAGTCATGAAGTGAAGACAGCAAACAAAGTTGACAGGTTGTAGATTTTCTTCTTGTGAGCAACGTACAAAACGTTTTACCCACCATTTTTGGCTCACTCGTGTTACCGAAGTTAACACGAAGTGAGTCTATGTGAGTGTGTGTGTGCGTGCGCGCGCGCGCGCGCGCGCGCGCGCGTGTGTGTGTGTGTGTGTGTGTGTGTGTGTGTGTGTGTGTGTGTGTGTTTATGTGTGTGTTTGTTGCGTCCGTGGTCTAATCTCCAAACTTTAACGTTGGCATTTTCTCGGGAAATAGAAGGCATACATTGTTCAAACTTTGCACTGATATAGATGTCTATGCACGCTTTCAAACAATAATGATTTGAATAATTGGGAAGGTCCCCAAAGGCAAACTAATCCCTTGGGCTACATGACAGTGCAAACGTCCCTTAGTTTGAGAATCATCGTCTTCCACGGAAGAGTTAAGTACATTCTCTCTCTCTCTCTCTCTCTCTCTCACTCTCTCTCTCTCTCTCTCTCTCTCTCTCTCTCTCTCTCTCTCTCTCTCTCTCTCTCTCTCTCTCTCTCTCTCTCTCTCATTTAAGATTTGTGAGAGTGTTCTGTTTGTTTTTATTTGCTTGCATTGTCTTTTGTTAAATTCATGGCACATTATATTCTTGCATAGGGGCCTACAATGTATTAGGTATGTATTAGGTATTAGGTACTTTATAGTCACAGAGGCGTCTCTGTGAAATTCGGGTTGTTCCCACCTGGAGAGCACGTCGCAGCCAGAGGCGCGCCACCCAATTTTTTTTTTTTTTTCATTTGAATTTTGTGTGACTGATGCTGAAGGAAAGGGAGGGAGGTAAATTTTAACAAAATGACAACTTTTTCGTTGCCACTGAGTTTATCGTGTGCTACGTGCATGGGCACACGTGACCTCGGTTTATCGTCTTGTCCGAAAGACTCCAAGTTCAGACCGTAAGGCCTAGTGCAAAGTGAGAGAGAAAATTCGAACCTGGGTAGAGGGGATTTTTCCTCTCACTCTGCACTAGGCCTGCAACGCGCTCTCCAGGTGGGAGCAACCCGAATTTCACAGAGACGCCTCTGTGACTATAAAGTACATAATACCTCATGTATTGTAGGCCCCTGTGCAAGAATGCATGGCACAGTGCGTGCAAAAACATTCGTTGTGAATGTTTTAGATTTGGTTATTATAATTTATCAACTAATTAGGCCTAAAAAGCAAGTTCCTATGCTTAGAACAAATTTTGTACACATAAATAAAAACAGAAATAATCGGTTATCATTGTTATTCTTAAAGGGACACCCTGACGGATGACATTTTGCAAGAAACACGTCGAGATCACCCGTTACAGAGATCGCAACACTCACTTTCCTCTGGTTTCCTAAAAATCAAATCGGCGATTCCTCCTTGGCGGATGTGCTGGAAGTCAGATCCTTTCAGTGAAAGCCTAGTCTTCTAATGGCCGCCTGAGTCAGACCAAATCGGTTGCACGAAATTTCCATAGCACAAGTTGGGGTTTTTTAAGCTATTTTATGCAGTACACCAAAAGGAGTTTCGCTGACAACAAAGGATATAGCTCCATTTTGGTTTTTACTGCACTACAAAGAAGAAAAGCTTCAACCACTCTCAGTGGTCTCCACCCACCCCGTCCAAAATGGCTCCTCTCTCCGGCAACTTCGCCAAGGAGGAATCGCCGTTGACGGCGGTTTGATTTCTAGGAAACCAGGGGGTAGTTTCACAAGGGCTAACGTTACGTATCGTGAGCGCAAATCGGCTAAAACGGCACTAAGAAACACCTCTTTCGCCGACGTTTGCCAAAAACGTTTCGTGGCTACTCCCAAAGTATCTCTTGGCGAACTATCACGTGACTAGCATGGGGTGAATACATTTCTTGTTGTTGATTGGTCCATTAAAGTTGGGTTAAAATAATACATTTTTGTTACCAAGCTGACAAGAGCTTGTAATATTCTTCCGCAAACGTTTTCTCAAGTGTTTCTTAGGCCCCGTTTGGCGTAAGCGTTATTCGCGCAATGACCGTTATCTAGAGAAACTCGATCCAGAGCAAAGTGAGTGTTCCGTCTTTCTGGTGATCTCGACGTGTTTCTTGCACACACAAAAATTCATCCGCCAGGGTACGTGTCCCTTTAAATGCCTTTCAACACACGTGATAAACGTCATGAATCTCACCTCCGAAGGAAAGAACGGCCCGAGAAGGGAAAAGCACAAATACACGGCAGTGTTCCCCAGACAAAGCACCGCCAGAGTGTACTTCTTACTCCACGGTAAGCCGCAAAACCCGGAAGATGCCTCGTCCTCAGCGTTCCCTTTAACATTATCCTTATTATTATCTGCATTATTATCCTCGTGACTATCCTCACCACGCGCTGTTGGGTTATCTTCAAGAGCCCAGTTCCCAGCTGAGGCTGCGCTGTCGTTGGGCAGAGAATCTTCCTCGGGATTTTGGTTGGGCGAAGGAATGCTGCCCCGCGATTGACCATTCCTACTAAGCGAGGCAGTGCCCTTGTTGTACGTCTTGTGCGGGGCAGCGCCCTTATTGTTGAGAATAGGCTCCTTCTCTTCTAGCACCATCTCAAGGGTTTTTTGTTTCACAAGGCAGCAGGAAAGAAGGCCTACAGGGTCAGTAGTGTGTTTCATTAATAACATGGAATGGGAAGGATTTGGGAGTTATATTTGATAAAGATTTTGTGTGTTTTTTGTCACAAGGCAGCAGGAAAAAAGGCCTACAAGATGAGTAGTGTGTTTCATTAATAACATGTGAGAATCAACGAGAAGGATTTTGGGAGCTATATTTGATAAAGATTTGTCTCTTGATGCACATATCCAGTTGCATCAATAAAGCGAACAAAACGATAGGGTCAGTTAAAAGAACATTTATTAATATTGATTGTGACATATTTTCCAAACTATATAAAGCACTAGTAAGGCCACACTTAGAGTACAGCAACAATATATGGTATCCTAAATATAAATATCAATCAGTAGCTATTGAAAGAGTTCAACGAAGGGCTTCAAAGCTTGTTAAGACATGCAGAAATATGAATTATGAAAACAGACTTCTTTATCTTAATCTCTATTCCCTTAAAGGCAGAAGAGTCAGGGGAGACCTGATCGAAGCATATACAATATTCTAATGGGCATGTTGATTTGTCATGGGATGATTTCTTTACATCTGTTCAATATGATATAACAATAAATTCCGTATGGTAAGGGTTTTTTTTATTGAGCGATATAGGCTAACACTAACATTAGAACAAAAAAGTGTTTCACTAACAGAATTGCTAACCTATGGAATGAATTACCAGCGGACCTAAAAATGTGCTTCCAATACTAATACATTCAAAAGTTGTCTGAGATAATCATCCACATTTTGTAAATATATTTTAGAAACATTGATTAACATTACATGATAGAGAGAAAAATTCAATCCTATTACACCTTGACCAAAGATAAATCCAGGTTCGATGATGCGATGGGACTACCAAAAAGCTGGACGGCTTATTCAGTCACCACTACTACTACTACTACTACTACTACTACTACTACTACTACTACTATACTACTACTACTACTACAAAACAACAACACAGACGTGTGTTAAGTCCTTTCGCGAACATTAAATGTTGTCCTCTCGCGGATACCATGATCTACTATAACCATAGGGTCTTCTATAACCATATATATTCTTGATCAGCTTGTCACAACCCCTATTCAGATCCTGAATTTTGAACCGCCAGTGCAAACCTCCGCCAAGGAAGACTCACAAAACCGAAATTTCCTTCCTTCATGTCCCGAGCTGTATCTCATGAACCAGTGGGTAGAATGGCTTCACATTTTGTGTGGTAATTTAACATGGCGAGTCATGAGAACAACCACTTGCAATAATTTTTTTAAACAAAAACCTCCGCCAAGGAAGACTCACAAAACCGAAATTCCCTTCCTTCATGTCCCGAGCTGTATCTCATGAACCTGTGCGTAGAATGGCTTCACATTTGGTGTGGTAATTTAACATGGCCGAGTCATGGAAACAACCACTTGCAATATTTTTTTAAAACAAAGCAGAAACAGGGTCATTTTAGACAAATGTGCACATAAGGACAACACCTGTCCTGTGCCCAGCGGAGTTCTGCGAATAGTCTTTGCTATACTAATGCATATGATACGACGATGGTGGGCGAAACTGATGCAGACTGTAATAATTATTATAACCGTGCGTGTCACAGTTTGCCGATTAATAATTAATGTGTTGATTGGCTCACTCGTGTCAACGACGAATGAAATTTGGAATTTTACGTCCTCTCGACCTGGGAAGGCACATATGGGACATTCGTGTCAACGACACGAAATGTGAGTCTATATAATGTTCTCATGCTTTTTCGGTTTTCCGGGTGTTTGTGCAGCAATTACCAAGAGAAATAATTAACCAGAAGCGTTTTCAGTGAAAACAGTATAGAGTAAACAAACCTCGGGATTACGATTTAATTAATTTTTGTTGTCTTTGACGCAGCAGTGTCCAACACCGCTGCTATGTAACTAAATTGGATTTTTTGTTTATTATATTCACGCGACAGTACATTCAATTAAAGTTTCAATATGGAAACGACGGTATCAATTAACTCCGCAATTAAACAAAAGGTGTTTTATTTATTTATTGGTACACTTCCAAAATTAATAGAACAGAAACGTTTTTTTGTGTTGGGGGGGGGGGGGGGGGGGGGGGGTTTGCTGCGTTGCCAGTACTGCAAGCTTGCTGCGTTTTGGCCGCTTATAGTGTCGCTCTTCCTCCATTTTTTCCCCCCCCCCCCCCCCCCCCCCCCCCCCCCCCCCCCCCCCCACCTCACCTACTATCCCCACCACTACACCCTTCATTTCCAACTTTCACACACACACACACACGCACGCACGCACGCACACACACACACACACACGCGCGCGCGCGCGCACGCGCACACACACACACGCACGCGCGCACACGTACACACACACACACACAGTGAAGTTTTCAATCATGGGTGCAACTACACTGTGACAAAATGAAGAAAACCCTGAAAGGTCGGGGTCCATGGGGTAATGTCCCCCTGCAGCTGAAGCAAAAAATTGATTTATGAAGGTATTTTAGTTTGCTTTTTCCACAATTTATACACATATGTATACAAAAACGGATAACTCAAAAACACTGGGTAACTCACAATAGTTTTCTGGTCCTAGTTTAACAATCTTTATGATAAAAGGTCTTGCTTAACCCTTTCACCGCCAGCCATATTTCAGCCAAAATGTCCCATTAAATTGACCTGGGTAGAGAACAAAATCCATCTGCAGTATTGGGGATTCTTCTGTGACGTATATCTATCCTTACTTCCCAAAACTGAGACAATAGGGTCTTTGGATAATAGACCCCGATTTGATGCCATTTAGTGACATAGGTGTTAAATCACTGTGGTGCTGAAATGCGACTTTGGCGGTGAAAGGGTTAACTAATAAAATTTTGTTAGTCCCTCCAATTTTGACTTAAGCGATTTCCACTGTATTTAATCCATAATGACCATATAGCTTGGTTACGCGGAAGAACAAGAATTGGCTTTAGAAGTTCCATGTACCGTATTTGACGGACTATAAGGCGATAGTTTTGTCCTAGACTGAGACCCCTGCGCCTTATAATGTGACTGATAATATAGTAAGAAATTATAATTTAAAATTTGATTTTTGTGTAACATTTGGCGGCTGGGGGTCGGTGGGGGTTGCGCCTTATAATTAGGTGCGCCTTGTAGTCCGTAAAATACGGTACAGTTTGAAAATAGTTAATTTGGTTTTGTATTCCCTGTGGCCATCCACAAACACACACACACACACACATTCTCTCTCTCTCTCTCTCTCTCTCTCTCTCTCTCTCTCTCTCTCTCACATACATAGTTTGGTTTTGTATTCCCTGTGGCCATCTTCTCTCTCTCTCTCTCTCTCTCTCTCTCTCTCTCTCTCCTCTCTCTCACATACATAGTTTGGGTTTTGTATTCCCTGTGGCCATCCACAAACACACACACACACACACATTCTCTCTCTCTCTCTCTCTCTCTCTCTCTCTCTCTCTCTCTCTCTCTCTCTCTCTCTCTCTCTCTCACATACATAGTTTGGTTTTGTATTCCCTGTGACCATCCACAAACACACACACATCTCTCTCTCTCTCTCTCTCTCTCTCTCTCTCTCTCTCTCTCTCTCTCTCTCTCCTCTCTCTCACATACATACATAGTGGTTTTGTATTCCCTGTGGTCATCCACAAACACACACACACACCATCTCTCTCTCTCTCTCTCTCTCTCTCTCTCTCTCTCTCTCTCTCTCTCTCTCTCTCTCTACATAGTTTGTGTTTTGTATTCCCTGTGGTCATCCACAAACACACACACACACGTTCTCTCGACTCTCTCCTCTCTTCTCTCTCTCTCTCTCTCTCATCTCTCTCACATACATAGTTTGGTTTTGTATTCCTTGTGGTCATCCACAAACACACACACACACACACATTCTCTCTCTCTCTCTCTCTCTCTCTCTCTCTCTCTCTCTCTCTCTCTCTCTCTCTCTCTCTCTCTCTATCTCACATACATAGTTTTGGTTTTGTATTCCCTGTGGTCATCCACAAACACACACACGTTCTCTCTCTCTCTCTCTCTCTCTCTCTCTCTCTCTCTCTCTCTCTCTCTCTCTCTCTCTCTCTCACATACATAGTTTGGGTTTTGTATTCCCTGTGGTCATCCACAAACACACACACACACACGTTCTCTCTCTCTCTCTCTCTCTCTCTCTCTCTCTCTCTCTCTCTCTCTCTCTCTCTCTCTCACATACATAGTTTGGTTTTGTATTCCCTGTGGTCATCCACAAACACACACACACACGTTCTCTCTCTCTCTCTCTCTCTCTCTCTCTCTCTCTCTCTCTCTCTCTCTCTCTCTCTCTCTCTCTCTCTCTCTCGCTCTCTCACATACATAGTTTGGTTTTGTATTCCCTGTGGCCATCCACAAACACACACACACACACTCTCTCTCTCTCTCTCTCTCTCTCTCTCTCTCTCTCTCTCTCTCTCTCTCTCACATACATAGTTTGGTTTTGTATTCCCTGTGGTCATCCACAAACACACACACGTTCTCTCTCTCTCTCTCTCTCTCTCTCCATCTCTCTCTCTCTCTCTCTCTCTCTCTCTCTCTCTCTCTCTCTCTCTCTCTCTCTCTCTCACACATACATAGTTTGGTTTTGTATTCCCTGTGGTCATCCACAAACACACACACACACGTTCTCTCTCTCTCTCTCTCTCTCTCTCTCTCTCTCTCTCTCTCTCTCTCTCTCCTATCTCTCTCTCTCTCTCTCTCTCTCACATACATAGTTTGGTTTTGTATTCCCTGTGGTCATCCACAAACACACACACGTTCTCACTCTCTCTCTCTCTCTCTCTCTCTCTCTCTCTCTCTCTCTCTCTCTCTCTCTCACACATACATAGTTTGGTTTTGTATTCCCTGTGGTCATCCACAAACACACACACACACACTCTCTCTCTCTCTCTCTCTCTCTCTCTCTCTCTCTCTCTCTCTCTCTCTCTCTCTCTCTCTCTCTCTCTCTCTCTTCACACATACATAGTTTGGTTTTGTATTCCTTGTGGCCATCCACAAACACACAACACACACTCTCTCTCTCTCTCTCTCTCTCTCTCTCTCTCTCTCTCTCTCTCTCTCTCTCTCTCTCTCTCTCTCACACATACATAGTTTGGTTTTGTATTCCTTGTGGCCATCCACAAACACACACACACACATTCTCTCACGTCTCTCTCTCTCTCTCTCTCTCTCTCTCTCTCTCTCTCTCTCTCCACATACATAGTTTGGTTTTGTATTCCTTGTGGCCATCTTCTCTCTCTCTCTCTCTCTCTCTCTCTCTCTCTCTCTCTCTCTCTCTCACATACATAGTTTGGTTTTGTATTCCTTGTGGCCATCCACAAACACACACACACACACACATTCTCTCTCTCTCTCTCTCTCTCTCTCTCTCTCTCTCACATACATAGTTTGGTTTTGTATTCCCTGTGGTCATCCACAAACACGCTCCTCTCTCTCTCTCACGCTCTCTCTCTCCTTC
Organism: Phymorhynchus buccinoides; assembly: GCA_017654935.2. Taxonomy (NCBI): domain Eukaryota; kingdom Metazoa; phylum Mollusca; class Gastropoda; order Neogastropoda; family Raphitomidae; genus Phymorhynchus; species Phymorhynchus buccinoides. The sequence continues at coordinate 14,170,731 of CM065688.1, read as the reverse complement.
TCTCTCTCTCTCTCTCTCTCTCTCTCTCTCTCTCTCTCTCTCTCACATACATAGTTTGGTTTTGTATTCCCTGTGGTCATCCACAAACACACACACACACGTTCTCTCTCTCTCTCTCTCTCTCTCTCTCTCTCTCTCTCTCTCTCTCTCTCTCTCACATACATAGTTTGGTTTTGTATTCCTTGTGGCCATCCACAAACACACACACACACACATTCTCTCTCTCTCTCTCTCTCACATACATAGTTTGGTTTTGTATTCCCTGTGGTCATCCACAAACACACACACGTTCTCTCTCTCCCTCTCTCTCACATACATACAGTGATACACACTCTCTCACGGACGTGCAAGCTCTTGCGCACACACATCATAATGTTTTCTATGTTTTGTGTTCCTGTAAATATGTTGCTGTTTTTTAATAGATTTTTGACTGATGTGTATTGTTTTTATGAGGGCAGGATGAAAAAAAGCTTTGTCAGCTTACTCTTTAACCCTCAATAAAGATGATTTTGACTTGACCTGACACACACACACACACATTTACTTCACTCAATACAGAATTCAACGACACAATGATAATTGATTACACAGACATTTATTCCAATGATGTTTCCTTTGAATCATAACAATATCTTTCAATCTCTCTACCAACCCAAGAAAGCCGTACGAAGTGGAGACCAATCAAACCAGCCAACCAATTATATCAACTGACACAAACAAAGTCTGGTCAAGAGCCAAGCCGTCAACCAATCCAAATGCATGTTACACACAAAATCACTGGTCTACTTACTAATAAATGCCACAATGATGAAAGAACCTGGTTATCTATCGCTTGGAACTTTTTTTCGTCAACATTTTAATAAGATGTGATTTTTTTAATTATTGAAAGTATATCTTTGCTATAAATTACATAATGTGAAGAATTCCGATCAACTTGAAAATTCAGTTGTTGTAAATATATTTTCTGCGGCAAAAGAAAAGACAACGCAAGATTTCAATTCATCATGGTTTTTTAGGCGGTTTTGTTATTGTTGTTCTTAGCCGCTAAGCTCCAGCAACAGCAACCCAAACCAGATATATTTTGTGCAGGATAATAAGATAATATTTTATCCTTATTTTCCCTTAACAACTTCTGAATGCATTTTTGTTTCATCTCCAGCCAACAGTGAACAGTACTACGGCCAATTCAAACATAATATTTAAAATGTAGAAAAGTGATTGAATCTCTTATCAATAGCTTCTAAGGCCGGGTTCACATTAGACACGTAAGTTGGATGGAAGTTCAGTTTAACGTCGCGTATCGGCTTTCGCCATGTACGACGGGCTGAACAAACCAACCAGGTTATAAACAAAAATTTATGTTCCCGAATCACTGTCTTAGCCAAAAGGCCGAGAAGCGATCAGAATCAACACGTAAGTTCTGTACGGAAACCCCTAAATAAGTGGAAGAAAGAAGGATAACAGTTAACGCATAATGGAGAAATTCAGACACGTGCGCAAATCTTTTCCCATCTTTGTTTCACTTATTTATGGATTGCGCACGGGTTTCCACATAAAATATCCGCTTATGTGTGTACACGGCCTTAGTCTTGTCGATTGCTTCTGAATTCCCTTTTTTTTTTAAACGATACCTTTTGTAGCACAAGGGAAACTACTGCTTTTAATTTTGATCAAAATGACGGCAAACTTCTTACCTCCCCCCATCTGTCCAGATATGCTGGAATATTCAAACGCTACAAAGATATATTGAAAGTAACTGAACTACGTAAAAGTTTTTAATGCAGCGTGCAACATGTTAAAAAAATATACTGATGTCAGTTTTTGTGCTTCTTTTCCTTAAACTTAAAGACAAATACACACACGACATCAGAATGATCTTGGTTAGCCTTTAATGCTGTCTTCTGTAAACATTAGAAGAAGAAAAAAAGGGTGGAGGGTGGTGGGGTGAGGGTGGGAGGGGGTGTAAATCCAGCGACTGGTTTCCTTCCCAAATCCAAACATATCTTAAAAACAAACAATATAATGTTAATTGATCACACACCACAAAAATCACAGTGTCAGACAAAAAAGCTATATAATATACAAAAACGTAATTCTAAGCACAATAAAAAAAAATTCATATCATCAATACACAACAATAAACACAATACCATTATATTTTTTTCAAAACGAAGCAAATCTGCAGTTTAAGCAGCCCCTTTCCAGTATTTGTATATATTGTGTGAATGTGGTCTATGGTTTTTCTTAGAATTTTCATATTGTAACTCCTCAGTTCACGTATAGTGAGTGTGTGTGTGTGTGTGTGTGTGTGTGTGTGTGTGTGTGTATGAGTGTGTGTGTGTGTGTGTTTGTGTGTGTGTATGAGTGTGTGTGTGCGTGTGTATGAGTGTGTGTGTGTGTGTAAGTTGTTACAAGTATCAGTGTGTATTTCACTTTCTAGTAAATTATTATTTGTTTGCTTTTAATTTCCTCGTTCTTGATGTAAAGTGCTCTGAGCTCAAGTGAGAAAGAGTGCTATATAAATTCACATTATTATTATTATCATTATTATTGCCATCACTATTATTGCTATTATTTATTATTTTTACTATTGTGTGAATGTGATCTATGGTTTTTCTTAGAATTTTCATACTGTAACACCTCAACTCTTGTATAATCATGAGTGTGTGTGTGTGCGCGCGCACGCGCGTGTGTGTGTGTATGTGTAAGTTGTTACAAGCATCGGTGTGTATTTAGCTTTCTAATGAATTATTATTTCTTTGCTTTTAATTTCCTTGTTCTCGATGTAAAGCGCTGTGAGCTCTTGTCAGAAAGAGTGCTATATAAATTCACATTATTATTATTATTATTATTATTATCATTGTTATTGTTATCACTATTATTGCTATATTTTATTATATTTACTACCAAATGTTCTCATTGAAAGATTGTCACACAAAAAACCACATTCTGCCTTGCTCAGGAAAGGCAAAAAGGTTAGCATTAGTTTGCGGTTAGTTTAATAAAACTGAAAGAACCACAACATTGAATGAAGGGGGAAAACTCTCTTTCTAATTACCCCCCCCCCCCCAAAGTTAGTTACGATACCAATCATCTAGCAATGCGTGGATCAGAGCCAAAGGGAGACAAACAAAGCATCATTCTCCACAAAAAAATGATGCTTTGTTTGTCTCACTTTCTCAAAAAAGAATGCTTTGTTAATGTCTCACTTTGGCTCTGATCCACGCATTGCTAGATGATTAGTATCGTAATCAACTTAGGTGGAGGGGAGTTAATTAGAAAGAGAGTTTTCCCCCTTTGTTCAATCAAGTTCGTTATCTCCTGTCTTGGCCTCACTATTTCATTCTTTGAAAGAACCACACTTTGCGACTGGAATGGGTGTCTAAACTGCGTCTTTGCACACACACACACACACACACACACGAACATCTTTTTAAACTTTAATCAACGCCATTGATGGTTAATATATTCCCTGATATTGTGATTTCTTTTTTTTAAAGAATACTTCTTGCTCAGTACATTTTTTTTAATTTTAAATCTTGCAGCACAAAACATCTCTGACGAGCTTTTCTGTTCTCATTCATCTTGGGTTTTTTGTGGGTTTTTTAAACCGCTTTATTTTTGCGGTAATCATTTCAGAACACCTGTGTTCCTTAATTTAGCATTCTTTACCATCTGAAAACTAAACTTTGATTTGTCTTTCTTAATGCAAAAAAAAAAAAAAAAAAAAAAAAGCAAAAAGAATAGCAATTTTAATCTGCCACATTGTTATTGTTATAATATGTTATAATACTAGCGTTGGTTTTCTTTTCTTTTTTTATTACAGATGAAAAATATTTCCTTTTTTGGGGGTCTTCTTTCTCCTTACAAAATTAAAGAACAAAAACACAGCAATCACATGTGACCCAGCACCACGAAAGGGACATTAAGTCGCTGGGCTAATTTCTAACAACAGGCCTGCAAAGTCAAAAATCTTTTTTTTTAAATCAATTTTGAGTTATGGGCATTTTTGTGCTCTAACATCTTACCTTTCAGATCCATAAAGGACAATGTTTAACCCTTTCACCACCAGCCATATTTAAGCCAAAAATGTCCATTAAATTTACCAACAAAATCCATCTGCAGTATTGGGGATTCTTCAGTGACATATATAAAATAAGGTCTATCCTTACTTCCCAAAACTAAAGCAATAGGTTCTTTGGGTAATAGACCCCAATTTGATGACTTTTAGTGACATGTGTGTTAAATCACCGTGGTGCTAAAATGCGACTTTGGCGGTGAAAGGGTTAATATGGTCTCTAAATATTCCATAAAGTGCTTTAAAATAAGTTGGTTGGTGCATTTTCTTAGGATAGGCTAGACTTAAGACTGTGATTATTTTCTCAAAACGGCCAACAGTCACTTTACCAACTTTAATGTGGTCTCTAAATATTCCATAAAGTGCTTTAAAATTAGTTGGTTGGTGCATTTTCTTAGGATAGGCTAGACTTTAGACTGTGATTATATTTTCTCAAAATGGCCGACAGTCACTTTACCAACTTTAAATGCTCATTACTCCGCAACAAAAAATAATACAAGAATGGCTTTTATATCATCAGAAAGAGACCGTGGGGATACCAGGGGGTCTTTTGAATAAATAGTTCCCCCACCTTCTGGAAGTTCTGTGCTTGTAACTTCCTCTACTCTGTCACTCTCTTTGACTCTGCCTTTTCCCTTTGCTTACTGTCATCTACTATCTTTCTGCCTTACTGGTCCATTCTCCTGCCTTTTTTTCAAGAAACACGTTCAGAAAGATTTCCTCCAGCCGAAGTCGGACTTGCTGGGCCTATTTCTTAGTTAGGCACATAACGGCAGCATGACGCATCTACGCTCATAATTGACAGGAAACTGTCTGAGCGATCAAAGAAGAAGAAGAAGAATCAGAAAGAGAAATGCTTAAGTTTTTAACTGTACCATTTTCTCTGAATGGTCATCTTAACACTTAATGTCCCTTTCGTGGTGCTGGGTCGCGTATTCATTTTTTTCAAGCTCATAATTAATGATGAATCGCCTTGAATGGATCTCAAAAGATGTGACATGGCACATACACAAATTCAGTTTATTTAATTAAAAGAAAAGAAAAAAAAAGGATTTGGATGGATTGCACAAAAAGGGGAGAAAGTAATCTAGCAAACAAACTAACAAAAAATAAAGACAATAAAAAATAATCTTTCTAATGAGAACGCTTGAGAGAGAGAGAGAGAGAGAGAGAGAGAGAGAGAGAGAGAGAGAGAGAGAAACTAGAACATAAGCACACAAAAAAAATCAATGCATAAAAGAAAAAGCTTGAACTTCACAACTCAAAAAAGCAACACAGTAAAACATTTGAGACATCGACCCAGGATATATTATCAACATAAAAAAGACTGACACACTGTCGCAAATTCAGCTCTACCCAAGCAGCACAGCCCATTGAGTGTGAGGCCGTGATTGTAGGGACGTGCTCTCAACTTTGAAACCAAATAGAGATACACACAATAATGATTTGGATACATCTGCAAGTGCATGCGAACGTACATCTCTGCACACATAGCAAATACAACAAGACAAAAAAATGTGCGTAAAAACTTCGTAAGAAAAATTAATGACTCAAATGTTTCAACCTATAACTTGTATTATTAATGGACTTACATGGGATTTATTTTCAAGAAATCATACACACACAAAAAATGTGAATTTATATTAGAAATAAACTATATGGAATAAATGATTTTTGTTTATATTTTTACAAGAAATCACATTTTAAGACATCACTGAGATTATCATAGAAATAAACTATGCAACAATACTTGAAATCAAAATCAATTCATATAAAGAATGACATCCAATCTTGAATCATAAATATTTTGAAGGTCAAACGGACATCAAACACACACTATCCTCATTAAGTACGACTGCTTAATCATTGATATTGCTTAACCCTGCATAGCCGCACGTTTGTGCTATAAACTAGCTCACATAAGTAACAATTGGACGCTTATTATTTGCTTTAGATTAAAAGCAGGCAATGTTTAAAAAAAATATGGGAAAAAAGATTAGTTGGACGGTTTACGAAGCAGATATGTAGAAAAAAAAATCAGTTTTCATCACAGGCACATACAAGTAAACAAATTCTGGAATGTCCATTTTGAAAAGATATTTAAAAATCATCGAGTTCGTACAATGTTGATGTTTAAAATCATGTTGACAATATACTTTTATACAAAGGAAATTTTTCATTATGTAGGAATTTTATAAAGAGTTTAAAACAACAACAGCAAGAGCAAAACATTTTAATCACACTTTTTACTGATAGTTCCCCCCCCCCCCCCCCCCCCCCCCCCCCCCCAACGTTGGGATACCGGGGAATATTTTGCATAGTTTCCCCATCTTCTGGAAGTTCTGTGCTTGTAACTTCCTCTAATCTGTCACTCTCTTTGACTCTGCCTCCCAGAGAGAGAGAGAGAGAGAGACAGAGAGAGTGAGAGAGAGAGAGAACATATTATCGAGAGAGAGAGAGAGAGGGGGGGGGGGGGGCCATTGGCAGATTAGACAGAGAGACTATGAGAGAGAGATTAGAACATATGTTGTACAATTTGTACAAGGCAGGCAAAAAAGTTGCAGGTTCCAATGTTTTTGTTACTTAAAAACCCCAAAAACATGGAACGGACCAAAACAACACAAATAAAGATGATCACCGCTTTTGTTTGAGACAAGCATAAATAATAATAAATGTTGTACATTTGATAGCACAACCTCCACTTATGAAAACACAAAGAGTTACACGACGACTATCACACTGCACTATATAGTAAAAGAGACACCCAAAACAGAACTCCTTCAAAAAGTCAAAATGGCTGCACTTGCTGTTCAAAATAGCGTTGCAATCCTACGTTTCCTTCTATAAACATAAAAGAAGAACAGTCCAAACATTAACCACAAGTAAAAAAACTGTGACGTAAAAAAATATAAGGAGGAGGAGCTCAAGAGAAAAATTATTTGGAAGATGTTTGAGAAAAGGCAGGAGAATGGGGCCAATAAGTCAGAAAAATAGTAGATGACAGAAAGCAAAGGAAAAAAGGCAGAGTCAAAGAGAGCGGCAGATTAGAAAAATTACAAGCACAGAACTTCCAGAAGGTGGGGGAACTATTTTTACAAAAGACCCCCGGTATCCCCCACGGGGACATATTAACCATAATATGGCTTTTCTGTCTTTTTTTTCTCTTCATTATTGCTTGTGGTAAAACGGCTTTCCTCCAGCATCAATGTCATTCTGCCCACTATACCCGCCCACCCCTGATCTTTTTCCAACGATTAATACTTCCTTTAACCCATCCAGACATTTTCAGCAACAAAATTCCATTAAACTTACCTGGATCAATTTTTTGTTTAAATCCAATATTGAGGATTCATCTGAGACGTGTGTAAAGTAAGGCCTATCCTTACCTCCCAAAATAAAGAAAATAAGTATTTTGGATAAGAGACCCTGGTTTGAGGCTTTTTAGTGACATGGGTGTTGTTAAATCATTGTGGTGCAAAAATGCGACGTTGGCGGTGAAAGGGTTAAGTAAGAATTAGAATCAAATACATGACGTCAGATTTTCAATTCAACAGTAAATAGGCTAACACTATCCTTGAGCGAAAGCCAGAAGGTACTACAGTGGAACCTCCCTTATAAGACTCCCTCCCACATAAGACCTACTTCCCTGAGACATTGCCCTTCTTTGTAAGTATTAAATTTACCGGTAAAGGTAAAGATGCCCCCCCCCCCCCCCCTCCATTTCTCGGTTCTTTCCATTTTTTCAGTCTTGCCTTTCTTACTGCAGATTGAGTACTTCATCCTCTATCGTTTGCTATATTTAACACTAATTTTCATCCATTTACATAATGAAACACATGCATTCAATGATAGTAGAAGATAAAGGCAAGACGGAAAAAAGGCAATGAACCAGGACTGTGACAAATGCTCCGCGGGCTGTTGTGTGTACTGCACTACATAGGGGGGGGGGGGGGGGGGGGGGGGTCCTATTAGATAATGGCCTTTATCGATTAAGTATTCAACAAAGATAATTAGCTGAAAAGGTTCATAAAATACAGCTTAATGTTTGGTAAGAATGGCAAGTGTGAAAATGCGGGGAGAGCCGCGCCGAGAAATGTAGGGGGCTGGGTGGGGTGTCACATCTCGACCTTTACCAATTTACCTTCCTTAAAAGACCCCTCCCTTATAAGACCTCATTTGGGATGAATTTTGAAGGTTTTGTAAGGGAGGATCTACTGTATCTATCTATCATCTCTCTGGGGGTTTTCTTTTCTGAAAATACCTTCTGGCCTTTCTCCCAATGTTATATTACAGCGTGAAGCAGGTATCACTTTGAAAATATTGCATTGCTTGACAAGTCCAAAATTGGTCTGTCTTCTTTCTTTCTTCACAACTAAACAAGTAAGGCAGTTTGGTCTGGTTTGCATTGTGCTACCCGTTTCGGTACACGCATGCATGTAAAGTAACCTTTGGTGGGTGTGTGTGTTACTCAATTTAACGTCCTTCCACTAAAAGTGATTCAGACAAAATTATAGTGTGTTGTGATGTTGGTGTGGTGAGTGTATGTGCAAGTGCCTGTGATTGTGTGTATGCTTTAAAGTAAGTAACAGGATATCTATGCAGGCTTAATCATAACTCTCTCCACCCTGACCTGATTAAAATGTTAAATGTACACTTAAAGAAGATAACCGAACAATGAACAATGTTAAAGATACGTACTAATATATATTTCTGAATGTTTTGTGCTTATTACTATTATTATTGTTGTTGCGCTTTGTAAGCGCTCTGAGCTCTTTGGAGAAAGAGCGCAAGAAATATCCATTATTATTATGAACAAGATAAGTTTAAAGATACACTGATCCGAAGAATTTTCTTTCTAAAAATGCATAGAGATCACCGAGAGAAATCGTTCTGCATAAACCGCACCACGCAGTTTCCAGTTTCCTTTTAGCTACCCACAAATCGAGTGTCAAAGGTGGTCATTTTATACCTGGATTTTTTTTGGAGGGGGGGGGGGGGGGGTGTGACTCCCATACAAATTCCCCCAAATTCAAAATGAGACAGCACTTTAAAGAGTAGCCTCATTTGGAATTGGGGGAATTTGTATGTGGGTCACACCTGTCCGGAATTAAAAAAATCAAGGGACTTAATTCTGCTGGGTCAGTGTGTGTCTAAAATGACATACACACGAATCAGCAAAGCTTAAATGATGTAGGGAACAGTTGGACTCAAATAAAGTATACAGAAGTCTGAACTGTTTCTGGAATCTAAAGGACAAAGTGCAAATTGTGTTTTTCCTTCAGATTATATCGCAAGTATCTCTAGCAGTTTCAGTGCTCAAGTCTGGCTCTGGGTACAGTGAAACCTCCCTTATAAGACCTTCAAAAATCATCCTAAACGAGGTCTTATAAGGGAAGGGTCTTATAAGGGAGGTAATTTTAATACTTACAAAGAAGGGCAATGTCTCAGAGAAGCAGGTCTTATATGGGAGGGGTCTTATAATGGGAGGTCTTATAAGGGAAGGGTCTTATAAGGGAGGTAGTTTTAATACTTACAAAGAAGGGCAATGTCTCAGAGAAGCAGGTCTTATGTGGGAGGGAGTCTTATAAGGGAGGTTCCACTGTACTCTGTCCTGTAATACTAATTATATAATAACATTTGACTGTCTTTTATGCCTTCATACTGACAAGAGTGTTCACCTTTCACTAACATTTATTCCACATATATTTCTGAGAAATGTTCATATGTTGTGTACTACAGTGGAACCTCCCTTATAAGACCTTCCATTATAAGACTCCCTCCCATATAAGACCTACTTCTCTGAGACATTGCCCTTCTTTGTAAGTACTAAAATTAGCTCCCTTATAAGACCTCATTTCGGATGATTTTTGGAGGTCTCATAAGGGAGGTTCCACTGTACTGATCAACATATCGTCGGTGACATTCACAAACCTCGTATCTCGATTTTGGGGGGGTTTGAGTTAGATACATAGTCAGTTCTTTTCATTTTTCCAGCCACCTTCCACCAAAAGCTTGTATCTCTAACGACTTTCTATCTGGGGGTAAGCGAGATTGTGAACATAGAAAAAAACCTTGAAAGTTGCAAATTCAGATCTAGTTAAGGACAAAACCTCGTATCTTCGTTCTTTTCAAGTCTAAAAAAACCGTTTTCAGTAATTTTAACAGAATGCAGGACTTAACTCGCAATATCTCAAACAACATATTCATCATAGTTAATCAATTGTGGCCAGCGCAGTTACTTTTTAAAACAGTTAAATTCGTTTATCTCAAAACTACCAACATTGAGATATGAGGTTTGTGAATGTCACCGATGATATTTGACATTTTCTACTAATTTTCCTGCAAAGGGAATGACTGAGTGTCTCTTAAACAAGGGACAACATTCATTTAAACCACACAACACCAACCTTTAACCAACACAAACAAATTTATAAATATGAAGTTTTGTTTGGGTAATACATGCAGTAAACAGTCTAAGAAGGTGAAATGGTGAATTAATGAAAAATGGTGTTTTACGTCCTCTCGGTCATAGACACATATAGGACATTTATAAATACAAAGATGGTGGGAACAATACTGGAGGCAATGCCCGGAGGCAGTGCAACACCAGTAAAGTCCCGATTTTTTTTAGCAATGCAGATATGCGTAGCAGTAACCACGCCTCGGTTAAACCTCATCGGCTATGGTACCGCCACAAGTATATAAGGTGAAATGGTGAATTAATGAAAAATGGTGTTTTACATCCTCTCGGTCATAGACACATATGGGACATTTGTAAATACAAAGATGGTGGGAACAATACTGGAGGCAATGCCCGGAGGCAGTGCAACACCAGTAAAGTCCCGATTTTTTTTTAGCAATACAGATATGTGTAGCAGTAACCACGCCTCGGTTAAACCTCATCGGCTATGGTACAGCCACAAGTATATAAGGTGAAATGGTGAATTAATGAAAAATGCTGTTTTACATCCTCTCGGTCATAGACACATATGGGACATTTGTAAATACAAAGATGGTGGGAACAATACTGGAGGCAGTGCAACACCAGTAAACCGCCACAAGTATATAAGGTGAAATGGTGAAAATACAGAGTAAACAATAACAGAAAAGGTGTGATAATAACCCGAACAACATACAATGACTCGCTCCCATTTCTGTCGTTTCCTTTCCATACCCAAATGCACAGCCATTCTCAACTGTTCTGGTTCTCTGAAATATTAAACAAAAGTAATCAATCGCATTAACTGACAAAAGTACATGAAATCAATATCCCCCCCCCCAAAAAAAAGACAAAATCAAAAATTATAAATTAACTTAGTAACTCTTTCAAGTTCCGTAATTTTCGGACTATAAGGCGATATTTTTCTCTCTAATTTCGACCTCTGCGCCTAATAAACAAGGGCGCCCTATTAGTGAACAAAATCGTGAGAAGAGAGGCAACGATTGCCGTGTTCAGTACAGAACACAGTCTACTGTGAGTCACAACATCGAAAGTGGTAACGAGTCGCCGAATACTCACGTTAAATGCTTCAAAATCCCTATTATCATCCGATATACCGTCCAACAGATGCCATAACCCTTCATTGGATGTAAAAAGCATCGTTGTAGAGCTTAAAATGCCATCATTCTACCAGTTTTTGCGAAGAAAAGTCCAAACACAACAACCGGAAGTCGCAAAAACGGAAGTTCGATTATTTGAGAAGGGAGCCAACTCTCGTTTATGACAGCAGTAATGGCAGTCGGTAAGCGTTTACAGGATGTGTACTGGCTTCAAACTTCGACTTTCTTTTGCGAGGTATATGAGGGCGCCTTTTACTTTAATTATTTTTCAGATTTTTCTTGAAAATTGCCCTATTCATCCGGAAAATACGGTCATGATTTTCACAAAAATAAAAACAACACAATCAAGATTATTCCATTCACAGAGTAACGCTCACAACACAATCGCCCAAGACTTATACTTTATCAGGCAATGTTGTGACCATTGCAAAGTAACCTCAGAATGGGCCTTGACCCATTTTCAAGAAAGCTTGGAGAAAATAAATTTATTATCCAAAATAATTATAGATAAAAACTGGTAAATTTCCTTAAAATGTATGTTTTGTTGGTGGTTGTCTATTTTCTATATAAAAAAAACACGCAAAAAGGTAAGGATTGAGTAAATCCATCAAATAATCCAATCTAGTATTTTTTACATGGATTACTAGTAGTCCATGTAAAAAATGTTGAACAAATGCTGCAAATAAACTGAGGATTCTATTTGTAAAATTAAAACAACCTGATAAAAAAAGCATTAACTACAACTCATTGCGTAAGTCTTTGCACATTTTTGTGTGTTTAAATATTCTAAAACATTTCAAACACAAAATATCAAGGCAACAGTTTCCCTTTTTGTTGTTGTCAAAAAGCATCAGAATCAGATAAGTAAGAATTAAAATAACTGCCAAATAAAAAACAAAAGGAAAGAAAATTACACTCATACAAGAATCAAACTTAAATCAAGCATCACATTTCGATTCAATAACGGAATCACAACTAGAACATAAGCTTCAATAAAAATAAAAATAAAAAATTTAAAATCTATCACAGCAACATTCTAACTTTATGCAATCAATCAGAAAAGCAAAAACGAAAGAAGAAAAAAAGAAGAGAAAACCACAACAGGAAATACAAATAATAAAATTTCATTTTACCTTCAGCATCTTGTCTGGTAGTAGACGAAAATGAAGATAATTTCTAACATGATGACACAGCCACAGGAGAAACATTCGTGCTTCAAGCATGCAGGGGTGAAAATACTTCGCCATGTCACATCAATAATAACACACACACCAACAAAAAAAAGTTTAATAATCAGTGAAATAACACGCCGCACACGATCTGTGCTAACAACAAAACTCCCATATAAAAATTAGAACAGATCTGAGCAACACACACGCTGTTAGGAAAATACAGACAAACCTCTATTTTAAGACTTCCAAAATGTCCGGAAAAATCGGTCGTAAATTGGAGGGGTTGTATGACGGAGGTTTTCACTGGCAGCCGTAGAAAGAAAAAGTTCAGCACAGTTCATACTCTCTTCTTCATGCACACATACAATGACATATTAAAACTGGATTTGGGTCTTTCCAACTCCATAGGATTGTGCAATCGATATTACAGTTTCACTTTGCCGACTTCTTTTAATCACCTCCACTCTCGTCCAAAGTCAGTGGTTTTCTTTTTCAAAGTCAATGGTTTTCGTGCTTTTCCTACGCTCTCTGCCATCTTTTCTACAACAAGGGAAGCGACTCCGCTTTCAGGCCCTTGACCGTGGTTGTTTCCCTTTGCTCGAAGTCTATGCAGACGACAGCAACGGTCGTAAAAACCAACAAAATGGCGGTCGTAAGTCGCGTTTTAGAGGAAGTCGTTTAAGAGAGGTCGTTTACATAGTAAAATGCATCCGTGCCAACAAATCCGGTCTCAAATGAGAGGTGGTCGCTTAACAGAGGGTCGTAAAATAGGGGGTTGTCTGTAGTGATGTTCATACTGTGAGGCACTAACGTTCCTTCCCTACTATCTCCTCCCTATTCTTATCCTCCCACTGCCCTGCACTCCCACAGAGAGAAAGGGGAAAAGAGTTGATTATAGATGCGAAGAAATGTTTTAAAATTTTGTAACCCTTTCACCGCCAATGTCGCATTTATGCACCACAATGGTTTAACACCCATGTCACTAAAAGGCATCAAACCAGGGTCTGTTATGTTATCCGAAGACCCTATTTTCTGAATTTTGGGAGGTAAAGATAGGCCTAATGTTATACATTTCACAGAGGAATTCCCAATATTGCAGATAATTTTTTTCTTTACCCAGTTTAAAGTATAGTATATTCTGGCTGGCGGCGAAAGGGGGGGGGGGGGTAAAAATGGGGGGGGGGGGGGGGGAGAAGAAGAAACTGTGAAAGAAAAATAAAAGAAAAGAAAAGGAAAGACAGGCAATCAACCACCAATAGAAGAATGTGAGAGAAAGAAAGGGAGAGAGAGAAAGAGAGAGAGGGAGAGAAAGAGAGAGGGAGGGAGAGAGAGACAGAGAGAGAAAGGCAATAAATACTCTTTCAAGAAATTTGAGACATTACAAAAGACACACACACGCACGCACGCACACAAACAAACACTCCTGGTATTTTATCTTGAAAAACAAACAAAACAAAACATTCCAAATCTTGGAATCCTTGACAGAATGCTGTGATAAGAAAAACGAGTCCTTCGTATCTAATGCTTATTGCTTCCATTCTCGTCAACCTTCAAACACAATGTATAAATATGCAATGATTCAATCTATTACATGTTAAAAAAAAAATTGCTGTATTAAATACCCTTTTGAATGTGCAGCAACACTCACTCATGCATGATTGTATCAGAATCATTGTAAATATCATCCGATCTTCATAACACAAAAACTCACAAGTGTTACACAACAGTATGGCTTTTCCAATGGTACGATTATCAAAAATGATTAAAACAATTTTTTAAAGTGTGCAAAACCCAAATAACGAGAGTAAACACTAACAAAGTACCAGAGAATGGAACCAAAATATTTCTAGTAAAAAGAAGGCAAAATCAGTCATGAAACTCGAATGTACGGAGACGCCAAAGAAATGCAATCATTTGTTCAAACTCAGACACAAAAATGTAAAACGTCAAAACAAGAAAAAGCAAAAGGTCTTGAAACTCAGGTATGTTAATCACAAATGCATGCAGAATGTCAAAGGACTTGTTTACACGTATAAACTCGAGCTTGAATTTAAACACACATACTCATACACATACACACAGTCTTGACACTCAGGTACGTAAACAAGCATGTCAGAAAATAAGGCTTCGTTTATGAACAATAACTCAATTTATAAACAATGACATTCCCCGTGGGGATACCGGGGGGGCGGGGGAGGGGTGTGTGTGTCTTTCGTACAAATAGTTCCCCCACCTTCTGGAAGTTCTCTGCTTGTAACTTCCTCTAATCTGTCACTCCCTTTGACTCTGCCTTTTCCCTTTGCTTACTGTCATCTGCTATCTTTCTATCTTACTGGTCCTATTCTCCTAGCCTTTTTTCTATAAATTCTTACGAAGATTTCTTCAACCGAAGTCGGACATGCTGGGCCTAACTATTTCTTAGTTAGGCGCATAATGACAGCATAACGCATCTACGCTCTCATGTGACAGGAAACCGACTGAGCGAACGGAGAAGAAGAAGAATAAACAACGACAGATAAAGTCTTGAATCTCAGACGCACTAAACAAAGATGCACATCAACCCTTTCCCTGCCAGGCCCCGTAAGGTCTACTACGGGGTGTATGAAGTCATTGACAATGTCACAACTTTTGATGTCATAGCCCTGGAATGATGGCTTTTTTTGTTTGTTTCAGACAAATCAGGAAAGCTTATATATATATAGAGAGAAGGGCAGTATAGCTGGAAATATTTGCCAAATAAATTTACATCACAGCCTTCCCACTTGTTGTTTTTTCTATTATTTTGAATGCTATATATATATATATATATATATAGTTTGCTTTGATAAAGCTTTTCTGTGTCCAATGTCTTTATTTGTGAACCTCAGAAACAAAACCAGTTAATGTTAACTTTGAGTAATGTTCCGTGTTCAAAAAAAGTTAAAAAAGTAAAAAATAAATAAAAAATTATATAAATTGTGCTGATTTACTTTTTCTCCCAATGGGGGAGGGACAGTGCCTTATGCAAAGACAGCTGTTTCGACCTAAGAGAAGGTCTCATCAGTTTGCATGATCGGCCTGCAATTTGACTGTCCAGTGGATGCCAACCCGAGCAAGAAAGACATTCTACAAGAGAATGGTGTCCTCTTTGCATCAAATCGAAAATCCATAATAAAAGCAAACCAGCACAAAGTTAAACCAGAAATAGTAAAAATCTTATGAAAATCTTTTGTAAATTGAACAAAATAATAATGTTCCGAAATTTAATATAATATATATATATATATATATATATTTCTTGAGCACTTATCATATTTTAGTTTTGCTATTTATTTCAATCCCTGTACACCTGTTCAGAGTGAAATAAACAGTCCCCAGCGAGGAAGACGAGATAGCTCGTCGAAATATTGGGAAAAAGAACCCAACTTGTTCGTCTGTTTGTTTTCCGTTCTGTATATATACCTTCTACCTGTTGACACGTGGCAGACTGTTGGAGTGAACCCTTAAGAGGACTTATTCTACTACTCTTGTCTTCGACACCCCGCCCTCTTTGTTCTGC
This sequence comes from Phymorhynchus buccinoides, assembly GCA_017654935.2. Taxonomy (NCBI): domain Eukaryota; kingdom Metazoa; phylum Mollusca; class Gastropoda; order Neogastropoda; family Raphitomidae; genus Phymorhynchus; species Phymorhynchus buccinoides. Next base: position 14,154,383 of record CM065688.1, on the reverse strand, counting down.
CCTTAGTTAGTGCCGGAGATAACACATGGCTTGGAAACAAGTTAGTGCCGGAGATAACACATGGCTTGGAAACATCCCGCCCTCTTTGTTCTGCCCTTAGTTAGTGCCGGAGATAACACATGGCTTGGAAACATCCCGCCCTCTTTGTTCTGATTAGTTAGTGCCGGAGATAACACATGGCTTGGAAACATCCCGCCCTCTTTGTTCTGCCCTTAGTTAGTGCCGGAGATAACGCATGGCTTGGATCCCGCCCTCTTTGTTCTGCCCTTAGTTAGTGCCGGAGATAACACATGGCTTGGAAACACCCCGCCCTCTTTGTTCTGCCCTTAGTTAGTGCTCAGAAGAATGTAGCCGCTTATTAGGAGGGACGCTCCGTCTGGTTTTCGGGAGGTCTCGGGTTCGACTCCCGGTCCGGGTAACATTTTTTCCCCCAAAACCAAAATTTCCAGTGTCCAGGTATTTATTCGAATATATATATTCACCCACCATATATATATATATATATATATATATATATATATATATATGCCAATGCCTCCCTAATAAGGAGGAGCAACTAAGCTAGCACTCTTTATGTTTTTTTAGAACATAGATCAAAATACCAAGTTAATGTAACTGGTTTTGGTTTTAATGTTCGTTTCAAAGACATAGGGACAAAAAAGTTTGAAACAAAATTACTATTATTGCATTTCAAATGCAATTTCAACTTTTGAGTCCTGGGGGAACGGTGCCAGCAGTAAACTGAGATTTTTTCATACATATATATAATTTGCTTTGATAAAACTTTTCTGTGTCCAATGTCTATATGTATATATATATCTAGGCAACTTTTTTTTTCAGATCAAGTCTTTTAACAGGTATCTTTTATCATTTTAAAATAAAAAGGAAGATTGTCTCTCAACCACTCACTGACAAACTTAAATCTTGCAAGCACAAAGCCACAATCATCTACACACACACACAAACACAAACTGAAATCTTGTTAAGCAGAAAGGTGAACCCAATCCAGACAATCAGGGTGGTGGGTGAACTCACACAAAAACAGTTAACTCAACTTTTTTTTCTTTTTTTTTAAAAGTTCAAACTCAAGAATTAAACACGCACACACAGACAAAAACAAAAAAAGAACAAAAAATACTGTGAGAAGAAATTTTCAAGATTAAAATAATCACAACTTGCCAAACGAAAAAAAAAATTACCGTATTTTTCGTACTACTGTATAAGGCGTTACTTTTTTCCCCCAGAGGGGGAGGGAGACCCCTGAGATTTATGATATGACTACTAATATGACCTTTACAACAAAACCTTCATTTCGTGTTAAATTTGGAGGGGGGGGGGCCTTAAAATCAGGTTGATGTCATAGTCCGAAAAATATGGTAGAACCATTCCACAGTCAGACGAGTTACGCTGATAGAATTAATTTTAACACCGGCTCATTTCTTACCCATGACTTCGGCCTTGACGCGATCGGCGATTGCCTTCCTCATCGCCAGCTTCTTCTCCGCTTCGCGCTGACCCGCTGAGTCCCCCGCCCCTCCTCCTCCTCCGGCCCCCTCCTGCAGGGCCTTGCGGGCCGCGCGGGCCGAGGAGGGCCGGGCCGGCTGGGAGGAGGCGGCGGAGAGCAGCTGCTTCTCCCGCTCCCTTCGCTTCATCTCCATCAGCTTGTCCCGCTGCTGCTTGAGAAAGTTGACTCGCTTCTTGTAGTCCTCCTCGCTCATCCCAGCCATGGTGGCCTGGCAAGGGGAGGGGGGGGGGAAGCAGAAAAAGAAAACAAAAAAAAGAAGAAAAGCTGATTGTTGAATTAATACTATGAAAATTTGGTAAAAAAAAATATTATTATAAGTATGGGCGCTTTTTTTTTTTTTAACAAAATCCTGGAAAACGTGGAAAGCACTTATCATAAGGAACAACCCAAAACGAAATCACGATAACTACATTTATGTCACATCCCCCCTCCCCCCCCCCCCCCTTCACACTCAACTAGAATCCAAACCATTACAAATAGCGTTTTCCATGCAAAAGGCATTTTCTCGCACTACCACCCCCCTCCGCCTGCCCCCGCATTCACCATCCCCCTTCATCCTTCATAGACCTCAAGCTGATCTACTTTTCATAGATCTCCCAGCACGCACACATGCATGCACACACACACGTGGGCGCTTGGACAGGAGGGGGGTGTTGATCTGCATCTTGGCCAAAGTCTACTCACCGCAGCAGCGTACACGGCCTGGGAGTGCGCGTCAGAGGACTTGACCTCATCCTGGGCCGCTTTCAGCCAATCGGACGCCGCGTTCTTGCTGTTGCGACCTTGAACTCCCTGGATGGGGGCAAGGTCGTGCTTGGCCACCATTGGGGTCGGCTTCG
>CM065688.1:14074084-14151519 GCA_017654935.2 Phymorhynchus buccinoides | reverse complement strand
GTAGCTAGTCACCTGATGATGGTGAGGAACTGAGACATGGTCAGCTCCTGAGGCACCAGGAATTTGGTCTTGTCCAGCACGGTGAGAACCTTCTCCTTGTGGTAGCGCTCCACAATCACCTGCAACAACAGTCGACCAACAATCTGTTGGGTGAGCTCAGCCTCAAGGTTACTTCACTCCTATTGTCAGGGCTCCCAGGGACCCCCATTTGGGGATCTATGAAGCACTAAAATTCTAAAGGACCCTCTAAAAGAATGTGCAGGGTGTCCCAGGGATGCACTAGAAAAATTCGTTTTTAGCATTTGCAATGCCACCGGGATCTTCCTCTAGGACCCTCTATACTGTAAATGAAGGAGTCCCTGGGACCCCTTGTTTTGCGGGATGATTGGGAGCCCTGTATTGTGATACTAGTGACTAAGTAAATGACAGTGTGTGTACATGTGTGTGTGTGTGTGTGTGTGTGTGTGTGTGTGTGTGTGTGTGTGTGTGTGTGTGTGTGTGTGTGTGTGTGTGTGTGTGTGTGTGTGTGTGTGTGTGTGTGTGTGTGTGTGTGTGTGTGTGTGTGTGTACATGTGTGTGTGTGTGTGTGTGTGTGTGTGTGTGTGCGTATGCGTGTGCGTGCGCGTGACACTGTGCGCACACATATTCATGGACATTAATGCATGAACTGCCATTTAACCCGCCCATTGATGTATCCTCGTTTTAGAAATTCAAAAGCTACAATTACAAAGTACAAATATGCCTGTCAATATTCACATGTTCATTACATCTAAACACAATGTCTTATAGTTATACTATAGGCACACAACACCAACATGACTCGTGATCAATCTATAACCAGGCAAGAGTTTGTTTTTCTGTATGACTTTGAGACAATTAGAATAGAAAGGCTGGCATCTCATTATTACCTAATGACTGTGTAGAGTAGCGTAAGGCTAAGCGAAAGGTCCACATCACTGATTTGGGCCATTGCATAATGGAAGGTGCACACAGCATGGCAATTACAGCAAGCAATATTATCATCAGATTGCAGTGCAGAGAATTATGTATACATGTATCTCGTTTCACACATAAGCTGAACAGTTTTGCTCCATTTGATTTTTATTTTTCTGCTGACATGTTGACAAACTGACACCAGTCTAAAAACAAATCTTAAACATATTTATAAAGAAGAAAAAAGACTAAGTAATTCTTCTGCATTCCCAAGCCATAAATGGGTAAGGCAGGGGTCGCGCTAGTGTTTTTGAAAACGCGTTTTGCTTACGCGACGTCGGCAAAAAAAAGCGTAAGGGAAGCAAAAAAATCGCGTCAAAGAACAAAATGTTAAATCTAAGCTAAAAACAATGAAAACAAGACTAGCAACAAAAACAGTCGACACGAGCACTGTTATCACCCCAATGCGCTTACACTACAGTGATTTTCCCGCCACACTGCACTGCGCCTGAAAGCAGTGGCACTTTTCTATAGTCTGTTCCAATGTTTGGTGTAGCAGAACCACTATACGTGTAGGGACCGTAGGACTTCTAAAGTCTGATTCACCATCTAGACTCAGATGCGATTTTGAGCGGACGTCATTTTGCGTACGGATTATGCGTAAATGCCGTAAAAATGCGCCAGCGATTTTTAAAACGCGTCAAATACGCAAGAAACATGCGTTAGCGCGACCCCTGGTAAGGTATGTATCATAAAAAACATGTGTCCGTTTTTCAATTTCGGAGGAGCTCAAAGCAGAAAATTATTTGGAAGATTTTATTTAGAGAAAAAAAACCCCGCAGGAGAATGGGCCAATAACTGAATAAGTAGAGTGATAGATTCATTAGAGGAAGTTGCTACCATTAATGCTAGCACATAACTTCCAGAAGGTGGCGGATCTACTTGTGCCGAAAGAACTCCCCAAATATCCCACGAGGAAAGACTTGTGGAGGGGGCAGGGTCATCCAGCTCCCCAAATGGAGGCACAGACGTGACAAAGCATCCATCCACTACCCTCGAGTAGGTAATTAATACTTACTGGAATTTTTGTGGGAAACTTTTTCCTGATGCCCTCCACCTCATCCTTTCTGACAGCTGAAAAAAAAGTCACAAGAAAACATTGATCACACTTTTATATATCGGTAATCACAATTCACTGTCAGGGCTTTTCCTCCAAAGTCGGCGTGTGGCTGCCACGTGGCTGGCTAATCAAAAACGGTCACACACGTAATGTTCTCATCCCTTTAGCTGGTGCATTTGTACTATAGTGTTCAATTGCTTCGGCATTTGGGATGATCCCTGGAGTCTTTAAGCCAGGAAATTACAACAACTGTCAGGGCTCCCTGCTACTGCTAGAGACCCCCATTTAGGGGTCTATGCATGTACACAGCAAGTAGCAAAAAGGACCCTTTACTTCTAAGAGAATCTGTTGGATGTCCTCAGGGGATGCACTATAAAAACAGACAAAATAGCAAACCATGGTCTTGACATTTCAAGTTATGACAGACTTCAAGTTCAAGTTATGACTTCCATTAGTTCCAAGTCCAATACAATCAAGGACCTGTCAGTCCATAGGCATAGTTTTCACTTCTAAAGTTTGAAAGTTCTACTATTCATTGTAGTTTTTGTACTAGCAGAACTTTTTAGGCCAAATTTATTATTACTGAACTAGTTTTCCCACACATTACTTTTCTTCCATTTATTCTCTCTCCCTGAATGTCATTGACCTGTCCGTTGCCTTCCCTCGTGTGTGTGCATACATGTGTGTGTGAGTGTGTGTGTGTGTGTGTGTGTGTGTGTGTGTGTGTGTGTGTGCGCGCGTGTGTGTGTGTACATTATAGGGACCGACCCTCTATCCCTCAGAGCCCAATGATATAAAAATTGATCTGCTGAACAATAAAAATACAAATGTTTCCCACCAGCCCTAGGGAATATTTTGCATCGCTCATTCAATCAATCTTGGCCAGACCAAGGCGACATTCGTTTTCTTATCCAACATTCAGTGATTCACTCTGCAAACCACAACCTGAACAAAAGTGATTGCCACTCTGTTCCACTTCCAATATAATGGAGTATTGATTACGATACATTATAATTTATATATAATATTCATTTACTAAATGAAAATGACTAAATGATTTAGTCAGCAATTAGGGCATATTCACCAGTCTAGTGTCGTAGTGATGCCTGGAAGAGAAACTCAGAAAACAATTTTCAAATGTTTTTCTTTCTTTTCTTTTTGTTGTTGTTAGAGAGCAAAACTATGGCAATATATTAAGTCTGAGTAGGTAGCAGAAGCCTTTTTATTTAACTTAAAAGTTTAAGCCAAAGTCGCTTACATTTTATGAAAAGAAATATTGTACTTTTGAACTGTAGGAGATAGCAAATGAAATATGGAGACACATGTATATATGCGCAAATTAGGACATTCCAATCGACCAGACAGTGTTGTCTATTGCAATGATAGCCATAGCTGTGCACACTAGTGATACAGTGGGTATCTGATAGAAGTGATACTGATAGTGATGGTGACGTCAATCAACACTCTCCGAGTCTCTCCAATCTTTACTTGACCCCTTGTCAACATCCTTTTTTAATCGGAGAACAGTTGCATGAGCATGTCATGTATCTCGTCATACAAAATACATGCAATTCATACATGTAATAAAAATATATCGTGAACCTTTGGTTGTGGTTTGAATTTACACTATATTATTATAGATATCAATTTATTTGATTTGCACCAACTTGTAACCAAGTTTAAATTTTCTCTTCTTTTGTTCAACAGTTCATGCCTACAAACATACTTATTACACTATATCAGTTGTATATGGCCAGGTTCCCTCTGGTTATGAGCGATCCTCTTCTTCAACTCTCTTCTTACTTAACCCTTTCACCGCCAATGTTGCATTTTTGCACCACAATGATTTAACACCCACACCATTAAAACTCTTGAAATCAGGGTATATTATTCAATGACATTGTGTTCCTAAGTTTGGGTAGTAAGGCTTGACCCTATTCTAAATGTGTCACAGAACAATCCCACAATATTGCAGACAAAATCTTTACTGTAGCCAAGTAAGTTTAATGGAAATTTTTTGCTCAAAGATGGCTGGCGGTGAAAGGGTTAATAGTGCCTTGTTCAGTTCTCTTTGCTTGGGGGTTAAATCAGGATCAATGAAAATTGTCTCGCTTGTTTAAGTTCTTTTCTGATCAAAGTATTTTAGGGGCATTTTGTTTTTTAAATCAACAGCGTGACTTCGATTTTCAAGCAGCCTTGGTTTATTTCCTCCCTCCCCTATTGGTTTATTTCTTCCCTCCCCTATTGGTTTATTTCCTCCCTCCCCTATTGGTTTATTTCCTCCCTCCCCTATTGGTTTATTTCCTCCCTCCCCTATTGGTTTATTTCTTCCCTCCCCTATTGGTTTATTTCTTCCCTCCCCTATTGGTTTATTTCTTCCCTCCCCTATTGGTTTATTTCTTCCCTCCCCTATTGGTTTATTTCCTCCCTCCCCTATTGGTTTATTTCTTCCCTCCCCTATTGGTTTATTTCTTCCCTCCCCTATTGGTTTATTTCTTCCCTCCCCTATTGGTTTATTTCTTCCCTCCCCTATTGGTTTATTTCTTCCCTCCCCTATTGGTTTATTTCTTCCCTCCCCTATTGGTTTATTTCTTCCCTCCCCTATTGGTTTATTTCTTCCCTCCCCTATTGGTTTATTTCTTCCCTCCCCTATTGATTTATTTCTTCCCTCCCCTATTGGTTTATTTCTTCCCTCCCCTATTGGTTTATTTCTTCCCTCCCCTATTGGTTTATTTCTTCCCTCCCCTATTGATTTATTTCTTCCCTCCCCTATTGATTTATTTCTTCCCTCCCCTATTGATTTATTTCTTCCCTCCCCTATTGGTTTATTTCTTCCCTCCCCTATTGGTTTATTTCTTCCCTCCCCTATTGGTTTATTTCTTCCCTCCCCTATTGATTTATTTCTTCCCTCCCCTATTGATTTATTTCTTCCCTCCCCTATTGGTTTATTTCTTCCCTCCCCTATTGGTTTATTTCTTCCCTCCCCTATTGATTTATTTCTTCCCTCCCCTATTGATTTATTTCTTCCCTCCCCTATTGATTTATTTCTTCCCTCCCCTATTGATTTATTTCTTCCCTCCCCTATTGGTTTATTTCTTCCCTCCCCTATTGGTTTATTTCTTCCCTCCCCTATTGATTTATTTCTTCCCTCCCCTATTGATTTATTTCCTCCCTCCCCTATTGATTTATTTCTTCCCTCCCCTATTGGTTTATTTCTTCCCTCCCCTATTGGTTTATTTCTTCCCTCCCCTATTGATTTATTTCTTCCCTCCCCTATTGGTTTATTTCTTCCCTCCCCTATTGGTTTATTTCTTCCCTCCCCTATTGGTTTATTTCTTCCCTCCCCTATTGGTTTATTTCTTCCCTCCCCTATTGGTTTATTTCCTCCCTCCCCTATTGGTTTATTATTTTCTCCCTCGGGTAAGTCCACAATCTTGTGACCTCAACCACCTCATAAATGTTCTGCTCTTTTTTCAGGAAGCTCTAGAGCATTGGCATATTTTTTAACATGATGAATATATGAATTAATAAAGTTATTTTCAAAGTAAACTTGAACTTAAAATCAAAATTCAGCTCTTCAAAGTCAAGAGTGAGAGAGAGAGAGAGAGAGAGAGAGAGAGAGAGAGGAGGAGGGAGAGGGGGGGGGGGGGGGGGGACAAAATTCAGCTCAAGTCAAGAGAGACACAGAGAGAGAGAGAGAACTTGGAACTTGAACTTGAAATGTTTAATGAGGATGAACTGAATAAGCATTATAACAACACTTCTTTTCATCAGGTCCTCAAACTCAAAGTCAAACAAATAAAATAATAAACAAGCAAAATAGAGAAATTAATATATATATATATATATATACAAACAAACAGCAATATTATAACATCATTAAACACGACAGCAACAGAACGACAAAATAATAACACCAGTAATCATATATAAGTCAGATAACAATTAAATCAAAAGAAAAAGAACAACATATAACATGAATCGTAACGCATACATAAACTTACGTCTAACCATACGCACGTATGCACACACGCACGCGCACGCACGCACACACACAAAACACACACAAAACATGCATATATAACACAGAGAGAGAGAGAGAGAGAGAGTGGTGAAGAGGGGGAGGCAATCACATACTGTTAAAACAAGAAACAAGAGAAACAAAGTTCTATCACACAATTTTGTCTGAATAAATAGTCATGAATGATAACAGCTTTTGAATGACGCCAAGGTACTTTTTGTTTTAATATAGTCAGGAATTTCGTTCCATAGTTTACCGCCCGAGTATATATCAAAGATGTCATATAGATCAGTTCTCGGACGGGGCAGTTGTATTCTATTTTTATTTCGTATTTGGGTCACATACAGTTTTCACACCTGAAGGTACGATGGAGCTAGTCCGTTGACTATCTTATAAAGAAAGACTGCTTTGTTAAATTGACATAGTCCTGAATTAGAATGGAAGAATGTTTAGTGTTTTGTAGTCAATGTTTTGTTAATTTGACATAGACCTGAATTAGAATGGAAGAATGTTTAGTGTTTTGTAGTCATGAACTTGTAGGGAAGATGATTTTAGAAACTTGTATAAGTTTGATGGAACTTTAAGGCAATTATTACTTGCTATATGATCCCATGTTGTGGAAGTGTAATCAAAATCAGGTTGTAATTGTAATATGCATTGAAAAATATTTTTCTAGTATGTTGATCAAGAAAATGTTTTATTAAGAGAGACTCAGAGAGATAGAGAGAGACACTCACTGACTCATAGAGAGAGAGAGAGAGAGAGAGAGAGAGAGAGAGAGAGAGAGAGAGAGAGAGAGAGAGAGAGTACAATGTCAATAAATCTGGACAGATCCTGAAAATTGAAATTAGTGAAAATACAGCCAGAGCCAGGTCAGTGTTAAAGCTGAACTAAGATCTGCAGGCTGCTGTCGCATGAAAAAAGGTAGCTCGTAAAAATAAAAAGCTCGCTACTATGAGAGTCTGTATTTGCGACCACAAATTTCACTTTTCCTGTACTTTAACCATTTAACTAACTCTAACCCTAACCCTATCCCTAACCCTAGAAAAAAGTGAAATTTGTGGTTCATGCTCAATGTCGCAAATATACACTGTCAAAAAGTGTCATAGGTAGCGAGCTTTTTATTTTTACGAGCTACCTATTTTCATGCGACAGCAGCCTGCAGATCTTAGTTCAGCTTTAACACTGACCTGGCTCTGGCTGTATTTTCACTAATTTCAATTTTCAGGATCTGTCCAGATTTATTGACATTGTATAGCAAGGCCCAACTGCAAGAGTTATCGAACGTGTTTTTGCCAAGAGTTATCCCCAAATCCGGTTTTGTGAAAACGTGTTCTGATGGGTTATTTCTGGCTCAAATAACAGCTTTTCTATTGGTCAAAGAGCTGAAAACTCAACCAATAAAATTCGAGAAGACATGAAAGCTTCGGTGAATCAACATTAGAGTCGGCTGAAATCGCGGGAAGGAGTTGAAAAGTTGATAAATACACGTCTTTGTATCGCTATTTCCTACTACGGCACGACTCACCCGGTCGTGATAATATATTTCTGGTAGTTTAGACATTGCTTAAGAAAATCCTGTAAAAAAAAAGAAGAGAAATGCGAGCAGGGCATGTCTAAAAAACGATTTTGGTGGATTTTGGTAAAGCGGTTTTTGCTGATTTGTGCCTGTGGTGTGGAGCCATTGCCTCGATCAGCAAGTCAGCAGTTTTTGTCTCGATCATTCAGGACATGGACAATGTTTGTTGTTGATATAGTTTGATTTAATCTCTAGCCTTTGTAATAATGTAGCTGGACATAATTATAAGCAGATGATATTTCAGTCATTTTTTATAGCTTTTATTGACAGCTCAGAGTCTGTGAGACAGAGCTCTCGTCACGAAGAGGTCACTCGCAGCTGAGCAGTTCCAGAGTGTGGTTTTTTTGTTCCCTTTCTCCTGGAGAGAGACTCTTCTGCTTAAATTAATTTATAATTGCTTGTTGCTGGAAGTGGGGCCTGTTCCTTTCCAGGTGAACTGGGGGTTTAATGGTCTTAAGTTCTTAACCCAGTACAAGTAAAAAACTACAAGTCTATCTGTCCCTCTTCTGTCTAACTCTAAGGCCTAACTTTTCAGTTTCTTCTCACTCTCAGGCTTTGAGCCTTTCTTTCTTTTCCGCAGACTATTATGTCGCTGTATTTGGGAGGATCTACAGGAATGCATAAGACAACAAACTATCAAGAAGAAGGAAGTGGATAGGAGAAAAAGAAGAAATATAGAAAGTTTGGCCCAGCCAGCCAGGTCCCGCTAATCGGTCCCACATGATGCCGCGCCAAGCAGACTGAGCATGCAGGGAGCGTGTTGATCTTGTTGGGTGGTTGGCTGGTGGAGTTGATCACCAACTCGCCACGTGTTTCCTAAATTCCTCCTTGTGTGAACAAACCCCCCAAAACGTTATGTAGCCCCAACATAGGGGAGTCAAAGGAGACGTTTCATTGCCATTGGCCACCCCTGGCCCTGCTCTCCTTGGCACCTACTTTTCGCGGGCTTTTGTTCTTTGTTCTGATGACTGATATGATGACTCACAGTTTCAGTTTTAGCACTCCTGTCTCAGGGCTCCCAGGGACCCCCATTTTGGGGTCTATGATTGTATGAAGCACTAAAATTCTAAAGGACCCTCTAAAAGAATGTGCTGGGGGTCCCAGGGATGCACTAGAACAATTATTTTGGCATTCGTAACGCCACTGGGAGTGGGACCCTCTATCCCGCCTCTAGGACCCTCTATACTGTAAAGTGAAGGAGTCCCTGGGACCCCTTGTTTTGCGGGATGATTGGGAGCCCTGTGTCTGTCATGACGTGTAGTATTTTACATTTTTTATTTTGTTATTGTTAATGTACTATTGCTACTAAGTCGAACAAGTGGCAAAGTCTCATTTAAAATTACTCTAATCAGGAGAATTTTTATTTATAATCATGACGTAAGCCTTTTAAGGTATAGCACATACGTTGGATCTGGGACAATCAGTCTGAAAATCTTATTCTTGTTACCTTTTACAGACAGTAGGATTTTTTTTTTTTAAACTGATGACTCAACGTTTATTGTTGGAGAATAAAGCAATCTTTCTTTCATTATTGTTAATGGTTTACACAACCTTAGATAAACCCATTAGTATTTTTCTTTATCATTATTGTCATAGTTATTCAATACAACAGATTCCATTGTTTAATGTACATGCCTTGTTTTTCTTCATACAGGTGCCAGTTCTGTGTTGATGGTTATGTGTAGTTGTCTCCCTTGATCAAGGCTAGCTCAGTATTCCACTTCATGTGGAGGTGTTTTTAATATATATGTGAAATATAAATGTTCAGTTTAATATTTCATATACCCCTGATGTCTCTACTGCAGATGCTGACCATCCAGTGGAGCCCCCAAGAAAGAAACGTGTTTATACTTAATGATAGGTTAAAGTGAGACATTTTAACAATTAAATTGGAGTAAAAAATTATAAAAAAAATTATGGATGGACAGCTTGATCAAACTGAAAGTTGTTGAATGCAAAGAGGACATTAAAGTACACATTGTTCCATAATTATAAATGAATTATTGTCTTTGGTTTTCTCATGCCCACGGAGTGAAGCATTTTCTAAAAATGTTACCCAAAACGTCAGTTTCGTGTTGCTTAACTTGTTTTTTTTTTAAATTGATTTCTTGATATTTCATAATAGTTTCAATTGAAATGTTATTTAAACACCTTACAGAAGTATTTTATAAAGATTTTGTTTTGTTTTTTTGTTCGTTTAAATTTTGTTGGTTCTTCCTACATTGTACTCTCTCTCTCTCTCTCTCTCTCTCTGCGACACAGGCTCCTGAGGCATTTTTGTTTCACTTTTCCTCTCTGTTTCCTTCTTTCTTCTCCTTTCGACCTTTGGTCACACCCCTAAGTGCGTACATTTACTTCTGTAAATAGAAGTTGGTCGCCACAACAGAAGAAGAAGAATGTTAGTCTTAGTGTTAGGCTATCAATAGTTAGTGTCCTCACAAATCCGTTTTTCGTCGATTAATTCAATAATTACCACAAAAGTTGCCCTTTTGACTTGTGATCGATCAGCTTTCAGTTGTAGGCCTACTACAAGTAGATCTCTACTGAAGTAGATCAAGGCCAACTTAGTAGACTATACTATACTACAAGCCACACACACTCTGAAACTTGACAAAAATAAGGAAGATTAAAACTTACCAAATGATTTCCGTTGTTTGAAGCTTTTGTTCTGTGTTTCGCGGGCCTCAGGCATGTTGACAGGATGCTGTAATATCCAGTTCGCTTTCGAAATTTGAAGATATATAAATGTGTATCAGCGCAATAACACGCTTCCCTGCTGTCACAAAGTCAGGTGAGACTGACTAGTTTGACGTGTGTGTGTGTGTCAGACGACCAAAAAACAACCAAAACACTCATCTGTCCTAGCTTTTCATTGGTCTAGAGGAAAGAAGGCAGAGTAGCGTGTTGTGTTTGATTCCTTGTGAAATAATGTCCTACCCCATTTGGGGCGTGCAAAGCTGCAATCATTTAACCGTCGAACAAGGAATAATTTCATAGAAAAGTCATATGGAATATGTGTATTTTCTAAAAAGAGAACAATCTGTTCTATAATATTTGTTTACTCTGTCTCTTTATCTTGTGCACACGTGCACATGTACACGCCTGAACTTAGAGTAAGTAAACGCACTAGTCGTAAGGCTGAGCGTCAGTGGCGGGCCTCAAAACTAGAAATACATCGTCAGATATATCAGTTTCTTCGTAACATCTTCACTCTTCTTCTGGCCAAGGCAAAAACAAGCTATTTTTCATCTAAAATTCTTGAAGCCAACACAACAAAAGTCCTGTTCTCCACCATGTCTGATCTCCTAGGCAACAAGAAATCAAGTCCTCTGCCATCAAATATCAGTCCTGACAAACTGCCAGAAACCTTTTCCTCCTTTTTCTCCACCAAGATTATCGATCTACGATCAAAAATCGACTCCATGCCTTTTCAACCAACTATTCCAGACCCATCATTCACTGGTGTCCCCCTTCTCTCTTTCAAGCCGGTGTCTGAGACCGAAGTTCTTTCTACTTTGAAAGAAATGCATTTTAAATCCTGTGATCTTGACCCCATCCCAGCCTCTCTTTTCTCACAAATCTATCAACACCTTCTGCCATCAATCACCAACATCATCAATTCTTCTTTAGTTTCAGGTGTGTTTCCTTCTGCTTTCAAAACCGCTCTTGTAAGGCCCCTTCTCAAGAAGAACAATCTGGATCCTAATAATCTGAAAAACTACAGACCTGTATCTAACCTCCCTTTTCTCTCCAAACTCCTTGAGAAGACTGTCCTGAAACAACTTAACGATCATCTATCCTCAAACAATCTTCATCATCCTTATCAGTCTGCCTATAGAACCAACCACAGTACAGAAACAGCCCTTGTTCAAATCGTCAATGACCTCTTACTTGCTTCTGATGCTGGTCAAATCTCTCTTTTGACACTTCTTGATCTCTCTGCTGCCTTTGATACCATAGACCACTCCATTCTTCTGTCTCGTCTTGAACATACTTTTGGAATTAAGGGCCCTGCTCTTTCTTGGTTTTCCTCTTACCTTTCTGATCGTTTTCAATCAGTTCTGGTCAATGGTCGTCAGTCTGAACAGGTTAGGCTTTCTTGTGGAGTCCCCCAGGGGTCTGTGCTTGGTCCTGTCTTGTTTACTTTGTATACGTCACCTCTTGCCAATGTCATCGATCAGCACAACATGAAACATCACTTCTATGCAGATGACTCACAACTCCAAAACAGTACAACCCCTGAAGATCTAGATTCCATTCTTACAGAAAGTAACAACTGCTATATTGATATTCAAAATTGGATGGTTCAAAATAAACTTCAATTAAATGGTGAAAAAACCGAAGCAATGCTTGTAGGGACAAAAAACAAACTAGCCTCTGTTTCCATAGAGTCAATCCAACTGGGTAACAATATCATTCCCCTCTCAGACTCAGTCAAAAACTTAGGTGTCACTTTGGACAATACTCTTTCCATGCAGAGTTTCCTGACTCAGACCTGTCAGTCCTGCTACTATCAAATTCGTTGCATTGGCTATATTCGTAAATACCTCTCAGATGAAGCCACAGCAAAGCTTGTTACTTCCCTCATCCTATCTCGTATTGACTACTGTAATGCTCTCCTTTCTGGCCTATCAGTCTCTTCTCTATCTTGTCTCCAGCGTATTCAAAACACAGCTGCTCGTCTTGTCCTTAGGAAGAAAAAGTTCGATCATGTTAGCCCTCTTCTGCGTTCTTTGCACTGGCTTCCTGTCGCAGACAGAATTGAGTATAAATTAAACACACTTTGCTATAAATCTATTCATAAAGCTGCTCCATCTTACCTCTGTGACAATATTTCCATCTATACGCCAGCTCGCACTTTACGTTCAGTTTCTGACCCTCTTTCTCTCCAGATCCCTAGGTATAAGCTTTCAACTGTTGGTCGGCGCTCTTTTGCTGTCCCAGGACCAACCTCCTGGAACAAACTTCCGCTCTCCCTCCGTCAGCGACCGACTCTCTCTGCTTTCAAAGCTAACCTCAAAACCCACCTGTTCCCCCGTCATTAAAGCTCCTCTCTCTTTATCTTCTCTCTCTTGCCATTAGGTCTGTTTCTGCTATATTCCATTTATGTTATCTGTGTGTGTTCGCGTTGTATTGCGTTTGTGTTTGAATGCGCTTTGAATGCTAACGTGTGTGTGCGCTTTGATTTGATTTCTATCAAGATTCAGCGCCGTATAAATACTGTATGTTGTTGTTGTTGTTGTTTATGTGTGTGCATGTGATCTTGATAGTTGATAGAACCACAGTGACATGACATCAACGAATGTATACCTGTGTGTGTGTGCGTGTGTGTATGTTCACCTCTAGTGTATAATCCATGGTTCTTGTTAGCGCATACATCTATGCCTACATGCATCTACTGTACCTAACCAGGTACAGCAGAACTAACATTAGAAAAAACTTTTTTTCTAACAGTCACCCAATATTGGAACAACCTCCCTGCACATACTAAACTGGCCTCAGATACTAACAAATTCAAAAACCTCCTAGACAGTGATCCAAAAATTGCCCTGTTAAAGTACATCCATGATTAGTGCATCAATATGGATGCTAAAAACCGCCACAGCAATTGCCAAACTAACCAAAAGGAAGGACGCATTGAGAGGCTGCAAGGCCTGGTCGTCCAAATACCTGACCTGACCTGACCTGACCTGCATGTGTCTACACAACTGTGTGTGTCTGTGGTGCGTGCTTACTAAGTCATACATGATACATGATGCATAATTTTTTCTCTGGATAAATGCACTTACAGATTATGAGATTCTCAGAGAACCAAAAAGGAGGAAAAAAGAGGCGGGAGTCCGGGGGCCGACACAGGCCCTCGGTGGGGTCTAGGGGAAAAGCCCCCCGAGGCTGAAGAAGTTTTGCGTTTGAACCTGCAGAAATCAGCCTCTGAGACAGCAAAATTATTGAAAATGTAATCTCCTTGATCCTACAAAAAATTGTGTAATAATTATTATGAAAACCATTCACTCAGGGCTAGTGATTTTCTGAGACAGACTGAGATACAGAAACAGACAGAATGAACCGATTGAGAACAACATATCTATTGAACATCTCACGCTCACCACATTTTTACTTCAACACAAAACCTAACCCTACCACCACCACCACATTTTTTCAACAGATTTACACTGATCTCAAAAATGACCCCTCACTTATTATATATACCAGGGGCCATCAAAAAGGAGGAAACTCCTCCAATTGGAGAAAAAAATCTTATTTCTGACTTAGCACACATTAAACCCAGTGGCAACGAAAAAGTTGTCATTTGGTCAAAATTTACACACCCACCCTTTTTCTTCCTCATCAGTCACACAAAAATTGCATGCAAAAGGAAAAAATTGGGTGGCGCGCCTCTGGCTGCGACGCGCTCTCCAGGTGGGAGCAACCCAAATTTCACAGATGCCTCTGTGGCTTAATAAAGTACCTAATACCATACTTGTAGCGTGGTAATTATCTTATTATTTCTGTCTTTTTAAGAAGATAATTATCATGGTCAAACACAATCATGTACTAATCAGAACAGCGAGTATGTGAAAATTCATATGCATATTTGTGTGTGTGTGTGTGTATATGAGTGAGTGAGAGAGAGAGAGAGAGAGAGAGAGAGAGAGAGGGGGGGGGGGGGAGGAAGGGGAACAGAAAGATAACAAAGACAAGCAGAAACAGAGCAATAATAGTGAAGGGAAAGTAGCTCTCTAAAATTAACTCCCTTCACCAAAGTTATTTTCGGCACCAATTCGCCTAGCAAAGCATAAGCAACAGCCACATTGAGACAGGCGAATTGGTGCCGAAAATAGCTTTGGTGAAGGGAGTTAATTTCAGAGAGCTACTTTCCCTTACTTCACTATTATTATCCTCTCTCCTTGCCTCACTATTTCTATCTTACTCTTAGAAACAGAGTGTTTAACTAAACCAACACACACACACACACAAACACGGTGTAGAGTGGCACAGTGGTAGCGCGTTCGCTTCGTGTCAAGTAAACCCGAGTTCGAACCTGTGTACAGGGGATTTTTCCTCTCACTTTGCACTAGGCCTTACGGTCTGAACGTGAAGTCTTTCGGATGAGATGATAAACCGAGGTCCCGTGTGCCCATGCACTTAGCACATGTTAAACCCAGCGGCAACGAAAATGTTGTCATTTGGTCAAAATTTACCCCCACCCCCACCCCCCCTTTTCCTTCCTCATCAATCACACAAAAACTTTGCATGCAACAACAACAAAAAAGGGTGGCGCGCCTCTGGCTGCGATGCGCTCTCCAGGTGGGAGCAACCCGAATTTCACAGAGATGCCTCTGTGATACCTAATAATATTTAATTTAATATATTTAATTTTATTTTATTTAATATTTTATTTTATTTTGAATTTAACATAAACACACACTCACCAAACCACACACACACACATTCTAAGACAAAAGCGGAACATTTTTTAATTTTTTCTTAATAAAAGAAAAAAAGAAAAAAAAAGAGAAGAAAATGCAACCCAAATACATTCTACGTAGCGACTGCCCGACTAGCATAGCTAGCCCAACGCAGCATACACACTATTCACTTACAATGTTTGCTGAATAAATAAGAGGCACGCTGCTAAGCTTCTCTCTCAGGGGCATGAGCACACTCGTGTATATGTGCGCAAGCCCTAAAGCCGATCATACACATTGCTATTGTCGTCAACCCTGCTAAGTCGATTTTATATGCAGCCAAAACGATGTACGCTGATAGATTCCCAGCCTGCCAATATATACCATGCAGCTCAGCTGCTCTATCGCTAGGCTAGAAAATTTCAACTAGGTTGCTATGACAAAAGACGAGATTATGTGGGGCTTGTATAATCGGCTTTATCAACTGAAGGCATGCACGCATGCGGAAATCATTTCCCTCTATTTCTACACTTTCAGCATATTTTTTTTCTCTCTGTCTCTCTCTTTTTTTGTTGGGCAAATCCATCTCCATTGTCTACATTAATATTTCTAGCATCTCCATTGTCTACAATAATATTTCTATTTTCTGCTTACTCGCGTACATTTTTTCCCCCTCCCGTCTTCAATACAACGGTTTCTTTATCAACGTGACGACGATTTCATCACTGTATCTTTGTAATTCTTCAATTATCTTCTCCATTATGCAATCTTCAACACATACAACACAAACAACCCCTATATTCGTCTAATATCAATTATAAGGGTGAACAGACGTTAAACTAAAAGAACGAACGAACCCCTATACATTCATTCGCTTCAGCACATTCATTTGGGAAGCGTCCCACATATTCATATATTTAACAACACCAACAAATCAGTGAATTTTCGTGACAGTACCCCAAACCTTGTTATTGTTTGAAATTGAAACCACAAAGCATCTCTCTTCTGAGCAAATGCACCCCACCCACTCCGTCAAAAAAAAATAAAAAAAAATTGCAAAAGACTGAGGTATTACCAACAGCTTCTAGGAAAATCATAGCTATACCTGATTAACAAAAAATAAATGTAACACTTGCATTTTCTAAATCAAATTCAAGATGTTTATCAAAAAATCTAATCACAATTTAATTGAAAAAAATGGTTGGTCTCTGTTTTAATTTTTTTTACATTTTTTGCTAGTTTTCCGGAATTCTAGGAAAGAATCCATTTTACCAATGCTCTACAGAAACTTGTGTGTTATCTAGATTTGTCGCAACTACTATCAGAAATGGTGTGTGTGATGTACCTTATATCTGAATCAGATTCTAACCATGATGATTTAGTCTCAATTCTGCTGCACTATTAACTCAGATTCTAATGTCATGTATGTTTTTATGCTCTCAGTTGTCTGTTGCATCTCAACCGACAAGACAGAAGTTATTATTTTTAGACTGCCTGTGTTGCTTTAATGAAAGAAACAGTGACATAAGCTCTTAAAATAGACAAACACATGGCAGAGTACTTGGGAGTTGCATGTCTTTGTATTTGGTGGGAGTCATTCGCCCCTGGTGCTAGAAGAGTTAAATGCCCTGATTTGTGTGAAAGAGTGCTGGTGTGCCAATAATTTTGTGAATCCACTATTTTGTTACTACCTGATCGTCATTAGAATGATTTGCTAACATCAAACGTGCTGAACATTATTCATATAACTCGTCAATAAAATGTATGTTATTACAGAATAAGTATGTGCAGGATGAAAAGTTAACAGGAAAGAAAATACATAATAATCTTTTTTGCTGTGTAAACATAATAATCTTAGTACTATAACAACGTTAAAAACAAAACCCACACAAAGGCAGTGATTCCAGTGAACAAATTGAAATACAACCATTAATCAAGTAATAAGATGTGCTGAATGTAAAACATTAAAGCCATGCTACAAACAAACACAAAATGTACATTATCTCCATTCAAAACAATATTTAACAAAAATGTACATAGATTTCAGAAGGCATTATCCTAGTCTACTACATGTACATGTATACTCCTTTCCCCAAAGTGAAAAAATGTGCACCCCCCCCCCCCCCAAAAAAAAAATGGACATGCTTTTATGTACACAACAAAAATAGGCAAGAAAAGAAAGAAAAAAAAAAAAAAAAAATATGGCATTCCTCTCTCCAATTAAATGGTAAATACTTAGGACTTGCGTAGAAAAAAAAAGAGTTTTGGAATCAAAATAAATATAATAGACACAGTATCAGGGCTTCTGAAAACGTACAGATTGTGCGTATTTACGCATTGGAGAACTCTCAAATCACCTCCTAGAATCTCGAACCGGTGCGTAAGATTTACCCTTTAAAATCTCAAGTAGAGGGTGAGATGCCGCATTAAAATGATGAATCGTGCGTTAGCACAATCGTTACTTTTCTCTAAGCTAGTCAGAGTCGCTAACCTAGATCTAAAATTCTACAAGATCGTGCAGAAAGTCCAAATCTTTGAAAGCTCATTGTCTATTGGTAGACCGTTTTTTTTAAAACATCCCATTACATTGCTTCATACACTTGATATTCCTTTGGTCGATATTTGAAGCGTTTGTCTCATAAGCGTGTGCGGTAAGTAAAGTGGGATAGAGTTTCTCATATACATGTTTTCGTCTTGACCCTTTAAAATTTCAAACTGGGGGTTAAAATACCCCTTAAAACTGAACGGTGGATGAGTGTACCCCTTAAAAGTGGGGGGGGGGGGAATCAGAAACCCTGAGTATACTCTTGGAATAAGTCCAAACATTTTTAGGCATAATGCATGCTGAGACAGGGAATAAAATTAATACTGGACACACACACAAAAAACACACCAAAAAACAGAATGCAGTGACACATCCTCAGGACCAGGTCCTAAGACTTCTTCTTCTGCATTCCCAGGCCATATGGCCATAACGGGTAAGGTACGCATGTGTCCAGTTTTCACTGGTCTCCCCACTGCATACAGCCGACACATTCCGATTTCTGAGGAGCTCAAAGGAGAAAATTTTTGGGTTTTTTTGGTGTGGAAATAATAAGTCAGAAAGATAGATGATAGAAAGCAAAGGGAAAGGACAGAGTCAAAGAGAGTGGCAGATTTGAGGAAGTTACAAGCACAGAACTTCCAGAAGGTGGGGGAACCATGTTTACGAAAGCCCCCCCCCTCCCGGTATCCCCCCGGGGGAGTCATAAGACATAAGTTTTCATAAAACCGGATAATATGTCCTATTGTATGTATGTCCTGTATGTCCAATAGGGCATTTGCCGCGTGCCGGCAACCTTGACTTTCACCGAGTTGAACTCACAGAGAGTTGAATTAGAGGGCTAAACGAGCACATGGCAACTTTCTTCTTTTTTTGCTTAGCACAGGCAACTTAGTAGTCTAGTCTTACATGCAGTATCCAAGGGAGCTGCCAAGTTCGAGGCTCACCGAATTGAGACAGCTCAGGCACGTCGAGAAGCGCAGAACAAAAATCGCACAAGCAGCAGCAATTCTCCAACTCCCCAACAGATCCCCTCAACTCTTATCTCTTTCCTGTCCCCACTGTCACAAAACCTTCAAGGCCCCCGCATCGGACTCATCGGTCATCTTCGTACCCACCCCACATCCTGCACCCTTTGACAATGGAACTGTTGACGGATGGTCTTCATCCCTCGGGACGGACGAACATCATAGAGTACGAACACTTGTGGCATTAATGCTTTACAGTTGATTGTGCTCCACCTTTTTGTGGACAAAAAGTCCTAGGAGTTAAATGTAACACTGGCACGTTGATTTCTGCGAGAGCCAGGACATTTTTGTCCTACCGATTTTCTTGTTTCCGGACAGTTTGTCCTTTCACTTTTCCATCCTGAGCGTAGAACTGCATACCGTGAACTACTGTACAATCAAACATTTTTTAACGAGAAAAAGCCTTTGAATTAAAAAAACACCTTTTTTTTACATACACACAAAAATAACAAGAAAAACTTATTGATTAATAACATGATTTTCAACATGATTTTCTGTTTTTCTAACATGTGACCCATCACCAATCACCACGAGAGGAACATTAAGTGTCAAAAAGACCATTCTGAGAAAATGGTACAGTTGGAAATGACTCAGACAATTTTCTTTCCAATGATATAAGAACCATTCTAGGATGGGTTTTGTCCCTTCCAGAGTTATAAGTATTTAAAGTTGCCAGGGCGAGTGTCAGCCATTTTGAGAAAGCACAGTCTAAAGTCTAGCCTGGCTGAAGAAAATGCATCAACCTACTCATTTTAAAGAACTTAAATCCTGTATTCATATGAAAGTTAAGATGCTAGAGAACACAAAAATACCCATAACTCAAAATTGATTTTTTTGTCTTAAAGAGACAGAGAGATTTATGACTTTCCAAGCCTTTTGTGAGAAACTAGCCTGGCCACTTAATGTCCCCTTTGTGGCGATGGGCCGGTCACACATTTATAGTAGAATTTATCTCAGTACAAACAACAAAAATCCATATATTATACACTCGACTCAAACGGTGATGTTTTTCTTCTGAGAGCACGGCCACACAAACAGATGACGTCACTGATGACGTCATCAGATGAAGAGGAATAACTTTGACATGCCGGTCTTTGCTCTAACACAGTCAAGAGAGTTATACCCCCCAGACCACTTTGCCAGATTGGCTCCATCAGTTGTCTTTTTCATGGCATGATTTGTACAATTATTTTTTCTTTCATTTTCTCTGGCAGTCAAGGGGTTAATACTTTCATTCTCCCTTTGAACCTCACAGAAGAATTTGGCAGTTGTCTTTGATCATACTGAAGTTTTTGAACACTCAAAAAATACTTCTGTTGACTTTTTTTTAAAATAGTTACGCACACCCTGCAAGTTCTTTTTTCTTATTGGGATCCAAACTTATCGGGTTAAAAACGATTTACTTGATTTGACTTAATCCCTTTGTTTTGATTCCTCGTGGAAAAAATGGGCTAATAGTGATCATGAACCCTTTCGCTGCTTGAGAAAATTGGAGAAATCATCTTCTTTATTATTATTATTATTATCATAAAATGAACAAGAGACCTGTTAAGACTCAATCCATGAATCCATGGTGCACCTACACAAAATGAAAAACCCTGAGGAAATGTCCCCCTGCAGCTGAAGAAAAAAGGTATTTTAGTTTGCTTTTTCCACAATTTATACAAATACTTATTTTAAAGTGTTTGAAAAATACAATAGACACACAAAGATCTTTTTTGACAAATTTATAAAAAGGAAATTCCTTTTGTGGTAAAATTAAAAAACAGGAAATCCTTGTATACCAGGAAAAGTTGCACCCATGTCAATCGGAGAACAAAAAATGGTCTAGAGATATATCTTTCCTGACTTGTTTTTAAAAAAAAATCATTCCAGGGCTCTGACATCAAAAGTTACATTAACTCATTCAAGTCCTGCCACCCATATCTGTGCGGAATGAATACAAAGCCATCAGTTTGACGAAATTGCTTCAAGAGCAGTAAATCTGTGTGTACACCATACTTTGGTCACTTCTAAACTCGCTTCGATCCCTTAGACCACATTTTTGCCTCTTACTTTGCATTTGTAGTACGGTGAGGGAAACCAATCGGCGTAGAGTTTTTCTATATAAAGTCTACATATAAAAAAGTCTGTTCTACCACTTCCCTATGTCTAAACCTGAAGTAAAAACCCGTCATCTTTTTTCATTTCCCTTTTCATTTATGTCCGTTTTGTTTGTGTGTATGGCTAAAGCGGTTTGTGATTTAAAAAAAAATAAATTCAAAATCATTGCGATGCGAATGAGTTAATAACATCACACCCCCCGTAGTAGACACGGGGTCAGGCAGGTAAAGGGCTCAAAAACGCCTGCGTCAGCTTTCAGTTTCAAATGTAACGATAGCACCTGAACACTTTCCCCATTAAAAAAAAAAAGAGATTAAATAAAAAAGTTGGGGATGCTTATGTACATACCGGCAACAACAACAACAACAATAAACAAAAACCCTAAATATAAAGGACAACCTTAATAGGAAGTGTTCGGAAATAATTAAGGGGAGTAATTTCAAGATGTGTGTGTGTGTGAATGATCCCGCCTAAGCTAAGTGGGGACAAACAGGGGAGGTTACGTTGGCTTCATTAGCCGTCGCCTCGTGTGTTTGAGTTTACACGCATGACAAAGAACACAGCGCGTCATTCTAAAGTTGTCGTCATTTATATTTACGTCCCATTTTGCAAAGTTCGATCAGTTGTAACCACCCCTCATTTCTCTTTAAAAAAAATGTTTGCAAGTCGCTCACTCGCATCCTGGTTTATCTCTTCGATGCCATGGTTGCTATGGTTTGTCCCTCTCTGGTCGAGGTAAACAACTCTAATTTTCACGAAGTTCTCTCCCCTAGTTTTGTCTCCGAAAATCGTCAATTTTAGTAGGATCAGTAAGTGGATAGAGTGTGTGTGTGTGTGTGTGTGTGTGTGTGTGTGTGTGTGTGTGAAATCATAACTAACTCATCTCATCCATATTTTTTTTAATATTTCACTCTCATACAGAATTCAACAGTTAAACCTGAATTTGATCACCGGTCAAAGCGGTCTACATTCTGCGCTCCCTTAAACAGCTTAACTCAAAAACAAACCAAACATCACTTTGGAAAAAAAAAAAAAAAAATGTACATGTTATACGCTATGCCTATGGCAATGCCGAAGCTAAACGTTTATCAAGTCACCGTCGATACACATCAACAAACTTCAAATCAATGTTCACAATTTCTTTTTAACCATTATTGGAGCGGTCAATGAGCCATTTGCCGCGGACGGGCGAGCGACCTTGAATTTCACCGAAGGCCTCGAATAACAAGAGTTCACTCGCCTGTGGCTTAAAGGCTGTATCAGATCAATTGACATAAGCTAGAACAACAAGGCTACATCAAAATATTGTTACGCTCTGCATAGTTATGCCGGGAATGTCTTTAGCCATGGCTAGCTCCTAGCATAACATCATCAGTGTCCAACCCCCCCCCCTTCCCCCAAAGTCGGAGTGGGGCTGCCCACATGGCGGGGTAATCATAAAACGGTCACACTCGTAATATTCTCATCCCTAGCTGGTGCATTGGTACCATAGTGTTCAAGTGCTTCGGCTGTTGGGACGGATGATCCCTGGAGTCTTTTAGCCAGGGTACGACAACAACAACAACATCATTGGAGCGATCAATGGGCCATTTGCCGCGGGCCACAACTAAGGGCAAAAGCATGCTGGCAGTGGGGTAGTCTAGACTACAGTAGGAGCGTACGCCCACAGAAAATGCCCCACTGATAAGTCCATACTATAATGTGTGAATGAAATCTTAAGACCGGGTTCACATTAGACACGTAAGTTCCGTACGGAAAACCCTAAATAAGTGGAAGAAAGAAGGATAACAGTTTACGCATATAGGGGAAATTCGGACACTTCCCTTCTTTCTTTCACTTATTTATGGATTGCGCACGGGTTTCCGCATGGAGTATCCGCTTATGTGCGTACACGGCCTAACACTGCAAAAAACAAACCCCGACAAACATAGTTATTACAGTAGTGCATGTAATGAATTCTAAAACTTTTTTTTTCTTCTTTTTTTTTGGCTGCAAATATTTATCATGTACAACTCATTACAAAAAAATGACATAAACATTACACAATAATGTAATTAAGAATAAAAATAATATTACAAGCACTAGTTAAAGAAAAAATTCAATTATAATAACCGCACAGCGAATCAAACAGTTAATATTGTAATAAATGAACCCCTTCAATCACCCCCCCCCCCCCCTATCTTTAGACAATAATACCTTCAAAAGGCAGTGTCAAAAAGCAGTTATTTGAAAAAGGAAGCTCATACAAATATCTTACATCACTCAACGAAGGACGTTAGATTTCATTTAATCTGCCGTATTTTACGGGCTATAACTGTATAAGGCGCACCGGATTGTAGCCCCAAATTAAACACAAAATTCAGATTTTGTTAAAAAACTATATTATCAGTCACATTAAAAGGCACAGGGGTCTCAGTCTGAGGAGAAAAAAAAATGTATCGCCTTATAGTCCTTAAAATATGGTAACCCCTTCAACATTCCTAAAAAATTGATTTGTCAATAAAAGAGATTCCAAAAGCGAAGAATCGCAACGTGATTTTCAAAGAAACTATTCCCAACTGTCACACACGGGGTGAATCAATTTCAATACAGTGGAACCTCCCTTATAAGACCTTCAAAAATCATCCAAAATGAGGTCTTATAAGGGGGGGGGGGGCCTCTGCAACTAGGGTTATAACGCCCTTGACCTCTGCAACTAGGGTTACTTGGAAAGGCAGCCATTTAGTGGCATCAAATAGATTGGCGAGAGTTATCCCCCTGTTTGGTCAGTACTGAACCATCTTCCCCCACCCACCAAGAGCATTCACTCTTGCAAAAGATGTTCGTTGCAGACGCCAATAAGGGAGGTAATTTTAATGCTTACAAAGAAGGGCAATGTCTCAGAGAAGTAGGTCTTATGTGGGACGGAGTCTTATAATGGGAGGTCTTATAAGGGAGGTAATTTTAATACTTACAAAGAAGGGCAATGTCTCAGAGAAGTAGGTCTTATGTGGGAGGGAGTCTTATAATGGGAGGTCTTATAAGGGAGGTAATTTTAATACTTACAAAGAAGGGCAATGTCTCAGAGAAGTAGGTCTTATGTGGGAGGGAGTCTTATAATGGGAGGTCTTTTAATAAGGGAGGTTCCACTGTATCAACATTACAGCACAATGTGTACAGTACTCCCTTTCGCATCCTCCTGAAAATGTACATGCTTTTATTTTGCGGGTGATGTCAAAATGTTCTAGCTGTTACAGAATGAAAAGATTAACCATGAATTTCACAATACTGAAAAATCAGCTAAAGAATCGTCCAAGTCTATTTTATGAAAATAGTTAGTGTAATCAGATCTATTTGTTATCAGCCTGATATTCATCACACAGAACTCCATTCAATGTGCTAAGAAAATGATTCGCAAATGCATACCCCTCCCCTCAACCGCCCCGCCCCCCAAAAAAGTATGAATCTGCTATGCATCAATTTTTGCGTGAATTTGACATGAAAATAGCTGAAAATTTAAATGGAACAAGACTGTCAGAAGATGAACACAAAACATTCATTTAAATTATGGAGCACCGGTTATTTCCCTTTGTGATTTTTTAAATGCTTGTATCTACATCTTGAAAATATACCCCGGTCCTCAGAAAAACGACACACCAACACACAGTATGTAATGGTTATGATGATATTTTTCATAAAAAAATTGGGTGGTATAAACCAATCGGGAAACATTAACTGACGAGCAACTCAACTGAGCTGAAAATCAGATTGCACTTTTTTCACTCAGAATCGAATACAGCACGCATATGTGTGTGTGTGTGCGTGTGTGTGTGTGTGCGTGTGTGTGTGTGTATGTGTGTGCACGTGTGCATGCACGTGTGCATGCGTGTGTGTGTGTGAAAATGTAGAAAAGGGGGGGGGGGGGGGGAGGGGGGGGGAGAACAGAACAGGACACTTGAATGTGATAAACTTGTTGAAAACCTTGAAAAATGGGGTTTTTTTAAAAGAAGAAAAAAAAGAGGATGACCTTGAGAGTAGCATGATTATGAACTACAAAGTAACAATCCTACATCATTGGGATAAAACAATCAAAACAACGCCCTCCCATCAAAAAATCATAACATTTCACACATCTCTACGTCTCGCAAGCATACACCTTCTCTTCGTAGATTTAACCAAAACAAAACCAAAATTTGTTTCTTCACAGACATCTACTAACAATAATAGTTTCAATATAGCTAAGTCTCCCAGTATGGCAATAAACATTAGTGCGACTTTATAAAAAATAAAAAAAAAAAATTAAAAAAATAAAAAATGCCCAGCTTAATTAAGCAAAGGAAAAAAAGGTGGGGGGGGGGAAAAAATGGGTCCAAAAATAAAATAAACCAGGGAACAAAATAATAACATTATAAATTATACACAAAATGTTGCCAGGTCACCAACCAACCGGGCATCAGACTGATAATCAAGTAATACACACACAGCAGCCATGATAATAATATGGGTGCTCCTGGGAAATTAAAAAAATCCTGCAAGGCAGGGGTCTAGGGGCCGCCCAGGCCCCGGCAGAGTGCAGGGACAGCGCCCCTCCTGGGGGTTCCGGGGGGCAATGCCCCCTGAAAGCTGAAGGGAAACAACAGTTTCCAATGTAACTGACAGGCTCTCGTTGCACTTTCACTTCTGGTTAAACTTCATGACCTCTATAACCAGCAAAACGCATCTTCTCAAATTCTCATAATCGGCTCAAGGCAATATAAAAAAACACCTGAACTTCAGGACATCCTGGACAACAAAAATCCTGAACTTCAGGACATCCTGAAAGCAGGAGCATCCATGTAATGAGGTAATTAAACAGCACTGGGTTCTAAAAACAATTCTACAAACAAACAAAACGATTCCGCGCTTTGCCTGTGTGCAGCAGAGCACAGGGTAATGCCGCGTAAAGAAAGACCTGTACATTATGAACGATATATTTCTTTGAATATTACTATCTATTCTAACTAAATACTTACCAACACTCAAAACAATAGCAGAAACATCCTCAATTTGGAAACCAATGCCCAAGCAACATAAAAACGAAAGTAGGCACAACTCCCTTTACCGGAAGCCGGCGTAATTACACCCCTTTCGCTTCCGGTCACGCAGTCCATTTGACCTGTCAAAGTCACTTTTGAGGATGTTTTCTGCTATTGTTTTGGGTGTTGGTCAGTATGGTTAGAATAGATTGAGACAGCGGGATAACGAGCTTGCCCCCGATGGCCAGTCGTACGTCTCCGAAGCTCAGCAAAAGCTAGCCCCTTTCTTAGCGAAGAAAAACGACCATATTTTTTCGGACTATATTGGCCACTGCAACTAAGGTTATTAACGCCCTTGATGGCAAGAGTTAAGCTCTTGTTGATCAGTATCCAAAAGGGCATTCACTCTTGCAAAAGGCAGCCATTAAGTGGCCTCAAATAGGGTTATTGGCGTGAGTTATTCCCTTGTTTGGTCAGTACTCAACCCATCTTCCCCCACCCACCAAGGGCATTCACTCTTTCAAAAGGTGATCTTTGCAGTGGTCAATAAGGCGATACTTTTTTTTCTTCCCAGACTGAGACCCCTGCATCTTATAATGTGACTGATAATACAGTATGAGTAAGAAAATATAAGTCTGAATTTGGTGTACAATTATTGGGGTCTGCCTTATAGTAAGGTACGCCTTATAGTCCAAAAAACACCGCCGCTAAAGCTAGTCCCTAGATTAGCTAAGGATAGCGGCCTCACAAGTGCTTAGCTTTCCTACAATAATGAAATTGCGTCCGAGTTCGTGTTCCAATTTAATTTGCATTTAAACATTGTTTCATGTTTCGATAACTAGAGGGGATTTTTTTTTTTAAATGACGATTTGAGAATGTAATTATCGTAGAGACCATGGCGTTGATTATACTACCGATTCATGTAGCCTTTTTCATTTATCTTTGCTAAGCTTCGCTTCACTTCGCCAATCAGAAATGCACGTCAGATTGTGACCTTATGATCGGAAGGTGCCCAACTAGCCAATCCAAGGGATATATTTTTAATTTTTTTTTTTTAATTTTACATTGTGTCAACAGCAATACTCAAGGGGTAAAAGCTGCAGTCCCACATTTGCATTGCAAGAAGACGAAACACTCCGTTTATTAAGATTTAATTGATCCTGCCCTTCAATTTGAAAACGAACACACACACACACAAGCATCGAAATAAACAGCACAAATGGGGGAGAGAAAAAACAACCAACAACAATACAGAATCAATACATCGTTAGCATGCAAGCAATCGGCAAGACAATCGCATTACTGTAAACAAACTTAACGATCCAATTGCTGTAGGTTAAAATTGCCCATGTACATCTGTTTTGGTGTGTGTGTGTGTGTGCGTGTGCGTGTGTGTGCCTATGGGCACAGTGCTGTAGTTAATGTGAAGGCTAGAAAATATAACCAATGTTGCTGTAGTTGGATTAAAACTGCATAAAGCAGTGATCGCGCTAGGAATTGTTAAAACCAGTCCCTTCAGCAACAAAGCCTTCCAACAACCAGTGTCAAAACCAGTCCCAGGGAAACAAAAAACCCAGTGAAAACCACACAATATCAAAGCCTGTGTTAAAACAATTTATCAGTCCGAGCAAAAATGTATCAGTCCCTGGGACGGCAAGTCCATTTTTTTTCCTGTTTTTGCTATCAGTATTTTACTGATAATTACCAGTAAACGCGATCACTGATAGTCTTTTTTTTCCTCTTTTTTTCCCCAGATCAGTCCATCATTGGGGTGGAACTTTGCAGGCATGCAAATAACCTGAGATTTATAGCGTTTCCTTTTTTTTCCTCCGATTTATTTATCTATCCAATAAATAATCAAAATATAAATTTTGCCTAAAATACCCATTACCGACAACGCAAGTCCACAGCGATGCCTTAGCTCTTTGAGTCTTTAGTTTCCGTATTTAGAGAAGTTTCAACTACTGTTCATTCCTAAGAACCTCTTTAGCTGCTGAGAAGTTTCATCCCGTTGATTCCTACGGGCCTCTTTTGCTCGTAATATCATGCAACATGATGCAACTGTTATTACCTTGCTCTTCTATAATTGCAATGCAATGAGGGTGTTTTCCCTTTTACTGGGGCAAGTATTGTTTATGAAAGAGAAACAGGCTGCTGAAAACACGCCGCATAGTCACCCCTTTATACAGTTTTACTCTCTCTGGAAACCCAGGAATAGGGAGATGAGGCATGGGAATTGTCAGAGACAAAAAACTCTGAAAAGCCCCCCAATTGAAGTATTTAGTAACAAAAACGAAGTATTTAGTAACAATTTTTTTTTTAAATGTCGCGGAAATCCGCGAATTCGCGGACAATTCCCATGCCTGGGAGATAGAGAGCTCTATAAAGCTAGGAATCTGCAGTTACTCCCATTCAACCTCAAAAGCGGTTCTCAGGAACGAAAGAGTTAAGAGTCGAAGCGGACTATCTTCAAATGTTCCAGTTACTTATTTTGGAAGTTACTGAGAAACCTGCAGTGGAACCTCCATATTAAGACACCCCCTCTAACATGTGACCCAAAACATTTTCACCAATTTTTTTCCCCTTCATATCCGGACTACTGAGTGTCCACCTCCCTATAAGACCCCTCCACACTAAGACCTTTTTTGGGATGATTTTTCAAGGTCTTCATAGGGAGGTTCCACTGTAATAATTTGTATTTTTAAAAGACTGAAAATATATAAATACCATAATCCCAATTTTAAGACTTTTGAATCAAATTTTACTAGTTTTGCATTTCAAATGCTGTAACTTTTAAGTCCTTTAGATCAGAGGTGCGGTGCACAGCAGCATACTGAGATTTTATTTCAAATATATATATATATAGTATGAATGAAAAATCTCAGTGATTAGATGAGATTCCCCTAATCTGAAGGACTAAAAAGTTGGTGCATTTGTAATGCAGAATAAATTGCTTTGATCAAACTTGTCCAATGTCTTTATTTATTTGTGAACCTCAGAAACAAACTCACGTTATCAATAACTTTTTGAATGGTTCTGTGCTCTCAAAAAGAAAGTAGTATAATATACATTCACCATGACATGTATAATATCAATGTAAAATAAAACCAACGTTTTGTACAAATTACCGGTATCATCGTGTTCATCGGTATCGTCGTTTTGTTGCGTTCAGATTAGCGTACAACAAAGAAAGAGTGAAAGATTCCCTGGTAAAGGTAAAGATGTGTCCCCCTCCCCTTACATTTCTCAGCTCTCCACACATTTTCACACCTGCCTTTCTTACCAATCATTAAGCTGCATCTTATCAACTTTTTGAGCTAATCATCTTTGTTGAATAATTAACCGCAGTCATGATAAAGGCCATTATCTAATAGGACCCCCCACCCCCACCCATGTAATGCAGTACACACAACAGCCGCGGAGCTACTATTATTGAATGCGTGTGTTTAATTATGTAAATGGATGAAAATTAGTGTTAAATATAGCAAACGATAGAGGATGAAGTACTCAATCTGCAGTAAGAAAGGCAAGACTGAAAAAGTGGAAAGAACCGATTCCCCATCCTTGTAACATTCAAACATCTACGCTACTCTGGTACTGCAGTACCTCCAGGATCATCCCCACTATCTTTGTGGCTAAAACATGTCCCACATGTGCCTGTTCCAGGTCGGAGGACGTTAAACGGACTTCCGCTCAAGTCTCACGTAACATTCAAACTTCTCTATGCTCTATTTCAACAACTCATCAACCAACACCTGGGCCTGTGTTCGCATTGAGATAGGATGAGACTTATCATCATGATGTCTTAGACGTCCTTCTAAAGTCCTATTAAAACCCTACTACTTTAGAAGGACTTCTAAGATATCATGATGATAAGTCTCATACTATCATCTCAATGTGAATACAGGCCCTGCTTTATAATAATAATAATAATAATAATAATGTCTTTAAAGACCCAGTGATGCACCACGATTAAGTCCCTTGGGTTTTTTCTGGGTTGCTGTGACCCACATACAAACTTCCCCAACTTCAAATTGAGGCTGCTCTTTAAACTGTTTCGGTTTGAATTTGGGGCCATTTATATGGGAGTCAGACTTGGTCAAAACAAGATTTCTTTCCAGTTATAAGAGGGAAAACCCGTGAAACCCGTGATTTTGACACGACATCTGGTGGATTATTTTTTTTTAAATGAACATGATTCATATCAAAACCACTCAGCATCATCCATCTTCTCCCTTGTGATACAATAAGTTGAACATTTTATGATGTCTTTTTTATAAAAAATTTAACTAAGCTAAATACTACTATGAAGCAAAGAACCAACTGTATTGCACATCATTATGGTCATTAAATGCTGCCCACTTATTTTTTATTTATTTTCTGAAGACCAAACTTTTTGCTTTCTTATTCAGCGTCACAAACCTATCTTTGAGTGAAACAGTGTCATCTTTTTGGTACCGTAGATTTCGGACTATAAGGCGCACTTTATTATAAGGAGCGCCCCCCCAAATTTTACACAAAACTCAGATTTTGTTACTATAGTTTCTTACTATATTATCCGTCATATTATAAGGCGCAGGGGTCTCAGTCTGAGAAAAAAAAGCATCGCCTTATAGTCCGAAAAATATGGTATTTGGTATATTCTATCACAGAGGCGTATTTCTGTGAAATTCGGACTGCTCTCCCGCGGAGAGCGCGACGCCGCAAGCGCAGCGCCTACCCATTTTTTTTATGGGGGACAGGGTGAGGTCAGACTTGGGAAACCTAGCTATCAATTTGGCCATACCAGGCAGCGGGACTTCTCCCTGCTCTTACCGGCTTTCAACTGCCGTGGGATTTGTAAGTGCTTAAAGCGCAAACAATCGCAAGGAGAGGCAAAGGGAAAATGAATTAAGTGTTTTTTCTTCCATGAAAACCAATATGCATAGCAAACAAAAATGCAGTGTCGTTTCTTCTTCTTCTTCTTCTTTGATCGCTCAGACAGATTCCTGTCATATATGAGCGCAGATGCGTCATGCTGCCATTATGCACCTAACTAAGACAATGGTTAGGCCCAGTAAGTCCGACTTCGGCTGGAGGAGGAAATCTTTTTGATTTCAGAAAAACCCAGAAGGTGGGGGAACTATTTATACAAAAGATCCCCCGGTATCCCCACCGGGGGAGTCTTGTTTCTATTTCCAAAATCATGAATGCGTCTTTCTCGAGCCTTTTCCTCGCTCAAAGTTAATAATTACTGACACACTTTTCATTTGATTGAAAGACACACTAACGCACCACGATTAAGTCCCTTGGGTTTTTTCTCGGTAGCCTGTGACCCACATACAAATGTCCCCAACTTGAAATTGAGGCTGCTCTCTATTAAAATGTTTCGTTTTCAATTTGGGGACATTTGTATGGGAGTCAAACCTGCTCAAAACAAGATTTCTTACCAGCTATAAGAGGGAAAACATGTGAAACCCGTGATTTTGACACGTGACCTGGTGGGTCTTTAAGCAACCAGGGCTACCTGCTAGTGACTAGAACGATTCCAGAATCCCCTCCCCCCCTCCCCCCCAACTCCCACCTTTCCCATTCCTTCATCAACAGCAGTAATTAATTTCCAACAATTCATTTCCGTTAATTATGGACCAGCCAATATTGATTTACAGAAAGAAAACCGATCAAGCATAAACAACATTTCTTTCGGCGCTTCGTATATCATTTTTTTTTTTTTTTTGGGGTGGGGGGGGGGGGGGGGGTTGGCGGCTCAGCGACGATTCCCACAAAAAGTCGCCATTGGTACAATTCATATTTACATACAGAATTATTTCCATCCCACGTTGCGTCTTTGAACGTTTCTTTTTCCCACAAGATTTTCTAAAAGGAAAAATGTATCAATTATTGTAAAGACATTCATGTAAATTAATTAAACATCCATTAATTATTACATGCTTAAATTCACCATATTTTCCCACCGAGTTAACGTTTTATCTTTCGCCCTGTCACAAAGATACTCCCCCCCCCCCCCCCCCCCCGCCAAAACAGAAAGAAAAAAATCATGCATGGGTATCATAATTAAGCATCTACAACACTTTAAAAAACTAAACAAAACAAAATTCTTAGTAGACTCTTCTTCAGAGCTACCAGAAGAATGACCCACACATGCACACACACACACACACACACACACACACACACACACACACACACACACACACACACACTCACTCTCTCTCTCTCTCTCTCTCTCTCTCTCTCTCTCTCTCTCTCTCTCCAATCCAGTAATAAAATTCCGAATCAGCATTCTGACAACTTCCCTTAAAAATCCTGTGATATGAGAAACCATTCTGCCAATTTTCGTTATGGTTAGTGTCGCTAGGCTGTGGAAACTATAACAAAAATCTTCTGCATTCACAGAAACACACCACCACACTCGCTCTCTCTCTCTCTCTTCTAAAACACAAACACGCACACACACATCCACCCTCACTCACTTCTGATCCGTACAACAAACCTAAGCATTTACCGAACCGACAAAGCAAAGTTTCTCTCGGAAAAAATGCAAAACTCTGCTACTCTAGAACAACTCATTCAGTTGTTATCTTCTGCACCTAGCGGAGACGTATCCACCGGGATAAGATCCCGCTAAACCCACGGTTGGACAACAGCTTAAGAAAAAAAAAATCTCAGAAAAAAACCCAACTCAACGCAATAACAACTTGCTTAGTGGTGTGCGCGCGCTAGCCGAGAGGTATCCAGCGGCAAACGATGAATCTGCTAAAACCATGGTATGACAACTGCTTGAGAATAAAGTCTCTCCTTATCCTAGGCTCATTATTTGAATCTCTTAAGTCTCTCTGAAAAAACAACGAATTCATCACTAGAATAACTTGCTAGCGGTGTGCGCGCTAGCCGAGAGAGGTATCCAACGATCTGCTAAAATCGTGGTATGACAACTGCTTGAAAATAAAGTCTCTCCTAGCCTCATTGTCTTAATCTATGAAATCTCTCTGAAAAATGAATTCAACGCTAGAACAACTCGCTAGCGGTGTGCGCGTTAGCTGAGAGAGATAACTGACGATCTGCTAAAACCATGGTATGACAACTGCTTGACCAACAAAAAAAATCTCTCCTAGCCTTATTATTTGAATCAATGAAGACTCTCTGGAAAAAACCAATGAATTCAACGCTAGAACAACTCGCTAGCGGTGTGCGCGCTAGCCGAGAGAGGTATCCGACGATCTGCTAAAACCATGGTATGACAACTGCTTGAAAATAAAACCTCACCTAGCCTCATTACATTTCAATCTCTCAAAAGTCTCTCTGAAGAAAAACAACAAAAACCCTGAATAATTGAGCACTAGATCGATCTGCTAAACCTACGTTAGTAGGACAACTGCTTGAAAATAAAATCTCACCTAGCCTCATTATTTCAATCTGTAAAGTTTCTCCGAATTGAGCGCTAGAACAGCTCACTGGTGGTGTGCGCACTAGCCAAGAGAGGTATCCGACGATCTGCTAAAATCATGGTATGACAACTGATTGACAACACAGTCTCTCTTAGCGTCATCATTTCAATCTGTAAAGTCACTCTGAAAAAAACGAACTCAGCGCTAGAACAGCTCGCCGGTGGTGTGCGCGCTAGCCGAGAGGTACCCCCCGGCGTAGGACCTGCTGGACCCGTGGTAGGAGAACTGCTCGAAGTAGGGCAGCTCGGAGTCCTCGCTGATGGGGTCCAGGCGCTCCGCCAGGCCGTGGTCCTTGCCCGGGGTCAGCTGCAGGGACTCCTGGGCGAACTCCTCGGGGATGTACTTGGTGTCCCACGAGCTCTTCACATCCGGCTTCCAGGGCGGGGGGATCTGAGAGAGAGATGAGACAGCCGAAAACGAAGAAGTAATAATAACAGGGTTTAAATGTCAGAATGTTACTGCTATGATTCTTCCAGGCCTTACTATTATTTTTTTCAAAGAATCCTTCTTTGAAGCCAAAGGGGTGCTGCATAAT
Source organism: Phymorhynchus buccinoides (assembly GCA_017654935.2). NCBI lineage: Eukaryota > Metazoa > Mollusca > Gastropoda > Neogastropoda > Raphitomidae > Phymorhynchus > Phymorhynchus buccinoides. The sequence continues at coordinate 14,117,807 of CM065688.1, read as the reverse complement.
GCAAAGTAATTTCGTTTGCCGTGGTGTTCTCATCGATTTGGAAACAAGGCTACTAGTATTGTTGTCGTGCCGACACCTTGGGACGAATCGAAGTAACGGACTAGTTGGAAGCGACGCCATGTTTATCTCAAGATGGCGACTGGGCCCCTCTTTTGTCATTATTTGAAAACGTAAGAATGGAGACAACTGGTCCCCAGCCATAGTGCGCAAGGCAGAAGATTAACCCTTTCGCCGCCAGCCATTTTTCAACAAACAAATTCCATTAAACTTACCTGGGTAGAGAAAAAAATCTGTCTGTAATATTGGGGATTCCTCTGTGACATATTTAAAATAAGGCCTATCCTTGCCTCCCAAAATTAAGAGAGCAGGGTCTTTGAATAACAGACCCTGATTTGATGCCTTTTAGTGACATGGGTGCTAAATCATTGTGGCGCAAAAATGAAAGCGTTGGCAGTGAAAGGGTTAACTCACTCGGCACTGGCCGGTTGATTCCAATTACAACCCAACCATTAGGGACTGGCCATTCGATTACGTTCGGAAACACATCACCACAAAAATAGCTATGGTTAGGTTAGGTTAGGTACATTATAGCCACACAGGCGTCTCTGTGAAATTCGGGTTGCTCCCACCTGGAGAGCGCGTCGCAGCCAGAGGCGCGCCACCCAATTTTTTTTTGCCTGCGATTTTTGTGTGACTGATGAGGAAGGAAGGGTAACTTTTGACCAAATGACAACTTTTTCGTTGCCACTGGGTTTAACATGTGCTAAGTGCATGAGCACATGGGACCTCGGTTTATCGTCTCATCCGAAAAGTTATGGACCGATATTTTCAGAGAAGATTACCAACACCATGCACTACGCAACCATAAAACATCAGATTCTGTACCTTCGTCGTTTGTCTCCTATTGATGAAAACAGCCCACACATAGAAACATGGGTGCAACTCCCCAAAATGAAAAAAAATGAAAGGCCCCGGCAGGTTACAGGGGCAGAGCCCCGTCGGACGATTCAGGGGGCAACTTAGGAGAGAGATATAACGAGACAGACAGACAGTTAAAATGATAGACAGAGACAGTTTGAGTCTGATAAGCCTTGTAACATTATTACATTGCATTTGTAAACTTCCAAGATAGAACAACTAGACTAAGTTAAAAACGCCCAAATCGCTTGTGGTCCCAAACAAATTTTGGATGATTTAAAAATCACTGAAGTTCAGTTTCTAGTAAAATTAAAAATACTGAAATCAGTGTAAAAATTAAAGAGGAGCACCCATGTTAAGAAATTTCACATTCCGATCTCTGAATCCCCCGCCTACAGCCAAACCTGAAAGCAAAGTCTGCAATGATTGGTCGATTTCAAGAGAGGCAAGGTCAAAGCAAACTACATATAGATTATGATGTGACTCTTGAAAGCTGGTTACACACCAGAAATCGAAACCTCTTTGAAAACTCTCATGAGTCGGATCAAGCTCATTCGTCCCGAGTTGGTTTAAAAGGTCCATACTACAGTAATCGGAAATTCCCAATTATTTGCAACACAGAGACAGAGAAGAAGAAAAAAAATCACCTTTTTTGCCACCAGGTCGTCCCAGTTGATGCACAGGAAGAACGGATGGCTTTTGATTTCCGTCACATCCGCTTCGCTGCCTCCCAGCCTGGAAAAGACAAGTTGTTGGTTTTCTTTAAATACAGTGGAACCTCCCTTATAAGACCATCCAAAATTAGGCCTTATAAGGGAGGGGTCTAAAAGGGAGGTAATTTTAATACTTACAAAGAAGGACCATGTCTCAGAGAAGCAGGTCTTATGTGGGAGGGAGTCTTATAATGGGAGGTCTTATAACCCTCTTGTGCCTGATGCTCTGTGCTCTCAATCACCTCTGAAATCCTAACCCAAGGGACGTCACTCCATACAAAAGGCGGGGTAGCGTCAGAAAAAAAAAAAAAAAAAATATACCCTACCAGATTTTGTGTGTTGTTTTGCTTTGAATGTGTTGCCGAGATGTCTGTCTGAGTTGCAAAATGAATTTCAAGATGTTATGGGGATGCATGGCTCCACAAAAAAAATCAATGCCAAAGTGTATTCGCAAACTGCATTCACTAGTCATTCACTGCCTACTTTTGCAGACTGTTGAAGCCTAAGACGACTGAAATGGAAATGTAGATCAAAATCATTCACTTACCCTTTCACTTCACGATCTTATAATTCCTATCTTTCACAAAAAAAGGAATTTTCATCGCTGTCATCACTCAGTGGATGCAATAACGACTCATCATCCATGATGTAAAAGTCGGGAAAATGCCGATGTCAGTAACACGACTTCAAAAATTTGCATCGATCGAACAAACACAAGTTCGCTGCCGAAATAGGTCAGAATACACTCCTTACTCATCACAAAAATAGGACTATTCATCGCTTTCCTCAGTCAATGGACGCCATAACTGTTCGTCATCTATATTGGAAAAATCGCGAAAATGCCGAATTCGGTCACTAATTTTCAAAAATTCATCTTTCAAACCAATCGGCCTAGAAGCCATTGCAAGCAACAGGACGGAAGTGTAATCTATAGCGAAAGCGAGGCTGAAGCGCTCACGTGACTGCCATGTGATAGAAACAAAATGGAAGCGCCCAAACCGGCCACGTGGAATCCGTTTCCGATCCGAATTTTTTTGGAACGTTCACGACCATTCACCGCACAAGAGAGGTTCCACTGTAGAAGAAAAGTTTGAGGACTCTAGTCAATTATTTTTTACACATCAACGTCAACGTAGTGAAGGGAAGTAACTCTTGACAAATCGAGAACATCTGCTATTATGAAAAATAAATAAATAAGTCAAATTAAATTGCTTCTTTATTAATTCTGGAAGCAAAACAAAAAAAAAAACCTTTCTGGCGTCATTGACTTGTTTTTCAGGCATCAATTATTTTCTAACAAACCATTTCACACCTTACACAGACTTCTTCTTCTTCTTCTTTCTTCTTCTGCATTCTCAGGCCATATGGCCATAATGGGTAAGGTACGCATAAGTCCGGTTTTCAGTTTTCACTGGTCTCCCCGCTGCGTACAGCCGACACATTCCGATTTCGGAGGAGCTCAGGGAAACATTTTTATTTGGAAGATTTTTTTTTTTAAAGGCAGAAGAATGGGGCCAGCAAGTCAGAAAGATAGTAGATGATAGAAAGCAAAGGGAAAAGGCAGAACGAACGAACAACATGTTATTTATACAGGGTAATGAGATAAATATACATACCTTTTTTACACCCAGCAGAGTCAAAGAGAGTGGTTATATAGGCCCTTTTTATTGTACAAGTGTGTGTGCGTGTGTGTGTGTGTGCAATAAAATCGTTGCTTCTCAAATTCTCATAATCCAGCAAGCCGGCTCTCTGCAATTAAAAAATCCTGCAATTCAGGACATCCTGCAAGGAGCATCCATGTCATCAAAAGACCGTGCGAACCCTGCACACATACACCCCCTGCGGCGGGCGGGCCTCACCTTCTTTTGGGGTTCTTGGCCAGCAGGCCGCTGAGCAAGGCCTTGGCCTCTTCGCTGAGGCTCCTGGGGAACTTGACGTTCTGCAGCAGGATGAGCTCGAAGAGCACGTCGTGATCGCGGTTGTAGAAGGGCAGGCGCCCGCACATCATCTCGTACATCACCACGCCCGTCCCCCACCAGTCCACTGCCCGCCCGTAGTCGTTGTCCTCTAAAACCTAGGGGTGGTGTTGGTGGTGAGAATAGAGAGAGAGAAAAAAAAAAGGTAAATGTAGTCCCGGTACAGTGGAACCTCCCTAATAAGACCTTCCATTATAAGACTCCCTCCCACATAAGACCTAATTCTCTGAGACATTGCCATTCTTTGCAAGTGTTAACATTACCTCCCTTATAAGATCCCTCCCTTATAATGGTGTAGAGTGGCACAGTGGTAGCGCGTTCGCTTCGTGTCAAGTAAACCCGAGTTCGAACCTGGGTACAGGGGACTTTTTCCTCTCATTCTGCACTAGGCCTTAACGGTCTGAACGTGGAGTCTTTCGGATGAGACGATAAACTGAGGTCCCGTGTGCCCATGCACTTAGCATACGCTAAACCCAGTGGCAACGAAAAAGTTGTTTGGTAAAAATTTACCACCCCCCCCCCCCCCCATCAGTGACAAAAATCAAGCAAAAAAAATTGGGTGGCGCGCCTCTGGCTGCGACGCGCTCTCCAGGTGGGAGCAACCCGAATTTCACAGAGACGCCTCTGTGACTATAAAGTACCTAATACCCTAAGACCTCATTTTGGAAGATTTTTTAAGGTCTTATAAGGGAGGTTCCACTGTACAAGCAACACCCACACAACATACACATACTCCCCCCTTGAGCACATCCATTTGTCTTCCACTGAATTTTCCCAATGATGCTGATCACGAAAACATATGGTTATAGTGGTCTAATTACGCCAACAAGTTTTGAAACTATGAGCGCTCGTTTTCGGAGCCCCTTCAGCTCTCTCTCACTGTGCTATTGTCTGGCCCCTTTCGAATTGTCATGTGCAGCAGCTAGGCGCCCTAAGGAACAATCCTGCCACATTTTGTTCAGACTGGTTCAGTGGTTTAGGCGCTATGAAGCGGAACACATTTCAGTCACACGCATACACACACACAGCCTGACAGACTAAAGCACACGGCTCGTCCCCATTCTAATGTAGTCCTGTTCTTATAGAACTGGGACTACGAAAAGTAAAGAAGTAGAGTCTGTCTTTTTCTACAATACATCTGTATTGTTAAAAATTCGGGACTTTCCCGGTGTTGCACAGCCTCCGGGCATTGCCTCCTCCAGGATCGTCCCCACCATCTTTATATCTACTAATGTCCCGTATGTGTCTGTTCCAGACCAGAGGACGTTAAGCCGAATTTCATTGTCTTTTTCTGTTTGTCTGTGAAAGGCATCAGAATAACTTGATCATGCTCTAAAAACCAGGGCATGCAATCATGAGTGCGTCTACACGGGTGGTAGTATGTTACGTAAATTAGGCTAAACAGCCCATCGTTTTGGGAGTTTACTCTAATTTACATACAGTGGAAGGGAAGGAGTCTTATAATGGGAGGTCTTATAAGGGAGGTTCCATTGCACTAGTGGAACCTCTCTTATAAGACCTTCAAAAATCACCCAAAATGAGGTCTAAGGGAGGGGTCTTATAAGGGAGGTAATTTTAATACTTACAAAGAAGGGCAATGCCTCAGAGAATGTGGGAGGGAGTCTTATAATGGGAGGTTCCACTGCACTACTACCCGTGTTGACTGTCTAGGAGTAAGACAAGACAATGGCAAAGAAACCTTCACAGTTCGTTGCTAACTTTACCTCAGGCGCCAGGTACTCTGGGGTGCCGCAGAAGGTGCTGGTGCTGGCCCCAAAGAACATCTCCTCCTTGCACAGGCCAAAGTCTGCGATCTTGATGTGCCCGTCATTGTCCAGCAGCAGGTTCTCCAGCTGACCACAATCAATAAAAATCCCCTTGGTCACTCCAATCAATCAGTCAATCATCAATGAATCAATCAAGAAAGCAAGAAGATTAACTCTTCTACTGAAGTTCCAGCGCCATGATGTATTTTTTGACGTTCTTGGTTGTCCCTTGCATCTCAACCGACAAGAGGGAAGGAACTATCTTTTCGAGAGTGCGCATGCATTGCTTTAACGGCAAAAAGTGACAAAAGTCTCTGAACTAAACAGACATACACACGACAGGGTGCTTGGCAGTGAATGCCTTTGCATTTGGTGGGAGTGTAGAGTGATGTCTTGGGCGAATGTATTCGCCTGTGGTGCTAGAAGAGTTAAATCTAGGGAATTAGCGGGCCATAGGTCAAAGTAGGGGTAAATGAAGGGCAGGAGCTGTGCCGGTCGGGGTTCATCCCTGGTGAGCGCTTTCGCTAGCTGGAGGAGTGGTCCAGCCTGGATACAGCGAAATGCAGGCCTAGGGTCGACTTTTTTTTAAAGACTGTCAACACCACCAGACAGTAACTCTCAATGCGCTCTCACGTTTCCGTCATGTTCATAGCTTTTGCAGGCTCCTGTGATGTACCAAAACCAGAACCAGAACCAGAATCAAGCAAGCAAGCAAGCAGCTCAACATAAACACCAGTTTACCAATTCATCCCAAGCTATGAATCTCTCAAGCGATAAACCAACCGATCAATTAATCTGTAACACCCCATGGTCATCCCCATGAATCACCTTGTCAACCAGTTATTGAATCAATCTATTCATTCATCGATCCATTGTGTCCACCAGACCGCACAGACATTGACACCCCATGAGCATACAAATCAATCCATCCATCCATCCAACAATCCATCCCTGCATACATCTTTCGGATGAGACGATAAACCGAGGTCCCGTGTGCCCACGCACTCAGCACACGTTAATCCCAGTGGCAACGAAAAAGTCGTCGTCATCTGGTCAAAATTTATCACACACACCCTTCCTCATCAGTCACACAGAAATCGCATGCAAATTTATTATTTTTAATTGGGTGGTGCGCCTCTGGCTGCGACGCGCTCTCCAGGTGGGAGCAACCCGAATTTCACAGAGATGCTTCTGTGACCGTAAATTACCTAATACCTAATACCATCCACCAATCCGTCCTTCCATCCATCCATCCATCCATCAGATCGCACGATCAATAATACCCCATGGTTAATCAAATCAATCGATCAATGAACTGAACAGTCAATCTATCGATCTTCAACCAATCCAATCAATCTTTACAATCCATAAGCATAACAAAAAGAAAAGATTTCATCGTTTTGTTGTTCCAACACACGCACATGGAGTACTCTTAACGCAAAATTCAGGGGACAAAGATTTTTTCTGTGCGTTAACCCTTTCACCGCCAATGTCGCATTTATGCACCACAATGGTTTACCACACATGTCACTAAAAGGCATGAAATCATCGCCTGTTATCCAAAGATCCTATTTTCTTAATTTTGGGAGGTAAGGACAGGCCTAATGTTATACATGTCACAGAGGAATTTCCAATATTGCAGATAAAAAAAATTCTCTTCCCACCCAGTTTAAGTGATTTCTTTTTGCTGAAAAATGGCTGGCGGCGAAAGGGTTAACCAATATTTGTGTTAAGCATTAATTAACTCTTCTAGCGCTATGCAATTTCTGACGTTCTCTGTTGTCCGTTGCATCTCAACCAACAAGAGGGGTGTAACTTTTTCTCTCTTTTTTTGAGCGCGCAAGCTTTGCTTCAACGGAAAAATCACCGACATAGTTATGCTCTAAAAATAAATAGGCAAACACATGGCAGGGTACTTGGCAGTAAACGTCTTCACATTTGGTGGGAGTGTAGAGTGATGTACAAGGCAAATGCATCCACCCATGGTGCTAGAAGGGTTAATAATAAAGAGGGGTTTGGTCTGTTCAAAAAAGAACGTATCCGCCCATGGTGCTAGAAGGGTTAATAATAAAGAGGGGTTTGGTCTGTTCAAAAAAGAATGTATTCGCCCATTGGTGCTAGAAGGGTTAATAATAAAGAGGGGTTTGGTCTGTTCAAAAAAGAATGTATCCGCCCATGGTGCTAGAAGGGTTAATAATAAAGAGGGGTTTCGTCTGTTCAAAAAAGAATGTATCCGCCCATGGTGCTAGAAGGGTTAATAATAAAGAGGGGTTTGGTCTGTTCAAAAAAGAACGTATTCGCCCATGGTGCTAAAAGGGTTAATAATAAAAAAGAGGGGTTACGTCTGTTCAAAAAAAGATTTTTGTGCGCTAACCAATATTTCATGTTAACCAGTTTTGTGTTAACCCTTTCACCGCCAATGTCGCATTTATGCACCACAATGGTTTAATTAATACCCATGTTACTAAAAGGCATCAAATCAGGACCCAATTTTCTTAATATTGGGAGGTATGGATAGGTCTAATGATATATATGCTACAAAGGAAATCCCAATATTGCAGAAAATGTTTTCTCTACCCAGTTAAGTACAACCCTTTCACCGCCAATGTTGCATTTATGCACCACAATTGCTTAACCCTTTCGCCGCCAGCCATTTTTCAGCCAAAAAATACCCTTAAGCTTAAATGGATAGAGAAAAAAAAAAATATCTTCAATATTGGGAATTCCTCTGTGACATATATAACATTACCCCTATTCTTACCTCCCAAAATTAAGAAAATAGGGTCTTCGGATAACAGGCCCTGATTTGATGCCTTTTAGTGACATGGGTGTTTAACCATTGTGGTGCATAAATGCGACATCGGCGGTGAAAGGGTTAACACCCATGTCACTAAAAGACATCAAATCAGGGCCGGTTATCTGAAGACCCTATTTTCGAAATTTTGGGAGGTAAGGATAGGCCCAATGTTTTACATGTCACAGAGGAATTCGCAATATTGCAGATAAAAAAAATGTCTCTACCCAGGTAAGTCTAATGGTATTTTTTGGCCGAATAATGGCTGATGGCTGAAAAATGGATGGCGGTGAAAGGGTTAAGCGAACTCCATTGTACACATCACACACACTCTCTTTCTGACCTTCAAATCTCTGTAGACAATGTTATTCTCGTGCAGGTAGCCCAGCGCTGAAATGATCTCGGCGCCGTAGAAGCGCGTGCGCTCTTCGGAGAAGACTCGCTCCCGAGACAGGTGGAAAAAGAGCTCGCCCCCGTTCACGTACTCCATGACAAAACAGAGTCTGTCCGTCGTTTGGAATGAATACTTCAGTTGCTGCACAAAACACGAACAAAAATGTTTGGTGAGCGCTCTTTTTCCTTTTCGGCCCCATTAGTTTGGAACTCCTTACCACGCGAAATTCGCCATATCCAGTCCTTGCCATCTTTTAAATCAGCTCTTAAGACCCACCTATTCAAGCTACATCACAACCTTTAGGCCACATTACTTCTCGATATTCAAGCTACATCACAACCTTTAGGCCACATTACTTCTCGATTCTATAAACAGACCTGTTTACCCTTATAATGAAAAACCCGGAATTTGCCCCCAAAAAAAATGGAATTTGAGAACAAAACCCGGAATTCACATGATCTGTACACGACTCGCGATAAAGCAGTTTCGTCTTCTTCTCCTTTCCGCGAACATCGGCGTCGATTTTCAATATTGTGATGATTTCTTGGCTCAATTTTGCCAGAAAAGTTTTATTAGTAAATTCAGTCACTAATTCTTAGTCAATTTTAGTATAAAACAAGCTGGAAAAAGCAAAATACCTGGAAATGTCCACGATCGGACAGAGAAAAATCACTCGGCCGCGGATTGGCGGATGCCAAGTTGCAACTCGGCGCCATCGCGATCAATTTTCACTTCATTTTCCGTTGAAAACTTCAAAATTCTCACATCATCGTATTTTCCAGTGATAATATAATCTAAATTGACTCATTTCAAGCCCTAATTACAATCTCTATCATTAAAAAACTGCATCGAAAGCTCTTCGAAAGTCTGGCCGCCATTTGCTCAGTCCCGAAATAGATCGACCAAAATAAAAACATTATTTCACCCACCAATGAAAATGCAGCATTTAATGCATGTGACGTCAAGCACAACCCTTTTCTGATGACGTAGTGTGTTAGGTACACGTTTCGGTCAACCCTTGCGTCTTTTCCTACGAACGGAAACAAATAATAGACGGTTTTTCGAAATCCCGGAATTTTCAGCGTTCACCCGAAATTTACTATTTTACCCGGAATATTAGCAAATTTCCGGAATAATTCCGGCAAAACCGGAATGGTAAACAGGTCTGCTATAAACCTGAAAGGCTGGTGTCCATGGGGTAATGTCCCGCTGCAGCTGAAGCAAAAATTGATTTATGAAGGTATTTTACTTTGCTTTTTCCACAATTTATACAAATGCTTATTTTCAAGTGTTTGAAAAATACAGTAGACACACAAAGATCTTGTTTGACAAAATTTTAAAAAAAAGGAGATTCCTTTTCTGGTAAAATTTAAAAACAGGAAATCCTTGTATACCAGGAAAAGTTGCACCCATGCATTTTACTTTGGACGTGCACCTGTGTGTGTGTATGCGTGCATGCGTGTGTGTGAATGATTCCAATGAACAGGGATGTGAGGGGCCCCCAAACAAAAAAGCGTAGTCGATGGTATCGTCAAAGTACTCAAACAATACTTTGCCTCCGACATCAATCTTTTTAGCGGCTCATCTACACGGATCTTACTGTCCAATCCCTGTCAAATTTGTGTTGGCATCCTTTGTCAATCTCTTCTTTCCTCACATCTATTATATGGTGGGATAAATAATGTTCATGAAACCGGTCACACAATAGCTTTGAAAACATCCAAATCTTCCTTCGAAATCATAGCCCGAACACATAAAAATGACGCATTGCCATCGGACGTAACTGGCCAACCACAGACAAGTTTACGAAATTCAGTCAAGGGAATGCACTCACGCTGCAAGCTACCTTCGTTTTCACTGTGTGTGCGCGAAGAAAGTCTACCGAACTTGACCATCTGTACGATCGTCTCTCTCTGTGTATGTTTTTGTTTGGTTTTTTAGTCGAATAGAAAAAGCGCATTTACGCGCTTACATGTAGCTCTCACATCCCTGAATGAAAAAGTTTCCCCCGTTCACATACTCCATGACAAAGCAGAGCCTGTCCGTTGTTTGGAATGAATACTTCAGTTGCTGCACAAAACAGAGCGGCGACAGTTGAAATACACTATGCTTTGGACGTGCACCTGTGTGTGTGCGCGCGTGTGTGTGTGTGTGTGTGTGAATGAAAAAGTTTTTCCCGTTCACATACTCCATGACAAAACACAGTCTGTCCAGTATTTGGAATGAATACTTCAGTTGCTGCACAACAATATCGGGAAGAAATATGTTTAGAGGAATATCAGTGTAAGCTACAGTTAAAATGAGTCTAGAAGATACTTAATGAATTGATATCACAAGAAAGAGTACGTGTACATACATGACTGCATGTGTGCGTTTGTGTGTGTGTGTGTGTGTCTATGCTTGCATGGGTTTGGGTGCGCATACAGACATGTATGCATGTCTAATTCATAGCTTAACATTATATAGAGTAATACTCTGTTCTCTGTCAACGTGTCAAACCAAAACAACACATCGTAACTTACCGTGAGGAAAGGGTGGTTGGTGGTTTGTAGTACTCTGTTCTCTGTCAATGTGTGAGCTACCTCTTCCTGAACAATACAACAACAAAAATATATAGAATTAACCCTTTGACCACCAATGTCGCAATTTCTGCACCACACCAATTTTAACACCCATGTCACTAAAAGTAAAAGGCATAAAATTAGGATCCTATGACATTATGTTGTTAATTTGGGGAAGATCAGGAAAGGCTTTATTTCGCTGTGTGGAAAACACATGAGACGCAAGTCGAAAGACGTCACTCCACTTGAGGACTGGAAAACTCAACATTTCGGTCATTTCAGGTCAAATTACATAATTTCTTTGTTAATTCAGCGTCAACATCAGTGCTTTATTTTTGCAAATTGTTGTTTGACAGCTTTGTTAGACGATGCAGCTTGCGTTGATCAACTGGTAAGTCCAACACATCGAAGTTGACCAATTTTGACTTACGTCTCTATGTTTAAGCCCCCCCCCCCCCCCCTATATTTAGAACAAAAATTGTACTTTGGTCACAAATAAGGCGCCTACAGCAGATAAGGCGTAACTAAATGGAGGAAAACACGCCGAAAATTTGATTGCCATATTTGATGTGTAATGGAGGATGAACAACCCAGTGAAGATAACAACAAACATTTAAAATAACAAAGCAATAGAGCATTTGCCACGCGCCAGTGACCTTGAATTTCACTGAGTTGAATTTAGAGAGTTGAATTAGAGAGGTCAGCGCAACTCGGGCAGAACGAGCTCGGGCAAATTAGTAGTCTAGTATAGTGAACGAACACTCGTGGCAAACGCCCTATTGAACGCAAAAAAAAAAAAAAGGTTAACTATGATAAAATAGTCTTCGTCAGTAGAGTTGAGAACCAGTTCAAAAATCCAAACCGGTTTTAAACCGGTTTTCCCTCTTCTAACCGGTTTTACCGAACCAGTTTGCTTAACCAGTACTCGCATCACTAGTTTCACCTATGCAAACACATATTTATTTGTCAGAATATTCACACACACGCACGCACGCGCACACATACACACAATAAAGAAACTTATGACTTATGACACACACACACTCAACTCAACACTCGGTCAAAGTCAAAGCCATACACCACCACCAACTAGAAACAGCTACTCTTGGTTTACAAACACCCAAACTGCGCTGAGAATCAGTGTTGTTCTTCAAAAAGATTGCGTTATTCTAAGAAAAACTTACTTTCAGTTTGCAGTTAAAAAACGGTTCACAGCAACTCGAACCGGTTTTCCGAACCGCGAAAGTTTAGCACCGGTTTTTCGGTTCAAACCGGGTTTTTTCCCCACCTCTATTCGTCAGTAGCACATTGGTGTCAATTCTTAAGCAATTTATCACACCTTTTGCGCTTAACATCTGAAGAAACGACATGTCTGTGATCATAATGTAAGCATGCCATTTTCTAAAATAATAGTTTTCCATTCTGAGTATAGATAAGGCGCTAAACTATCAGCAGATGAGGCGCAGGGGGTCAAAGTGAATTTTTTTTTTAAATTGCGTCTTACCATAGGTCGAAAATTACGGTAGTGGAATCTCCATTATAAGACCTTCAAAAATAATCCAGAATTATCAGTGACCAACCGTAGCATTATACATACATCTGTATCGTTAAATATTCGGGACTTTCCTGGAGTTGCACTGCCTCCGGCCATTGCCTCCAGGATCATTCCCACCATCTTCATATCTACTAATGTCCCATATGTGTCTGCTTCAGACCGGAGGATTTTTTTTCATTCAAATTAGGTCTTATAAGGGAGGGGTCTTATAAGGGAGGTAATTTTAATACTTACAAAGAAGGGCAATGTAGGAAGCAGGTCTTATGTGGGAGGGAGTCTTATAAAGAAAGGTCTTTTTAAGTGAGGTTCCACTGTACTTACTTTGGCTATAATGACGGCCTTCTTGAGGATCTTGATGGCGTACAGGTGGCTTGTGGATTTCTCTTTGCACAGAATCACCTTGCCGAACGTCCCCTTCCCCAGCACTTTGAGGAAATCAAAGTCATTCAGCGACTGCACACACAGTTAGGAATTCAGGAATATACCGTAAAATCTCTAGCAAACTCCCCCCCTCCCCCCCCCCCCCCCCCCCCACAGATTTTGGACAAAATCAGAGGATGGGCGTTTGCTAGGTATACACCCCTTTGTACAAAAACAAAATCTCTTTTTGGCCCAAAGTGGGGGGTGGGCGTTTGCTAGATATTGGTGGATTTTGATTAATCCTACTATCTATTTAATTTAATACTTACCAACACTCAAAACAACTGCATTAGCTTAAAACAACCTGGAACCTTACCCTAGCACATAGCTAAAACGAAACTGGCCCCATGGGACTGCACCCATACCGCAGGGAGTAGCGGGAGTGACTCCCCTTACTTCCGGGTATGACGCGCACCCTTGGGGCACCGGATATGTCATTCATGAAATTTTACAGCCCCGCATCAGGAGGGAGGCTGGGAGGGAACATTTTTTGTTTTGAGTGTTGGTAAGTATTAAATTAAATAGATAGTAGGATTAATCAAAATCCACCAATCTAATTTAATCATACTGTACCAACACTCAAAACAACTGCAGATTACCACCGTGGTGGAGGGTGATGCGTGCCAACTGACACACCAATAACCCGAAAAGGCATTTTACAAACAGAGAGGGTAACACTCATACATGAAGAAAACCCCCTGAAAGATGCAAAAACATCCATCAAATATGTCAATAAATACCCCCAAATAATCATATACATGATATACCAAAGAACACAGAAAGACAAAACGCAGGGACTCACACTACAAGGAGACCGGAACCTGCGAAACGACAACCTTCTTAAAGGAAAAGGAGACGTCTTCAACCTGAGCGGTGAAGTCCCTCAGATAATAACAATTTCACGAGAGGGACGCCCTTCACTATCGCCAGGGAAGAGCTGAAGGCCCGCAACTCATGGGCGCGAATGGGGTTATCAGGCAACCAAACCAGAGAGCCAGCGTAAGCCAACTTAATGGGGTTGAGGATGCAACGAAACACAGTACCTTTAGCCACATCGCTACAATACTTGGTATTGATGGAGACAAACAACCGACGCTTAGACCCTCTGAAGGACTTGGTCCGAGGAAGTAAAAACGTAGAGCTCCAACTCGAAAAGGAGACTAGAGGAGAGGACATGTCGCCAGACTGATTCTTTGCCCGGAACTCCGGGAGAAAAGAAAGGAAGACGGACGAGAAAACCTCCTCGAACTGGACGTCCTTGGACAGGCCACTCAGAGCATGCACACCGCTGATGCGCCGAGAGTGGCGAGCGAGATCAGAAAAAACTGTCTTAAGAGTCAGAAGCTTAAGGGACGACTTCAGAGGTTCATACTTGTCCCTGAGAAAAGAAAGAAAGAACAAAAAAGATATCCCACTGGGGACACTGGAACGTCCTGGACAGAGCCTGGAGGCACACAGTGTCGAGAAAGTGAGAAACAGGCAAGGCTGAGAGATTCTCCGTAAACTTGGAACCAAAGGCCAACAAAATTGTGCTAATCAAAGCCGCCCTATAACCGGATAAGGTTTGAGAAGACAAATTCCTGGTTCTAAGCAAGCGAGAGAGGAATTCTAAAAACTGGACCAGGGGGACGAATCGGGTCAAACTTTCTAACCTGACAGAAAGAAAACCAGGTGGTCCAACGAAAATCATACAGATCGTGAGTCGACTTACGCCTAGAGGCGACCAACCGGTCCACAGTGCGTGTGGAGAATCCCTGGCTACGAAGCCCTAGTCGAATAGTCGCCATGCGACCAAGATTAGCCTTGAAGGGCAAGGGTGTCCGACCCAGCCTCTTGGCTGAATTAGAGTGGCGTGAGTGAGATTGAGAGGAAGAGGACCGTCCTTCGCCATGTAGAGAACTTCTGGAAACCAATGGCTCGTGGGCCACATTGGTGTGACGAGAATCAAGTCCGGGTGCTCCCGGAGGACTTCTTCAACACCCGGGGGATTAGTGCCATCAGAGGGAAGGAATACAACGGCATGCACTTCAGCAAGAAGTGCGAGACAGTGGTGGCGTACAGCTTAGCGGTACGGTAGCACCTAAGGCCATGGAACTCATACTGAAGATGGCTGCTCTGTACCCAGAAAGGGTATGGGCAGAGATTTCTAGACCTGAGAAGAAAAGCTAAGAATTCGACGAATGAACCGAAGAAGGTCTTAACGGATCGAACTTCCTGTCACCACAGAAGGCGAACCAAGAGAAAGAGTCCTGAAAAAGTCCGGGAAGGCATCTCTGGAAAGCACATGGCTGACTATCAAAGCAGTCAGGAGAAGACAAACTCGCATCGAGTCACCTAGAGCAGCCAAGGCCTGATACATTACGGACTATGAGTGGCCGGACCGGGCCACTACACACTGCTACGCCCTTTCGAACTGGAAAATATCGATCGAAGGGGCGAGTCTGGGTCAGAAAACAAACTGGACAAGACTAGTTCAGAATGTCGGGCAAGCAAAGGACCGATGGCGGGATAGAGACAGCTAGTACTAGGATGAGAATCCGCAAGAGCAGCAGATTCAGCCTCTGACCTAGCAAACTGAGAAACCACGGTACGAATGTGCGACTGCACTTCGTAACCAACTCTACATGCTAAGACCGACGAAAGGGACCCCCGTTGACTGGGTTGAAAAACCAGCGGAGACAATTCGATCGGTTGGGAGGTAAAATAAAAATAAAAAACTGCCTATGAAGTAGGAACAGACAGCAACAGCAACATAGTTGCTATCGCATGACGTCAAATCGAACCAGATGACGCGGAAAAGTCCCCACCGAAAAGGAAAACATGTAGACAAAAAGCGAAACAGTGTGCAAACGTGACGATGACACACCTCGACCTAAACCATAAAAAACGGTCGGAACGAGACGCCGAAGACCAAAAGGGGGGGGCCTGAAGGAAGGCAAAAATCACCCCGTCGAACAACTTTAGGTTGAAAGCTGTGCCGTTCGGTGATCTGACGGCTGAGCAGGGAAGATCATGCTAGCCGGACAGTTAAAGCCAGATCGGGACGGAACCAGTCCGAAACAGGATGACTGGAACGGCCGAACGAGTCAACAGGTTGAACAACTCATGGTTGAAACCGTGAAAGAAGGAGTGCGCACTCTGACTTCTCTCTGCAAGGGCCTTTGTATACCCAGGCCAGAGGAAGGAGCTCCGAAATCGACCCCATCAGACTAAGAAAACCGAGGGGACAGCGAAGTGTGACCGCCTTCGTTACTGAGAGGTCGGACACCACCTGTGTCCTCCGAGGCTGAGACTGTGAACACGACCGTGTCGAACCTCATAACCAGACAGTCCCTAAAGTGCCCCTAAAAAGAGTCTCTGGCCAGAAGAATACCAAGGGAAGCCAGAGCCACTCCAATGGCTGGTCCATTCACGGACTCAAAGAGCCTGAAAACCGCAATACAGCAAAAAACCGAACCAACAACGTCACAAAAGCACAGCCCTTGAGGGCTTTGGACAAAGATGCTTCCAACAGTATAACGTAGGAAGGCTAAAACTTGACCGGGCAAGACTCTTGTCACAATGGAGTTTCTCTGCAACAGCCTTAGAAGGCTTGGAGAAAGAGGGAAAAGGGAGGTAGTCCTCATGGACACCTAGTACCAACTTGAAAGGATGAACAACAAAAAGAGCCTAAGGAAACTGAATCTTCCTTGGGCCTGGTAGACCCGCCCAAAGTGAAACGGTTAGTTACTGCGAGAAGCGTAACAGAGTATCCAAGTGACGTCAGGATAACCGTGGAAAAAACCCATTTCAACGGTACTGACTTGGAAACGGTAGAGAACAGAAGAACAAAAAACCCTTTAAACGGCCTAAGAGATCGCCGGCCAATTAGAGTCAGAATGGGCCGAAAACGGTCGGAAATTTTGATAAAACCGGTTGACAGGACCGGTTGAAAAAGTCATCAGGTTGAACAACACTGTTGTAACCAGAAAGGCATGAATCTAAAAAGAGCAAGGAAAACCATGCTCGTCAGAATCGAAGAAAACGGACCAACAGGCGCCGTTGCAACGGACAAGAATGAAACAAAGAAAACGATGGAGCATTCCCAAAAGCCCCATGTCAAACGGCGAAATTGGCGGAAGAGCACTGGAGGCCAAAATCACCACGAGGTTCTTGAACCGGAACGGAATCGGACGGTCCGTTGCCCATACCGGTTAAATGGATAGGTGAGAGCGATCGATCAGAAGAACAAGAGCTCAAGACCAGAAGATCGAAGCAGATCTAACCAGATGAGAAAACTTTACCAGTCCTCAACGTGAATTCAGTTTTAACCACCGAATCCTCCATGAAGGAGGGAGCTTGGAGAGTCAAAGAGCTCTTAGACTGCTGAAGAGAGCCAACTGAGCGATCAGTGGCGGACTCCTGATGGGTGGATCGAACAGGGACCACGTAAGGGCACGATCGAGACAAAATCTTGAGAAGATTCTGAACAGAAGACTGTTAGAGAGTGAGGGACCTCCAACTGAGGGTCCAGCACCAAGTCAGACTCAAAGTCAGAATGATCCACACAGAATTCCTTGGAGGGGTCTAGTCGCTGAAGCTTCTGATAAGCACGGCCCATAGAATCAAACACCACTGGAGGACCATGCTTGGAAGAGGGTTCTGCCGGTTGGGAGTGTGTAGATCTAAGAACACCGGCAGGAACCGGGAGACCCCGACGTCCACCGTGAAAACGGGACATTTCCGGTTGACCCGAACCGGAGGAACGAACCGGAAATTCATCATCCGAATTTTCCGGTTCCAGACGAACCCTTTCCCGGTATGTCCGCGTTGGCCAAGCAACCGGGAGACAACCGGATGATTACCGGGTAAACACCGGGAGAACCGGAGGAAACGGTCTCGCAACCGGGAGAAGCAAATATCCGGTTGCGGTGGGAATGCCATGAGGCTCCAACCGTGCCATCCCCCGGTATGTCCGCGTTGGCCAAGCAACCGGGAGACAACCGGGAGAAACCGGATGAATACCGGGTGAAACCGGGTAAGCACCGGGAGAACCGGAGGAAACCGTCTCACAACCGGGAGAAGCGAATTTCCGGTTGCGGTGGGACTGCCAAGAGGCCCCAACCGCGCCAGTGCCAGGATCACTGGAGAGCCATCCCCCGGGAGGGGGGTATGGACTCTTATCGGTATTGAAGGTGCCCCGCACCGACCGATTTGACTGTCCTGGTAACCTCTCCCTCGAACTGAGTGGAGGATTTGAGCCCGGACTCAGGAAAGGGAACAGGCCGTTCCCGATCCTGGAGGTACCTCCCAGGTACCACCGGATGATTGCCTGACAGACTGGCCAGTCTGGTGACAGAGGAGTCACCTCTGTCACTAGGCAAGCTCCCCGGAGGGGAGCCTCTCTGTTCCGTAAACATCATGCCCACAGGACGGAAACCAGAGGTGGAAAGGGATTTCCTATCCCTGTTGAGGTCGACGCTGGCCTTAGTGGACAAGGGCCTCCTGGAGGCAAGCCTGTGAACAGAAGAAGGAGAGAGGGTTGCGCCAGTGACAGTCTCACGAGAAGAGACAACTGGCGGCACCCTCTCTGGCCTAATCATAGAACCGAAATAGGAGGAAGATTCTGTCGATGCGAAAGGGAGAACCCTGAAACCCGAAGAGTCCAAGTGACGAAAGAAAGACAGCGTAGTACAAAGCCTGCGAGTCCAACGGAAAAGGAGAAGGAGCAGAAACCTCCGAAGGGAGAGAAACTGGAATGGGCTCCGAAACCGGTTAGGCCGGTGTAACCGAAACGGACTGTGACTGGACGAGACGTAGGATTTGTGAGAGGATTTAGACGAAACTTCTTGAGAGATTAAGAGAACCTGCCCAAAGGGTCCCTAGTGAGAGAAGAAGAGTCAACTGACTTGGAAACAGAAAAACAACCGAAGCAGAAACTGCTTTCCCCGAAGTGGAAACCGAGGGGTGCAAGAAGCCATAATGGCTGACGCCACCCCGAAAACGAACAAGAGAGTGAACGAAATAATTTTTCAACTAAAACGAACACCAAGAAATGACAATGAAATAATATCGATAGGATGACTAACAGCCTTCCCAAGAAACTGAATAGAACAAAGCTATGCACGGAACGAACCCACCAGATAGACAAGAGTCAGAAAAGGCGGAGCAGGGTAGGCCCAGGTGTGGTTGAAAGGCTGGAAAATTTAAGAATGACATATCCGGTGCCCCAAGGGTGCGCGTCATACCCGGAAGTAAGGGGAGTCACTCCCGCTACTCCCTGCGGTATGGGTGCAGTCCCTTGGGGCCAGTTTCGTTTTAGCTATGTGCTAGGGTAAGGTTCCAGGTTGTTTTAGGCTAATGCAGTTGTTTTGAGTGTTGGTACAGTATGATTAAATTAGATTGGGCGTTTACTAGGCATTTCCGTGCGTAAACGCGTCCGCATATTTTGTCCTTTCTTTTACTTATTCACGGGGTTTCCTGTACGGAAATAAAAAATATGTGTGTACATGGCTTTAAAGAATGTATTCAATTAATAATTATTTTTCAATCCGTTTCTTCCCCCCCCCCCCCCCCCCCCCCCCCGGATTAAAGAAAACGCCAGAACGTACCACTTTCTTTTTACTTTTGTGGAAGTCCAGCAACGACTGGGGCCCTGTTTCCTCCGTGACCTTCAAGTTGTCTGACACAGAGCGGATTGCCTGTATCCACTCCTCCCTGAAACACAGTAGTCACAATTAACAGGATTCATACATGCAACAAACAAACAACGACACGACAAGTGTAAAGTGACATTTTATTCACAAGAAACAAAACAAAACTACTGGATATTTCGGCGAATGCGCCTTTATCAACACAGACAAACAATTAAACAGCAAACATCAAATATAGCAAAACGCAGGCAACAGAAGGAGCACAAAAAACCCAAGATCAAAATAAAAAAACAATACTTCCCCTCTACAGTCCAATGTGTAAATGATGGGACCACCATTCATACAGGTTTTTTCAAATCAAAATTCACAAACTTTCAAAGACCCTTTATCCTATTTTCAAAAACCTCTCACAGAGCTTCAGATTGTCGATGCGCCCGCATCATTGACCCGTTCTTTTTAACCTTTTCACCGCCAATGTCGCATTTTAGCACTACAATGGTTACTAAAAGACACCCATGTCACTAAAAGACATCAAATCAGGGTCTGTTATCCAAAGACCCTATTTTCTTAATTTGAGGAGGTAAGGATAGGCCTAATGTTATACATGTCACAGAAGAATTCGCAATATTGCAGATTTTGTTTTTCACTACCCAGTTAAGCTTAATGGTATTTTTTGGCTAAAAAATGTCTGGCGGCGAAAGGGTTAATAATGGGGCATGTCGACACCTTGTGATGCGCCCATTCCATGAGAAATTCCGTTTTAGCCTCTAGTTGTTTTGCTAGATAAACTGTCATTATGTTTTACACAAACACATGTGTGCACACACAAAAATCATTACGCCACATAAGTGGCCCATCATTTTGAAAACTGACCCCTCATTTTGTGTAGCCATGGGTGATATGACCCATGAACTGAAAACAATCTGAAGCTCTGCTCTCACGACATGCAATGACGACGATTGCTTCGATCATGATCATTCAAAGTTGCACTGGTGTATCCAAAACACCTGGATATAGTGAAGGGAAGTAGCTCTCGACAAATCAAGGACGTCTGCTACTGTATACTATATGGAAAATAAGTCAAATCAAATTGCTTCTCTATCACGTCTGGAAGTTAACCCCCCACAAAAAACAAAAAAAAATTAAGGCTTCAGTGACTTTTTTTTTTTTAAAGCATCAATCACTTTTTCACAAACCATTTCACAATTTTCACAGACCAAAACCAATTTTCAAATACTTTCAAAGACTTGAAAATGGCACTCCATTTCTCAAAGACTTTCAAAGACCGTGCGAACCCTGCAATAAGTTATTGATCACTTTACCACAATTTTCTATTTTCTTCTTATAACATTGCTCCACAAGCAATCATTATTGACCACTCTTGTATGCTAAATTTGATCAAGAGCGAATTATAGGGATACAATATCCCTCCCCACACTCTACAATGCTGAAGGGCAACAACATTCCATCCCTATATGCATCTTTCCATCGACTACAACATTTTTTCATAAAATATCAGATTAACGAAAATCGTTATTAACATCGACTGTGACACTTGAAATTAACAAAACTAAACAACAAGCCAGAGCAAACAGCAAAATCATTCCTGCCACAGACGCTGAGACTTAGGTATCGTCGCTGTCCGACGCTAACCGTGTATTTACACAATCAGTGATTTTACAGGAGCATCAAAAAACATATTGTCGCCTGCTACAAAGTCAATCCCCATTTGATATATGCTTGACCCTTCTTCTTTACTGATGAGTAAACATGTGACACAATAAAAGTTGCATTAATACCCAAAATCTTCGTGATAATTCAGTTACACGGTGTCACGGGTAGCACCGTGTCCTGTTTTGTATAATCCTTTAGGGGCATAATTTACTTGGAGTGGGCAAGTGTACCCCGACACCGTTCTTTTTTTTTTCTACTTTCTTCTCTCTCCAATTTTGCTTGTTCAGCTTTATCCCCATCGCGAGATGTGTTTTCACTGTTGCACGGACTTTTCCTGTTTCTCCACTTTCTATTTCTTTCTCTAGAGAGCTCTTCGCTCACTCTAGGCCTTGCTATCTTTGCTTCGACTGTTTTACTGGCAGACTGTTCTTGACTGCGACGCCGACTGGACATGACGACTTGACGTGACTTTATCCTTTTGAAACAGCCCCGTCTGTTTCTGTGAGGGAAGATTTATTTTAAGCCTAGTATTCTCTAATACTAGGGGTGTGCGCCCTGGTACACCTAACCTTGTTGTTGGTTAATATGCGTATTAACCTGGAAATTGAGCTGACGACATTTTGACTGCGACAAGACTGGACTTTATCCTTTTGAAACAGCCCCGTCTGTTTCTGTGAGGGAAGGGTTTTTTTTAAGCCTAGTATTCTCTAATACTAGGGGTGTGCGCCCCTGTACACCTAACCCTGTTGTTGGTTAATACCCTTATTAACCTGGAAATTGAGGCTTTCAGCTTGGAGGAAAAGCTGAGTAGTTTTTGACCTGACGACTGACTTGACTGACTACACGTTTCTTCTTTCTCTTCTCCCCGACACTGTGGGAGCCGCGGCCTTCCTTCCTTCCTTCCTTCTTCTTCGTTCACGAGCGAGATGGTTAGTAGAGTGTGTCTTTTTCTTATTATTTCTCGCTCTTTATTTTCCATCTCGGGGTTCAAGTTCTAGGTCCATATTTTGTATTCCATTTCCCCTGTTAAAAAGTTCCCCTCCTTTTCCATTTATTTTTCTCCCTAGAGTTTTTAATTCTTCTATTATTCCTTTGTTTAAAATGTTTCCTTCATAAAATGTTATTCTTGGATTGAAGTGTAAAAAGGTTTGTTTCCGAGTCAAATATTGTAACTTTAAATAAAGTATTTTTCCCCTTTAGCTTATTTTTGTCCGGGCGTTTCGTTGACTAGGGAAGGGGCTAGGTTTTACTGTTAGTGGTGCGCCTTGTCACTTCCGGCCCACCTATCTCTCCCCTCCCCTCAGTGTTGCTTCTTTGCAGACGATACGAAACTTGAGCAAAAGGTTCGTTTTGTTGGCTGAATAAATGTTTGTATTCTCAGGACTTTATTGTGGTTATTTAGTACCTCCAGAATGGTGCTTGCTGTTAAGTATTGCAGTCGTCGTTCTGTGCATTTAATCTAAACTTTGTATTGTTTGCAAGACTGTTTTGAGCTAGATTCAAGTGCTTCGCATTTTGGCCTGGATTGTTCGAAAGTACTTTGAAGGCATTTTACATTGTTCTTATCAACTCATTTATAATTAATGAGAGGTTGGAAATTGACCAGGTGTAATATGTTTCACTGTAACATTTTCTGTGTAAGATATTTAGAAGTTGGGTTGGTTCTCTCCCTTGTTCGGGTTTTGTTTTGTTTTTCCCTTGGTGATTGAGAAGCTAGCGTTTTAAGCTTTTCAGCTGAATAGTGACTTAAGCAGCAGTTAATATTACAACCTGTTTGGGTTTCTCATCTTCTTGGGTAAATGACTAGTTGTATTTAATTGCCCAAGTTTATGGTTAGGCAGTAGAGTATTGAATGCCAACTTAGCTGGGTAGACTCTCACGATGTGTTGACCACCCCATTGCTTCCCCATTACCTTTACTCGTCGCGTCTTAGCAGTGTACTCATGGTAACATATACTGTGCAGCGCTTTTTCCTTCTGTGACTTCCTGTCCTGAAGTCTCTACGCTAGACCCGACCTGAACTGGAGGTCGTTCCCTCGACGTCAAGTCCCCGCAGACGTGAGGTCTTCACCGTCCGCTGCGTGACGTGAGGAGCTGTGGTCCTGCAGGTGTTTCCAGGGAGTGACAGGACTCTGTGCCCCGTCATCGGTTGCCTCTTCCCCTACGTTCGGTGGGCCCCTCTTCGTAAACTGTAAGACTACCTTTTTCGACTACACTTGTTCTCCAAGGGCTGCATCCATCTGCTGGAGAATGGGGTGGGGGGAAGTAGTGTAGGGGGTGGTCATTCAGGACTTTACTTTTTTTTTTAGTTGGCATTTTCTACTCGACTCTAGTAGAGAAATTAGGACCGTGAGGCCCCCGCGCCTGGACAGATAAAATAGTGTCCGTGGAGACAACGAAGAGACAGAAGTTAAGATTACTGTGATGGTGGTGTTGTTGTTTTTTTTAATTTAATAATAGCAAAATAGTAGTGGGCAGGTTTTTTCCTATTCAACAGATCTTGACCCTTGAGTCATGCGGTTAATGTTTTGTCTTTTAGAGGAGTTATTGTTTATTGATTTGATGACGTTTGAGGCTTTGCACCTTCACTATTCTGTTGCGGTTTTTGAGGAGGTGCTACCTTTTCTCTAAAAGGGTGAAGTCCGGTGCACTCTGACTGACAGAGTTGACTAGAAGTTTGTAAGAAATCAACTGGATTTTTGCTAGTGGGCTTTTTGGGTCTTTGTTGAAGCCTTTGTGCTTAAGTGGGTTTTTTTTTGTGTGATATAAAGCGTGGCAGGCGAGCGTTAGAGGGGTGAATATCTCCAGGGAGAGTTGGACTGTTTTTCTCCTCGTTGATAGAACCCATTTATTTTTGGATAAGCCAAGATTCCTTGTCTTAGGTTTTTGATTGATTGCCTCCCTTGGACTGGGAGCTGAGAAATTGACCCAAGTACATAGTGGGGGTTTTTGTGTGTGTGCGGTTTTTCATTATTTATTTAATGTAAAGCATTTTGTATCATCTAAGTTTGCACCAAATTGTTCTGGTTTTTTTGTAAATAAAATTAGTTTTCGTTCGTACTTCAAATCGTTTACGTCTTAGAGATAGGGTGCGGAGTGTTGGGTGAATGGTTTGGTTTCTGTTGTCGTGAACTCGTCCCCCACGTGACACACGGTTAGTCACATAGCTAGTGCATTGTTCTCACAATGGGAGATACGACAGCTGCCGGCAGTTACACGATTAGCGTGACCAGTTACACGCTTATCGTGTCAAAACCATCAACAACCAGCCACATACATGATTATTTCTGTGGTATCATGCGACAAATTTGAGCATTTTCATTGGTCGCAGACACAAGATATTTATAGAAGACCTGTGTCAGTGCGTGAGGTCACTGGAAGGAGTTTCAGTAAAAAATCTATTTTTGTCAAATTTTGTAGATACACGGTTAGCGTCAGACAGTAACGGTATATGTTACAAGACAGAATGAACACAGTAAGTACTACCTTTCATCTGAAGTGTCCACACAGAACATTCTCTCCACCACGGTGGTCCATTGCAGGCCTCGGATCAGAAACGTGTTGGGGCGCGGTCTGTCTATCTTCATCAGCTGACAATCTGCGTACACACACAAAACAGTGCCCATTCACTGCAGGGCTCCCAGGGACCCCAGGGACCCCCTATTTAGGAGTCTATGAAGCACTATACACTAAGAGTCTATGCGCTCTTTTGCTGTTTCAGGACCGACCTCCTGGAACATACATCCTCTTTCCCTCCGTCTGCGACCAACCCTCTCTGCTTTCAAATTTAACCTCAAAACCCACCCGTTCCCCCGCCATTGGATCTCCGCTCCCTTTCTCTTCTTTCTTGCCTTAAGGTCTGTTTCTGCAGTATTCCATTTATGTTATGCGCGTGTGTCCGCTTTGTATTGCATTTTTGTTTGAATGCGTTATGAATGCTAATGCGTGTACATGCGCTTCGATTTGATTTCTATCAAGATTCAGCGCTGTATACTCTATACGTGTTGTTGTTATAAGCAGAAAGGACCCCCTAACAAAGATAATGTGTAGGGGGTCCCAGGGGCAGGGATGCACTATAAAAATGGGCAAAATAACAAACCAGTCTTGGCATTCCAGTTTTTAGTATTTGAGACGTAATGGGGACCATCCACCTCTCTTTTGGCTTTGGTTCGAAAACATTCTGAGCGACTTATGTCTGTTTTTCCCACGCACCATCACATTTATCAAACCTTTAACGGTGAAGTTGTTGAGAGGATCCGAGGTATCCCCTCCCTCCGGCTTGGACCGGTACCCCAGGAAGCTTCCATCTTTGCACAGGATGAAGTAGCGCTTTCTCCAGTTCTTTATGTGTTCACCTGAACAACAGCAACAATAAGTTATATGTCATGAACACATTTGTGACCCAGCACCAAGAAAGGAACATTAACCAGTTTCTGGGCTAAATTCTCACAAAAGGCTTGCAAAGTCAAAAATCTAATTTTTTGTCAATTGTGAGCTATGGGTATTTTTAAGTTCTCTAACATATTATCTTTCATATTTATGAAGGACCATCTTTAATATGGTCTCTAAATGGTCTTATAAGTACTTTGAAAAGAGTAGGTCAATGCATTTTCTTCAGCTAGGATAAACTTTAGACTGATTTCTGAAAATGGCCGACACTCACCCTACTAACTTTAAATGCTCAATAACTCTGGAACGAAAAATGATACAAGAATTGTTCTTGTATCATTAAAAAAAAGAATTGTCTGCAGTTTTCAAATGCATAATTTTCTCAGAATGGTCAGTTTGACACATTCATGGTGCTGGGTCACATTTGAGACTTGGATGAATTTGAATTGAATCAATGAAAGAAAATGAAAGAAAACACCACCACAATAGCAATAGCATAGCATGGGTGCCACTACACAAAATGAAAGAAAACACCACCACAATAGCAGTAGCATGGGTGCCACTACACAAAATGAAAGAAAACACCACCACAATAGCAGTAGCATGGGTGCCACTACACAAAATGAAAGAAAACACCACCACAATAGCAGTAGCATGGGTGCCACTACACAAAATGAAAGAAAACACCACCACAATAGCAATAGCATAGCATGGGTGCCACTACACAAAATGAAAGAAAACACCACCACAATAGCAATAGCATGGGTGCCACTACACAAAATGAAAGAAAACACCACCACAATAGCAATAGCATGGGTGCAACTACACAAAATGAAAAAAACCCTGAAAGGCCGGGGTCCAGGGGTAAATTGTCCCCCTGCAGCTGAAGCAAAAATTTATTTATGAAGGTATTTTAGTTTGCTTTTTCCACAATTTATACAAATGCTTATTTCAAAGTGTTTGAAAAATACAGTACACACACACAGATCTTGTTTGACCCAAAAAAAATAAAGGAACTTCCTTTTCTGGTAAAATTCAAAAACAGAAAATCCTTGTATACCAGGAAAAGTTGCACTCATCTAGTAGTAATAGTATTAGTACTCATCTCTACAAATAAATCACCTAGAGCTATGACACTTAAAATGTTAAATTCAAATTGTAAAATGTTCACGCCAAATGCAAAACCACTTTGAGATAAACGGGCTAAATTTTAACCCCTTCCCTGCCCAGTCCCCTGTCTACTATGTGGTGTGTGATGTAATTGATGATGTCATAACTTTTTATGTCATAGCCCTGGAATGGTGGTTGTTGGTTTAGACAAGTCAGGAAAGGTATCTCTAGATCATTTTCTCAGATTGAGTCTAACATGTCTCTTTAAAATTGCATACAGTGAAACCTCCCTTACAAGACCTTCAAAAATCATCCAAAATGAGGTCTTATATGGGAGGGGTCTTATAGGGAGGTAATTTTAATACTTACAAAGAAGAGCAATGTCTCCGAGAAGTAGGTCTTATATGGGAGGGAGTCTATTAATGGGAGGTCTTATTTCTCTGAATATTTTCCTCTGACAGTGAAATGGCTAAGGTTTCAAGACTGCTGTAGACAATATGACTATTTTGATTCTATGTAATGGCGCATTCTACGAGAATGGCGCACCCTCCCCCCCCCCCCCCTCCGTGGCGATACCGGGGGGGGTCTTTTGCAAAAATAGTTCCCCCACCTTCTAGAAGTTCTGTACTTGCAACTTCTTCTAATCTGTCACTCTCTTTGACTCTGCCTTTTCCCTTTGCTTACTGTCATCTATCTTTCTGCCTTACCGGTCCATTCTCCTGCCTTTTTTCACTAAACGCTTTCACAAACATTTCCTCCAGCCGAAGTCGGACTTGCTGGGCCTATTTCTTACTCTTAGGCGCATAACAGCAGCATGACGCATCTGCGCTCATAATTAACAGGAAACTGTCTGAGCGATCGAAGAAGAAGAAGAATGGCGCAGGCGCGCCAACAATCTGCAAAACAGGCATGGTAGTGGGGGCAAAGTGGTTTTCAAGGAAAATTGCCCGGGTCCAGGAGGCCGAAGAAAATTCAATAAAATTCAATAAATCTAAATGACAGTGAAATTTTCACTTTTTCATGCCATTTCAATGCATTTTTTAATAATTTTGTTTCAAACTGTTTCGCGGATTTTCCGCCATTCGCGGAGGTCTACCATGCCTGGCAAATAAGGTTGCTCACCTCTTTTCCACAGGTACCCTTCCTTGACACTGCCGTGCATGTGTCCGAAGCTGGCCGACATGGCCAACTGTTGGCCTGCACACTCTGCAACACACAAAACCAGCATTTGAACAGACAAGTTAAGCAAACGTGCATAATCTCGGACACTCAAAACTACCAAAAATGCAAAGCTGTGTTTTTCAGACTGGTTAGTGTGTCACTAGTAAATTATGTAACAAACTTTCAGTTTCAGTCCCCCAAATATGTGACCCAGCACCACGAAAGGGACATTAACTTTGATTAAGTGAATAAGTCGCTAGGCAGCAGGCTAGTTTCTCATAACAGACTTGGAAAGTCGAAAATCTCATTTTTTGTCAATTATGAGTTATGGGTATTTCTGTGACATTCTCTAACATCTTATTTTTCATATTTGTACAGGCCAATCTTTACTATGGTCTCTAAATGGTCTTATAAGTGCTTTAAAACAAGTTGGTCAATGCATTTTCTTCAGCTAGGCTAGACTATAGACTGTGATTTCTCAAAATGGCCGATGCTCACCCTACTAACTTTAAGTTTAAGTGCTCATAACTCAGGAACGGAAAAAGATACAACTTACAAGAGTGGTTCTTGTATCATTAGAAAGAGAATTGTCTGACGTTTTCAAATGTACAATTTTCTCAGAATGGTCGGTTTGACATTAATGTCCCTTTGCTGGGTCACATATTAAAAATGTTTTTAACCCTTTTTTAATTATCTCGATTGTTTCTTACCCTATAGATCTCTTACCCAATTCAAGGTGAGATTTGGACGAGAAGTCACAAAATCAGTCCTGCAAACAATGGTTAGGGATCTAGAATTTAACAAAAACAAATCCATGCATTATAATGCAATCAAAATGAAAACAGAGCAAAAATTAAGTCTTCTGGACAGCAATCAAAAAAGTAAAAAAATGTTTTTGGAATATGATGAATGAGCATATCAAAATTGTAATGCATATAATGCACAACTACAACAAATGTACAAAAAATAATTAAGGGGATACTGGATAGGCCGCTAGGCCTAGGCTTATGACTATGAGCCAGTCCCCTACCATCACTATCACGATGTTATTTGCAGCAGTGTGGGGACACAGCTACTATTGCCCTCTAGGCTTACTCGTAGCAGACGCCTATTATTTTGCTAGTTTGGAGTTATCTGCCCAAGTTAACTCCTTTGAGATTTATTTCTAATTAAATTGTATTTTATCATATTCTTGTTTAATTGAAGTTTGTATTGATATAAGATGCATATGGTTGGAACCAGAAAAAATCATAAATTTTATCCCATATATTTGTATTAACTGAAATACTCGCATAGCCTGACAATTCAAGATTTTGTGATTGGTAAAATTAACACGTGGGTCAAAATATTCCAGGTCGTTTCGCATGTTTTCTATTCTTATTCAAAATTTAGTCAAATGTTTGAATTTCTAATAATACAACCTAAATCTATAATCTATCCCCTTTCATTTCATATATGGCATGCTATGGATCCTTTCCATATAACTTGTAGTATTGCAAAATGAATGCACTCCATTCATTGTAGCTATTCACGAACCTCCCGAGTTCTTTGTACGGTAGGCTAGGCCTATACCATGTGCGAATGCCGATTGACTGTCTTTCGAATCGAAATACTAATTTTCTAAACCAAGCAATTTTATTTTGATTCGCCCTTATGTTTTCGTTCTAATAGCTAACGAAACTAGTTTTGTATATTCAAAATGATCTTGGACCTTATAGATTTATAATATTTTACGATTTAAGATTTGCTTCAAACCACAAGCATGAAGCCTAGATCAATAGAAATTTGACTTGTGCTTTCCATCAAATTTCGGGACACAAATTATAAACTTTATAGATTGAATTGGGATTTGAAATTTATACAAATGAAAGTTTGTGTATTTTGCTTTTTTATTATTATTTTGTTATTCTGATTTGTGAAGCAGTTATTTAGTTCTTTTATAAAATACGGTTTGGGCTTGTTAAAGCATATGATCACTTTGCACTTTAATTGCAAGTATTTCATGGTTCATTCTTGCCACAGGACATCATAGGTCATTTGACCGGTTGGCAGACAAATCAATAGGTCATTTTCCCAAAACAATAGGTCACAGATTTACCGCGGTACATACCATGTTCATGAAGGTTAGCAAACAGATGTGTGGTTGAAGGTTTTCATCAGATTTTTTTTAATTTCTCTTCCTCGCCCCACCCCACCCTCTCTCTCTCACACACACACACACAGACAGACACACACGCATACACACACACGCACGCACACACACAGAGTGTAAAATGTACCTTGCCATAAAAATAAAGTCAAAGGAAACTAATATTCCTGCTCACAATTCCTGCTTTTTTAATGTAATCTCATTCTCATTCATAGTGTTTATGCACAGTGAACACACAGGCAAACACATGTGCATAACCCCTGGCTGACTACAGAGAGAGAGAGAGGGGAGGGGGGAGACAAACAGATTGAGATATGGACAGAGAGACAGGCAGACAGACACACAAGGCAGCGTACACACACACTTGCATATTTAATGCAGTAGCTTATGTTTTTGAGATGATGCCATTCACATCTCTAAAAGAACGGCTTGATGCTGCTGCTTTTTCCCCTGTCGAACTTGCAAAAAATTAACGTTCTAACTTCTATTTCGGCCTACCGTTCAGATTTGGTCAACGAAGAAATCAGACCTAAAACTTGAAGCGATTCGCTCTCGCGAACAAGCATTCAGATGTAAACAAAGATCGTTTTGGTATGACCGGACATGTGTCTGCTTTAGAAAGGAAAAGCCTGGATGGTCAGAAACAAGACTGACAACCAGGAAAACTAAAGCAAACAGACTGACCGCTGTGGCACGAAGTGAAAATCAGGTTCGGAGTTTTGATGTGGAAAAGTTGGGGTGGCTTGACCTAGTTCCAACGATCCTACAAGTTGCAGACAATGTCTGAGCGAGTCCGAAACTAGGCCTAGCAAACATATTCTTCTGCCCCTTTCCTACTCGTGGCTTCTTTTTGGGAGGCATGGCTGGTTTTAAACACGAATTGTTGTCAAAAGGCCGAGAAACGATAGCACTAGAAGACTAGGTCACGCTGGAACTTTATTTGGTCTTCAAAAAGTTGGATCGGAAAAGCTTTACCGAATGTGCAATGTCGCCATTTCTTCGTTTCGGCGTTCGTTTCGCCAGATACAACTTTTTAGTTCTGATTATGGTCCGAGGCCACGGACGAACTCAGCAGACGACAGAATCCTTGAAGTTGTTGACTGCTTTGACGAAAAATCAATCGGTCGGATGACCACCTGCCTGCTAAAACTATCGGTCAAAATCTTTATGCGTCAATGACCGATGACCAACGCCAAGAATGAACCCTGTATTTCTTTTTAAAGAGAAACTTCCGACTATTGATGAATGTCATATTATTCTGTGTTTTTCAAGCTTTCCAACCATATATGCAACATGTCTTGTTATGTATGACGACCGTAGAGACAACACACCTAAAAGGTGTAGTAACAAACACAAGTTTGGCAATCACAAGCCCTGTGAGAGCAAGTTGCGTGAAAGTTAAAGTTGTCTTTGCGGTCCGGGGTTTGCCGATATAACTATCCACATGTAAAAATTGAAGGCAGACTTATTTGAGACTGTAGACTGTAGACTTACCTGAGACTTAGACATACCTGAGACTCTACCTGAGATGGACTCATGGAGAGAGAGAAGCAATAAAGAGAGAGAGAGAGAGAGAGAGAGAGAGAGAGAGAGAGAGAGAGAGAGAGAGAGAGAGAGAGAGAGAGAGAGAGAGAGAGAGAGAGAGACCTGTACCAGTTTTGACTGCCTGTTGCTGTTTGCTCTTGCTGACTGTTTCCTGCCTACTATTCCTGCACTCCTGTCTGTCCCTGCACCCTTCACCTTTCCACTCCACACCATCACATATTGTTAAATGGGCACCCTGACCGATGAGTTTTTGCAAGAAACATGTCGAGGTCACCAGAAAGACAGCCTTTTCAAGGATCGGAACTCACTTTGCTCTGGTTTCCTAAAAATCAAACCGTCAAAATGGCGATTCCTCCTTGGCGGAGTTGCCGGAGAGAGAAGCCACTTCAATCTGAGAGTGATTGAAGCTTTTTCTTCTTTGTAAATTGTAGTGCAGTAAAAAATAAAATTGGAGCTATTTCCTTTGTTGTGAGCTAAACTCCTTTTGGTAAACTGTATAAAAAGGCTTGTAATTTTGTATTGTGGACATTTTGTGCAAACAATTTGGTCTAACTGAAGTAACTCAGGTGGCAATTAGAAAAGCTTTCACTGAAAGAATCTGACTTCCAGCACCTCCGCCAAGGATGAATCGCTGATTTGACGGTTTGATTTCTAGGAAACCAGAGCAAAGTGAGTATTGCGATCTCTGTAAAGGGTGTTTTCCTGGTGATCTCAACGTGTTTCTTGCAAAAACTAATCCGTCAGGGTGCCCCTTTAAAGGCAAGGCCGGACTATAAAAGAGGGGAGGCGCTGAGCGCGCGCCACATTTGAATCACAGCTGGCGAGAGAGACGGTTCGCCCTTTGTTCCCTGTTGTGCGAGCCACCGCGAGGCAGAGCTTTTCTGACAAGAAAGACCCGGGATCGGTTGTTTTCCCTTTAGTTTAAGCACGCAGTTTTATGCAGTGAGTCTATCCCCTCTTAGCCTCTATCAAATCATCGTGATAATTCATTATGATGTTTTCTAATATATTAGTCATGCCGTCTAAAAAGACTATATTTAAACTGTATACTTAGACTAAGAGACATGAGGTTGCGCAATACTTCCTTAAAATAAGTTGTGTTTTTTAAAAGTATTTACGCCTATCTCCAGTTGTGTGTGTATCTTTCCTGTAAAGCAACCACAGTCACTTCTGACCATTCTGTCGCTGTAACTTTAGGGGAATCTACGGAAAATGCGCACTGAGGTACTACCGAGAAGAAGAAAGTTGACAGTAGAAGAAGAAGACAGAAAGCCTGACCCAGCCAGCCAGGTTCCGCTGATCGGCCCCTAACGTGATGCCGCGCCAAGAGAGAATGTGTATGTGTGTGTGTGTGTGTGTGTGTGTGTGTACATGCATGCGTGTGCACATGCGTGTGTGTGTGTGAAGATGCATATTTTATTATTTAAGGACCATCGACCTTTGTTTCGCAGTATCCAGGCAAGACCAATCCGGCTACCGTAGCGGTCCCCCGGGGGCAAGCCCCGACCGGCACAGCTCCTGCCCTTCATTTACCACTACTTTGGTCTATGGCCCCCCAACCCTATCTTAAATTTTAAAATGACATGTCTCATAGAGTGATAGCTGATACTAGTCATAGTCATATGCACACACTCACTCTTTCTCTCTTGGACTAAGTTGGACTTGCACTCTTTCCGTGAGTGTGATAACAAAGAAAATATTTCACATCCATCAGTTTGAACTTCTGGTCGTAATTAGGCTAATGACATGTTGATTAAAACTCGTCTGCTAGACTCTAAGACTGCTTTTCTCGAAATTGCATTTTCCTTGATGGGAATTTCCAAAAATAAACACAAGAACCAGCCTGTAGAACGAATGTCAAGCCAAGCAATTCAACAAACAGTGTCTTTAACATGTTTACCTTGATAACAATTACTCAACGAATTGTGTCTTTGCTGCAAAAGAGTAGTACGTTGCTTTAAAACCTTGCTGCACACTTTACAACATAGGAAATCATCAAATCACAATTCTCGCGTACAGCGAGACTTCCTGGGACAAGGGCGATAACTTTAATTGACCGGATACTCTTAGGTCTCTCTTGATTGGTTGATTTGGAAAAGGGGGGAAAAGTTGATACACACAATATCGCGATGGCTTGGAGTCAAAACGGACTGTCTTTAGATAGTCCATTGACGTATTGAACTTATTGTGAAAACTAATAACTTGTTTCAAAAAAAGACTGCAGAAATATATTAAGCATAATCCCCAGTTTATAGGCCTATTATTTGCAGTCTTTTTTTTAATACAAATTCTTAGGTTTTTTGCAATAACATCAATAAGTCTCGTTTTGACTCTAAGCCATCGACTATTTGATTCTAATAAGACTCCCCCCCCCCTCCCCAAGAACTGACTTAATTGAAATCATTTAATCTGTTCAGAAATACACCATAAGCCTTCTTTTTTCTTTCTCATAACTGAATTAGACTGCGTTCCAGTTCATTTTCTTTTCTTTTTTTCCCCAAACGGAGGCAGAATTAATGGTTAGCACACTGACCGTAGGTGAAGACGGGGTAAAAAGCCCATGGGCGGGTAAGAAGCCCATGCTAATTATGAAATAAAGCAAATTTCAGTCAAATTTGCCCATGAGACGAATGCTAAGCATTAACACTTTTTACCCGGTCTTGCCCTACGTACGTAAGCCCTCAAGAGAAGAAGACACGCTGAACACTTTAGATTTCAATCTCTCTCTCTCTCTCTCTCTCTCTCTCTCTCTCTCTCTCTCTCTCTCTCTCTCTCTCTCTCTCTCTCTCTCTCTCTCTCTCAACACAATAAACATAACCCTGCTCACTAGCACCAGGGTGGTCTAGTGGCTCTCATCACAAGGCGTAGGAACAGCTAGGGGGGTGGGCGGCTCAGGTGAAGGGAGGGGGCAGACATGTCTTCCTGCACCCTCCCCCCCCCCCCCATATGAATTCGAGCAAGCGAAAAGGAGAGAGATAGTTAATTTAAAAATCAAATAGCGTTAATGTCTAGCATTCGTCTCATGGGCAAATTTGACTGAAATTTTCTTTATTAGATGAGATAATTGGGGTGATTCTTACCAGCCCATGCGCGTTTTACCCCGTCTTTGCCTATTGTGATTTTTTTTGGGTGTACCTTCTTTGTTGTTGTTTTGTTTCTGTCCTCACAATATCCTGAAAACCGCTGCAGAAAATCTCAGATGCAGTAGGCAGTATAACAGTTGCATAGAAACAGGGGGAGGGGGGCAACAGCCCCCCCTTCCCCTGGCTCAGAGGAAGGGGGGGGGGGGCAGAAATGCTCCCATCCCAATAATGAGAGAGAGAGGGAGAGGATGAATCAAAGGCTCCATTTTTTTCAATACAATAATCGATTTCATCGATTTCTTTTCAAACAATGTCCCCTGACACTACAATTATGGCCGTTCTAAATGTACAAATGCTAATAATGTCCCCTATCCATTTCTTTTGACAACACACACAAAATCCATACTGTAATGTGAATTCATTTGATTGAAATTGGAAGCGCTCATTAGGTTTGAGGGCCTCAAATGTAAATTTACCTTTGATCCATATTTTTTAATGGATTGAAAATCATGGTCAATTGTCACCTCGTTTTATTGTTTAAAAAAAATTAAAGCTGTCTCTAAATGCTCTGATTTTATTAGTAAAGTACACACACACACACAACAAACACCATCCTTCAGCTTCGGGGGCTTTGCTCTCTGACCCTCACAAACGACCCTGCCCTTTGACCGTACCAATTTTCCTTTTTCTTATTTTTGTAAAAGCGGTCTTGTAATTTTGTTTTACTAATCTCTCTCTCTCTCTCTCTCTCTCTCTCTCTCTCTCTCTCTCTCTCTCTCTCTCTCTCTCTCTCTCTCTCTCTCTCTCTCTCGTATTTTCGTCTGTATGAGCTACTAAGATGGACATTTGTAATGGTGAAAATGATGTTTTACGTCCTCTCGGTCATAGACACATATGGGACATTTGTAAATACAAAGATCCAGTGGTGGGAACAATACTGGATGCAATGCCCGGAGGCAGTGCAACACCAGTAAAGTCCCGAGTTTTTAACGATATAGATAAGTGTAGCGGTAACCACGCCTCGGTTAAACCTCATCGGCTATGGTACCGCCCGCCACATGGACATTTGTAATGAACGTTTATATTACGTTGTATTCCTGTTCATTATTATGTCCAGGTTTCACCCATGGTATTAAATAATGATAACCTATCGGTCTTTTACCACACACACAAAAAAAGAGAAGAATTCAAAACAAGTGTGCAACGCCGAGCGGCTGCAAAGTCCCCTCGCAGCATCGCCGAGCTACTGCGAAATCGGAATGTGTCGGCTGTACACACAGCAGGGAGACCATTGAGAACTGAAAACAGGACGAGAACGTAACTGAATAGTTTTTTTATACATAGCCTTGGGAAGGACGGGTGATTTGAGCGCATGGGATCGGCGCACACAAGCCCACAGAATTATCTCATGAAATGAAGCATAGACCATTTCAGTCAAGAAATTTTGCCCATGAAACGAGCATTGAATGTCTAGCAAAACTCTCATGAGCATATTAGACTGATTATTTTCTTTATTTTTGAACCCCGTAATTGGCGGACCTGGGCCTTAATGTAAAACTAAATACGCTTTTTAGCCCCATCTTGGCAAACTAGTATACCAAATTTGGGGATTCGGACTGTGATTTGAGCGCGCGCGATCATGCGCAAACGAGCGCACAGAAAAATTCATGACAACTGTGTTCAACTCAACACCATTCATCAAAGAAATGTTGTGCACAAAAGAAACTGCACTCTTGAATTACAAACACCCAGTCTGCGAACGGATATTAGCGATTATGTGTTTTGGGGGACGGACCCCGTAAACAATAGTTCCCGAACCTTCGGCTCGGGGACTAACCAAAAAGTCCAGAGAGCTTATGCTTTAATTAATTGGTTATTATTAGAGGAAAAGCACGTGAAACCCGTGATTTGGACACGTGATCTGGTGTATCTTTAAATATAGAAAACGACAGAGGTTGAAGTGCTCAATCTACAGTAAGAAAGGCAAAACTGATTTTTTTTAAACCCGGAAGAAACCGATAAATGGAGGAGAAGGTGTTAATCTGCATTTTTGCCGATTGCTTTTTTGTCTAATATTAGTTCTACTATACAGTTGAACCTCCCTTATTAGACCTTCAAAAATCATCCAAAATGATGTCTTATAAGGGAGGGGTCTAATACTTACAAAGAAAGACAATGTCTCAGAGAAGTAGGTCTTATATGGGAGGGACTCTAATGGGAAGTCTTATAAGGGAGGTTCCAATGTACTGTGCTATTTAATGTTTTCAACGGACTTTCATTCTAACATTAAGCCGGCAGCCGAGCTTGTGAAGATTAAAAACCGAAAACATAACACCCACACAAACGCGCGCGCGTGCACATTCATCCCCGCACGCGCGCGCCCACACACATTCACCCCCGCGCGCGCGCGCCCACACGCACTTATTTTGTGAAACTTTGTCGATATACCAAAATGAATATGAAGTCGGAAAGGTACAAGAAAGCACACGCAGATAGAGAAGGAAGAGACACAAGCAGGGAAACCGAGAGAGACACTGAGACAGAGAGTTACTTCTTCTTCTTCTGCGTTCCCTGGGACGGTATTCATGTCGAGATAGCATGAGACTTAGCATGATGCTAACTTAGAAGCTCTTCCAAAAGTCCTATTAAATCCTATAGGACATTGGAAGAGCTTCTAAGTTAGCATCATGCTAAGTCTCATGCTATCTCAACGTGAATACCGACCCTACCATTATGGCTATAATGCATCCGGTTTTCAATTTTCACTGGTCTCCCCGCTGCGTACAGCCGACACATTCCGATTTCGGAGGAGCTCAAAGGAGAAACGTTATTTGGAAAAAAGGCAGGAAAATGGGTCAATAAGTCAGAAAGATAGTAGATTAGATAGCTAGAAAGCAAAGGGAAAAGTCAGAGTCAAAGAGAGTGGCAGCTTAGAGGAAGTTACAAGCACAGAACTTCAAGAAGGTGGGCGAACTATTTTTACGAAAGAGCCCCGGTATCCCCACGGGGAGAGAGTTACACATTTTAGAGACACTGCATCGGGCTAAACTAAGAGCGAACACGATAAGCGTATAACACGTGAATTGCGTGCATTAGGTATTAATGCTTGTCATTTGGTTCCTTCTTAACCAATCGCGTGCAAGCGCACGTGCCTTATTTTAATTCCCCCTACCCCTCTCGAAGTTTTCATTTGTCGTCTGCAAGACGGGTGTTCGCTGCCATATTGAATTTTCGACACCCATGCTTTTGAAATGACAGGTAAGTTGTTTGTGTATTCGCGCGCGTGTAATCGTGTAGACAAAATATTGTTTGTATAGCTTAAAGGCTTGTAGGTGTACAGGCGACATTATGTGAGCTGAGATTATTTTAATCCAGGTCAGGAACTCAGGCCAGAGCCTGACCACGTTTCCCCCTGTAAAACAACAACACCTGCTTGTTTTTTGGGACGTTTGTTCTTCCAAACATCACTTCACCATGAAAACCAAAGACATTACATTAGCTAGAAGGGACAGAATGTAATAGTTATGCGTCGTAAACTCGCAACCCAGACGAAGCAGAATAGAAAAGTCTTTATTCTTCTTCTTCTTCTTCTTCTTCCAGTTGGGGATGTTTATCCTGCCCCACACTCACCGGTCTTCATTCAGACCATTAATAGCGCACAGGATGCGTGCTATGTGAATTCGTGTCATCCATCCCACCGGCACACACGGCCTACTCGTACCGAATAGTGGAATGGAATTTAACGTGCGCGCAAGATCTTGTGCGTGCGTTCGCACACGGGACCTCGGTTTTAGGTCTCATCCGAAGGACAATAATTATTCTGCTTAGTCTATCAAAAGAATACAATTAACTGTGGCATTGGTCTAAATCCTTAAGTCATGACAATAGTGACACGTTCTGCTTAGTCACATCTACAGCATAGCGTTGCACATGGCCTGACATCAGTGATATGTGATGTAGTAGTAGTAGTGGTAGTAGATAGGGACAAAACAAGCCGTCAAGCGTTTTAGATAGTCCCATCTTTATAATCAATGTTATACCAGTATAATGGTCAAGATTTCGCGGTCAAAGTTTCCTACGATTACTCGATCATCAAAGCATCTAAATAGCATTAAATGATTTGGAGATTTGTCGAAAGAAATTATCCCACGATAGATCGACATGACCATTAAATATTTTATATGCTTCAATAAGATCTCCTCTAGTTCTCCTGCCTTTCAGTGAATGCAAATTTAGATACACCAGTATTTCTTCATAACTCATATCTTTGCACTAGTCTAGTGGCTCCAGTGCGCTGAACTTTTTCAATAGCTTTAGATTGGTACTGCCACAGAAAAAAGACTGAGAAAAAAAGATTTTCTATTAGATATAACCTTTCGACTTGTCTGAAACAATAATAACTTTCCTGAAAAAAAAAACACCCCAGCATTCCAGGACTATTCACATGAAAAGTTGTGACATCATCAATGACATCACACAACCTGTAGTAGACACAGGACTGGCAGTGAAGGGGTTAACACATGAAATATGAGTACACGTGTATTTTATGGGTGTGCATGTTATATTATTTATGAATACAAAGAATATTCAAGCTTGTCTTGTAAGGCTGAACGAAATTTAGACTCGG
The DNA here is from genome assembly GCA_017654935.2 of Phymorhynchus buccinoides. Classification (NCBI taxonomy): domain Eukaryota; kingdom Metazoa; phylum Mollusca; class Gastropoda; order Neogastropoda; family Raphitomidae; genus Phymorhynchus; species Phymorhynchus buccinoides. The sequence continues at coordinate 14,078,340 of CM065688.1, read as the reverse complement.
TTCGGTAATATGGACGCGTCTCAAATAAACACGGGTAGCAACGTGTAATTTAGAAGAAACTACCGATACGATTGGCTGTTTATGCTAATTTACACATTACTACCCGTGTTAACTGTGTAAGACGCACCCATGATTGCAGCACCTGGTCACTTTACACAGTATGGTTAGCTTGCTACACAAGATCTCTGTTAAAACTTTTAAAATGTTGTTATGCTGTTTCAGACATGTTTACCACCTACACAAGTCTTGAAAAGTCTGGATAGCTGAAATGAGTAGTTTTGGTGTGAAATGTGTAGTTTTATTCATTAAACCATCAAACAATGTTGGCTATATTCACATTTATGCCCGTCAGGAACGATAATTTGTAACAGAAAAGAACATAGCGATTGCTTTTTCAATCAACAGATTATCGTTCTTGACGGGCATAAATGTGAATATACAGTAGCCGCAATATTCACTGAAAATGAGTACTTAGAGCATTATTTTCAATTTTGAAGAGTAGTAGAGGTCCAAATTGAGTAGAATACTACTCGAAAAGAGTAGAGTAAACAGGTCTGCTGTTTATTTTTTTTTTTATTTTTTTTATTTTTTATTTTTTTATTAAACTTTTTTTTTTACATTTTCCATATATCAAAAAAGAAAAAAAAGGAATAAGGAAAATAAAATTAAAAAAATTTGAGAAAAATAGAAATGTGAAGATCAATTTTGCATGTATATAGACTACACATATTTAAGAATCGACTGCATAGCAGCATAGTCCAACCAAGACATACATCTACATAGAAATACATGCATAATCACATGTGCATAAACGTCTCCAATTACACCTTTTTTTCTGCTGTTTACAAAAATTGATACTATCTGCTTACAAATTCTTTTATACCATTGTTCACATATATACGCTTGTTTCTATTTTTAACAATAATATAATATATTCATATATACTAGATCTTACATCTCAAACTTCATAAATCAGAAGCAGAAAAGAAAAACATGTATAAATGTCCATTAGCAAGCGTAAGCTACAATTCTATGTAATTTTAGCATATGCCTCGGTTTCTATTATGGTTTAGCATTTCATATAATAGTTGCTGTTTCATTCTTGATTGCTATGTATTTTCGGTGAACTAGTGTTTGATTTTAATCAACAGAATTACACATTTTGCACTCAAAACTACACGCTTTAGCTATCCAGACCACTCGTGGCTTAAAGCCGCCTCACACTATCCAACCAAGTTGGATGAAAATGGCTGTGACCTTTCCCACAATCTTCCTTTCTTTTGACACAGTGAGTAGAAATCACAATTGCAAAATTCGGTCGGATGAAACTCTTCCAAGCAGGTCGGAAAAAAAATGCCGACTGCACCATTTACTTCCAATCACTCAGGCAGTTGTGGGGAATACAGCCAATGCTTGCTGATAGCATGAATTGGCACACGACCACAACTATAATTGAAGTTCACAACCGAACTTTCTTCCAACTCAAAGGTTGGATAGTTGTGAAGCGGCTTTTAAGATAACGTAAAAATAATGTAAAATGTTCTGATTTTGCAGATGACAGGTCCGCTGTGTGACTGACTAACTTATGGAAGTTTTTTCAGGTCCTAAATTTGTTGTTTCAAAATTTGTTTTTTAGCCTATTAATTTTACCATTAATTGAAACTGAAAGCGTTGCATCCTCCCCCACCCCCACCCACCCCGACTGCTCCCCTCTGATCCTTGTACATAAGCCATGTTCATTGCACGGAGGTCTTCTTCTTCTATTTCTCGGTTCTCGGTTTCCTCTTATGAGCACAGATGCGTCATGCTGCTGTTATGCGCCCAACTAAGACATAGGCCCAGCATGGAGAAAATATTTTGTAGGTATTTCTTGAAAAACAAAGGCAGGAATATGGACATGTAAGGCGGAAAGACAGTAGATGACAGTAAGTAAGCAAAGGGTAAAGGCAGAGTCAAAGAGAGTGACAGATTAGAGGAAGTTACAAGCAAAGAACTTCTAGAAGATGGGGGAACTATTTGTACAACGATCACCCCTATATCCCCACAAAGGGGGGGGGGGGGCGAAGGGGTAGGTCTTAATGCTGTAACACCCTTGTGTGTGTGTGTGTGTGTGTGTGTGTGTGTGTGTGTGTGTGTGTGTGTGTGTGTGTGTGTGTGTGTGTGTGTGTGAGAGAGAGCTAAAACTGACTCGATGCTCTTCCACCCAACAATCTCAGACCAATCATTCCTTGAGTTCTCACTTCTCTCCCCAGTCAGTATGTGAGACAGAGGTCCTCAAAATATATTTTTGTTTCAAATCTTGGATCTGGACCGTAAGTGTTCCAGCCTCCTGTTAAAAAACCATTTTGCTGTAACAAGCACCAACATCACATTTTCACAGTATCCCAGCCTCTTATCTCACATATCTTATCACCGACATCTTCCCTTCTGTTGATTTCAGGCGTCTTCTCTTCTGGGTTTTTTCTTCAGTCGTCTTCCCTTCTGTTTCTTTCAGTTGTCTTCCTTTCTGCTTTCAAGACTTTTCTTAGATCCCTTCTCAATAAAAAACAAAACCCCGAACAATCCTGATCACAATAATCTGAGAAACTGAAGACTCCTGCCAAACCTCCCCCCTTCTCTCTAAATTTTTAAAGAAAGTTGTACTGAACCAACTGAACGATCATCTCTCTTCAATCTTCACAATCCTTAGCAGTCTGCCTACAGAGCCAACCCAAAGTACTGAAACAGCTCTTGTTCGCAAAGTTAACGAACTATTGCTTCCGATACTGGCAAAATCTCTCTACCAACATTTCTGAATCTGTCTGCTGCCTTTGATACCGTAAACCACTCTGTCCTCTTTTCTTTCTTTCTTGAAAACACTGATGGCAGTAACAGATCAGCTCTAGCTTGGTTTTCATTTTACCTTTATAAGTGCTTTCAATCAGTTCTCATCAACAAGAAGAGGAACAGCGAGCAATTCAGGCAGGATTCCCTGCCGTACCCAGTAGCGCAGCGCCTCGTTCTCCCCCCCCCCCCCCCCTATCAGAGCATGGAACGCCCTACATCCAGAAACCAGAGGGCTGCTGGCAGAGCACTAAACACACGCACATCATACCCCGGGGTAGGCAGTGGTTGGGCCGGCATCATGCTGGGTACCGCTAAATGGTCCTTGTCTGGCCGGTTGTCTGGCTGTCTACCCACCAACCCTCTCTCTCTCTCTCTCTCTCTTCTCCCCCCCCCTCTCTCTCCCTCTCTCCCTTCCACCCACAGTCTTTTTGCTTTAGTTTTTTCCTCTTTTAAAAAAACCTTCTTTGCCCTTTAGGTTGCAATAATTGCCAACATGTTATTGAGAAGAAAGGAGGAGAACGATCAACAGTCAACAGTACAGGCTTTCTTTTACAATGCAATGTTTCTGAGGGTTCTGTGGTAGGTCCCTGTTTGTTTATAACAAGTAAACGACCATCTCTTCAAATACCGTAAACCACTCTGTCCTCTTTTGTCTTGAAAACACTGATGGAATTAACACATCAGCTCTTGCATGGTTTTCATTTTACATTAGGTGCTTTCAATCAGTTCTTATCATCAAGAAGAGGAACAGCGAGCAATTCAGCAGGATTCCCTAGAGTACCCAGCAGCACAGAGCCTCCTTCTCACACACACACACACACACACACACACAGACACACACACACACACACACACACACACACACACACACACACACACACACACACACACACACACACACACACACACACACACACACACACACACGCACGCACGCACGCACCCCCCCCCCACCCCCCCCCCCCACCACCCACGCCATCAGAGAATGGAACGCTCTACACCCAGAAACCATCCAAACCCTTTTGCCAAAGCCTTCTTCAGAGGGCTGCTAGCTGGTAGAGCACTAAACACACATCAGACCCCAGGGTAGGCAGTGGTTGGGCCGGCATCATGCTGGGTACCGCTCAACGGTCCTTGTCTGGCCGGTTGTCTGGCTGTCTACCCCCCCCCCCCCCCCCCCCCCCTCCCTCTCTCTCTCTCTTGCTCCTTCCGTCTCTCTGTCTTCTTCTTTTATTTTTTTTTCCTTCTCTTTTTCGACTTCTTTGCCCTTTAGGTTGCAATAATGGTCAGAACCGACTTTGGTGGCCAATTGGAAGAAGAAAGAACGACGGTCAACAGTGTAGGTTTTCTTTTACAATACAAGATTTCTGAGGTTTCTGTGGTAGGTCCTTATTTGCTTATAACAAGTAAATGATCATCTCTTCAAACAA